>CM077082.1:22454887-23122085 GCA_039513925.1 Platanthera zijinensis | reverse complement strand
AAATAAATTGTGATAGTGAAAGTGTATGGGGATCGAACTGGAGGGAGGGAGGAGGGGATCGAAATGCGGTAGTCGGTGTACAACCCCATATTCGCTGGGTGGGGCCCAAAGGCATCAACAATCGGGGTTGGACCAGCCTCGGGCTAGCTTGGGCCTGGAGACCAGAAGAGCTCTCGTGTAACGACCCCATCCGTTACGTGACGTATCGTAGAAGGTCCGGCCGGGGCCCCACACGATATGTCACAAACAGACGGTGAGATCACATAATAATACCATAAACGTATCCTAACACAGAGCATTCTAGCGGAAGCTTTAAGATATAATTTGAACTCTAACCAGGAATGTCCAATATATAAACCACAGTTATATATACAGCCACGGAATGTACAACAAAGGTGAAGGGTTGGCCTTAAGGCCTTATAGTTCCTCTTTCCACATATCATGAATTACAAACATCGGCGCGCAGGCCGGCCATACATGAGTAAAAGTAAACAAAAAAAACCATTCGCGTAGCCTTCAAGGGCTAGCCGCAGCAGCAGCAGCAACAGCAGTAGGGGCTTCAGCCCTTCATTTACCACTTGGCTCTCTAGCACCTGCATAGGGACAATCCACCCAAACGGTGGCAAACACGGCAACGGTCAGCATTCAGCTGACCCAATTATAACAATTCTACCCCTTTCTCGGGGCAGTAGCAGTCCTTCCCTACACAGCATGGTATCAACAATAGCAACCATGTGCTCGCAGGCACATTCAAGCCATCACAACCGTCGGCCACACGGCCCGACAGTCCGTGCACTCAGGGCACATTCTTGGTGTACCGGAAAACCAGGGTCAATACCACCGTTTACACGGTATTGAGCATTCTAGTCTTTTTGGCGCGCGGGCCTAAGACTCTCATTATGCGCTCCAACAAAACCACAACCAGGCTTCCAAGTCGGACGGACATAACGCAGGTACGGATCAGCCACCCCCCGTTGCTCAAGTCGCCGTGCCACCTCGAATACGGAAGTATCCATGGCAATTTATAGGTGCGGGTCGGTGTCACCTTTCCTGTTCGGCAATCTGCCTTTTTACCGAGTTGCAGCCCAACGGCTCAACCGCACACAAAGTGGCAACGCACGGCCACAAGAGTTGCATCCAACCCTCTTCATTTCCTGGACGTCATCCAGTACTTCCTGCTGCACCAAGCAACAGGTAGGCATAAGGCAAACAAGCCATAACCACGGAGTCTTCTCCGATATGCAAACAAGCATCACCAATCCAGACCAACATGTCCAGATGGGCTTCAGACAGCATGCCTAGATCCGTACTCCAATTCCGGACTCTAACAAGGGGGACTTCACATATCTACCCCAAGGGACGCCACAACCCACCGCACACTCGCGGGGAAGGGTTTTCCCTATGCAAAGCAGAAAAGAAGGACTTCACATGTCCAAGAAGGGAGATCGTTACCCTTGACGATCTCTTGGGAGCCATCGAAATCTAGCCGGTGAGAAAGAACCGCAGCAGCTTTGCCTTCACAGCGCTGGCCTCGGATCTCGAATCGGAACACGGGAGTTCCGCCGGTGGTTTGATCTCCTCCTCCTTCTTCTTCCTCCTCTCTCTTTCTCTCTTCACTTAGCCAAATGAAGAATGATCTCTTCATCAAGCCTCTGGTGTTTTAATCCAGCAAGGAATCACCTGAGCCCTTGGATCCAAATAGAGAAAAGGAACGACCACGATTTTCCCAAAATTCCATTTTTTTGGCTGACACGGCCTGTGACACGCCCGTGTCACAGGCCGTGTACCCTTAAGCGGCACACGCGCCACACGCACCGACTGAAATCTACCAGAACACGGGCATCGACACGCCCGTGTCGAACCTGACACGCCCGTGTCAGTCATGTGACACGCCCGTGTCAACCCTGTTACACGGTACTCAACGAGCTCTAAAACCAACAGAGCAGTACACGGGTAGGCACACGCCCTCGGACACGCCCGTGTCAAATCTGACACGGCCGTGTTCAAGGCTTGGTTCCGGGCCGTGTACTTCCCTGACTCAATCCGGCCATTTCTTGAGTGACACGCCCTGGGACACGCCCGTGTCCAAGGCCGTGTCCCAGGCTCGACTATAGTCGACCACCGATCGTCGACCATCCTGAACACGCCCTGGGACACGCCCGTGTCCCAGGCCGTGTACCCCCGACACGCCCTGGGACACGCCCGTGTCCCAGGCCGTGTCAAACATCCTGCACCTCAACTCCAGTTTTGAGATTTTTGGGGTGTTACAATCCTCCCCTCCTTAATAAAATTTCGTCCCGAAATTTGACACGGTAAGGAAACAAGAAACACAATACTATAACTTGATAACTCTGAAACAACAAAAGTACACGGTCTACAGTTTACACAAACAGCTCGGGAAATTCAGCTCGCATGGTCTGCTCTCGCTCCCATGTTAGCTCTTCACGGCCACAATTGTCCCATCGGACCTTGACCATCCCGATCACCTTGTTCCGCAACTGTTTATCGGCTCGATCTTCGATCCGAATGGGTCGAACCCTCGTCGTTAGCCCATACTCGACCGGTACCCGATCATACTCCACTACTTGAGCTGGATCCTTGACAGCTTTACGAAGTACTAAGATGTGAAATACATCATGTAAGCCACTCAACTCTGCTGACAGCGCTAGTCGATAAGCAGCTTCCCCAACGCGCTCCACCACTTCAAATGGACCAAGGTATCTTGGACTTAGCTTTTTCAACCGCCGAATCCTGGACACGCCTTTGAAGGGTTTGATCTTCAAATATACCCAATCACCCACCGAGAACTCCACATTCCGGTGTTTGGCATTGTAGTACTTTGCTTGACGATCTTGGGCTATCAATAGCCTCTCCCGAATAGAGTGTATAAGCGAGGTAGCTTCTTCGACTTCCTTTTTCCCACTCAGCTTAGATTCGCCTGCTTCTGCCCAAGCTAACAGTGTACGACATTTACGACCATACAACGCCTCAAATGGTGCCATACCGATGCTCGCTTGGTAGCTATTATTATAGGCAAATTCTACAAGAAAAATATAATCTTCCCATCTCTTACCAAAGTCTAGGGCGCACATGCGGAGCATGTCCTCCATTGTCTTGTTGGTTCGTTCAGTCTGGCCATCCGTTTGGGGATGAAAAGCCGTACTAAACGCTAATTTTGTACCCAACATTTGATGAACTAGCCGCCAATCATTCGATGTGAATCGCCCATCACGGTCACTGACGATGCTCCGAGGAACACCGTGCAGTCGAACAATCTGCTCCACATAGAGCTTGGCCAAGGTTTCCACTGAATCGTCTCTTTTGTTTGGAAGGAAGTGCGCCACTTTTGTCAACCGGTCCACAATCACCCAGATTGAATCATGACAGTGCTGAGATCTCGGCAACCCGTGCACAAAATCCATCGAAATGTCATCGAACTTCCACTCCGGAATGGGTAACGACTTCAGAAAACCGCCAGGCTTCTGGCATTCCGCTTTCACCAGTGCACACGTATGGCATTCCGCCACATAACGTGCTACATCTTTCTTTAGTCCGGGCCACCAGAACAGCTTTTTCAAATCTCTGTACATCTTTGTGCTTCCTGGGTGAACTGAGTACTTTGCAAAGTGAGCTTCGTACATCAACTCTTCCCTCAATTTACCCACATTCGGAACGCACAATCGACCATTTCTTCGTAACAAACCGTTATCCCAAGAGAACTGGTCATCCGGCCCATCTTTAGCATAGCGCTGGAGACTTTCATCAAGCTCAGTTGCTCGCCAAACTCTGTCCGTAAGGTCATTTTGAACCTCCGTCCAGTTCAAGCATGCATCGGTCGAAGAACCCTTGTCAACACAAGATATCTCCAATGCTTCCAATTCCTGGATTAAACGCTGATCATGCCACTGCAACCAGCTTGCCCGTACCGGAGTCTTCCGACTCAAAGCATCAGCGACCACATTTCCCTTCCCGGGTGTATAGTGAATCTCGAAGGTGTAGTCCCTAAGGAACTCCATCCACCTTCGTTGTCGCATATTCAGATCCTTCTGATCCAACAAGTACTTTAGGCTTTTGTGATCTGTATAAATGTCCACTTTCACGCCATAAAGATAGTGCCGCCACAACTTTAGCGCAAAGATTACCGCCGCCAACTCCAGATCATGGACGGGATAATTCCGCTCATGCACTTTCAATTGGCGCGAGCCATAAGCAAACACTTTACCAAACTACAGAAGAACGCAGCCTAAGCCGCTCCCGGAAGCATCACTATAGATCTCATAGCCATCTGTACCACATGGCGATGTCAACACAGGCGCCGTGGTCAAACGACTCTTCAGGTCTTCAAAAGCTCGCACGCACTCCGGCGTCCAAATGAACCTTTGATCTTTTCTCGTCAGCGTGGTCAGAGGTAAAGCAATCCGTGAGAAGTTTTCCACAAACCGTCGATAGTAGCCCGCAAGCCCAAGGAAACTCCTGACCTCGGCCACGAAGACATCACTGGCCAATCTCGAATGGCACTTATCTTCAACGGATCCACCGCAATACCTTCACCACTTACCACATGGCCTAAAAAGGCTACTGAAGAAAGCCAGAACTCACACTTTGAGAACTTGGCATAAAGCTTATTCCTCCGCAGGGTATGCAAGACCAACCGCAAATGGTTTGCATGATCCTCTTCCGACTGAGAGTATACTAAGATGTCATCGATAAACACAATTACGAACAAATCCAAGTACTCTCGGAACGTTCGATGCATTAGATCCATAAATACCGATGGCGCATTACATAAGCCAAACGGCATTACCGTGAACTCATAATGACCATAGCGTGTTCCAAACGCCGTCTTGGGAATGTCACCTTCCCGAATCCGCAACTGATAATATCCCGATTTCAAATCCAACTTGGAATAGACCGTTGATCCTGCCAGCTGATCAAATAGGTCATCAATCCGTGAAATCGGATATTTGTTTTTCTCCGTCAGCTTATTCAATTCGCGGTAGTCAATACATAACCGTAAACTACCGTCTTTCTTTTTCACAAATAGAACAGGCGCGCTCCAAGGTGACATACTTGGGCGTATGTATCCCTGCTCCAACAACTCTTGTAATTGGACTTTCAATTCAGCCATCTCTTTTGGCGCGACGCGATATGGTGAGCGGGCCACAGGTTTAGCACCTGGCACCAACTCAATAGAGAAGTCAATCTCCCGCTGGGGTGGTAACCCAGGAAGATCTTTAGGAAACACATCGGCAAACTCTGACACAACCAGAACGTCACAGACACTGGCCTTTGGCTCAACAGCCTGAATTAGCGTGAAGAATAACTCCGCGCCCTTTCGAACAGCATTGACGACTTGGAGCGCAGACAACAAAGTCCCGTCAACTCCTCGCATACCAGCGAACTTCGTCACCAGTCCGGTATTCTAGCCCAGTGTGATCTCCTTGGAGTTGCAATCAATAAAGGCACGCTGCTCCGAGAGCCATTCCATGCCAAAGATCACATCAAACTCCGATAACGGTAGCACAGCTGCACTCAAACCGAAATCCCGACTTCCTATTTGAACATCCACATCGCAAGCCCTAACCGCAAACATCACACAGCCATTCGGCAATAACACCCTTGTACTATCAACCGTCACATGACTCGGCACCCCAATTCGAGATACGAAGTCCTCAGACAGAAAAGAATGCGAAGCATCCGTATCAAACAGGGCTCTCGCCAGATTATTCCGAATCAGGACAAAGCCTGCAACACACACACATCATGCACAAGCTATACATAACCAAATGCAATAACACTTAAGCAAATAATCTATATTCACTCGTACCTATGACGACATCACTTTGCTTAATCGCCTCCTGCTGGCCAAGGTGATAAATTCGGGGCTGTGCCTGGGACGCAGAGGAATCAACCACCGCTTTGCCCTTCTCAGCATAAGACGCACCCGTCTTCTTTTCCCCTTTGGGCTGAACAACCCGACAGTCACGGGCTATATGCCCCACCCGGCCACAAGTATAACATGTACGAGACTCCGGCCTTGACGTCGCCCCGACACAACAGTCGTAGACACTTGCCCAGACGGCTTGGACCTCTTGCCCCCTTTCTTCTGGTAGAAAGATTTGCTAGGGCGAGGTGCTTGAACCTCTGGCTTTGATACAACCAAGCCCTTGTTCCCTTGCACCCGTCTCATGTCCTTCTCCAACGCACATGCAGTATCAACCAACGCCTGAAACCCTTGGTTCACTGAACCCGAAAGCAGGAACCTCAACTCATCCCGCAATCCTTCATAGAACCTATTCGTTTTCCTTTGGTCATCCGCGAAGATTGTTCCCGCATACCGTCCCAACCTGATAAACTCATGCAGGTAGGTATCCACGCTATCTTCTCCTTGCCTTAACCGTTGGAACTCATTTTCCATGGCAATGCGTTGCGCCGCTGGGACATGTTTCGCCAGAAATATTCGAGAGAACTCCTCAATCGATACTTGCGTTAATTGCCTGCCCGCCAAATGGTGTACCTCAACCTCGTCCCACCACAACCGCGCCTCTCCTTCGAGCATGAAGGTGGCCAAGGTGACCTTTAAAGTTTCCTCCGCCCTGATCGCTGTCATTATCCGCTTGACACGCGATAACCAATCCTCTGCCTTCGTTGGGGATCCCAGTCCCGTAAACGTAGGCGTACTGAAGCTCATGAATTGCTTCAACTGTCGGTCAGCTGCTCGTGGATCGACAGCCTCAACCGGCTCGGGTCTTACATCAACACGAACTGGCACTACTGCCGGCTGCGCTTGCCCGGTCGGCTGAATCATGGCAAATAGAGCCTCAGTAACTAAGCGAACAGTTTCCGCAGATGGAGGAGGTGTTGGCACCTCAGCTGGTGCTGCACTCTCATCAGAGCGTTGGGGCTCAGACTGCCCAGCACCACTACGCGTCACCTATAGGTGGACAAGACACACATTAGCGATCGTATGCAAGCAAAACAACAGAAAAGGAACGCGCAGATTCCTCAAACAAGATTTTGTACATTCCTTAGTGGACATTCCAAAGTTCATTAGCGTTACAGCAGGGCACACAAACACGCGCTCGCCACCCCACAAAAAAATTCGACCACGAATTCGAAAGAGGAAGACCGAACGAAGCTGATACCAAAATGTAACGACCCCATCCGTTACGTGACGTATCGTAGAAGGTCCGGCCGGGGCCCCACACGATATGCCACAAACAGACGGTGAGATCACAGAATAATACCATAAACGTATCCTAACACAGAGCATTCTAGCGGAAGCTTTAAGATATAATTTAAACTCTAACCAGGAATGTCCATATATAAACCACAGTTATATATACAGCCATGGAATGTACAACAAAGGTGAAGGGTTGGCCTTAAGGCCTTACAGTTCCTCTTTCCACATATCATGGATTACAAACATCGGCGCGCAGGCCGGCCATACATGAGTAAAAGTAAAACAAACAAAACCATTCGCGTAGCCTTCAAGGGCTAGCCGCAGCAGCAGCAGCAACAGCAGTAGGGGCTTCAGCCCTTCATTTACCACTTGGCTCTCCAGCACCTGCATAGGGACAATCCACCAAACGGTGGCAAACACAGCAACGGTCAGCATTCAGCTGACCCAATTATAACATTCTACCCCTTTCTCGGGGCAGTAGCAGTCCTTCCCTGCACAGCATGGTATCAACAATAGCAACCATGTGCTCGCAGGCACATTCAAGCCATCACAACCGTCGGCCACACGGCCCGACAGTCCGTGCACTCATGGCACATTCTTGGTGCACCGGAAAACCAGGGTCAACACCACCGTTTACACGGTATTGAGCATTCTAGTCTTTTTGGCGCGCGGGCCTAAGACTCTCATTATGCGCTCCAACAAAACCCACAACCAGGCTTCCAAGTCGGACGGACATAACGCAGGTACGGATCAGTCACCCCCGTTGCTCAAGTCGCCGTACCACCTCGAATACGGAAGTATCCATGGCAATTTATAGGCGCGGGCCGGTTTCACCTTTCCTGTTCGGCAATTTGTCTTTTCACCGAGTTGCAGCCCAACGGCTCAACCGCACACAAAGTGGCAACGCACGGCCACAAGAGTTGCATCCAACCCTCTTCATTTCCTGGACGTCATCCAGTACTTCCTGCTGCACCAAGCAACAGGTAGGCACAAGGCAAACAAGCCATAACCACGGAGTCTTCTCCGATATGCAAACAAGCATCACCAATCCAGACCAACATGTCCAGATGGGCTTCACACAGCATGCCTAGATCCGTACTCCAATTCCGGATTCTAACAAGGGGGACTTCACATATCTACCTCAAGGGACGCCACAACCCACCGCACACTCGCGGGGAGGGTTTTCCCTATGCAAAGCAGAAAAGAAGGACTTCACATGTCCAAGAAGGGAGATCGTTACCCTTGACGATCTCTTGGGAGCCATCGAAATCTAGCCGGTGAGAAAGAACCGCAGCAGCTTTGCCTTCACAGCGCTGGCCTCGGATCTCGAATCGGAACACGGGAGTTCCGCCGGTGGTTTGATCTCCTCCTCCTTCTTCTTCCTCCTCTCTCTTTCTCTCTTCACTTAGCCAAATGAAGAATGATCTCTTCATCAAGCCTCTGGTGTTTTAATCCAGCAAGGAATCACCTGAGCCCTTGGATCCAAATAGAGAAAAGGAACGACCACGATTTTCCCAAAATTCCATTTTTTTGGCTGACACGGCCTGTGACACGCCCGTGTCACAGGCCGTGTACCCTTAAGCGGCACACGCGCCACACGCACCGACTGAAATCTACCAGAACACGGGCATCGACAGGCCCGTGTCGAACCTGACACGCCCGTGTCAGTCATGTGACACGCCCGTGTCACCCCTGTTACACGGTACTCAACGAGCTCTAAAACCAACAGAGCAGTACACGGGTAGGCACACGCCCTCGGACACGCCCGTGTCAAATCTGACACGGCCGTGTTCAAGGCTTGGTTCCGGGCCGTATACTTCCCTGACTCAGTCCGGCCATTTCTTGAGTGACACGCCCTGGGACACGCCCGTGTCCAAGCCGTGTCCCAGGCTCGACTATAGTCGACCACCGATCGTCGACCATCCTGAACACGCCCTGGGACACGCCCGTGTCCCAGGCCGTGTACCCCCGACACACCCTGGGACACGCCCGTGTCCCAGGCCGTGTCAAACATCCTGCACCTCAACTCCAGTTTTGAGATTTTTGGGGTGTTACATCTCGCACTAGAGGAGCTCCCGCCTAGGAGCGGGCGAGATCCCGCCCGCGGCCAGAGCGGGCGAGAAGGCGTTGAGTGGTCTAAACGCCATGGTCAACAGCAAGGGCGTTGAGTGAGCTCCACTCACTCAACGTTGCGTCCAGCGGCAAGGGCGTTGAGTGAGCTCCACTCGCTCAACGCCGCGTCCAGCAGCGACAGCATCAAGACCACTGGAGGCGAGAAAGTGCAGCAAGGGTGTTGAGTGAGCTCCACTCACTCAACGCCGCGTCCAGCAGCAAGGGCATTGAGTGAGCTTCACTCGCTCAACGCCGCGTCAAGCAGCGACAACGTCAATACCATTATAGGCGAGAAGGTTCTCAGCACAGAGTTCTCGCCGATGGGGCCCAGGGCCCAAGGTAAAATTACTTAATCGCCCTCGGATAAAATTACTCATATACCCACAGGGGCTGCATTTAGTACTTTACAAACAATAGGATTTAGCTATTAGCAGACTAGCCAGAGTATTTCAATAACTTCAGGTCAGCAAAAAACTATAAATAGACCCATAAGGTCTCCTTACAAAGCGGACTCTCATTATTCTCCAAATTTCTAGTGCTTTCTGAGGAGCTCCTATCCCAGCTTTTGGTTTTGGAGGGGAAGCTCTCAGAGATCTTCCGAGTGTGAGGTGGGACCTCCCTGCTGAGGCTTTGGGTCAGTCCTAGGTACTTAGCAACCAGTCGAGGGTCGGGACTTGAGGGAAGTAGGTGTTGGTTGCACCCCTGTTTTTGAACTCCCATTGAGGTCAATTTTGGCTTCAACAACCGGACAACTTTTCCTCCTTGCTGCGGGACGAGACGCGGGAAATGTCGACGGAGGACCATTTGTTTCGGCGTCTTGCGGCGACGTTTGCTCCAAACGCCGTCTGAAAATGTCGAAACAAATGAAGCCTTAATAGTATTTTGAAAACATAAGCAACCCTACAAATAACATAATCAAGAACATGCGGAAAAGGGTAGAATGTCTTGAGGAACAAGAGAGTCTAATTCATGAACGTTTAAATAAATGATGTTTATTGAATATTAAATTATTCCTATATATATACATAGGACTTACAAAAATATGTCAAAAGTAATTATTATGTATGACTAGCCTCTGTTTGGGTGACTTATTTTCACCGGTCAAGGGTTACAACCGCATGAATCAGACCTTAATTATAAGTTTTGGTTCATGCAGTCGTAACTGTTTGACCGATGAAAATAAGTCCCCCAAACGGAGCCTAAGTTAAATTGAAAGTAAAATCATTATATATATGCACACGAAGAATTTGTAAGATAAAATAATTTTATTCAAAAATAATTATTGATGAGGTCTTCATAGAACGCTAATCGCACCCCATGTTTTGGGTGTGAGTATCAGAAAAACTCCCTACTAGCACGTAATCGCTAGCTAGTGGGGATCCTGCCAGGGCATAACCGCCCCGGTTCAACCACCAAGACCGTCGGCCTCCCGAACCAGACCGTCCGACCACCCCAATGGGGCGGCCTCCTGTTTGCCAGGAGGGGCGGCCAATTCGATCGCTCGTCCCCTTTCGCCGCCCCGGACAGGGGCGGTTGGCCACCCGTCCTCTTCCGCCGCCCATGTCAGGGGCGGCCACCCTCCTGTTCCAGGTCGGGCGGCCATCAAGGAGTCAAGGACGCCTGCCCTCTGTTGGCGCCTCCGGAGAGGGCATCGCCGCCCAAATTGGGTGGCCCTTTGGCCGCCCAGTTTTGGAGGCCTCCCTATTGCCTCGAGTCGGGCGGCAACTTTGGACGCCCGACCGCCGTTGATGCCCGTAGGGGGCGCGGACGCCCGATCCTCCGCCGTCGAGCGGAGGGCCTCCCCCTCTCGGCCACAAGGCCTTCCACCGACGGCGCCTGTGGCCACCCGCCTCGGGTGCCCGATTTCTCCCTCCACTGGTCGGTCCTCGTCGGTGGTGGTCACCGCCATATGGCTCCCTCCCCGGCCGGCCTTTCACCGCCCAATCGTATTTGTGCATACTCCACCATCTAATGCACGGGTAACTTCCTGCGTAGCCACCCGTAATGGAGCTGCGCATAAACAGAATTGGTCTGTATTTAATAAAAATAATAAAATAATGTGCGCTCCGAACTACGGAAACTCGGTTTGCAAATATTAATTTATGTGGTTATGATCTACTGATAGCCGCATAATCACCATAACTACTCATGAGACCAATCAATAGCGTCTCAGGCCCTCCTTCATTTCAACTCTTTCTTCTCCCAGTTTTTTTCTTCCTCAAGTCGGAGTTCTGTCAAAATCATACTACGATTCTCATTCTCTCCTCCTCGAGTTTTCTCCTGTGCTCCTCCCTTTCCCGCTTCTCTTCCTCCAAAGTGTGCACGTCCCTTCGAGCGCGTGCCCCTCCAACGTGCTCGCGTCTTTTTGTATACGCATTTCTCCTTGTGTGTTCCTCCTCCAACATGTGTATGTCCCTTCGTGTTAGTGTTCCTCCTTGTGCGCGCTCCCGTTGCGCGCGTCTCTCCCTCCAACTTGTAACACCTCATCTAAGTTTAAAAACAATTCAGCCGTCCGGCCGGATCAGCGATATGAAGAAAACCAAAAAACAATATTAAAACTAGTACATAGTAAGTAAAAAAAAAAAGTGCTGAAAAGTAAACTTACAACAGAAGTTGAACATGTGAGTAAGGTTTAAAGTGTACCTCATCCTGATGATTTCACAGAGCCACTAAAATTGAATAGGAAACATAAACTGCATATCTGAAATTTTTACGACAAGTGTGGTACAAGAAAATCTTAAACATTAATATTACATCAAAGTTATGAACTAAGTAACAAAGTACTGAAATGAAATAACTGAAAGGAAACCAACTACATGATGGACTCCACAATAAACGCTCATCCTAAGCGCAACTTCCCACATGTGTCCCCTGTAAAAACATGATCAAAATATGGGTCAGCCCAAAGGGAGAGTAAGAAAAAACATTCCTCCTATTGACACTAAAATTATCTAAAAATAATTGAATGCATGTTTTTTATTTTAAAATCAGTTTATACTACAGAAAAATTTTATGGTAATTTGCTATGCATGCTCTGACAAGATATCACTAGCTACATAAATTTTTGGTTATATGATTTCGTACTCTTGTTCATTTGCATATGTTTTGATGTTGGTCATCTAAGTATTTTCCTAACGCACGGTCTATTCTTGAGTTCTAGGTGGTTCGTGCTTACTCTTCTGCTAAAGCTCTATACAGAGTAGTTCCTAGCGCGCAACTATAATCTAACGATCCAAGTCCAACTAATGAACTAAGGTATTCTAGTATCACGCGGACACAAACTCGAATCTGCTAATTGTCTAAAAGGGAAAAAATCTCCCCAAACTCTGAGGCCCATAAGATACACTACGTCATATGAGAAAGATAGTGCGCCTCTACCAAACACGAGAGTGGAACTCTGACGTGATTCATAATCATCTTGAACTAGTACTACTCTGCTTGTGACGTTACTTTATGGGTACTAAAGATCGTTCATCAAACTGATGTGGTTGGCTAAAAGTTGTATTCGAGCCCCTAATATCTCATATTTGTATCTATATGTATATACGTGTGGAAGTTCCATATCATGCACTAACCCGAGATCTATACGCGGTGGCATTGCTTTTGCGACACTTGAAAATGTTAAAGCTCTCTTTCTGATTCTCCCTACAACTTCAAAGGAGCAGAAAATGTTATAAGTATCACTTCTAATATTAGGGCATACTACTTCATAATAAAGGAGAGGAAATTACCCTTTCTCTAATGCCAAAGCGCTAGGGTTTCTAAAATGGAGGAGTCAAATTCCCTAGTTTCCGGACTAAAATACGAAATCAACACTTAAAAATCGATCCTTTGCTGGGAGGGATTGATTGATGGAAAGGTTCACTTGACTAGAGACGACAAAAATTTGGAAACGTCGAGAACTTCCAATAATGACCGGGAGGATTTGCATAAAAAAATAGGAAGATCAACAAGAACTCACCTTGGCTATAAACAAAAGGAAGGGCACTCATAAAGATGGTCTAAAGCAAGGAGAAGAAGCAGTTGACGGCCTGCTATCGGCGCTCTGCACCAACGGCTTCTCCGTTGTTGCGGAGAGGACGAGAAGGGGAAGAGGGAGCCGGCTGAACTTTCTGGAGAGGAAGGAGACTCTGAATGGTAGAGAAGTAGGATGCGGAGGCTTCCTGCAGACGATCGGGAGATGAAAGACGCGCCTGCGGAGGGTTGCACCATCATCGGCTTCCGGAAACAGAAGAGCGACCTGATCGGGGAAATATGGTTGCGGAAAGGTAAATACGCGGCTTATAATGAGCGACTAAATGTGGTTTTGGTAACCGTTGGGTGAGAGTGGGAAGGTGAACGACACACCACTTGGGAATCTCTTTTTTATTCTTTTTTTTTAAATAATAATAATTTACGGGTGTTACACAACGTGCGCACGTCCCTTCGTGTGCGAGTTCCTCCTTATGCGCCCTCCCCCTTGCGCACGTCTCTCCTCCAATGTGTGCGCGTCCCTTCGTGTGCGTGTTCCTTCTTGCGCATGCTCCCCTTGCGTGTGTCTCTCCTCCAACGGGCGCACATCCCTTTGTGCGCGCGTTCCTCCTTGTGCGGGCTTCACCTTGTGCGTGTCTCTCCTCCAACGTGCGCACGTTCCTTCGTGCACGCGCTCCCCCTTGTGCGCGTCTCTTCTCCAACGTGTGCATGTCCCTTCGTGTGCGTGTTCCTCCTTGCTCGTGCTCCCCTTGCGCGTGTCTATCCTCCAACGTGTGCACGCCCCTTCTTGCGTGTGTTCCTCCTTGCGCGCACTCCCTCTTGCGTGCGTCTCTCCTCCAACGTATACATGTCCCCTTGTGTGTGCATTCCTCCTTGTGTGTGCTCCCCCCTTGCGCATGTCCCTCCATGTGCAAGTTCCTCCTCGTGTCCACTCCCCTATTGCGCATGTCCCTTTGTGTGCACGTTTCATCGTGTGCACACTCCTTGCGTGCATCCCTCAGTACTCTCAAGACCAATCCAAGTGCGTCGTCATTCAGGTTTCTAGATCCAGCCATCTAGACGTCTTCTCTGGAGCGTCTTCTCGAGGATTCAAGCTTCTCTGGAGCGTCTTCTCTGATCTGGATCTCCGCCTTGATCTCACAGTCTCTCCTCTCTTCAATCTCTATTTTCGATGATTTTCTTTTTCTGTTTCTGTTTCCAGTTTCCCCCATTTCTATTTGCCATGAAGCTCGCTGAACTCTCTTTTTTCACCATTTCAGGCTATAGATGATTTTTCCTCCAAGACTCGAAGTTCTTTTTGCTCTTTTGTATTCTGCAGGCCGCAGAATAGCCTACAACAATAGATAATAGCGAAACAAAACTCTGGAAGACTGAAGATAACAGTTAATAGATGATTATTTCAACTTATTTCAATTTCTTATAATATCTTCCTATTTAATCTGTAAGACTGCAAATGTAGGAATAGAAACAATGAGAAAAAGCCTATATTGTTATATTATATCGGGGTTATATCTAAGACTCTGTTTGGGGGGACTTATTTATTGAGGTTATATCTAAGACAATGAATAACCTACAACAACAGATAATATCGAAACCGCTTGACCTGTGAAAATAAGTCCTCCCAAATGGAGCCTAAGTCTAACTATCGGTAAAAAATGATGCAGCAATATCCAAATTATGACAATCCCAAGTTCTAACTGTTGTGATTCGCTCAATGTCCTCGGTAGACCGGTTCCAGATCGGTCCGTCTTAGCCTCGGGCGATTGAATACGCACACAGTCACAATAGAAACAGAGAAAATGTACACACACAACTTTGACGTGGAAAACCCCGGAAAGGGAAAAAAACCACGTGGCCGGGTCTGTGTCAGTCAAACTCCATTATCTGTCTCTGTTCCAGTGCTCTTGTAAAGAGATAGCGAGGGCGACAGACCGCGGTGAAGGATCGAGCGCATACCCAACTGCACCAAAAGCCCGGACTGTTGGAGAGGGCACTACTTAATTTTTTATATAAGTAGCAGAGCGCCACGGGTCAAGTGAAGGAACGCCAGACCCAACATCCCCCCCCCGGCGTCCAGCACAACCCGTCGGCTCAGAGGTGGGGTTACCACATGGCCCACACGGCTCAGAGGTGGGGTTACCACATGTCCACGGTTGCCTGACCCACCGGACCCACACAGGTAGAAGGGAAAAATCAGGATTTAATAGCGCCCCCCCGGTCTTGAACCCGTGACCTCCTCTGATACCAATTGAAGGATCAAGCGCATACCCAACTGCACCAAAAGCCCGGACTGTTGGAGAGGGCACTACTTAATTTTTTATATAAGTAGCAGAGCGCCACGGGTCAAGTGAAGGAACGCCGGACCCAACACGCGGCTCGTTACAAATACTAGGGAGTTGAGAGAGCTCTTCTTGGGTGACAGACCACCACTTAGGAGTCTGTGCACTTTGACGTGCGTCTTTCTTGAGCGCTTGCTCTTCTGGCTCGCGCGCCGCAGGATGCCTGCGCTCTATGCCTCGGACTGAGGAGGGCTGCCTTCACTGGCACTTCGCTTCCTTCCTTCTCTGGGCGGCGTTCGCGGGAGAACCTGCCAAGTTAGTGAGTGAAAGAGGAGAGGAGGAGGCGAGCAGAGAGAGAGGCTCTGGGGAAAAGTAGGAACAAAGAGAGAGAAAGCGAAGGGGAGAATGAAGCTGGATCCCCTGAAATGAACTATCAGGGGTGCTTATATAGGGTTTCCGAGGTGGTTAGGGTGGTTACAATGGTTACGGTGGTTAATCGCAGATCGGAGGGCCGCGATCACTTGTGGCGATCAGAGGGTCGTGATGGCCCGCCATGATCGGACGGTGGAGAAAAGGCCGACCCACGGCGGTGGTCGGAGGAGGCGCGCCCGCCGATGGCCTCCCGAGGGAGGAGGCGGCCGGCCGCGAGGAGGCGGCCGGCCACGGCTGGTCGGCCTCGGCGGCCGGCCGCGAGGAGGCGGACGGCCGCGAGGAGGCGGCCGGCCGCGAGGAGGCGGCCGGCCGCAAGGAGGCCGCCGGCCGCTAGGAGGCGGCCGGCCCCGGGCGGCCCCGGGTGGCCGGCCGCGGCCGCCGACCGCATGGGGGCGGCCGACCGCTAAGGGGGGGCGGCCAGCCGTGGGAGGCCGGCCACCGGCCGCCGCCCGCTCGTAAAGATGGCGGCGGCGGCGGTTGCGATTTGGTGCGGGGGAGTTATGATCCGGTGCGCGGGGGTTACGATCCGGTGCGTGGGAGTTACGATCCGGTGCGCGGAGGTTACGATCCGGTGTGCAGAGGTTATCATAATTATTTATAAATTAAGGGATACTCATCATTTGCCCCCCAAAATCCCGTCGTCTTGGAGCGAACGGCAAGCGCGAGAATTTTTTCTTTGCGACGGGGCCAGGCGGCGATGGCCGGAACGGGTGCTAACACCGAGATGGGCGGCGACAACGACAGTGTTAAGGTAAGAATCCGATCGAAGAGAATCTCCGGGCACCGGGCGAGGCCGGAGGGGCTGACCCCGTGCGAGGGTGCGCGGGGGCTGCACCCTGCGCGCGGGTGTGCGCAGGGCTTGCCCCGTGCGCGGGTGCGCGCGGGTCTGGCCCCGCGCGCGCGCGGGGCTGCACCTTCGCGCGGGTGTGCGCAGGGCTGAAACCGCGCGCGGGTGCGCACGGGGCTGAAACCGTGCGCAGGGCGCGCGCGGTGCGGCCGCTCTGCTTACGAGTGGCTCGGCGGCATGTGCGGGCTGATTTCGCGCGCTCTTCGCGTGCGTGCATGGATCGTATGTGTGGGCGTAACGTGCGCTCGGACTCGCTTTTTTGACCTTACTTTTCTGTTCTTTCAAGTTTCCAAGCGGGGTGTGCAAAACCGTCCTATGCGGCTGCGTTTGAGTCTCTCCCTCGAGCATGTGGATATATGGAGGAGGCGCTTCAACCTGCCCCCCGATTTGGAGGTTTGGATCCCTAGTCTTGAAGAGCGGGTGCAAAACCCTTCACGAGGCTGGATGACTCTTTGCGAGTCGTCACTTCGGTGCGGTTTTCGCCTTCCGACTTGCGAGGAAGTTGTCGAGATTCTGAAGTTCTGCGGCGTTCCTGTGTCGCAGTTTACCCCTCTTGGTACGACGCGGATCATGGGGTTGATCGCATTCTTTCGCGAGCGTGGATCGAGGTTTTCCTTGGATATTTTCAAGGATTGGTGTGAGGTGCGCGCCGACGGCGGGGGCCGCGCAGACGTCCTCAGTAACAAGCGGTGTCTGGAGTTTGAGACCCGGGCGGATCATCGCCACGGGAATACCTTATTCAGATATGTCAGGAACCCAGGTAGATTGCCAGAGGTGTGGAACGCGCTTCCGGACCGTTGTCGGCGTTCTAGGGGACACGAGCGGGAGTTTACTCCCGTCCTTGGTTTTGCAGAGCCCCGAGAGCTGGGGAACATCTTGTACATCATCTCTACTTTTGTTGATGAGAAGCGCCTGCTGTTATGCGGGTTGTCTGTTGATTCAGGACGTGTTGCCGCCATCCCTCTCTCCCGTGACAGGAAGAGGAAGCTAGTGTTTGGAGGCCGTGGAGCTGAGGAGGCGGGTCCTAGCCTCCTGCCGCGACAGGATGTTCTTTCGAAGGGGGCTGCCCCTTGCGGCTCTGGGGTTGGAGGCGAGCCGGATGACGCGGATCTTGTGGTCCTGGGGTCCTCTTCCCCCCAGGCCTGCCCAACACGGGTTGCGGTGCGGCAGGTGGTGAAAGGAAAGAGGGTCTCCTCTTCTTTGGAGGCGATGAACCATGCGGTATGTGCGATCTCAACTTTTGAGTGGCGGCTTTTGAGGAAAGTTCTTCTGACTTGTCCCTTTTCTTTTGTAGATGGAGACTCAGGCAAACATTGTGCTTACGTGGAATGATCACTACGTGAGCCTGAAGGACGACTACATGGCCCTTCAGGGTGAGCTCGGGGAGGCGAAGAGTGCCCTTTCGGATCTGAAGGGGCGACGAGAGCGCGATATTTCGCGACTTAGGCAGATTGGGTCCGAGCTGCGGTGCGAACTAGAGGACGCCAAAGCTGCGCACAGGGCTGAGAAGACGGCTGCGGAGGAGACTTTGCGTCTTCTAGACGAAGCTCGGGCAGAGCTGGAGCTATCCAGGGCGGAGGTGATGCGTCTTTCCTCCGCGGAGCGGGAGGTTGAGCTGAAGGCGGCTGGTCTGGCAGAGTACCGGGACTCTGTGGATTACATGCGAGACCAGTGTCTGATCTCGGAGGAGGTCTGCGAGGAGGTGTGAACTCAGGAGGTAGAGCCACAAATGGAGGACTTGCGGGAAGTCGCATTCTGTCAGGGGATGACGAAGACCCTTCGGATGGTGTCCCGGAAGCGGGGATGCGATGCTGCCAGCCTCGGTCTTGAGGATTTGAGGAGGATGGCTCCGATGCTGAGGAGGGCGTGGCCGCTGAGTGAACCCTACATCTCTTTGATGCACTTTGCTGATTTGTATACATGTACTTCTTTGTGTTGGTGGGCTTGTCTCCGTCGATTTGTACCTTTGTACTTTATATGTTTGTTGAGTGGTTGTCACTATTTTTGCTTCTGACTGTTGTGATCAATTGTTGTCTTAGTCAAGCACCAACTGCGAGGGGCAGGCCCTGAGCGGTGGAAGAGTATTTGCTCTGGATGGAAGTGAAGAGTTATGAGAGCTCCGACCTATTTTCGGCGGAAGGCCATGTTCGTTCGAACCCCTGCGAGTTGCGGTGAACCCGGTGGCATTGGAGGGGCATGGCCCCGTAGACCCTGACGACGTCGCAACTTACTACGAAGCGGAGGGAGTCCCCTAGTGCCAGGGTAGAGAAGCTGAGACCATCGCGCTGCGGGCTGCGCACAGGGGCGGATCTAGAGGGGGGCCCTAGGGACACTGGCACCCCCATTATTTTTCAAAATGGTTAGTGTATTTGGATTCCTCTCGTCGAGGCAATGAATTTTGACTACTTATACGACAAAAACGGTGGTCAGATGAGGGAGAAACAGCTCTGATAAGATTGATACGTTCAAAAAAAAAATTGACGGAAGTTGATGTCCGGGCTCCCATGTTAAATTTTTAAAACCTAGTGACGCATTCAAAAAAAATTATGTGCACCCAATTATCAATTTGTGCACCCCCATTATTAATTTTCTGAATACGCCACTGGCTACGCATTACTGAGGGAACTGGCTCCTGACGACGTCGCGACCTGCTTCGTAGGAGAAGGGCGGGCATTGCCACCATGAGAGCGAGGTCGAAGCCGCTGTGCTACAGTCTGCGGGGGACTCAACGTTTGGTCCCTTTGGCGACTCCGCAACCTGTTGCTAGGCTGAGGACATCGCGCTGTTGGCAGCGCACAACTGGGGGAGCTGGTCCCCAGCGATGTCGCAGACCGCTGGGCGGACGAAGGGTGCACCCCTGAACCGCGCAAGAGAGAGTGAAGCCATCGAGCCACAGTGTCGCTGTGGTTGGTTAAGATGTGGATTTAGCGGGGCCAGAACCCGATTTAGTTGCGATTGTAGCTTAGTCAGGCACCAGTCGCGAGGGGGCGGGCCCTGCGAGGGTGGGGCGCCAGACTTCAGATGCAGGTGAAGAGTCATAATCCTCGGCCTATTGCCGGCAGGAGGACATGATCGATTCGAACCCCCGCGAGCAGCTGATGGACCCTGAGGTTGTAATTACACCGATCGTGGGGGCTTTCCAAGGATGGAGGGGCGTCAAGCTTTGGATGCAGGTGAAGAATCATAATCCTCGGCCTCTTGTCGGCAGGAGGACATGGTCGATTCGAACCCTTGCGAGCAGCTGATGTACCCTAGTATTTGCGAGGCGTGGCCCCCAAGACCCGGACGACGTCGCAACCTACTACGCAGCGAAGGTCGGGTCCTTGCGCTGATGGAGTGAGGTCGAGGCTATCGCGCTATGGGATGCGCACAACTGAGGGAGCTGGTCCTTGAAGATTTTACGACCCGCTCCTTAGGAGAAGAGTGAGCATTTCTACCACAGGGGAAAGGTCGAGGCCACCGTGCTACAGTCTGCGTGGGACTTGGTATTCGGTCCCCAGGCGACATCGCGACCTATTGCTAGGTCGAGGCTGGCGCGCTATGGGCTGCGGTCAACCGGGGTGCTCATTCCCGACGACGTCGCAATCCACTGGACGGGTGAAGGGCGAACCTTTGAACCGCGCCAGGGGGATCGAGACAATCGTGCTATAGTTGCTCGCCGGACCCCAGGGGACGGATTCCAAATCAGTCCTGCAAGTTTATGAGTTAGTGACACCGCAATCACAGTATATAAATGTAAAGAGATGAGTTGTTTGGATTTTTCTTTAGCCTGGTCGCGCCATTGCATGATGACGGATTCTAAACCGCCGAGCGGGGCACATGTCGACGGATCCCGGACCGCTTTGTGGAGTAGGCGATCCTGGCCTTAGGGGGGTCTGAGGGACGAGAGGTCCTTCTGACGTGTTTGCTGCATGGCAAGAGTTAGAATGAAAGCAGAAAAAGCAATAAGCAGGATAGTTTGATATAAAGAAACGTTTTTAGGAGGCACGTTTGCCTCGGTTCTGGCCCTTCTCCAGAGCGACCTGTTAGATGCGGTAGATATTGGTTCCTGAGACGACCTCCGACCGTGCTTGGTGCAGATAACATGACCGTGTCATGTCCTAGCTGCCCCTGACGACCCCAACCCCCGCAGGCGTGACAAACTTCATTCCTAGGTGCGGAATTGACGGTACTGTCTAGAAAGCTGTCTGGAGGGGGCGACCAAAAAACGCGTTGTAGGGCGATTCTCTGTCGACCGCCACGAATTGCACGTCGTGAGTAACCTGCCTTGGAAATTCTCCTAGTGTCACTGGAAGGGTGAGGGTGTCTGCCACGGACGCGGGCACCATGTTGAAGCCGTAGATGGGGCCTGATGCTGGACGAAGATTCTGCCTTTGGATTCCCATACTGGATAACGCAGTCATGAATATAACATTTACCGAGCTGCGGTTATCCACCAGAATTCGCTTTACGCGGAAGCTGGGGTTGCCGATCTCTGCTACAATAACTAGCGGGTCCTGGTGTGGTGTGTGGAGTCCCTGGAGGTCCTCCTCGCCAAAGCTAATGGTGGGAATGATTTCAGTCAACTTGTCTTCTTGGGGAGCGACGATAGAGTTGACCGTGGGAAAGGGAAAGCCGGAGATGACTTCCAAAATCCCGACGACCTGCCTGCCCCCCTGCGCTTCTCGGTGCGCAGGTTGCGGTTCTCTCCGCGCAGGCGGGCCCCCGTGCTGCTCTCGCACACATCCTTGCAGAAAACGCCCGAGTATTCCCTGCCGAACAAGGCGCTCTATCTCATCTTTCAACTTTACACACTCTTCAGTAGTGTGCCCGGTTCCTCGATGGAAGTCGCAGTACTTTGACTGATCAGCCTTGGATTGGGCGGGAGCGCCATTGGCCTCTGGAGCGCCGGATCGTCCTGAATGGCATATAGGACGTTAGCGCGAGTGGTGTTGAGAGGGGTGTAAGTCCGGGGAGGCCCGTAATCCTGGCCTCTCCGGGGCTCCTGATTGTGACGCTCGATGTGACAGTTCTCGTTGCGCCTCTCTGCCCGTCTTCCGGAGGGCTGCTCCTGTTGCTTCTGCCTCTTTCGGCCTCCTTCAAATTGTCGACGATGGGCCTCAATGGCCTCGTCCACGGCTATCCGAGCTTCCACTCGATGTACCAGATCTGCATAACTAGGGACAGTATCCCGCATTAGAGCGGAATAGAATCCGCCTGGTCGGAGTCCACCGAGGAAGACTCCTTGAAGGAGTTCTGGGTCTACCCCAGAGATCTGTCTAGCTTCTGTAGTAAATCGGCGGAAAAACTCTTTCAAGGTCTCGGTTTCACTCTGTCGGATACTGGAGAGGTGGGATGGATCCTTTGCGATCCTACGATTGACCACGAACTGATCAGGGAATTGTTGGCTCAGCTGGGGAAAGTTTCTGATAGACCCCTCTCGGAGGGAATGGAACCAAGTGCGGGCCTGCCCCTTGAGGGTGGCAGGGAAGACCTGACAAAGCAGTTCATCGGGAGCGTTGCAGAGGTGGAGGATCGTGTAGAAGTGGTTGATGTGCTCCCAAGGATCGTCCACTTCGTCGTACGTCTCAACGTGGGGGATCTTGAATCCCTAAGGGACGGGATAGGCCAGTACTTCAGGAGCCAAGGGTGATGCCCCCGAGCGGGGCACCCCGTCCCCATCGCTCGCCGGCCGACTGGTCCAAACTCTTCTTCGAACATTTCGCGGAATGCTGCACGAGTCATTCCCGCACCTGGCTCTACTAGGATCGGCTGCAGCTGATTGCTGAGGAGAGGGGCGATTCTCGCCGCCCTGATGTGGCGAACGGGATGCTCGACGCTGTCGTGCCTTGACGACTCAGATTCTTCTTCTACGGCCCTCTGGCCTTCTGCTGGTGGTACTGGTAGATTTTCCTGAATTGGGACCCCTGCGGGCACGTGGGGGCCTGCGAGTTGTCTCAAGAGGGCGAGCATCTCGACCCGAATGTCTGGTGGAGGCGCCACGTTCTCGGGCAGCGCCGCACCAGGTGCTGCGCCGTCCTCTTACGGTGGCGCGTTCGCTAGAGACTGCGACGCGGCTTGATCCTCCTGCTCACGCCGGATCGACCCCCTAGTCGTTCGGGTGCTCTTTCCGGCCATTATGTCTCGCTCTGACAAACTTCTGAGTCTTCTCTCGCTTGCTGGGAATGCTTCCCACAGACGATGCCAAACTGTTGCGGTTCGCTCAATGCCCTCGGTAGATCGGTTTCAGATCGGTCCGTCTTAGTCCCGGGCGATTGAGTACGCACACAGTCACAGTAGAAATAGAGAAAATGTACACACACAACTTTGACGTGGAAAATCCCGGAAAGGGGAAAAAACCACGTGTCCGGGTCTGTGCCAGCCAAACTCCACTATCTGTCTCTATTACAACGCTCTTGCAAAGAGAAAGCGAGGGCGACAGGCCGCGACTCGTTACAAATACTGAGGAGTTGAGAGAGCTCTTCTTGGGTGACTGGCCACCGCTTAGGAGTCCGTGCACTTTGACATGCGTCTTTCTTGAGCGTTTGCTCTTCTGGCTCGCGCGCCGCAGGATGCCTGCGCTCTATGCCTCGGACTGAGGAGGGCTGCCTTCACTGGCACGCTTCCTTCCTTCTCTGGGCGGCATTCGCGGGAGAACCTGCCAAGTTAGTGAGTGAAAGAGGAAAGGAGGAGGCGAGTAGAGAGAGAAGCTCTGGGGAAAAGTAGGAACGAAGATAGAGAAAGCGAAGGAGAGAATGAAGCCGGATCCCCTGAAATGAACTATCAGGGGTGCTTATATAGGGTTTTCGAGGTGGTTACGGTGGTTAATCGCAGATCGGAGGGCCACGATCACTTGTGGCGATTGGAGGGCCGTGATGGCCCGTCATGATCGGACGGTGGAGAAAAGGCCGACCCACGGCGGCGGTCGGAGGAGGCGCGCCGGCCGACGACCGCCCGAGGGAGGAGGCGGCCGACCGCGAGGAGGCGTGATGGCCCGTCATGATCGGAGGGCCACGATCACTTTTGGCGATTGGAGGGCCGTGATGGCCCGTCATGATCGGACGGTGGAGAAAAGGCCGACCCACGGCGGTGGTCGGAGGAGGCGCGCCGGCCGACGGCCGCCCGAGGGAGGAGGCGACCGACCGCGAGGAGGCGGCCGGACACGGTTGGTCGGCCGCGGCGGTCGGCCGCAAGGGGGGCGTCCGGCCAGAGACGGCCGACCGCAAGGGGGGCGGCCGGCCGAGGCCGCCGGACGCAAGGAAGCAGCCGGCCCCGGACGGCCGGCCGCGACCGGCTAGCAAGGAGGCGGCCGGCCGAGGCGGCCGGCCGCGAAGGGGCGGTCGGCCGCGAAGGGGCGGCCGGCCCTAGGCGTGCACAAAAAGACCCCCGGGCCAGATAAAAACCGGTCCCTGGAAGGACCTGTTTTTTCCGGTCCGGTCCCGGACCGGTCCCTGGCAAAACCGGTCCCGGTCCGGGACCGGTCTTCCCCCTAAAAAGGGGGACTGCCGGGACCGGAATACCGGTCCCAAACCGGTCCTGGACCGGTCCGGTCCCGGGCTAGCCCAATTATTTTTTTTTATTTTTTTTAATTATTTTAATTTAGTTTTTTTTTATTTATTAATAAAAAATTATTTTAAAAAAAACTAAAAATAATAATAATAAAAAAAGTAAAAAAACGGCTCTAATTAGAGCCGTTTAACAACGGCTCTAATTAGAGCCGTTGGGGAGGCTGGTAGCCTCCCCTGCTGGCTGCTGCCTGGCATTATTACCTGGCAGCTTTGCTGCCAGGTAATAAGCCTGGGACCGGTCCAAGACCGGTCTTAAACCGGTCTTGGACCGGTCTTTGCCTAGGACCGGTCCAGGACCGGTCTTTTCCTGGGACCGGTCTTGGACCGGTTCCAGGGAAAAAAGGGGGCCTTGTTAGGCCCCCTGGGACTGGTTCGGGACCGGACCGGTCCCGAGCCAGTCCTTACCGGGCCGGTCCCAACCGGTCCCGTTGGGACCGGTCTTTTTGTACATGCCTAGCCGGCCCCGGACGGCCGACTGCGGTCGCCGACCGCAAGGAGGCGGCTGGCCCCGGGCGGCAGGCCGCGGCTGCCGGCCGCATGGGGGCGGCCGACCGCATGGGTGTGGCCGACCGCTAAGGTGGGCGGCCGGCCACCGGCCGTCGCCCGCCCGTAAAGATGGCGGCGGCGGCGGTTGCGATTTGGTGCGGGGGTGTTATGATCCGGTGCGCGGGGGTTACGATCCGGTGCGCGGGAGTTACGATCCGGTGCGCGGAGGTTACGATCTGGTGCGCGGAGGTTACGATCCGGTGCGCGGAGGTTACGATCCGGTGTGCGGGAGTTATCATAATTATTTATAAATTAAGGGGTACCCATCACTAACTATTTGTTCCAATTTTTATATATAAATGATGATTCAAGTTAATTAAGCAAATTATTGTTATTTTGTTCTCTTCTTGATTTGAAAATGCATGTTAAAATTTATTATGCCCGGACAACACTCGGATCCTAATTCCATCACTGTTTATATATATATATATATATATCTATCTATCTTATGAACATATTTGAAATGAATGAAATTTTAAAGAACTATTTCAAATCCTTCCCAAATCCTCAAGAAAAAAAAGGTCAAATTTCAGTTTACAATTTATATTCATTAGAGGTGGACCTATTCATGCCACACAGGCGGTAAACCACCAGGCACCAGTGGTATTTAAAGGTCAAGTGCAAGCATCGAAATTACTCATCAGGTATGCCACAATCAAGTTTAAAATTGGCCTATGGTCCTATGGATAATAATTTATAAACTCAAATAAAATGAAAAAAAAATTAATTTATGGATAGATATTTATTATTTACAAATATCAATTTACTTTTTAAATCATCACCAAACTTTAGCGAAATATTTCAAAATATGAGCCCTCGTGCAAAACAACAATACAATAAAATTCATCCGCAAACAATTTATATTGTGGAAACTTAGTGCTATTTGTGATTGTTTTTTCTCTAAATAATCTTTTTGCGTGAGGATTGAGGATTCTAATTTTGTGATTTTCTATTAAATTTTTTTTTTTTTACTTCTAAAATTATATATATGTTTAATCTCATATTCATGGATAAACTAAATTATTCTTGCATACTAACACAGCTATTAAGCATGAACTCTTCTAATTTATGCCAATTCAAAACACCAATTCAATATATATATATATAATATATATCTATACCATCAAGTCAATCACAATTATTCAATTTAATTGAAATCAAATTTAATTGTTCAATTACTTTTTGTTTTACTAGAGCTCCTCCACCTAATATGATATGATATTTCAGGCTTATGTTGGATACAATAAAAAATTATGAGTTTACCCATAAATTTATTGAAAAAAAGAGTCATATGTCATTTATTGAAAAAATTATGATCCTACATCAGAACAGGGATCACCTTTAGGGCGAATTCCAGCACGCTCCGCAAGCATAGCGCCCTCCAGTCAACGACAAGCCTCTAGACAATAACAAGTCAACCGCTTCAGATTTTTCTAAAAGCAACAAGAGATAAGCCACAAAGAACACATCTCTCAAACCTCCGAGAAGCAGTCGAAGTCCCCAATTCACTCATAGCGTAACTTACTCATTGTAGCAAGAAAAAGAATTAGCTTTGTGAGAGGTGTTCTGTGAGTCTGTCACCCTCTGTGCCCAGTACTCTCTCTCTAATAATTATAACAAAGACCGGTATGTCATCATCGCTTTCTTTAAAAAAGCTTTGTAACACGACAACGAATAGTGAAAGTTTGATCGGCACCGATCCGACCACGTGATTTTTCACCTACTTGACGAGATTTTCAAATTAAAAAAATATTGTCAGGTTTCCTTTCTTTGTGATTGTTTGCACGCTCAACCGCTCACCAGGCTAGAACGATGCAATTTAAGCCGTTCTACAAGAGCCTCGAGCGACCCGCTATTATATCTATACTACTATATAAATATACTCAGTCAACCACAATTATTCAATTTAACTAAAATCAAATTTCATCCTAGCATTACTTTTTTTCACTAGAGCTCCTACATCTAAAATGATATGGTGTTTCATGTTAAGGTGTTGAATACCCCCACAACGATAAAAATATAATTTTACCCCTAAATTTATTGAAAAGAGAGAGTCATATGACATGATTTTTTTTTAATCTTGCAAAAATTGTTAATTGTGAGAATTGAACTCGGGCTCCCACTTAATCAAACAAAGATGACAACCACCACATTATATGTTTTTTCCAGAGGAATATTAAATTAAGTTTTGTATTTACATACATGAATATGGGCTAGCCCCCGCTGAATGTTGTTGCCTCCGGCAAATGTTATCGCTCCTGCCGAATGTTGCCGTCCCCGCCAAATATTGCCGTCCCCGCCAAATGTTGTTGTCCCCGCTGAATGTCATCACCTCCGTCGAATTTTGCCTCCCCCGCCGAATTTCTCCGCACCCACCGAATGTCGCCGCCGGCTCACCTAGAGAATGTTATGGTCTGGGTACTATTGTGCGGGATCCAGGGTGCACTCTCAGTTTGTCACCCATAAATATATAAATATATATATATATTATAGTATAGATATCCATATTTTAAACATTAAATTGTCCCTATATCTAAGCATCCTTCGCCCTCCTCATTCATAGTTATAGCCTTATAGGTCCGATGGATAGGATCGTGAAGGTGGAGGCCGATCAGGTGGAGCTCAACTTCCGGCCATCAGCGAGATGCACCGCCGCCATTAAGGTAACAAGTCTTGTCCACACGATCCCCGTCGCCGTCAAGCTAACAACAACCAGGCCGGCTGCCTACACCTTCTCGCCGGACTCCGTCGCCCTCCTCCATCCTCTCTCGACCATCGTCTTCACCCTAGTCCTCCTCCCAACCTCTACGCCGCCGCTGTCCTCCCCCCCAGACTCCATCCTCGTCGACGCCGTTCCAGCCCTCTCCATCCGCCGCACCAACTCCTCCGCCCTCCGCCGCCTCTTCTCCAGCCCCTCTCTCTCCGTATTCCGCGACGCCTCCGTCCTCATACATCTTCTCGGCTCTCAAACCCTTTTCTCCCTCCGATTTCCCTCTTCTCTCCAGCGTGATCTACTCCCCCGCATCATCCAATCCTGCTCCGCTCGCGATCTCTCCGCCGTGTTGCCCCTCGCGGCACATGCCGGCGCCGGAAATGCCGTTTCGGCGCTGCTTTCCGGCGGTGCTGACCCGAACACACGCAACGCTGCTGGGAAGCCGGCTATCTCACTCGCGGTCTCCGCCGGAAGCGCGGAAGCCGTGGAGGCGCTGCTCGAAAGCGGTGCCGTCGACCGCCCATTTCACGAGGCCGCCGCCAAGAACCGGACAGATCTGATCGCCCTCCTCCTTGCCTGGACCGGATCTGGATTAGGGTTTGATTGGACCGCTGCCCCTGACCCCGACGGCCGAACGCCGGTCCACTACGCGGCGGCGACGGGCGCCCTCGACGTCCTCCGCCTCTGTCTTTCCTCCGGCGGCGATCCCAATCGGCCGGACGCGAACGGGTGGACCCCGCTCCACTGCTCCGCCGCAGGCGGACTTCTCCCCGCCGCCGAATTTCTAATATTTTCCTCTGATTTCGACCTAAGACGCGCCCTGACTCGAGAAAAGAGGGGGGAGAGAAGGACGCCGTTTGATCTAGCGGTGGAGAAGGGGCACGCCCACCTGTACGATCTTCTTCTTCCCGGCGGCGAGGTGATCAGGGCTGCCCGCTGCGGCGGCGCCGGCGAGGTCGCGATGGCGGTGAGGGCAACCGGTAGGGTTCTGGAGAGGGATCAGAATGGGTGGACGGCGCTGCACGTGGCGGCGTTCAAGGGCCGGACGGAGGCTGCGAGGGAGCTGGTTGAGAGCGGGGCGGAGCTGGAGGCCGTCGACGATGCTGGCTACACTCCTCTTCGCTGCGCGGTGGAAGCCGGCCGCACTGAGGTGGCTCTCTTGCTCATCGGCTATGGGGCCAGAACCGGGCTTAAGGGCTATATTAGATCCAAAAGTGGCGTAATTGGCAGGACCTGCACCGCCGGCTCCGGCGCCGTTTCTGGCCTCTCGCCGGTGCGAGAGTCCTGTGCGACGGCGGTCTCCTCTGCACTTGTAAATAGTGGGAATTCTTCCAATATTGTAAGAAGTATTTTGAAAAGGGGATATTCATTCTGAAGAGAAAAGGGCTGCCCTATATATTGAAAAATTGGCACTTTGCACCCTTTAAAAGACACCTTTTGGCACATTGCACCCTAACTTTCAGATCTTGGCACTTTGCACCCTCTAAAGGTCTTTTGTTTGCACTTTGCACTCCCCCTTTATTTTATTCTATTTTTCTAAAAATTCTGGTTAATGAATAAGGGCAATTTAGGTACTGCAAATATTTATAAGCCCTAAATCAGCAAATCCAATTTTCTCTCGTCAACAAACCCGCCGGGAGGGAGACGGTGGAATCCACGCTCAGTTCCCCGACGGACGTCGTCGGCCGATGCTTCCCGCCGGATACTTTCACTGGCGGCGCCTCCTTCGTTGAATAGAACATCCTCAGTGAGCAGCGAACCGGTGGGTCAGCGGCGCTCCTACCCGACGTTCTTATGCCGGAACTTCCGCCGTAACCCTAGAGAACGGGGCTACTCCTTCACTGATCTTTGGCGTGCTCTCTCCGCCGTCGGCACTTTCCGGAGCTACAGCACGGTACACCTTCCCTCTTTCTACCTTCTGCAGATCTAAATCATTTTCCTCTTGGATCTCACCAATGTCACAGCCCCTTCTTCTGGACAGATCTTCGGTGTTCTCCTTCCGGATCTCCGACTTTCTTCTTCTCCACAGATCTCCTTGCATCTATTTGTGCAATCTATTAAGCCATATGCAGCATACCAATTAATACTTGGTTTGATGAGTTCTGGATTCTCTCTTTCTCCGTGACAGTGCTAAGTCGGCCAAATCTGCTTTGGTTTAGGTATAATTTTTAATTCTCATTCATGATTTTGAGCTTGACATCTTCAATAGAGATTAGGTTATGTGTATTTTTTTTGGGTGGTGTTGAGTACTTTATTTTTTTTTTTGCATGTAAAAGAACGATGTGGATTGTGAGAGCTAATGATACGATTGATTGTGCACCCTATATGTCATTCGAAGTTTCTTTATTCACAATCCGATTGCATCATTCGGGATCATTTATGGGTTCCACAAACATTACATACGTGCCCGATGTAATAAGTTATGTTGACTACTGTAATTGCGATGAAATAATGCTACATGATTTGCATGAAATTGCTATGCAACTTGGTCACAATGGATGGGTCAGATTTTTTGCTTGTTTATCTGGGCATGGCGACTGTAGTAATTTGGTACTGTTAGATACTGATGCGGATGTTAAAGGTTTGATACAGTATATCAACATAAAAAGAGAAGTTGATGTTTACATTGACACGGTGATAGATCAAGTAGTCTCGGTGAGTGATGATATTACACCAATAATTGAACTTCATAATTACAGTGACTCGATTAGTAATGAAGAAGATACTGATGACACTGATTCCACTTTTACTGATGGATTTCAAGATGGTGATTATGATAGTGATGATCTGCAGTTTGACGAAAATATTGATGAATCTATAGAATGGGTTGGAGTGAAAGAGCCAACTCCAAAGATTGGACAGAGTTCGTTTATTGCCACTACCAATCCAAAGAAAAGTAGTTCAACACATTATCAGATTTATGAAGGCGATGCAGGTAATTCAGGTTTTGAATTTCAAGTTGGGCAATGCTTTAACACTTCCCAGGATTTTAGAGATGCGGTGCGGACATACACAAATATGCAAGGGAGGCCAATTAAATTTACGAAAAATTGTAGTGATAAAGTGCAGGTTACTTGCGAATGTGGATGGGTTATGTATGCTGCATTCATCTCTAAGAATGATCACACCTTTCAAGTGAAGACTATTAAAGGTGAGCACACATGCTATAGAACCTCAAGTTCTAAACACTGTACCTCAGATTTTCTTGCGAAAAAATATCAACACCATCTTAGAAGTAATCCTGAATGGCCCGTCAATTCAATGCAAGAGACTATGCAGATGGAAAATAGAACATCTCTTTCTATTTGGAAGATGTATCGAGTAAAGAAGCATGCCAACAAGATAATTCACGGTACAGAATTGGAGCAATACGCCAGACTATGGGATTATTGTGAAGAATTGCGCCTAAGTAATCCTAACACAACAGTTAAACTGCAGTGTAAACAAGTACCTGGTTATGAAGCATGTGTATTTAAAAGACTGTATATTTGTTGGGGTGCTTTAAAGTTGGGTTTTATCGCTGGGTGCCGGCAAATTATAGGACTTGATGGAACTCACTTAAAAACTTCTACTGGAGGAGTTCTGTTATGCGCGGTTGGTATTGATGGGAACAATGGAATGTATCCTATAGCTTATGCTATGGTTTTGAGAGAGAATAGGAAAAGTTGGCAATGGTTTATTAGTCTTTTAATGCAAGATTTAAACATCATAAATAACTATGCATGGACTATCATTTCTGATAAACAGAAGGGATTAATACGGGCAGTTGAAGAATTACTACCAAATGCAGAACATAGGTTTTGTTTAAGACACATGTATAGTAACTTCAAGCAGCAACATAAAGGATTACAACTCAAATCCTTGTTGTGGAAGGCTGCATCATCTGCACGATTAGTTGATTTCAACATGGAGATGAAGAAGTTGAAAGAGTGTAATATATCGGCTTATGAATGGGTAAGGGCAAGAGATCCCAAAAATTGGGCAAGATCACATTTTAGCACGTGGACAAAATGTGACATGCTGCTTAATAATCTATGTGAATGTTTCAATAATGTAATATTGAAAGCAAGAGACAAGCCCATAATCACGATGCTTGAGATTATTAGAATTATTATGATGAAAAGGATGCATACCCAAAGGGATAAAATATTTAAATCAAGTGGAGATATATGTCCGACCATTCAGAAGATTCTAGAAAATAACAAAAGGGGAGTTCAAGACTACATTTTAGAGTGGAATGGAAAAGAGAAATTTGAGGTGAAAGGTTGGGCAGGCGATACATGGCTTGTTGATTTAATGTCCAATAGTTGTACTTGCAAGAAGTGGGACTTAAGTGGAATACCATGTGTACATGCTATAGCTTGCATCTTCTTTAAAAGAGAGAAGGTTGAGGACTACGTAGATTATTGGTATAAGAAGACTACTTTCTTAAAATCTTATGATTATATGTTGAATCCCATTAAAGGACAAGGTGAGTGGCCTCAATGTAATTTAAATCTTGTGGTGCCATGGAAGGTAAAACCAAAATTGCCCGGTAGGCCATCAAAACATGCAAGAAGACAAGATGAAGAAGAGTTAAGTAACATGAAATATGGTTTAAATAGACGGGATACAAAGTATGCTTGCTCAAAGTGTGGAGTAGTCGGACATAATAAAAAAAGTTGTGGCCAATCGTCCAAGATAACCGAACCACCATTACCAACCACATCAACTTCCAGATTAAAGCTTTCAGTGAGTTAAAATTTTATTAGTAGTTTTCATGTTATTTTTTTTACCTTTCACTGATTAATAGATCTCATTCATACATGCGTCATTTCACAACAGGTGAAGAAGAAGACCGCACGTTCAAGTGTAGAGGTAGATAGTATTGCTGAGCATGAAGTATTAAGTGGTCCATCACATTCGACATTTGCTGGTACTCAATCAATGATTTAGTATATTTCAACCCCTCTATGTATTGCTTAATTTCTAAACTTACTCGTGTTCTTCGCAGGTGAGAAGGGTGATTATGAAGATTATACCAGATATATATGATTGTAGACACTTTATAATCGTAGACGGATGCAGCTGTAATTTGGATTCCAAACAATTGACTCCATTTTGTAAAATGTTTATCATTCAAAAAAGTTGATTTGACTTTGTTGTCTAAGCTCTTATGCTTTCCCATTATCATATTTGTAATGTGATCTCTAAAACACAATTGTATTTGTCTTACTAGTGTATGTTTATGAAGATTCATGAGCTCTCAGCAAACGTGCATACTGTAGATTTTGTGTTTAAAACAGACGGGCTGGATTTAATGCTTAAGATTATCTGAGATACCATAAATTCTGGTTTAGCTTAAAACAGACGAGCATTTCTATGATTATATGGATCCAAATCCTTTTGAATTTGTGGCACCTTTTCATAAACATAAAACAGGACCGGCTACATGAACATCCATACCTGCTCTAAAGAAGGCTGAGCTTTTAAGTTTTCTAGGCTCTCCGTTTGTTTGGGCATTTTTTCTCCCTTTTTTGAAAAAACGCACACAAAAGCTTTTTTGGCCTATTTGAATAACCTTCATTTGGAACTACTAATCCCTCAATTTAAAATATACTTTGTTGATAACTCATAAATTGGTGTTGACAGAGATCTGAATATGATAATGAGATACGTGCCAATGGATCCTAAAGATGTGCTGGAAGATAGTATTGTCTTGAGGACAATAGGAAGATAGACAAGAATCTTCACATAATCAAGCTCCAAAGAGCGACAGTGACAGCTATCCACTAATCTTCTCAGAACATTGTTGCACAAAGACAATTTGATCACAGATCATGATGTAATAATTGGAATAAACAGAAGATATTATCCTGAAGTAAATAGCATTCTCTTCAAATTTTCATTTGAGAAGTCTACATATTCCAACTATCATGGGACTTCAAGAAGAAGTCTATTTATCATAAACTCAACAAAAACACAAATTTGATCACTTCACTACTTAAACTACCTGATAATGAGGAAAAAAGATCACAAAAAATCATTCAATGTATTTTTTTCATTCATTTCTATTGTCCGAAGGGAAGCATTGGCACACCGGTTGAGGTGTTGTCGTGTGACCTGAGATCACAGGTTCAAGTCCTCGAAGGGAAGCATTGGCAAGGTTAGCCTAAATTTCACCGTTGTCGTGAGACCCTTCTCCGGCCCTCTCTACGCGGGGATGCTTTGTGCGCCGTCACGCTCTGCTGCCCCCTTTAGATCGCCTTCAATTCCCATTCTGGCCATCCAATGGATTTTATGACTAGGATTAATTAGGCATAATGTCACTGATTTTCATAGCTAATCAGTGACACCAAGTCTAACTGCCAAGGATCAAATCCAAGTTTCCACTTTCGCTAAGTATCAGGTTTTGATGTTCATGCAGCTGTTAACAATAACGCCCAAGAACCATTCGGCGCTCAACGATGCTAGGACCGGCGGGCACCCATTGTGGTGGAACTGGCTCGAACAGCAGATCTCATCGGACTTCCACCACGCCAAGTCCCCGACTCGGCCAACTCTCAGAAACCCGTCAGACACCGCCGCCGCCGCCGGCTTCGCCCTTCACCCATCCAGCAGCCGCAGCAAGCCAGAAGTTATAGCACAAGCATTTAACAAGTTTGCTGATTTAGGGCTTATAAATATTTGCAGTACCTAAATTGCCCTTATTCATTAACCAGAATTTTTAGAAAAATGGAATAAAATAAAGGGGGAGTGCAAAGTGCAAACAAAAGACCTTTAGAGGGTGCAAAGTGCCAAGATCTGAAAGTTAGGGTGCAATGTGCCAAAAGGTGTCTTTTAAAGGGTGCAAAGTGCCAATTTTCCCTATATATTAGTTTGAACTTTGAATACATAAAAATTATGTAATAAACATTGTTGTGAGATCCTGTAAGATATTTGTTCATCCATTTTGATAATGCATGATTAATTTGGGTTGGGACAAAATTTGTCACCCAATTTTTCACTCTTGACACGAGTTCAGTGATTAGATTGGAGACCACAATCAACCGGTTGCTAACCCGCGAAGACTTGGTGAACATAGAATGGAGAAAAAGATGCCGCGTGCACGACTATCAGATTTACTCATAGCAGCGAATACCGCTTACTGTGGGCAATGTTATTGCGCAAAGACTTATTACTGTTAGGTTTTTGCCTCCATTAACTCCCCAACCGCGTACCAAACCTCCGGGCGCGCAAGGAAATTTTTCCGGGGCGAATTTCTGCAATTTTCAAAATCTGGCAGGAAAGTCGCAACCTCAGAAAAGGAGGTTGCAACCTTGCAATTTCTGCCTTCTTACAGGAATTCTGAACCGTTTTTTTAATTTGGTTTTTTTCTATTGGGGAATATTAAAACCTTTATATATCTTATCTCTTGCAGCCCTAAATGTATAGACCCGACTTTTCTTCCCCCTTCTTCCGCCGTTTCCTTCTCCCTCTCCCTCTCCATTTTTTTTGGCTCTCTCTCTCTCTCTCTCTCTCTCTCTTTGCCTCTCGCTGAAGGAGGACCGCCGCCGCCGTCGCTGCTCTGACCGCCGCCGCCGACGCTGCCTCGTTGGGCCGCCGCCGGTGCTTTGGAGAGCCGCCGCCGCCGCTGCTTTGGAGGAGAGCGCCGCCGCTGTGTGAGGGGAGGTTTGCCGGCACCGCCACCGCTGCGCCGGGTTTGGGAAAGGCTACTGCTTGCTGCAGTTTTGGGGAGACGCCGTCGTCGTAGCGACGCCGTCGGAGTTTGGGTTGCCGCCGTGCTTGGCCGTGAGGATCTTCCTCTTTCTTCGGCCGTTTTGCCGCAAGGTATCCGGGAGTCACTTTTTTATCTCATTTTGTATAGGGGTAATTTATCCCCATTTGTAACACTGTGTATTTTGTGTTGAATGAGATTGTGACTGCCATTTCCGCCCGTGGACGTACCCATTCAGGGGGAACCACGTTATTTCTGGTGTCCTTTTGTGCTTTTGTGTTTTCTATTATTATTACTTGTGTCAGCATCAGGTATTCTGCACGACAGCACCGCTTCGAATCCCAACAAGTGGTATCAGAGCCAGGTTGTGGGCTGACACTTTTGTTTAAAGGACGAGTTGTTTCCGATCTCGAGTGTACACTTGGGTGCGGTAGTTTACGACCGTTGGTCCGCTGGCTATCCCCTTAGTTGTGCATTGCTGAGGTCATCAACTCAAGTTTTGTGTTCCGTGCCGTTTCTGCGTTCCGTTCTCGATGGCTTCGTCTATTCCTGGTGCTGTGGCCAAGTTTGACGGGAAACAAAACTTTGGTCTTTGGCAGGTCAAAGTTCGTGCACTTCTTATAAAAGAAGGCTTACACCGTGCCCTACTGGGCAAGACCAGTAAGGATGTTGAGGTTTCTGATCGTATGTGGGAGGACATGGATCTCAAAGCGTTGTCCACCATACAGCTTTTCTTACATGATGATGTGCTATATGAAGTTCTTTCAGAGACGACTGCCTCTAGTATTTGGGCAAAGTTGGAGAGTACCTATATGACAAAGTCTCTCCCCAACCGGATCTACCTCAAGCAGCAGCTATACAAGTTTAGCATGAAGGAGGGATCCTCTATTCATGACCACCTGAACAGTTTCAACAGACTGTTATCGGAGTGTCTCAGCATGGATATTCAAGTGGATGAAGAGGACAAAGCAGTGATCCTTTTGAACTCTCTTCCAAAGCTCTATGAGAGCATGGTTACTACCCTTACCTACAGTAAGGACGTCTTGGACTTGGAAGAGGTGACTGCGGCCCTACTCTCAGATGACATCCGGAAGCGGTCTTCAGGTTCTCATGTTACTGAAGACTCCGTTCTATACTCTCGGGGTCATTCTGGTTCTGATAGAGGGGGCAAGTCTAAGTCAAAGGGCATCTTAGATTTATACTGCAAATACTGCAAGAAGAAGGGTCATGTGATCAAGGACTGCTGGAAGCTTCAGAACAAAGAAAAAGGGAAGAGCACTGGTGATGAAAAGGGGAAGTCTGACATATCCCTGTGTTTTGAGGATGTGGGAGATAACCTCATCTAGGTCATCCTTCTCTCTGCTCTTCTACTTTCCGCTTATTTGTTCGTGTTTCCTGTTCCGTTTGTTCCCTATGTTGCTTGCTTTCCTTTCCCTCATTATGTTCATGTTATTCCTGTTATCTTTCTTATAACCTGTCTTTGGGTTATTTATTCCGATCACTACTCCGTTGTATGAATGCTTTTGTTTCACCCTAGTACCTAAGCTCTTTCATTGTTACTCCTTCGTCACATGAGCTTAGTGTGTGTGTCTAATCAACATTTCCTGATTAGCTCGTATATGGGTTCTCTTTATCCATGTTGAGATCAGTTTTGCCTGCATTCAATTGTTGATGTGTTTGCATTTATCATTTCTCTCCCGCGCACATCATTTCTGGAGTCTGTGATATTTTCCTTTGCTTTGGGAGACCACCGCTGGAGGTGGAGCAGTTAGACCTTTGCTTCAGGTGGAGCATTTCTGGAGTAGTCACGTCAGTCCAGTTTGTGTACTACTCAGTTTGAAGGAGTTCACTTTATCTGCCCTTGGCGGGAGCAGATTCAGTTGATGCGATTTGCATCGTTCTTGATGGCAACTTGGTTGGTTGGAGTTATCTCGGCAGGTGGAGTTTGTTAGGTTTTTGCCTCCATTAACTCCCCAACCGCGTACCAAACCTCCGGGCGCGCAAGGAAATTTTTCCGGGGCGAATTTCTGCAATTTTCAAAATCTGACAGGAAAGTCGCAACCTCAGAAAAGGAGGTTGCAACCTTGCAATTTCTGCCTTCTTACAGGAATTCTGAACCGTTTTTTTAATTTGGTTTTTTTCTATTGGGGAATATTAAAACCTTTATATATCTTATCTCTTGCAGCCCTAAATGTATAGACCCGACTTTTCTTCCCCCTTCTTCCGCCGTTTCCTTCTCCCTCTCCCTCTCCATTTTTTTGGCTCTCTCTCTCTCTCTCTTTGCCTCTCGCTGAAGGAGGACCGCCGCCGCCGTCGCTGCTCTGACCGCCGCCGCCGACGCTGCCTCGTTGGGCCGCCGCCGGTGCTTTGGAGAGCCGCCGCCGCCGCTGCTTTGGAGGAGAGCGCCGCCGCTGTGTGAGGGGAGGTTTGCCGGCACCGCCACCGCTGCGCCGGGTTTGGGAAAGGCTACTGCTTGCTGCAGTTTTGGGGAGACGCCGTCGTCGTAGCGACGCCGTCGGAGTTTGGGTTGCCGCCGTGCTTGGCCGTGAGGATCTTCCTCTTTCTTCGGCCATTTTGCCGCAAGGTATCCGGGAGTCACTTTTTTATCTCATTTTGTATAGGGGTAATTTATCCCCATTTGTAACACTGTGTATTTTGTGTTGAATGAGATTGTGACTGCCATTTCCGCCCGTGGACGTACCCATTCAGGGGGAACCACGTTATTTCTGGTGTCCTTTTGTGCTTTTGTGTTTTCTATTATTATTACTTGTGTCAGCATCAGGTATTCTGCACGACAGCACCGCTTCGAATCCCAACAATTACATACTAGTACATGAGTATACGCTGAAAGCAGCGCTCACACATTGTGTCGGCCATCGACGCGCCACCTCCAGTGTTTCCAACCGCCGCCATTGCAGGGCAACATGCCCGGGGCTCCCGGACTGCCCGAGGGGCATGTTCATCATTAACAAAAAATTGGTGATCTAAATGACTAGGATGAAACAATGCTTTTCGTTAACTTAAGACCTAGTCAGACAAACGTATCAATACATCCCTTCAAAAAGGTTATAAAGGACGCCTAGTCTTTCATACAAACAATCAGAGATACAAGAGAACGCTCTCTAAGGTTTTCAGACAAGGGTGTGTGAGTTAAATCGTTCTTCGCTCTAAATTTTCTTTGCTCTCTCTCAAGTATGCTCGCTCTTAACGCTCACATGGACGCTTCAACAAACACAAAAGAAGGTGATGAGGTTTCCCTGAATGGGTTCGACCGAACCGTGGATCGTCCAGTGAGCACAACTGAAGTAATCTCCCGCAAAGAACGATCCCGCGACACGACCACTCGAGCTGCTTCGTGGGCGCTTCCCGTGCGGCAATCGCCATACGCAGCGAAGGTGCACGTCAAGAATCGGCTCCCGTGCTGCTCGCGCGGGGGTCAATTGCGTATCGCGAGCGCAAGATTCATCTCGCGCACTGTGCCCCTCTACTTGATGCAGATCGTAGTAGAGGGGAATCTCCTCTGCCTGGTTCCTCGCTGCCTGAACCTTCTTACGATGCTTATTGCCCTGATGGGCAATGACCATCGCCTTTGCCTAAGCCCTTCCTTGCCTTCCTCCCTGCTGATGTCTGTTCCCCCTCTTATGGTTGTGGAACTGAGGTCTAACATGTGGTCTCCATGGGGGACGATTCACTGGATACTGGAATCGCCTTGCTTCTTCTCTCCTCTCTGGAGCCGATGCGGGCCTCCTCTCCTCCTGCCTGCGAGGCCTCTCCCGCCTCCTCCGCTCTTCCGCCCTCCCGGGCCCTTCCCTCATCCTCCGCTCTTCCCTTCTCTCTACCTGTCTCTCCGACACCACTCTGGCCCTAGCCTCCGAAAGTCCTCTGCCTCTGCTTCCCTGGTCATCTCCATCCAGCCTCGCCAAGAAGTATGGATTCTTCTCCTCTCCCTACATGAACGTATTCGCCTGTTAGATCATCTCTTCAAATGACCTTTGGAGCTTGGACCCAATCTCGAGGCTGAAGAGGCTCTGCTTTAGGCTGAACTTCAGAGCCAACATAAGGGTGAAGTTATCCACTTCTTCAACTTCCAGAACCTACTCCTGGAAACCGTCGATGTAGTGACTGAGACGCTCGCGCTGCACTTGCACGATCTTGAAGAGAGCAATTGCCTCCTTTCTCTTCTTGGATATCGCGAACCTTGCCATCAGGCCCCGACGCAGATCCTCGAAGTTGAAGATGGAACCATCGGGCAACTGGTGGAACCAATCCCTCGCATTCCCCTTGAAGGTAATGGAGAAGAACCTGCACTTGAAGACATCGGTCATGTTGCGGATGGACGCCGCGTCCTCGAACCATTGGAGATGCCTGATCGGGTCATCTCTGCCGGAGTAATAGCTCAGGACGGGCTCTCTGAAGCCCTCGGGAACTAGGGCTGCTAGGATCTCGTCATAAAAGGGTCTCTTCTCTCCTTGACGGTGGAGAGTTTCATCCTTGCGAGTATCCTCGTCATACTCGCTATCATAGTGAGTATCACGGTATCTCGCTGTCTATTCCACATCTCGGAAACTGATCCCATGGCTTCTCGTTGGATAGTGTCGCGACTGTATTGGTCATTCCTCTCTTTCCCTGGCTCGCTCCTTCCCTGTTCACTCAAGTGACGCTTCCTCCTCCGACGATGTCACGCGACGAGGCGATGTCGCTGTGACATCGAGGCGATGAGGGAACCCTGCGAGGATGCTCCTCTATATCCTCCTCACAAACTCTTCAAACGCTGTCAGTATCATGAAGTTGCTTCCTCGCGCAGAGTTACTAACTCCAGCCGAATTACCGACTTTCTCATCATGCTCGCCTCCATTCACCATCTCGACTACTCGCGAAACTTTCCTCCTCGGCTGCGATCCACGCTCATCGCACCAAAGTGTTGAAAACAGTAAAATCCCTCGCTCAAAAATTCGGATCATGACAGTTGAGGTTGTCGGGCTTGACGGCTAACGGGCTAGGAAGTGTGAATAATCAGATAATTAAAAGGACTCCAGGCGCTGCGACGGGGAGGTATCACCACGTACTTGAATGCTTAGAAGAAGCAACCCCTCCACAACCAAAAATGGTCGAGCAGGGTACGAGGTAGACTCTAGCTGACGACTAAGTCAAGACGGCAATACAACCCATATTCGTCGAGGGTGGACCCCTCCAGAGCCAGGTCAGCAAGGGTCAAAGTCAGTAAGTCATGACAGAAGTTAGAGTCAATGTGCGAGACGGTAAAAGCCTGAGTGAGGATGACGAGCTCCCCTCGTATACTTGTCCGGTAGGCAACTAGGCATGCTATTCGCCCAGTTAGGCGATCTCCTCCCGAAAAGTTGCCTAGTCGCCGGGGGTGTGGCTATAAATAAGACCTCCACTCTCTTTAGATTTGCCTATTAATAGGACCCCAGAAGTACACGGAGATGGACTTCGGAATCTCGCAAAAGATCTCGACTACCTTTTTCCTATACTGCGAGCTGAGCCTTTGGATCCCTCATTCAGAGAGACATTTTGCGAGTTTGCGACTATCCTTTTTAGTCACCGCGACTTTGTTGTCAGCTAGTCTACCTCGTATCCTGTTCGGCCATTTTTTGTTGTGCAGGGGTTGCTTCTTCTAAGCTTCTGGGTACGTGGTGGGACCTCCCTGCTGTAGCGTCTAGGGTCCTCTTAGTTGTCTTGACAGTCTCCATGTCTTAGCCCGTTAGCCGTCGAGCCTGACCGCTGAACCGGTAATTTTAGGCTTCCTTGATCCGAATTTTGGAGTAGGAATTTTCCCGGCTTCAACAACGACGACTAATAGAGATAGTCACTAGCTCGCAACTCGTCTCTCTGAAGAAAGAATTCAGAGGCTCAGCTCGAAGTCTAAAAAAAATGTGGTCGAGATCTTTTGCGAGATTTCCAAGTCTGTCTCCTCGTACCACTATTGTCCTATTTATAGGCGAATCTCGACTAGGAGACTTCCTGGGGGAGCTTACTCAGCTGGGCGAGTAACCGGTCGAGTCGCCTACATGACGAGTGTTGAAGCTGGGAAAAATTCCCTACCTCAGAATCAGAGTAGGCGACCTAAGGCTACTGGTCGAGCAGTGAAACTAGACAGCCTACGGAAGCAAGAACAGATGAGGGCTTTAGGAACAAGATCCCAGGTTGCTGCGGCAGGAAGGTCCCAACATGTGCCCGGCTGCTTAGAAGAAGCAACCCCTTCACAACCAGAATGCATGAGCTTGGTACGAGGGAGATGAGCTAACAACGAGGTAGTAGGTTGCGACTTGTTCTCTGAGGAGAAGGAATCCAAAGAGCTTGCGAGTATCTATCCGAGATTTCTTCGTCCTCTTCCCTCGTACCCCTGAGGTCCTATTTATAGGCGAATCTCGACTAGGCGATTTCCTGGGGGAACTTGCTCGGCTGGGCGAGTAACCGGTCGAGTCGCCTACATGACGAGTATGCGAGTGGAGCTCGTCATACTCACCCAGACCTTCTGTCGTCTTGCACGTTGACTCTGACTTCTGTCTTGACTTGCTGGCTTTGATTCTTGCTGACCTGGCTCTGAAAGGGTCCACCCTCGACGAATATGAGTTGCACAATATGTATGCACAAATGATAAGATCATTATTATACATAGCTAACCGCATTAGGCCCGACATTTCTTATGTCGCAGGCTGCCTAAGTAGATATACTGATAATTATAGTGATGATCATTGCATAACATTAACTTCAATTTTTAAATAACTTCGCGGAACCATAAATTATAGTTTAGTTTATATGGGTTTTTCCGAAGTGCTAGAAGGATATTCAGATATCAATTGAGTAACTGATTTCTTAGATGTTAAATCTACAACGGGTTATGTATTGCTCCTTGGAGGAGCCGCAATTTTATGGGTTTCTTCAAAATAAACTGTTATTTCTAGAAATACCGTGAAATTAGAGCTTATGGATTTAGACACTATATGTGTCGAGGCTGAATGACTTAAAAAATTACTTGCTGAAATTTCTTTAGTTGAAAAACCAGTACCTGATGTTTCTTTGCATTGTGATAATAAGTTTATTATTGATTTAATTGTTTCTAATTGTACTAATTTCAAAATTAACAAGTTTATGAGAAATTGAGAATCATATGCAAATTAGTGAAGCAAACAAGAAAAGAAGTGATATCACTCAATTATGTAAAGTCAAAATTGAATCTGACTGATAATTTTACTAAGAGATTGTTTCGAAGGGAGGTATTATTGTCATCGAGGGGAATGAGGCTTAAGCCCACATGATTTGCTGTCAGTAGTGGATACCCAAATCATGTGATTGGAGATCTCATGAGTTGAGTTTAATGTGGTAAAAACGAAGTCGTTGATGTAACGTAGTTGTGAGCACAAAATTTAAATATTGAGTAAACATTTCCCTACTCCTATAATGTTATGCTCTACATAATAGTTTATGAAGAATTTTAAGTTATTAATGGTTGCTAAAGACATATATCTTTGTGAGATATTAGTAACGAAATATCTCTTGAGGCACCACCTATGCTGGGGTAGTCGTGAGGTCATGACTTTGGAATATGGGCCGCACCCTAATAACACTCATGAAAAATCAAGGAACGCGCATGACCTTTAACGTGCCCACCGTCCTAAACAAAGAACAAAAAAATCTTTTGTGGGCTTATCTAATATATCGGTCAAACAGTTATAATTCAAAACCTTTTGCATATTATACTATTCGGTAAAAAAATAAGTACTAAGTGTAAGTTGAAGGTAACCATTTCACTTATACCAATTGCATTAGATATAACTTGATAAAACAAGTTTGTATTTGATTTTATTTATCATTAATATCATCATAGTTTATGAAGTTCGTTTTTGGTGTTTGGCTTTTGTGGGGTATTATTAGAAATTTTATAATAAAGCTTTTTAATAATAGTATTTTATTGGAGTCTTATTTGGTGTTTGATGTTGGACTCCTCGTACTTGATAAAAAGCTGCAAAACCAAACGAAGAGAATTCAATTTTTTGGAGGAAAATCGTTCATGAATAAAAGTGATGCATTTTAGTCTGATCTTGCTTAATACAACTCTTGAGAGTGAGTATATAATCAAATTCATCTCTTTTTATGTGTTTAAAAGAACATAAGGAGAAACTATGCACTACACACGCGTATGCGCACACACCGCACTGGGCCGGATACTGATTTTAGATTTAGGATTTAGGATTTGGGGAATAATTAAATTGAATTATATTTTGTGCACAAAATAGTTTTCACTCATTTTTGAATCGTAAAGTTCAGAATTGTGTCGACTTCTCCTTGTTTGCGCCAAATTGATCTTGATGCATCCGTCGACAAGGACACTCTGAATCCTTCTTGCGTCGAATTGTTCTCGACGCATGCCTCGACTTCGCCATGATACGTCGAATTGATCTCGACGCACACATCATTTTCTATCTGCTTCGTCTTCTCTTGTGTCAACTTGCGTCGACATGAACTCGACGCAACTGACATCAACTTCTCTGCCAGTTACGTTACGCATTCATCTTTCTTGCACATTTTTCTCGTCATTTCTCCTTTATGTTGACATTTCAACATTCACATGCTCGGTTAAAGCTTACTAATTATAATCGTTCGAATTTATTACATGTTTTTTCTTACCGTTTTATGAGCTTTCTATTTAAGAGAATTCTGTTTCGTTTACATACACTCTAAAAATCTATCGTGGTCTCGCTCGTTCGCTCTTACGTCAATCTTTATCGTGATTTCATTTCCTTGACGTTTGCTTCATCAAATGGGAGTTCAGGTGTTCCGTGCTTCTTCTATGTCCGCGCACATCTTAGTTTTAGAATCTTGGCATGTGTTGTATCTTGGAGAAATGAACATCATTTAAAAGCCCTATCGAAGGGTGGTGCAACTTTTTTAGGGCAATGATCGCACGCTTTATCCAGACTCGATTCTAAATCTATATTATATTTTGATTACTCTACCATTTTTTTGTTCAAAACATGTTATTCAAGATATGAACAAAATGTTATTACATACGTAGCTTTTTTGCAAAATGTAGTTTTTTTTGTGCAAAATGTTATTAGTGTCTAATCTTTTTCATTATTGAAGGTATATTATTTTGTGGATGCTGGTTACCCATTAGAAAAAAAAAGCTTCTGAAATTTTTTCTGGAAACTAGATATCGCTTGTCAGACTTTGCTATGAGGAATCAGCCAATAGATGGACACAAAAAGATACTTAATAAAACACATTCATCGCTTTGTAGTGTGATCGAAAAAAGCTTTTGTGTATGGAAGAAAAAATGGTGCATATTTAGCAAATGTCTTTGTTTGATTTCTCAAAGTAGCGTGTCATTGCGATAGCTATGATAACGCTGCATAACTTCATTAGAATACATCCATCGTATTCTGACCCCGAGTTTGGTGCATGCGACGAGAACGAAAGCTCTGTTCATGCACATGCATACGTACTGCGACTTTATAATCATCAAAGAACTATCAATCAAAATCCGAATAGTGCACCTAACACATTTGAAGAAACGCGGGCTACTGAAATGTCAAACATCAGAGACTTCATAGCAGATCAACCGAAAGAATATCACAAGTATAATACCTTGATGCGTTTAATTTTGTAAACAATATTAACTATAAATATAAAATTCACAAACTATATATATTACTCTTGCTATGCATTTGACGTGCCATAATCGAAAGGTCTGATTAATGTTCAAGGCGGATCATCCTTATGAGTTTTTGTATTTGAAAAATACGTAATGATTAGTGCATGTTATTTTATGATAGAATGTTGGAGTGCTTAATATAAAATAAGTTAATTTATTTGCTTTAATTTATTATTGTTTATCTCTGATTAAAAAAAAAATGAAATTGACTGGCTGTTCTGCCAAACAATCTAAACAATTTCGGGGGAAATTATTGGAACCGGGCTCCGTTTCCAAATCTAGGTCCGGATTAAAGGAGAGCGCGACACGTGGCGAAATCTCATAAAACTGGTATTTTTTGCTTTTTCTTTCTTAGCACACGCCTATCTCCTAGGAGATCAATTTTGATCTCCCAAGAGATCATTTCTGATCTCCCAAAAGATCAAAAATGATCCCATGGGAGATCAAAAATGATCTCCTGGCTGGAAATAAAAAAATGATCTCCTGGGAGATCAAAAATGATCTCCTGGGAGATCAAAACTGATCTCCTGGGAGATCAAAACGCCTATCTCCTAGGAGATCAATTTTGATCTCCCAAGAGATCATTTATGATTTCCCAAGAGATCAAAAATAATCCCATGGGAGATCAAAAATGATCTCCTGACTGGAGATAAAAAATGATCTCCTGGGAGATCAAAATTGGTGTCCTGGGAGATCAAAACTGGTCTTCTGCGAGATCAAAATTGAACTCCTGACTGGAGATCAAAAATAATCTCCTGTGAGATCAAAAATGATTTCTTGGGAGATCATCTTCTTCCTCATTCATGCTAGCAGAGGAAAAAATGAAACCCTAACCGAACTCCCGCTGGAGCGATTAGAAATCACGAAAAAATTCCAGATTTTGCCACATGTCGCGCTCTCATTTAATCCGGACATAGATTTGGAAACAGAGCCCGTTCCAATAATTTCCCCAATTTCGGTGGCTCGCGAACCCGGACGGAATAACTTTCTCGTGTACTTGCGTCCCTTTTGATTCTCAGTACCTCCTTTCTCCATGGCGCTATCTCCTTCCCCATATGCTCCCGCTGGGGCTAAACCCCCCCTGAAAACCCCATTTCTCCCTTCTCTTCGCCGGCATACCCGCATCTCCATGTCCGCACCTCGTCGGCGCCTCGCTGTCTTCCCGAGCGTCTCGGTCCTTCTCGCCGGCGCAGGCCATCGCGAGGCGGTTCTGTCCGCCGCTCGCGCAGCTCTCTCCAATTGTCTCTCCGAAACTCATCTCGATCTCTCAGTTCCCGGCCTCCACGCAAAGGCCCGTGGAAAGGTAATTCTCTTACTACTTTAACACCTCAGCCTCTCTGCCTCTCTCTATTTCAGGTCTTCCTGTTAGCTTACTGCTTTAGGTTTAAATACGCCGTTCTTGCAGGTGAGGGATGTTTACGAGGGGAAAGGTTACATGGTGCTGGTGACAACCGATCGGCAGAGCGCATTTGATAGGGTTCTTGCTTCCATTCCATTTAAGGGGCAGGTTTCACCACATTTTCTTTTATTACTCTAGCAGGCTTCTCTTTTACTTTAGATTATCAGTTTTTTTTTTGGAATTTCAAATGTGATCCTTACAATGCTTGCTGCACATATCAATTTTGTCATAGTTGGGTTGTGTAATTTGTCATTCCTGATAACTTTCTAGTTGAGTGTTATTTTTATCAAAGGTGTTTTTTTATATCAAAACATTGATTTGCTATCCTATAGAAATAAAAGGCGATGGTTTCGGTATGAATGATGAATTCAAAGAGGGCACTTCAACTGACATTTTTGTTTTCGTCTTTATAGATTAAGAGCAAAAACACAGGCTATGAGGAAACTTATACAATGATTAACGAACTTGACAGACTAATCAATGAGTGCAGATGCACTTCATCATCATTTAAATGAGATTCATCTACTTTACTGTCGGGGTGTAGACTTGAAACATCGATTTTTATATAGTTTGTGCAGGCTTAATTCCCATTATAGGGCATAGTTTAGTTACAGATAATGAGATAAATCTTCTTGTAATTATTTTCTCATCATTTTATATGTTTCTCTCCTTTTATAATACTCTCCAGCACTCTGGTGTGCTGACATCCTAATTGTATAGTTTATGAGCTTAGTTTCCTTGGTTACTGATCATTACCAGAACAGCACAATGAAATTATTTATTCATTACTTTCAGGTTCTAAATGAGACGAGCATGTGGTGGTTCAAGAACACTGAACACATTGTGCCTAATGCAGTGGTTTGCTCTCCTGATAAAAATGTGACAATAGCAAAGAAGTGCTCGGTTTTTCAAGTTGAATTTGTTGGTAAGTCGTTTCCTTCCAAACTTGGGACAAATAGTTAGAGTAAATTTGTCTTTTAAAAACCAACATGCCTTTTAAAACGAGTATTTTGTGATCAAATTCCTAAAACTTTGATGACCATTTGATGACCGCATCAATTTCTCCATGTTAGATGGAAATTGCCACAAGTGCAGCACTGCAGCCTTCATGATGACAAAAGCCTGCCCCATTAAGACATGGGTTTGATTTAAATCCTTAATAAAATTGTCTTGGTTGAAGGGATGACACACGTATAATCCACTAGCCATTCAATTCCACGAGCCTTCTATTCAACGTGAATCCTTATTTTTTACTTTGCTATATTTATTAACCAAAGAGAACCATCGAGATCACTTTAATCTTCCGTGATTAAATTTCCATCTTATTTTGCATCTTTATTTAGTAGTCTTTTTCAATCCATTTGTTTTTCCTCTTTTTCCAATTCTATTGGAGAAGTTAGTATCTAAAACGTTTAATTTGGCATGCCTTGCATCTTTAGTTAGAGGCTTTGTTACTGGAAGCACTGACACATCACTTTGGACTGTGTACAACAATGGCATAAGGAGCTATTGTGGGAATATTCTCCCTGATGGTGAGTATATAAGCTGAAAATATTTTATCTATGATAATCAGGCTGCATCTCTAACACTGTTTACCTCTTATGTACTGTAGGTATGAAGAAAAATCAAAAATTGTCTGCCAATATTCTCACACCCACAACAAAAGCTACAGATCATGATGTTCCCGTTTCTCCTGATGAGGTTTGTCATGAATCTTAGTAAGCTGATGTCAAATAAGGCAAACTAGTTCCAAGTTGTTGAGTACAAGGGGCATTCCACATAGGTATACAATTTTGAAATTGTCTTACAAATGTCTCTCAGGCTCCGTTCGGTTGGGCGAAATTGAGGCTTCATAATTGAAATTGGAGGTTAAATTCAATTAAAAATGACCTCCAATTTTAATTTTAGGTCTCCAATTCTATCCAAACAAATAAACCCTTATTGATTTTAGTATTTATGCGGCCTTGTCTTGTATAAACATGCAATATTTACAATGGTCATGCGAGGGAATTTGAAATGAAGGCGATGGAGAGTTTGTTTGAAATGTCAAACTTCTTCAAAAATTTAAAATCCTATGCTTTAGCTTCCTAATTAGTTCATATTCCTTTTTTTATCTACAATTATAAGGGTTGAATGCTCTTATACCAAATCCTCTCTTTGCCCTGTTAAAATTCAAGCTCCTAATGTAGAGGTAACTTCACCATGTGGTGAGCACATCATTGAAGACTATATGGACTAATGTTGGCGCTCCTCGATGAGGCTTATTGATGGGGAACGGGCCCGCCCGTTGATCGTATTCCCGATCCGACTCCGCGGTTGCGTCCGGAGGGCCGCCGCGAGTCAGAATGATATATTAATTTATATGTTTTGAGTATATTTTCAGTTTTTTTAATAATCCCCATCCGGATGATCTGGACCGTTGGATATGATGGGGCTTATTATAAATAAGAGCATTAGGGCAGCAGCCAGGGCATCGAGTATTTTTGGGAAAGAAAAGCCGCCGGCTCCTTCCCGATTCGTTGGGTCTCGCCACCGGTGCTGACGCCGGGGGCCCTCCTTGGTGCTGACTCCAAGTGAGATTTGTATCTCCACCTCCATCCGCCGACTCCTCCCTGCGCCCCTGCTCCCGCAGCCACCGCCGTATCCCTCCTCCAGTTCTGCGAACCAGAGCCCGCCGCCTCCTCCTCCCTGCAGATCCGGCCAGCTGCCGGCTCCTCCTTGCTCCTGCAGCCGCCTGCAGCCCTGCAGCCCCTGTCGTTCGGCCGCTCCCAGCAGTCCCGCCGGCCAGCCCTTGAAATCCAAGCGCAAACCGGGTGGACTCGAGGGGGGTATGCTTGGAATTGGTGAACAAGTGTATTCATTTCTTTTATTAACCTTCTTTTTCGAAATCAGATTGTTGTCACTATGTTTATGCCGTACATTGGTATATCAATGAGTTTTGTGATAAATGTCTGGATGTATGCATATTACTGTTTTGAGTACAAATGGAACCTTTCTGAATTGAATTTGGATAAAGGACTAGCATTCTTTTGAATCAAACTGGGTCAGGATTTGGAAACCCTAACCCTAGCCTTCCTCGCCCTACATCACTTATTATGTTGATTATTTAGTTGGCTTGAAAAATTCTCAACAACACCAAGGTTGAGAGTAACTATGACTTGGATGCGGATTCCACATGTATTCTTGCTTCTCTTCCTTTCAAACATGGTATCTGGTCTTTCTTAATTTCGAATTTTGATCTTGCCTTCCATTATATCCACTATTAGATTTGCTTTTTCAAGCTATGTACCGTTGTCATCTTCTACCTAAATCTTTGTCGACGTATCATACTTTGTTGGACTTATTCATGTCGTGTCGTGTGCTGCCATCATCTTCTTATTGAATCAAACCAATGTTGTTCAGAGGAACAGGAGGTAAAATTTTTAACCGCGATCATATTTATGGAACCCAATATTCTCAGTCCTTTCTTATTTTGTTGAACTGTAAAGGTGATGTGTGACTTAATTGAAAGGAACAACTCGAATAAAAAGGATATTGCTAGAATTATTAGTTGCAAAACTAACATACTTTCATGGTTGATTTAAATGACCGAGGGGGTATTATAATAACTTTGTTTATAAATGGGCAAAAATTGATCAATTTTTGTTTCAGTCATTATAAGATTACAGGAAAGGGGTTATGCAAAAGAGAGTTTTTGAGTTATTTTCGGGGCTCCTTTCTAAACTTGAATTTTAGAGGGTTCAGATGTTTTGAGGAGATTCTATTATGACTTGGAAATTATTGTTCATCACGTTAGAGATGTGACCAATTGTATTCTCACTATGTGCTAGTAAAATGTGGGATATGAGAGATCTGTTATGGCTAATGGAGGGTAAAAAAGGGAATACTAAAGTTCTTAATGTGAGAGTTTTCAATTTTGAAATATAAAAAATATTATTTCAATCTAACTATTACAACTGAGCTCCTCTCTTTATGTAGAGTAGTGGAGGAGGAACAATCTTCATTATGAGATGTGAGACTAAATACAAAAGAGATGAATAATGTACAATGGGCCCTTGTTTGAACTTTTACAATTGGGCTTTATTACTCTCTCTCAAGCTAGAGTATATATTTCAGTCATTCCAGCTTTGTACAAATATTAAAAAAATGAAGAAATAAGTTTAGTGAATAGTTCATACAATTCTTTGGATTTACTAACAAGTTTATATCTTATTCCATCAAGTAGAAAACCTACAACTAAAACAACAAAAAATCATAAAAATAGAACCACCAGAATACCTATGAGAACAATTTTTTTTAAATGTAAAAATATCACCAAGCCTAAGAAAATCCAGAACTCAAGCAGTAGACTGTAAATTTGGAAAAGACGAGGGAGAAATAACCGTAGGGATGATAGAAAATGATTTTCTTTTCTTTTTTAGAACCGTGATCACATAGAATCAAAAAATTGAAAGCACAAGGAAGATGTTCTGTGTATAAATATGTTATGGGTCTTAGAATGTTGTCGAAGGAGAGGCCGAAGGTGGAGATGACGACGGCGGAGATACTACAGAGCCTTAACCGTGGCTGCCTAAGGCTCTGTTTGGCACGATGGTGGCGGTCATGAACACGGCCAGGGGTTAAATTGTCATTTGTTAATGCCCACCTAAAGATTTTCATCCACTTTTATGTTCAAACTGATTATGTTTATTAGGTGATCCTTAATGAATGACGTTTTAACCCATACGTTTAAGACCGCCACCACCGTGCATTAGAGTCTAAGTTGGACGTGCTCGGGAGAGAGAGAGAGCTTCCAACATCTCCTTTAGGGTTAGAGAAAATAGACTTTTTTCATTTATGTCAATATATGACTCACTGAGTCCTTTAAATGAGACTTACAATCGACACCAAAAAGAAAAGAACACCAAAGGAAATAACGATAGACTTGGACATGCGACTTAAAATGACACCTCATAAAGATATGACATAAATAATGATGCCCTATAAGGACGCAACTCTAAGATAAGCGTATTAGCAAATAATCAATATTAAATAACGGCATAAAAGGATCAATAACATCTCACCTGCCTTGTAAAATGAGTTTGTCCTTAAGCTCGAGGGTGATCCATGGTGTCCCGTGTTATCTGACACCCTCATTGTCGACGTCCTCGACTTGTAGATAGAAAAGCCGTTTGCACCTGTGTCTGCGCGTGTACAGCCCGTCGCAGTTGAAACATAAGCCCTTAGCATGCCGTTCTGTCATCTCGTCCCGAGATAGTTTACGGCCTGGTGGGGCTAGATGTCCCTCGGGATGACTTGGCTGAATGTCCGTGTCGGTGGGCAAATAGACCTCTTGTGCCAGTTGGAGACGACGGTCACATAACCTGGTTAGGCTCATAACAATCACTAAATCTGGAGGAGCCTCAAATTCGACATCAAGTCGCAGGCGTTCGCGAAGTCCGATGGTGAAGATGGCGACCTGCATCTCTGTGGGCAATGTGACATGTGCCAGAAGAATTTGAAATTGGTCCAGATATTCGTCCACGGAGCTCGTCTGACGGAGTGATGTGAGGGCACTGATGGGGTTACTGTGGATTGGAGGGCCAAAACGCAGGTTGCAAAATCGCTTGAAGTCATCCCACGTCAGACCCGGCTTATCCGTGAGGAGATGATGGGCCCAAAGCAAGGTCGAGTCGAGAAGTTTGAAGGAGGCCAGAGGAAGTCATTCGGCTGTCGGAGTTTGTTGATGACCAAAGAATTGTTTTCCCATCATAGGTGGGAAATTTCAACCGGGTATAGCGTGGTGAAATAATATCTTCGGGGTGTAAGAGGGTCTGCGATGGCGGCTCATGGCGGATGAGCGGGGGCAGCGGAACTTGACTGTTGCTGGCGTGATCCGTGGGTGGGGTGGTAACCACCAGAGGTGTTGTTGTTAGTCCATTAAGCTTGGTTGAGAGGGTTTCCATGTCGTCCCGATGACGTGCGTGACGGTGCGTCGGCATCCCGAAAGCGTGCTTCTGCATCCTGAAGGCGTGCATCCATGACGGATATAACTGCGTGTAGCCGGTTCAACTTCCAAGAAGTCGGCCGAGTCTCCCATATTGCGGATGGAAGTGGCACGAGATAAGGAGCGAGTGACTAGACGCTTGGAGTCGTCGGGGGCGGCTGAATTTGTGTTGTCGCGCATGCCGCATCATCTCCCAATGGTGACGTCACATTTGATTGCTTAATTTAATTCAATCAAGAATTAATAAGCATGCAAATTTGAATAAGTAGTAATCAATTAATCTGGAGAGAGATTAATTAATTAATATTAAATCATTAATATGGCAAGGCCTCATTGATTTAAATGGCAGTCGGGCTTTAATTCGAAGGTAGCAATGCAATGTTAATAAGGAAGGCGAGGGCTTAATTGAGCGGAAAATCACGCCCGACGCGAAAACCCAATTGTACGTAGGCCGACGCTAGAGCTCGAAGAGGAAGAGTAGTGGCACCTGCTTGGAAGCCCCGTGTGCTGGGATATGAGAAGGAACCGCACGAGGATCGTCGATCAGATCAGAAGGAGAAGAGGACGCCACCAATGTCAATCGGCTGTGTTGATGGAATCAAACAACGACCGGAAGGCGTCGCCGATTTCCTCGGGTTGGGAGGATTTTTCGCCGGAGTGCGGAGGGCTCAGCGGGAACGTGTGTCGGGGTTAACTGTGGGCGCTGGAGCTTCGGCTACGGCTACGGGCTGCAGCGGAGGATATTGCGCAGTGACGTCGTGGATGATATCGCAGGAGTTGCATCTATTCTGTTGGATCAACGACCGAATGGCTGGCGGCAGGATTGCGTTGGAAGGTGCAACGACAAGGAGGGCCCAGACAGTGCGTCGACTCCTTGCGGGGATTTCAGAAAGGCCCGACGAGGGTTGACGATCTTTGTCGATGCTTACAATGCGAACAAAGGAATTGGAGGAAGGGTACCTCTGATACCAAATTGTTATGGGTCTTAGAATGTTGTCGGAAGAGAGGTCGGAGGTGGAGATGACGGTAGCGGAGATATTTTGGAGCCTTGATCGTGGATGCCTAAGCGGGGCGTGCTCGAGCGAGAGAGGACTTCCAAGATCTCCTTTAGGGTTAGGGAAAATAGACTTCCTTCATTCATGCCAATATAAGACTCACTGGGTCCTTTAAATAGAACTTACAATCGACAGCAAAAAGGAAAGAACACCAAAGGAAATAACGACAGGGTTGGGCATGCGACTAAAAAGGACACCTCATACGACATAAATAATGACGCCCTATAAGGACGCAACTCTAAGACAGAATAAAGCGTATTAGGAAATAATTAATATTAAATAACGCCATAAAAGGACCCGTAACATTGAAGCAGTAGACCATAAATCTGGAAAAGACGAGGGAGATATAACAGTTGGGATGAGAGAATGATTTTCTTTTCTTTTTTTAGCACCTTGATCAACATAGAAGCAAAAAATCAAAAGCAAGAGGAAGATGGTCTGTGTATAAATACTCCAACAGAGATCTCTATAGCTGGAGGAAGAAGCTCTTCAAAGAAAAGCTAAAAAAGTTAAAGCAGTGAAAATGGAAGAAATGGAGAACATCTCCTTAAAAGGTTGAAATAGAGCACATTTTTGAGGAAATACAATGGAATTACACAACATCCTAGTTAATAAGAAGAAGCTTAGGTTCAAAATAACAGCAAGCCCGAAAGGATATTAAGGCCAACCCGTTTTAATAGAATGTAAATTATAATCCAGCGATGAACAAATGTAAATTTGGTTTGGAAACTATAAATAAAAATAGATAAAAATATACATTGAATGTTAGTATCATTTAAGTCCTTAGTTACTCTTCTCAATGTCTCTCCAACATTATTCTCTTTTTTCTATTTCCTTCTTCTCAAACCTGAAAGCACTGTTGGGAGAGCGGATGAGGTTTTGATCGTAGTTATGAAAAATGCAGGCATCATTTCGGTAGGTACAATTACAAATGTTATTTTTACAAAACATTATTTTGAGCCAAAATGCCACTACAATCATGTATGTTTGGTCAAACATTTGTGATCGTGAATGCCCAAACACCAAAGAATAAAATTTAGCTCTGTTGCAGGTCACTGGGCCTTTTCCCCGGTTCGGAGAATCAGACCATCTTAGCTCGGAGTCGAGCCGCGCGCGCAACCAGTTAAAGAAAACCGCAACAATGGACAAAAGATGTTTTTTGACGTGGAAAACCCGGAAAGGATGAAAAGCCACGTGGTTGGAACTGTGCCGAGCCAAAATCCACTAGCTTCTGGGAGTGTTACAGAAATTGGTTTGATCTCGGAGGATGACAGGCCGTTACTCCGTTACAGGTACAAAAAAAAGAAAAACGACCAAGTACTCAGAGCCTCTATGGAAGCGCTCCGACCTTGAGATGACGTCGAGCTCACGGGACCTTGGTGGAAGCGTTCCGGCTGGAAAATCTTCTAAGTCCACGGAGCTTCTGGAGGTTGCGCTCTCGTTGATGCGGAGCCTAGATGGGAGCGCTCTCTCGGAGGCGGTTGACGTCACTTGAGGCGTGAGGAAACCATAGCGCAAGGAGAAGAGCAGAGTGAATTCCTAAGCGAAGGATCGGCCTAAGTCCACGATCTCGCCGGAAAACCTTAAAGCTCTCTCTTGCCTCTGGAGTTGCTTGACTTCAAATGACGGCCTGATGACCTATTCATAGTTTTCAGGAGGGGCGCGTCGGTAATTGCGTCGAAGAGTAATTTGTGCTGGCGAATGACGTCGCTCCATTTTGATCACGCGGATCACCAATTTTGTCAAAATGACAGAAGTGCCCCTCTTCCCCCAGGGTAGTTCGGGCGGCCCGGGCAAGGTGCCCGGAGGCAGCGGCGACAGCTGGAGGCAGCCGACGGCGACGAGGATCGTCGGCGTCGGCGGAGGCCGTCGGCACGCGCGCGCGCGTGCTGGGCGCGGCTGTGCGGGGTGCGGGCTTGCGCGACCGCGCACAGGGAGCGGCCCTGCATGTCCGCGCGCAGTGCACGACCCTGCATGGCCACGTGACTGTGCGGCCGCGCGCAGGGCGCGGTCCTGCATGGCCGCGTCACTGCGTGGCCAAGCGTGGCCGCACGGTGCGTGCACGGCCTGGCATGGCCGCGCACAGTGCGCGGCCGACATGGCTTCCTTGCCATGAGGCCATGTGCAGCCACAGGCCGCGGGGTGTGCGGCCCTGCGCTGCTGCGGGCGCGCACACGCTGCGCGTGCACAACCTACGCGGGGCGCTTCAGCGCGTTTTGGCCGGGCTTGACTCCCTCTGAGGGTGCTTTCGGGTGAGCGCGGCTTCTCGCGCGCGCCTCGTCTGGTTGGTTTAGTTTGTGATGGGGGACCATCGAGCGCACTTCGGCGCAAGGCGGACCCCACCTTCGTATATTCGCGCCGACGGACTTGATCGAACCGGCGATCCGTTACCGTGGATGCGTCCGGCTCGTCGTTTAGATTCATTTTCATATATAGCACTTTGTATTTCGGACATTATTTTATTTAGTTTTGGGGACGGAACCGCCGGCCGATCATAGCCGTCGATTCCGGTTGCCCTAACTTGGCTTTCTTATAAATAGAATAGGAGGGCTGCAGGAATTGGGATTGCTGAAGTTTGGAGAAGTTCATCTTCCTCGCTTCCGGTGCTCCTTCCGCGGTGCCGACGCCGTGGAGCCCCTTGGTGCCGACTCCTTGGGTAAGATTCCTATCTCTTTCCTTGTTTCTTCCCCTACCTAGCAGCCAACGTTTTCCCCTCTCAGATTTGGCCGCTGCCCCCCCCCCCCCTATTCCCAGCCGCTGCCGCCCAGCACCCTTCTCCCCTCCACACAGCCCGCCGCTCCTCCCTCTACCCCCTTGCAAACCCCACGCCGCCAGCCCCTACCCCTCCTACAGCCACCTACCGCCGCCCCTTTCAACTCCCCCACCAGCAGCCCCACAAAACCCCACCTCCAGCCCAAACCGCAACCCCCTCTCAGCCCCCTGCACCCGCCGCCCAGATCTGGCCAGATCCGGCCAGATCCAGCCCGGTAGCCTCCAAATCCGCCATCGTCCCTTCTACTCACAGCCACCATCATTCCTCCACGTGGATCCACCTTTCCCCTTGCCCGATCTAGTCTCGCCACCACCCGGAAGTCCCTTTTAGCCGTCCGAAACTTCAGATCTTTCATTAGTTCCTGCAGCCCTACTCTTTAATTCAGAATTTTATATTTGTTGTGGGTGTGGATTTTTATTGTTGTTTGGTATAAAATATTGTGCACGTTGTGGACCTTTGATTAATGGAATTCTAGCACGTTATATTTGCCTGTGAATCTCTTGCTTTGCAGGACGCTTAATTCGCCGTGCGCTTCAATTAGCCCTCCGTGCGGAGGAGCGCTATTGCCTAGATAGCTGAACTGAAATTGCCTCCCTTGCTTAAAATGAATGTTATGTTTAATATTTTGTCGTGCTGCTTAAAGTGATTCATCGCCTGATTATTCTTATCTTGCATATAGTCATTGCTTAGGGTGAGTCTTTCCCCTTCACGTCACTAGCCGGCGTCTTAGGATTTCACTCCACAGCCTACCCTACATCAGTTGGTATCAGAGCCCAAGGTTGGGCCATTGTGCATGCTCCGTAGTGGTAGGACATTTAGAAGCATGGTAGATGCGCCAGCCACCCACGAGCGAGCGGCCGGCTCGAATTCGAGCGCCGCCACCACGGATTTTGAGCGCCTTATCTTAGATCGCTTTGATGCCCTAGGCACCCAATTTGAGACCGTGCGCCACGACATCACTGCGGTGAATCGCCGCCTAGATCGGCTAGAGCACGCTAGGGAAGCTCCGTCCTTACATGACGATGAGATCGCAGATGACCCAGACGACTCTCCCCGGCGCGGCCAGCGAGTCAGAGATGACCCGCCTCCGGCAGACCGTTATCGTCGTGAGATCCCTGTGAGAGGCCCCACCCCGCCTGCGAGGCGGAACCCAGAGCCGGCACGTGACCGACCCCCGCCCCCGCGGGAAGATTACCGCATACCACGTCAGCCTGGCCCTAGGAACCGTATACCTCCACACGATCGTTATGACCAGCGTCGAGACGAATATTATCCACCGGGTCGACGCGAACGCGGACCCCCACCCGCTCGGCACGATTATGATCGCGACGACGATCCTGACGATTATCCTGATCCGCGGAGAGGCGACCGCACCTTTGATATTACCCGTAGGATTCGTCTTGATGCCCCGACCTTTGATGGCCGCCTAGACCCGAAGGTCTTTAGTGATTGGCTCCTAGACATGGATCACTACTTTGATTGGTACGATATGAGTGACGATCGATGTGTCCGGTTTGCCAAGATGAAGTTGGTCGGGCAAGCCAAGGTGTATTGGATTAGTGTGGAGCGAGCCTTAGAGCGTGATGGTTATTACCCCATCACCAGATGGGATGATATGAAGGAGAGGCTTAAGGATAAGTACCTTCCTGCCTCCTACCGTGATCAGCTACTTGACCAGCTACAAAGTTTACGCCAGGGAACGCTTTCCGTAGCCGAGTATATGGCTCGATTCGACGAGCTAGTCGTTAGGAGTGATATTTCGGAGGAGCCTATTGCCACTGCCTCTCGATTCAAGGCTGGCCTCCGATCGGATCTCCGGAGAGAGTTGATTCCCCATCGTCTGGAGACCGTGGATCAGATATTCCAGCTCGCCCTCGAGTACGAGCAGTACCTTCGTACACCTGGTACGAGGCAGTTCCCCACCCGGACGGAGTCATCGACGTTTATGAAACCCGCTCCAGCCCAGACGGCTACAGCCGCCCTACCCTCACGGGTCACTACTGACTTGAAGGGCAAAGCTGTCGCTACTGAGGGCCAGAGGCCTGGGGGTATTCAGTGTTTTAGATGTTCGGGCAGAGGACACGTGGCGGCCCACTGCCCCACGAGGAGTCTGTTGATCGAGGATGAGGAGCACGGAGTAGAAGGAGAGGAAGAGGTTACTGAGGAGATCACCACCACCGTTGAGGAGGGATGGGAGAGCGACGCTGAGCGCTCATTAGAGGTGGGAGTAGTCAGACGCCTCCTACACACCCCCCGTACCGACGAGGACTGGCGCCGTACCACCATTTTCTACACGTATTTCCCGAGTGCAGGCGGACCCTGCAAGTTGGCTATTGATAGCGGGAGTTGCGTGAACATCGTGGCCCAGAAGGGTCTAGACCGTATGCAGGTGAAGGCGGAGCCCCACCCACATCCTTATCGTATCATCTGGGTTGATAAGACAGCTATCCAGGTTACCCAGCGCTGCCTCGTTCCTATCACCATCGCATCCTTCGAGGACCAGGTTTGGTGCGATGTCATCCCTATGGACGTCGCCCACGTTCTGCTAGGCCGCCCTTGGCTATTTGATCGCGATGTCACGTGCTTCGGTCGATCGAACACGTGTGTCTTCTATGACAAGGGGCGGAAGATCACGTTAACTCCCACCCAGCCCAGAGAGAGGCCTAAGGGCCGGGTCGAGCCGTCCACTAGCACGATTGCCTCGAGACCCGTGCATATCCTTCGATGTGGTGAGTTCCTGAGAGACAGCACTGATGCTGGTATCATGTATGTGGTGGCCGCCACTATGGCTTCTGATGGCCCCACATCTGAGGCTCCTCCTACCGTGCGACCTTTACTTGATGCGTTTGCAGACATTATGCCAGAGGAGCTCCCTGACGAGTTACCCCCTTTGCGGGACATCCAGCATGCTATAGATTTAGTCCCGGGGGCCTCGCTCCCCAATCTGCCGCATTATCGTATGAACCCTGTTGAGCACGCTGAGCTCAAGAGGCAGGTTGATGAGCTTCTTCGGAAGCAGTTTATCCGGGAGAGCCTGAGTCCGTGTGCCGTACCCGCCCTTCTTACTCCTAAGAAGGACGGCCGCTGGCGTATGTGCATTGATAGTAGAGCTATCAACAAGATTACGGTGAAGTATCGTTTCCCGATTCCTCGTCTAGACGACCTATTAGATACGATGTCCGGAGCCCAGATCTTCTCGAAGATCGATCTCCGAAGCGGGTACCACCAGATTAGGGTTCGAGAGGGAGACGAGTGGAAGACGGCGTTTAAGACGAAGGACGGTCTGTATGAGTGGCTGGTCATGCCATTTGGGCTCTCGAACGCCCCGAGTACGTTTATGCGTGTCATGACCCAGGTCCTACGGCCCTATATGGGCAAATTCCTAGTCGTCTACTTCGACGACATTCTGATCTATAGCCACACCGAGCCAGACCACCTCGAGCACTTGAGGCTTCTGTTTGATATCCTCCGAAAGGAGAAACTGTTTATCAACCTGAAGAAGTGCTCCTTCCTAGCCGAGTCTGTCCATTTTCTGGGATTTATTATCTCCGCCTCAGGCGTGTCAGTTGACCCTGAGAAGGTCCAGTCCATCCGCGAGTGGCCCATACCATCGACCATTCATGAGGCCCGTAGCTTCCACGGACTTGCGACCTTTTACCGGAGATTTGTGAGAGGTTTTAGCTCGATTATGGCCCCATTCACTAGTTGTCTGCGCAAGGGAGATTTTCAGTGGACCGCCGCGGCCACTCGAGCATTTGAGGAGATTAAGGACAAGCTGACGTCCGCCCCCGTTTTGCGACTCCCCGATTTTAGCAGAGCCTTCGAGGTCGCGTGTGACGCGTCGGGCGTAGGTATTGGAGGAGTGTTGAGTCAGGAGGGACACCCGGTTTCTTACTTTAGTGAGAAACTGAATGAAGCCAAGCAAAAATACTCGAATTACGACCGAGAATTTTATGCTATTGTCCAGTCGCTGCGATATTGGAGACACTACCTCCTTCCCCGGGAGTTCGTGCTGTATTCGGATCACCAGGCCCTACGCTATCTCGACTCTCAGAGGAAGCTGAGCCATCGCCATGCGAAGTGGGTAGAGTATTTACAAGATTTCCACTACGTTCTCAAACATCGCGCCGGTGTTGAGAACAAACCCGCCACGCACTCAGTCGTCGAGTCTCCCTACTTCACACATTGAGGGCCCAGGTGGATGGTTTTGAGAGGGTGATTTTGGACTACCCCACTTGTCCAGATTTTGCTGAGATTTACACCGCGTTATCGAGGGACCCTCCAGATCCTGTTGAGGGGTTTCGGATCATTGATAGGTATTTGTTCCGGGGCTCCCGTTTGTGTGTGCCCAATACCTCATATCGTGATTATTTAGTTTGGGAACTACACGCCGGGGGTGCCGCCGGCCATTTCGGGCGAGATAAGTCGATTGCTATAGTAGAAGATCGTTTCTATTGGCCGAGTTTGAAGAGAGATGTGACTCGTATCGTTCGACACTGCCGTGTGTGCCAAACGGCCAAGGGAACAAAGCAGAACACGGGTTTATACACTCCTTTACCCGTTCCCCATCGTCCTTGGGAGGACATTAGTATGGACTTCGTGTTGGGACTTCCGCGCACCCTGCGGAAGCATGATTCTATCTTTGTTGTGGTCGACCGGTTCTCTAAGATGGCGCACTTTATTGCGTGTAGTAAGACCGCCGATGCCCCCCGCGTCGCGGCCTTATTTATGAGCGAGGTCTTCAGATTACACGGTCTCCCAAAGTCCATTGTGTCCGATCGGGATGTGCGGTTCGTTAGTTACTTTTGGAAGACGTTGTGGCGGAAGACTGGGACCACGCTTAAGTTCTCTTCCGCATACCACCCTCAGACGGACGGTCAGACTGAGGTGGTAAATAGAAGTTTAGGTAACCTACTGAGGTGTCTAGTTGGTGAGCATGCGTCTAGCTGGGACTCCGTGCTCCCTATAGCTGAGTTTGCATACAATAGTTCCGTCAATAGGTCGACCGGTCTGAGTCCGTTTCAGGTAGTGTCGGGTTATGACCCGAGGAAGCCTATTGATCTATTACCAGTCCCGACTGAGTCACGTCCTAGTGAGTCTGCTGAGTCCTTCACACGTCATTTGCATGAGTTGCATGAGTCTATCAGGCGTAAAATCAATTTAAGCAACGAACATTACAAAGAACTGGCAGACAGACATAGGCGGGAGAAACATTTTCTGGTTGGCGAACAGGTGATGGTGCGAGTTCGTGCGGAGCGGCTCCCTCAGGGGCCTGCTAAGAAACTGAGCGCCAGGCGAATTGGGCCCTACACTGTTTTGAGGCGAATCGGGTTGAATGCTTACGAGCTGGACATTCCTGCGAGCATGGGTATCCACCCTGTGTTCAATATTGAGGACCTGACACCTTACTTTCCACCCCATGAGTACCCCGATCCCTACCTTGGCGGCCCTCCCGAGCCTCTACCACCACCCCGTTCTCCCACCACCCAGTCTCCCCTTGACTCCCACTTCCCCAGGAGTTCCCCACCAGTGGCTTCACCTGTGGCACCACCACCATCACCGGACCACTTCTCCCGTGAGCTGAGGGTCGAGCAGATTACAGAGATCATTGCACATGAGTTCGTCCCTTCCACTGACGGACCCGTGTGCCGCTACTTGGTTCGCTGGCTTGGACATTCTTCATCCGACGATACTTGGGTTATTGCAGCTGAGCTTGATCGACTCGCCCCCGGGCTTCGACTACAGTACGACCATCTCCATTCATCGGAGATGAAGGCTTTTCAGTCGGGGGGAGTTGATGGGGGACCATCGAGCGCACTTCGGCGCAAGGCGGACCCCACCTTCGTATATTCGCGCCGACGGACTTGATCGAACCGGCGATCCGTTACCGTAGATGCGTCCGGCTCGTCGTTTAGATTCATTTTCATATATAGCACTTTGTATTTCGGACATTATTTTATTTAGTTTTGGGGACGGAACCGCCGGCCGATCATAGCCGTCGATTCCGGTTGCCCTAACTTGGCTTTCTTATAAATAGAATAGGAGGGCTGCAGGAATTGGGATTGCTGAAGTTTGGAGAAGTTCATCTTCCTCGCTTCCGGTGCTCCTTCCGCGGTGCCGACGCCGTGGAGCCCCTTGGTGCCGACTCCTTGGGTAAGATTCCTATCTCTTTCCTTGTTTCTTCCCCTACCTAGCAGCCAACGTTTTCCCCTCTCAGATTTGGCCGCTGCCCCCCCCCCCCCCTATTCCCAGCCGCTGCCGCCCAGCACCCTTCTCCCCTCCACACAGCCCGCCGCTCCTCCCTCTACCCCCTTGCAAACCCCACGCCGCCAGCCCCTACCCCTCCTACAGCCACCTACCGCCGCCCCTTTCAACTCCCCCACCAGCAGCCCCACAAAACCCCACCTCCAGCCCAAACCGCAACCCCCTCTCAGCCCCCTGCACCCGCCGCCCAGATCTGGCCAGATCCGGCCAGATCCGGCCAGATCCAGCCCGGTAGCCTCCAAATCCGCCATCGTCCCTTCTACTCACAGCCACCATCATTCCTCCACGTGGATCCACCTTTCCCCTTGCCCGATCTAGTCTCGCCACCACCCGGAAGTCCCTTTTAGCCGTCCGAAACTTCAGATCTTTCATTAGTTCCTGCAGCCCTACTCTTTAATTCAGAATTTTATATTTGTTGTGGGTGTGGATTTTTATTGTTGTTTGGTATAAAATATTGTGCACGTTGTGGACCTTTGATTAATGGAATTCTAGCACGTTATATTTGCCTGTGAATCTCTTGCTTTGCAGGACGCTTAATTCGCCGTGCGCTTCAATTAGCCCTCCGTGCGGAGGAGCGCTATTGCCTAGATAGCTGAACTGAAATTGCCTCCCTTGCTTAAAATGAATGTTATGTTTAATATTTTGTCGTGCTGCTTAAAGTGATTCATCGCCTGATTATTCTTATCTTGCATATAGTCATTGCTTAGGGTGAGTCTTTCCCCTTCACGTCACTAGCCGGCGTCTTAGGATTTCACTCCACAGCCTACCCTACATCAGTTTGCCCCCGTGTTCTTGGGCTGAATCTCCCTGGTTTGACTCAGAAAATTCAGGGGGAACCCCATCAAGCTCAGAACATTGTCATAAAGTTCTAAATGTCGGCAAACCACCACCAGTGCAACTACAACCTCAATTTTACACCGCCATCTCTCAAACGCCGCAGTGGTCTCAAACACTGCCCAATTCTCTTCCCTATTTTTCGTTCTTGATAATTTTATTCCCAAAAATAGCATAAAATGGATCTACCTTATGAATTTTCAATCTCCATTCATTTTGAGTGTGTGTGCTAACTCTATGTATTTCAAATTTGGAAATTTTATTACTTTTGGTTTTTAAGTCTCTGAAGATGCCATTTGCACTGTATTATAGCTATATGCTCTTTTAAACTACCATATTGCATGACCAATGTTTTTTTTCATGTTGTTTCATGTTTGAGTCGTATGCTATACCAAACATTTTTGCTTGTTTCATTGTTTTTTTCTCTAATTGTAATATACTGATTGCTTTATACTTTTATCTCTAGATCGTAAAAATGGGTTTGATGACCAAAGATGAATACCTTGATGTGAGCAGGAAAGCTTTGAGTTTGTTCGCATATGGACAGGTGGGTTATTTTTCTCCCCAACATTTAGTTGATTATTTTCTTATTCCAGTTTTTGGAAAAATTTCAATATCAAGTTAGTTTATTAGATTTACATACAAGAAAGTAGACTTTTTGTTTCCATCCGCACAGCCTTTAGTTCTAAAATGCTTTAGGTTGTTTTATATGTATTTTTGTGCTTTATGAAGCCATAATTCCAAATTTTTTGTTGATGTGGAGCCTATCAGATGTTCCCCTTAATCATAGGTTTTTTTGTACATTTATTCCCTGTAGGTAGGCTATCTAGCATACAGAGAATATATTTTATCAAAACAATTTCTGGCCGCATTTGCTTGTGTTATTTTCTCATTGATATATGCTCAAGTTTTATATTTCCTACCATGATAATCTTATCATTTTCCTTATTGTTGCAGCAAGTGTCTCTTTCTCATGGCCTATTACTAGTTGACACAAAGTATGAGTTTGGGAAGGACAAGGATGGGAATATTATGTTAATTGACGAGGTTTGAATTACCACTGCCTTATGTAAATCATTATGTTGATATAGTAAGTTAATAACAAGAAACACTATAGTGTGAGATAAAAAGGGCAGTCCGGTGCACAAAGCATCCCCGCGCAGCTAGGGTCCGGGGAAGGGTCCCACCACAAGGGTGAAATGTAGGCAAATCTTACCCTGCATTTTTGCAAGAGTCTTCTTAATGCAGGAATAGGAGTCCACCTGCCTGCCACCCCGGGACTAGGAGTCCACCTGCCTGCCACCCCAGGACCAAGAGTCCACCTAGCCAGGGTCCCATCTGGAGTCCACCCGATAGACCTTATCAGGGCTGCGACCCGTACAACCCAACTCATCCCCGGTCCCACCACAGGGTCGATAGATTGTTAAGGCTGGGGCTCGATACCCCGCCCTCCTTGATAAACGTCGATCGGCGGAAGGAATATCACCAACTGTTCCGCGGCTCGGTTGGTGATATTCCTTCCGTCGAAGGATGTTTATCAAGGAGGTCGGGGGATCTATCCCCGACCTCAACAACCTATCGGCTCTGTGGTGGGACCGGGGGTGTACGGGCCGCGACCCTGATAAGGCCTATCAGGTGGATTCCCGGTGGGACCCCTGGGCAGGTGGACTCCTGGTCCCGGGGTGGCAGAAAAATGGACTCCTTGTCCAACATCATAAAAGTTCACTTTTATGATGCGGCACAGGCGTCACACCTGTCCGCCACTCTGGAGTCCCACCAGGGGGCCCACCTTGACGTCTCATCAAGACGGCTTTATCACGTTCGCGGACTGTACACCCCAACCCATCCCCGACTCCACCACAGGGCCGATAGGTTTTTGAGGCTTGGGCTCGATCCCCCGACCTCCTTGAGAGTCTGCCTGAAGACTCTTTATCAAGGAGGTCGGGGGATCGAGTCCAAGCCTCAACAACCTATCGGCCCTGTGGTGGGGATGGGTTGGGGGTGTACGGTTCGCGAACCTGATAAAACCACCTTGGTGAGACGCCAAGGTGGGCCCCCTGGTGGCACTCCAGGGTGGCGGGCAGGTGTGACGCTTGTGCCGCATCACTGCTTCCAGGATTCAAACACGTGACCTCAAGGTCACACGACAAAGCCTCAACCGGTGCGCCAAGGCTCCCCCGTCTATGCTGTGAGATAGGAATTTACAATTTATACAGGCTAACAGGTTTCAAAGTTCATACATTTTAACTGTCTTAAAGAAGAAGAATATGATGTTTTACCTATTTTAAGTAGGATAAGTTTAATTTTGTAGTACTCATAATATGCATAAGTGTTGCACCTGCTGTTTAGTGTTTTAGGTTGGCCATGAACAAACCCTATCTGAAACAGGGGATGAGGCATTGTTCTTTTTGTTTTAGTGCTAGGGTTTGATAATCAAAACTAGAAGATGTTGTAAACTCAAAATAAATTTACAGATTGCAATATTTTAAATTAGGATTTTTTTGGGCACTTTAAGAGGAATTGAAGTAGTGAGAAATTTGTTGCAAAAACAAGTTAAATTTATGCCTATGAGAAATGAAATTAGAAATCTGAACATTTAGCAATCTTGTAATGAATAAAACTTAGGCGTTTTTGTATCTAATTTGATAAAATTGCAATCACACTCATGCCCAATAAATTGCAATTGCACGGATATCAGCCCTAAGAGGAAGAAAATTATTATTATCAAAGTTTAGATGCCTTTTTACAAAGAACTATTCCATGTTTATAAATTTGTAAACTAAGGAGAGATTGGTTGGCTGTTTGTGGACACAAGGTTGGGGAGCGGGGGCTGCTGGTGTTTACAGAGATTGTGTGTTTTTTTAGAGAGCTATATAGAGAAGTCGTGGCTAGATGTATTTTATGGTTCTGTTGCTGGTGAGACACTGTAAAGAAATGTCATGATTCACAATGCACAACAAAGTCATCACGTGAGAGGGCTGAGGAAGCATCTTCTTCGCGTGAAACCGATGGCCAAAGGTTGTGGATTTCAAATGGTTACAGTGCTTGTCAACATAATCACAGAGTATCCCATCCTTAATGGCTTTGATCGTATGGGAGTGGGAACACATTTGTCGACAAATTTGAGTGTGCTAGGTAACGAACTCTTGTAAATAAACCTAATTTTGATCTGGCTTGGAAATTTTGACTTCAAATTTTTTTGCATGTAATAGTAAAGAATGCTTATTTTTGTTCGTAGTACATATGATAATGGTCAAAGAAACACTCTAAATCCAGAAGTCAGGCATACAAATTCATGTAGGATCTATTCCCCATATATGATTTTCAAATAAAGTAGCTTTAAGGCAAAACTGTTTTTTTTTACGGATATACATTTCCATATTTTTTCCCAATTCGGCGAGGATTGGAAAATTTTGACTCTAAAGAAGTTGTGTGATCGTTGAGAAACCTTATTTTTGTTTGTCAGTTAAAGGAATATTCCAAATCCAAAAGCCAGACATAAAAACATGTAGGATCTATTCTCCCATCAAAAGCAGGTGTAACCCTATCATCATCTTGATCATTTAACATCTATGATTACCTTTATTGTGGTTTTGAAATTATTATTAGGTTGATGTTATGGAACTCCCTTATTATTTCTATCACCTTCTTGTTTCCTAACATTCAATTCAGTATCATTAGAATTAACTTTTAGAATTGCCTCGACGTGATCGACATTTGGCTCGACTTCACCTGCACGTTGTCGTCCTTCTCGCTGCACGCTGATCTTAAGCCGATCGCTTCGGCCACAACGAACCGCGACCGGCCATTGCCTTTCGACGACACTTGTCTTGCCTGTTTTGCCCGCAGGTTGATCTCTTCGCGTCAGCCTCTCCTCCAACATTACCGCCATCTTTTCTAGTATGACATTTGCGACCTCCCTACAGGTTCGCTTCGATCAGATTGAGACCACTATGACCAATCTCCTGACCATGGCGCAGGAGATTCGTTGCCGACTTCTTTTCCTTCCTCCACTTTTAGCTCCATTTTCTTCTAATCCTACGACCGAACCCCAACAACAGAGCTTCCTACTTGTGCAGACGACTTCTGTTGTGCCCTTTCTTTGCCCCCTACGGTCGAACTCCACCCGCAGTGCTCCGGACTTCTGTGACTGAGGCATACACCATCCACAGACCACAGTGCTCCCAACTTCAACCCCACCGGCCCCACATCTTCGTTCCCTCATTCCATCACCACTCACGCCCTCCCCGTACATTCTGTCATGACTAAGATACCCACAACCGCCCATATCGACCCCTCGCCAGCCCCACCTTCGTCGAATTTGGCATCCCATGCAGTCGGGATTGTCTTTGTCCTTGACCTCATTACGCAATCTCGTCGGCCCCTGCTCCCTAACTCACACACGCCACCCACCCAAGCCGAGCTCGTGCTTGCCGCTTCTGTTTCCCCGCCAACTATTAGTGTCGGGCGCCTTGCTTGCCCCTCCCAATTTTCACCATGTCGTTTGTTTTTCTGTCCCTCGAGTCCTCCGCCGCATCGGACATGTCCACTCAACGCCACGCTATCGTCCAAAGTTCCTTCACGTATATTCGACTCTTGCTTCGCTCACACGTAGTACCTCTTTACCAGTAATCGTGCCCATCTCCCCCATGTCTCTCTGGTCCCCACTCCCTTTATCATTTAATATCCTTTCTAAAACCATTTATGTAGGTCACTCTACTTTTTCTCCCCATGTCTGTGTTTTCATTTCATCAATCAATTTCACACATTACCTCGCAACAACCTTGACCGGTTCAATCTGCTGGCTTTTAGATTGTTTCGGCCCTAAACCAACTGGCGCACTTCCACTTCAACAAGGGCCTTCAACTTTGTTTCTCTGCACTTGACCTTGGGGACAAGGTTAATTTTCAGGACGGGTTTGTTTCTCTGCATTTGACCAGTTGACCAAGGTTGAGAGTCATTATCTTTGAATCATTTAGGCTTTTGGCTCTCTTGGAGAGAATAGCGCTTTGGAGGACCCAACCTTGAAGTGCTAGGTGGGAGCATGTCTCCCGAGTTTGTATCTAGTATTTTCATGCATTGTAAGGTCTTGTTCGTGTTCATAGTTCTTGATACGGCATAGATAGTGCATATCCCATTACGTGAAAGAGCGGGCAGAGTTCGGGAGGGATAGTAAGAAGAATATGTTTTGTCCATTTGTTAAATTACTCTGAAATAGTGTTCCACATCTACTTGACTTCATGATGCAACCCAAAGACCTGATACCAGATGCAATACTTTTAGGGTTAGAGTGGAAATCTGACTGTTCTAAATTTATTAATTTGCAACCATACTCACACCCAATAACTTACAACTTAGAAGTTGCGAACGATTAGTGATCACCAAAGCAAAGGGTCTTCAAGTTTTCTACTTGTATAGGAAAAGACATGCTTTTATAATGAAAGAGTAATTAAGAAGCCCTTATAGAAAGCTAGAAGATTCTGCAATTAATCACAAGAGTGAGAGAGAACGTATGAAGCAAGCCCATCATGTGAGAGGGCTGGTGGCGCTCGCTTCATGTGGAACTGATGGCGATCCTTTGTGTATATCTAATGGTTCGAGCTCACGTGAATAAAGTCACAGAGTAGTCTCTTCATTAGCGGCTTTGATTGAATGGGACTGGGAAGTGGCAGGAACACATTTGTCTACTCAAATTGGCCTGCACTAGGGAACCAACTTTATTTGATAAGCCTACTTTTGATCTTTGAACCAAGGTTTCCACACTAATTCTAAAATAATAAAATAAAATAGTGAAAATACAATCCATCCGTTTAGATACAAATAAAATCCAAATAAAATCCTAAGAGAAATAAGTTAAAATGACATAAAGCAATATAATTGTTGTCAATAAATTCCCTTTCACTCGGCAATTTCTGGTGGCTATACAATTTCAGTTTGCATCACTATCTGTGTAAAAATTATTGCTAGTCATGAAACATAACATTAAACACTATGGGAATGAATTATATGCTATGGTTTTGCTAATTACACTGTTTTTTGTGCAAGTGTATAGGTGCATACTCCCGATTCCAGCAGATACTGGATTGCTAATTCTTATGAGGAAAGATTCAATTCTGGTCTTGAACCTGAAAATATGGATAAGGTATGCTGCTAGTTTTCTATGATTTCTCCCTATGACCATACTTTACTTTGGAAGGCATTTTTTTAGGCGATTGTTATTAGCACTACAGTTTTGGTTAGTCGCACATTGTTTTCTCCTAATTTCTCGTGCTTTTTGAAAATACGCCTTTTACATATATTTTTAGGAAAAGTGTTCAACACGAAAGTTGTAGTTCTCGACAAAATCTACAACTTTCGTGTTGAACACTTTTCCTAAAAATGCATGTACAATGCGTACTTTGGAAAATACACCAAGATCTTGTGCTTTTTGAAAATACGCCTTGTACATGCATTTTTTGGAAAAGTGTTCAACATGAAAGTTGTAGATTTTGTCGAGATCTACAACTTCCGTGTTGAACACTTTTCCTAAAAATGCATGTAAAAGGCGTATTTTCGAAAGGCGTGAGAAATTAGGAGAAAATAATGTGCGACTAACCAAAACTATAGTGCTAATAACAATCGCCTTTTTTTTATCTGTCACGTTCTTTTCAAAATGAAAATATAAAAAAAACCAGTTATAATGATGATTATCAGGAGTTTCTGAGGCTATGGTTCAAGGACCACTGCAATCCATATGAAGATGAGGTATTCTATCCATATTTCATTCTTTTATACAGTTTGTGAAGAAAATGGTGCAACTTTATCCTTTTACATTGGATGAACTTTTTCAGGTTCTTCCAGATGCACCTGAAGGTCTTGTTTGTGAGCTTGCCTGGCGGTATGCTTCCATCTTACATTTTTATTATGGATGATTATGGTTTTTGATGTTTTGAGGACTAGGAAATTGGCATCCAATACTTGTAGATTAGGGCGTTAACTGTTGAAAGGGGGGCCCGGCCCATCTTGGGAAACCCGGGGAAGAAAGCCCGCAGCCCGACTGCAGTCGGTGCACTTCAACCAAATCTCTCGGGGTCCACATCTTGGGGAAATCCCGGAAGGTTATTGAGGCCAGGGCTTGATCCCGGGACCTCCTTTATCAAGATCCTTCATGGAGTCCTGATACCCAACTGAGCTGCAGCTCCGGCGGCATTTGCTCCATTCCCTAGGTGACTACGTGAAACTCTATGTGACGACTCCTAGGTGGTTATCTCCCTCCCCAAGATATCTCTTAACCCCAACCTTCATTTTCCCCTCTCTAGCCTCCACCCACACCTTGTTGTTTTTGCAACCAGCAAACCCAGATCTGCTCTCCTGCTTGCTGTCCAGCTAGCAGCCACCCCTTTTGTTGCTGTCCAGCCAACAGGACCTTCATATCCAGCCCCTCCGGCTTTCCCACCGCCCCAAACAGTAGCCTCCTCCTCCTCCTAGCCCCCCTACAGCCACCGTCCCTGCTGCCTACAGCCGCCTAGCCCTCCTATCGACATCCCTCTTCAGTGGAACCATCTCCAAACTCCCTCCCTTATCTGTTTCCATCCAGATCTGCGCAATCCAGCCCAGATCCAGCCGCTCCCATCCACCCGATCCACCCCTCGCAGCCTGGATTCACTTCCAAACCACCGGATCCACCCTCTCGCTGCCCGGATCCGCCTCCATATAGTCGGATCTATCCCTACCAGTCCCAATCTCGTTCCAATCTGTCAAATCAAGTTGCTGTCCCGTCATTTCAGCCACCGGTTCCTCTCCGGATCATCCCTATTGTGCCGCACATCTCTGGATCTACTCTCCTACGGCAGCGGTCATACTTTTGTGAGTTTTCTTGTTGTATGAACTCTTGTTTTCAGTATTTGCATATTGTGTTGTGATCTTATACCGGTTTGGATAAATAGAATCGTAGTATTTTGTTCTAGATTATTTTGTGATTTGTAGGACTTGTTCGCCGTGCGCTCATGCTTTGGCCCCACGCGGAGGAAAACCTAAGTCTGCTTGCCTAAAAAAATTATTTTGTTTTGCTAAAATTATTGTTTAATTTGAATTTCTCGTCGGATTTGCCTTGCATGTAGGATTAGGTCATCGTTCATCCTTCGCCTATAGATTCGTCCTGCATCAAAAAGTTCACGTGTCAGAGGCTAAAGATCTTACACGTGAGTGTAGCACCAAACAAGTGGGCCCCTAAACCCAAAATTAATTGATTTTGCATTGAATGCGTATGCTCTAACTTGCTATCAGAGCGGGCTGGTCCAATGATGACCCACTCTCACATCACCAAACTAAAAAAAAGTCTTGTCTTAGATTCCTAAAAGCCAACATGTGAAGGAGCTTGTTAAGCATATAATCCTACGTCGAGAAACTCATATAGCGCTGTGCGCTTAATAAAGATGATCTCTGCCACTCCACCCGCAACTAGATGAGTTTGAGTTTGATGCATAGCTTCTAACCTAAACTCACTATTACATCCAACTTTGCAAGCAACTGACCTGCGCTTGCCATTTATTGCAGATACATTTCGCTCTACGAGACCATCACGGACTCGAAGTTCGAAATACCCGTGTCAAAGGTTGGCTGCTATCACGCTGTTACGTTCCATGATTTCATGGAGAAACTTCTCATTTTTCCTTTTAATTTCTTCAGGAATCCATCCATGATAGAATATCCAAGAATGTTTCTGTGGTCCTGGAGAGCCTGTAACTGTGATTTCTTTCGCAGCAGTTATGGCGGTATTTTTCGTGTTAATGGCTTAGACCCTGTTTTACTATGCCCGGTTTTCCATTGGCTTTGACTCGCTCCTTTTTTTTTTTTACTTTGTGTAGGTTCGCCGCTCGTTGCCGAGTCCGCTGAAGGCATCCAATTTCTATATTAGCGCAGTTTTGGTTTCACTCAGCTCAACTGAAGGATGATAGACTGCTGCTCGGTTATGAATCCTCAGTTTCTATTCTTGCATGAAATTCAATAAAATGTTTCATGTAAAATTTTGATTATTTATTTATTTAATAAAAGTTAATACATGGAGGTGCCATTAATTTTAATATATATATATATATATGGCCATTTACCGGGACCTCCCCTCTAACTTTGCTAAATTACTGACAATACTTATCTTATTTTCGAAATTACAAAAATTTTCCCTAAAATTTTTATTTCATTACAAAAACCTCCTCTGAAGTTTTAATTTCCTAACATCCATGCACAAAAACACTTCCCTCGGTGTACACTGTACATGGAGGTATTTTTCTTCATGGATGCAATGAAATGAAAAGATTATGGGAGGTTTTTGTAATGAAATGAAAACTTAAGGGGAGTTTTTTTTTGTAATTTCAAAAATAAGAGGGGTGCTCTCTCTAATTATGTTCATTTACAATGGAGGTTTGGGTAATTATATATATATTCATTTTGTTCTTCCCTATGAGTTGATGCCCTGAAGGAGAATCTGAGTTACATGGTGAATTCATTTGAAAATTAGTTTTGATGGCATAAAATTTAGAGTGATGTTACAGGAAGTCCTGATTGAGTTATTCACGCCCCAAAAAACACCTAAAATCGTTCTAGCTCCTGCGGCATCGTCTTCGCATCCGAGTCTTGCGGCATCGAAGTTGCCCTGTTGGCGGAGACCTGCTTAGCATGCGGTTGGTGATCGCCCAACGGTGTCTGTCACGGAGCTTTGTCCGTTCCTCTTTTCATGATCCAAACCACGGGGACGGCGTTGAGGCAGTGGGTTGGAGAGTTGCGGCCCACTTTACTGGTTCACACAAAAACAGTTAGCCCTGCATAAAGAATCTATCATGGAGCGAAGGATCCAACCCCGACTCCAAATAAAGTGTTCTTATTTGGGATCGGTGTTCAATAAGGCTGGGGCTTATAGTAGTAGGCGCTGGGCGAAGCATGCGAAACTGGTGCGAGGTATGTGGACGCATGGATTCAAATTTGTAGGGCATTGTTCCTATGAATGCTTGGGGTGGATGACGGAACAGAAGCTCAGTAGTCATATAAACCGGCGGTAAAGGGGGTGATGTGAACCGGGGTTTCAGGGCGTTAGATCCGGTGGACGCAACTGCTGCAAGCAAGGAGGAAAGGGAGATTGATTCAGCTGCGAGGCCTGTTAGTGTCTGCTCACCTTTAGAAGGGGGCGTGTTGAGAAGGAAAAGAGTGGATGATGACAGTGCGCGCGGAAGCCAAATTCGTGCTGGGGATTGGCCTCCATCCATATGCATTTTTATTGAGTCCGGGCTCCGGACTTGCGTCTGGGACATTTCAGATATCGCGCGACATCTCAGATATCAAAGTTGTATTTTCACACCCAAAATAACATTTGAAATTCCCGTGAGATGTCCCAGACCTAAAAAAATTTGATCTGCTCCCCGGACCCAAAAATCTCTCCAGCCACGGGGCTTGACCATCTTTACACGCCGAAAATGGGTGAGTTTTGTAGGCGTACTTCAGGCTGCGAATATTATCACTGCATTTTGGCCTACGAATATTTTTTGAATTACAGACAACAATGGACTGCCAAGTGCCAATAATCTGAATTGTTCTTCTTACAATATTACTTAAAATTTTATGGGGTGGAAAATTATTCAAATAATAAGTAAATTGATATTAAATAATAAATATATCTAAATATTGATTTAATCAATTAATCCTACCAAAAAAGCATAAATATAAAGCAATATAATAAACTTGAAACTCTAGTGAATAATTATAAATTTAAAATAATAATTGATTAATATCAAACTACTTGACATGATAAATTTCAAATTATTTTATATATTAAATGACTTATCATTTAGCTTTGTTCTGCTTTGGGAATGTCTGACGAACTAGTCAACCTTGAAATTTTCTTCTCGTAACCTTAGGACTGTGTTTGGGGGACTTATTTTCAACGGTCAAGCGGTTACGACCGCAAGTACCGGACCTTAAAAGCAGCCTAGGTCTGCTTGGGGCGGCGTTTGTGCTCTCGAGGTCCGTCGAGGATTGGAGAGCATCCTCGCCTTCAACCCAAAGAGTTAGTTTTTTCGTCTTTTCCCAACGATTTCGGTCGCCGCCTCCTGAAAAGTCTTGTCTTTGAACCCAGCCAGGTGCACCTGATGACAATCACCGATTGCGTTAGCTGCCTCACTAGACATGTTGGAACCAAGAAACTCGATCCCTACACAACCCGTGTGCTGCAACGAGAAGGTCCTGACACACACCCAGAAGTCTATAGGAACTTCTCCTAAAGTCATTGCTGAGCTCGGCACAAGTGAGGCTAACTCTGAACTCGCCCCTCATAGGGGGGGGGGGGGGTAAATGTGTCCTTGTGCCCTAGGGTCCTATTTATAGACAAATATAAGGGCATGAAGGGTTATGGTCTGCGAACATCCGCCCAGACGTACTCGCCCTAACTGGGGGAGGTCTCCACAACTCGCCCCTTGCTTGGGTGAGGTTTTCTCAACTCGCCCTCTGCTGGGGCAAGGCCTTCTCAAATCGCCCCCTGTTGAGGCGAGGCCTTCTCGACTCGCCCCGGCTGGGGCGAGGCCTTCTCGACTCGCCCCCTGCTTGGGCGCGGTCTTCTTAACTCGCCCACGGCTGGGGCGAGGCCTGCTCGACTCGCCCCCTGCTGGGGCGAGGTCTTCTGAGTCGTCCTCGGGATTCTCTGATCTCGACGAATTACGGGTTATACACAATTTCTGTTTTTTTCGGACCTGCTCGAGAGCTCAGATAAATAATGTTGAACTCGTAGTTCAGAGAGTTGACCATTAGCAGATATGCCACTCAAACTCCCTCCCAGGAATGCAGCTCAACTAGAGGAGTCGGAGAAGATTCAACACCTCCCAGACCATTCACTAAACGAGCAAGCTCAATTGGAAGTGGAGGAAAGGTCGGCATCCTCGCAGGAGCCGAGCTCAACTAGAGGTGGAGAAGAAAGGTCGACACCTCGCAGGAGTCGAGCTCAACTGGAGGTGGAGGAGAAAGGTCGACGCATTCCAGACCATTCGCTAAGCGAGCGAGCTCAACTGGAGGTGGAGAAAAGGTCGACACCCTCCAGGCCATTCGCTAAGCGAGCTAGCTCAACTGGAGGTGGAGAAGAAAGGTCAACACCTAGCAGGAGCCGAGCTCAACTGAAAGTGGAAAAAAGGTCGACACCTCGCAGGAGCCAGGCTCAACTGGAGGTGTAGAAGAAAGATCGACACCTCGCAGCAGCCGAGCACAACATGAGGTAGGGAAGAAAGGTCGACGGCCTCCAGGCCATTCGCGAAACGAGTGAGCTCAACTGGAGGTGAAGACAAGGTCGACACCCTCCAATTCATTCGCTAAGAGAGCGAGCTCAACTGGATGTGGAGAAAAGGTCAACACCATCCAGACCATTCGCTAAGCGAGCGAGCTCAACTGAAGGTGGAGAAGAAAAGTCGACATCTCACAGGAGCCGAACTCATCTGGAATGGAAAGAAGGTCGACACATCGTAAGAGTCGAGCTCAACTGGAGATGGAGAATAAATATCGACACCTCGCAGGAGCTGAGCTCAACTGGAGGTGGAGAAAATGTCGACACATCGCAGGAGCAGAGCTCAACTGGAGGTGGAGAAGAAAGCTCAATACCTCGCAGGAGTCGAGCTCAACTGGAGGTGGATAAGAAAGTTCAACACCTCACAGGAGCCGAACTCAACTTGAGGTGGAGAAAAGGCCGACACCCTCCAGGACATTCGCTAAGCAAACGAGCTCAACTGGAGGTGGAGAAAAGGTCGACACCCTTCTAGCCATTTGTTAAGCGATCGAACTCAACTGTAGGTGGAGAAAAGGTCGAAACCTCGCAGGATCCGAGCTCAACTGGAGGTGGAGAAGAAAGGTGGACACATTGCAGGAGCCAAGCTCAACTATAGGTGGAGTAAAGGTCGACATCCTACATGTCATTTGCTAAACGAGCTAGCTAAATTGGAGGTGGAGAAAGGGCTCAAACTTGGTTGGCAAGTAGACGACTCGCATGAGGGAAACCTTTGTAGGGGTACAGATTATAACATGAACTATATTGCGAACTCGGACTCGCTCGAGAGGGCAAATAGCCGGTATGCGGGAGAGGATCTCGCGTAGGGATCCGAACTACAGCAACATCAAAGCTCGAGGACCTCAACTCACTCGAGGGGGAAAGTAGTCGGTATGCGGGAGAGGAGCTCGCGCAGGGACCTGGACTATGGCAATATCACAGCTCGAGGACCTCAACTCACTCGATGGGGCAAGTGGCCGGTATGCGGGAGAGGAGCTCGTGCAGGGAGCCAGACTACGACAACATCACAGCTCGAGAACTTCAACTCACTTGAGAGGGCAAGTAGTCAGTATGCGGGAGAGGAGCTCGTGCAGGGACCCGGACTACGGCAACATCACAGCTCGAGGACTTTAACTCATTCGACGGGGAAAGTAGCCGGTATGCGGGAGAGGAGCTCGCGCAGTCTGAACTACGACAACATCACAGCTCGAGGACTTCAACTCACTCGAGAGGATATGTAGCTATTATGCGGGAGAGGAGCTCATGCAGGGGCCTGGACTACGGGAAAATCACAACTCGAGGTCTTCAATATCACTCGAGGGGGCAAGTAGCCCGTGTGCGGGAGAGGAGCTCGCTCAGGGACCCGGATTACAACAACATCAAAACTCGAAGTCTTCAATATCACTCGAGGGGGCAAGTAGCCGATGTGCGGGAGAGGAGCTCGCGCAGGGGCCCGGACTACAACAACATTACAACTCGAGGTCTTCAATATCACTCGAGGGGGCAAGTAGCCGGTATGCGGGAGAGGTGCTCGTGCAGGGACTCAGACTACGACAACATCACAGCTCGAGGACTTCAATATCACTCGAGGGGGCAAGTAGCTGGTGTGCGGGAGAGGAGCTTGCGCAGAGACCTGGATTACGACAACATCACAACTCGAGGTCTACAATATCACTCGAGAGGGCAAGTAGCCAGTATGCGGGAGAGGAGTTCATGCGGGGACCCGAACGACGACAACATCACAACTCGAGGTCTTCAATATCACTTGAGAGGGCAAGTAGCCGGTATGTGGGAGAGGAGCTCGCGCAGGGACCTGGACTACGACAACATCACAACTCGAGGTCTTCATCTCGCTCTAACCGATAATACCGAAGAGACAGAACAAAAATGAATAAGCAAGTAACTTTGGTTTATGTTAGCGAATAGCAATAACAAAACAAATATATTTTACATGACCTGATTGGCGATGACTTCCCTTGCCGAAGTGAGTAATGAGCAATAGCCCCTTTAAATACTAAGCATGAAGTATAAACTGCTGACTTTGGCCGAATTAACACGAACACCCCAAAGCGTTGCGAGATGAACTCGCGAAATAAGAGGGAAGGTACCAAAACATCGTGAGTCGAGCTCGTGGAATCAAGGAGCGCACTTTGTGGAATGTGAAGTCCTGGCCGGTTAATATGTTTAAGAGATGGGGTGTATGCCACGATCACTGAAGTAATCACCTCGTTGAATAAGACAAAACACCTTAAAACTTCACAAGAGGAGCTCGCGAGATAAGATAGGCTCGCCAAGACCTTGCGAGACGAGCTCGCGAAATGAGATAGAATAAATTTAGATAACGTGAGATTAGCTCGCGGAATAAAACATAACACCCAAAGAAGTTTGCACGATGAGCACGCAGAATAAGATAGAATACCTCCAGAGAACGTGAGATGAGCTTGTGGAATAAAAGATAACACTCAGAGAACCTCGCGAGATGAGCTCGCAGAATAAGATAGATTACCTCCAAAGAACGTGAGATGAACTCGCGGAATAGAAAATAACACCCAAAGAACCTCGCGCAATGAGCTCGCGAAATAAGATAGAATACCTCCCGAGAACGCGGGATGAGCTCGCAAAATAAAAGATAACACCCAAAGAACCTCGCGAGATGAGCTCGCGGAATAAGATAAAATACCTCTAGAGAACGCGAGATGAGCTCGCGGAATAAAAGATAACACCCAAAGACTCTGCAAGATGAGCTTGTAGAGTAAGATAGAATACCTCCAGAGAACGCGAGATGAGCTCACGGAATAGATGATAACACCCTAAGAGTCTCGCGAGATGAGCTCGCGGAATAAGATAGAATACCTCCAGAGAACGCAAGATGAGCTCGCGGAATAAAAGTTAACACTCAAAGAACCTCGCGAGATGAGCTCGCGGAATAAGTTAGAATACCTCCAGAGAAAGTGAGATGAGCTCGCTGAATAAAAGATAACATCCAGAGAACCTCGCGAGATGAGCTCGCGGAATAAGATAAATAGCTCCAAAAACGCGAGATGAGCTCGCAAAATAGAAGATAACACCCAAAGAACCTCGTGAGATGAGCTCGCGAAATTAGATAGAATATATCAAGAGAATGCGAGATAAGCTCACGGAATATACGAGAATATCATGTTTGTTGAGGAGAAGACCTCGCGAGTATAAACTCGCAGAACTTAAAAGAATACCATATTTGTTGATGCAAATATCTTGCGAGTATGAACTCGCGAGTTTAAATAGAACACCATAATTGATGAAGCGACGATCTCGCGCGTATGAATTGGCGGAATTAAAGAGACCATAGTTGCCCAAGCTCGCCCTCGCGAGTACGAACTCACGGCACGATCACTAAAGATTGTACCATAGTCATTCAATCGATGTACCCATGAATATGAACTTTGCAGAATAAAAAAAAAGAACACCGTATTGGTTGAAGCAGCGATCCCGCGAGTAGGCACCGGCAAAATAAAAAAAAAATGCACCACGATTGTTGAACGGATGACTTCACGAGTATGAACTCACCACACTAAAGTGAACCTGCACCTTGGCGATTGGAATGTTGATCTCGCGAGTGGAAACTTGCTGAATTAAGGGAGAATGTCCCATGGCCTTGCGAGGTGAGCTCACAAAGTAGAAGTGAGGGTCTCGCAAGTATGGTCTTGCGGATTTAAAGAGAGTGTCGTGGTTATCGTCGCAAAAACCTTGCGAGTATGTCCTTGCAAAACTAAATAGAAAGTCACTGTCCCCGAACCGAGGGCTTAGTTGGTTCAGCGATGGCCCAAAACATGTATAAGCTCACCAAATATAAGAGAATACCATGTTGTTGAATTGATGACCTCGAGAGAGTGGGGGCTCGCGGGATAACACCCAAAGAGCCTCGCAAGAGTGGGGGCTTGGAGAACATAAGCTTGGCCGGAACCTTATCATGTGGATCCCTATGTGACGACGGCCATTGTGATCGAAATGTCCGAGACAACGATGTTGACAAATCACATGGCCGCACTCATGGGTTTTACCAAAGTGCCCATGAACGTTAATTTGTACTATGACGATTTTAGCACTAAAATGGGGGGGGGGGGGGGGTTAGCGTCTCCTCCCTTGACCTTATGACCCCCTACGCAGAGGTTCGGTGTTGGAACCAAAAACTGACGCCAACGAGAGTTCGGACCTGCGGTGTAGCTAACACCTACTTCTCCCAAGCCCAGACCCCAGACCCGACACAAGGAACAAGGAAACTGACCCTAGGCTACTGCACAGAGGTCCCTCCACTAACCCGGAAGATCTCAGAGCGCTTCCCCTCTTTAGCCAAGTGCTGAGCTAAGGATACCTCAGAAAGCACTGCAAGACTTCAGAAAATTAGAAATCTTGCATTCTGAGGTATCCTGTGGGTCTATTTATAGATTTCTAGTATCTGGCCTGTTAGCTGTACTGGAAGGTGCGACTGGATCACATCCTTTTCTGGGAGAGCTAATGCTTATGTTTGTTGGGTATTTTGGTTTGACACTGCTTGACACCCAAAAAGAAGCGAGATACGTCTGAGGTCATGATGAAAAAGGTCAGGAATTGGGCGAACACAACATTGTTCGAATATCGTGGGGATTCCACGAGGAAGTGAAGAACACGATTCTGATGCCGACGACGCTAGCCAGGGAGGAGGGACATAAGCGCGACCATCATAAAATGTATGATTTTTGATAAGACGATAATTACTGTATTCACGACTGCCATCCCATGCCAAACTGAGCAAAAATCAAACTCAGTAGTTTCACATATTGGGCGCACCTATGTCTCTCTCTCTCTCCGCCTCTCTCTCTCTTTCTATATTTATATAATTAGCGTAGATGACAACATTTTCCACTTCATGTTGAGCTGTCTTCAGGATGGGGGTAATAAACTAAGTTAAAGAAAAAAAAAACCATCATGCTGCGGGGAAGGAGGCTCCACCTGAAGACATTGCCACCAAATAAATATTAAAATCATTTCCCCCACCGTAACCTCCAAATTCTGGGTGGATTCCTCCTCATCGAAGCCCAGTAAACGACAGCAGGGCAGGAAGAACCGTGTTTTAGGGGCCTCCTGGTTGTCCGGCAGCTCTGCGATGCTGCCGGTCGTCGGCGGCAGTTAGGCTGCCTAAAGGCCCAGCATTCTGACAAATTCCCGCAATTCCCGTGGCCTTGGCGCCCAATAGTTATACCCTAATCTTGCATCCAATGGATGCACAAGAGTCCATGAACATTCCCCGCGTGGGCGGCGTGGGCGGCTTTGAATCTTTGATCTTTAACACGCAGACTCATCCAAAAACCAAAAGCGATTTGGTGTAGTACTTAAAATGATCCCAAATCCATATTAAATGCATAATGTTAGGTGAATTTTCGGACGCGGCGTGCTAGTTATGAAAAATACAGGTAATATTTAGGCAGATCACAAAATACAGGTAATATTTAGGCAGATCACATTATTTTCTCAAAACGACTTGAAGACGCCAGGCGTTGACAAACCCTAGGTCCTAAAAAGTGAAATTTTAGTAAAAAAGTTATGAATTCAAATGAAATTCTCACTTCTAAAGCATAAACTCTTGCTGTTTGCTTGCAACACATGTGGTTGCAAGAAAACAATGGTAAGAAATCAGTGTTAGAATTAGTCTTCTTGAAAGCAGTGATAAGAAAAGTCATAACCTACCTGAAAAAAAAAAGAATGAAAACAAGAAAAACTTCTTTTACTTTTTCTAAAAATAGATGATAATTGACAAGATACACCATCGAATTACAGGGTTTTGACAAAATGCACCTCAATTTATTAAATTTAGCAAAATGCATCTCTCAATTACAAAAAGAGAGGCAAATTAATGCGCACCCCCCTACCATGTTGCAGAGCATCAGTCTTTTTCTAATTGAGAGATGCATTTTCCCAAAACCCTAAATTTTGCGGGTGAATTATGTCATTTACCCAGAAGTAAATGGTTCACTGCATCCCAAAAAAACCGTGAAAACAGTCTTTTTGACACAAACACTATTCCCACCGCCAAAACTGCGGTGTGGCGATGAGAATAACTTTTCTCGTCGCCATCCCCACCACAATCCCAAACAAAGGCTCACTCCATCCACTAAACCAAATCAAAAAGGGGGCAATTAAAGTAGCACATCGACATGAAATATATTATAAAAATAAGAGAAATATGAATCATGTCAGGGCTGTAATTAGCAGTCATAACAACATTTGCTGGGCATCTAAATCCCTCTCCCAAAAAAGCTTTCTACATTGGAGCAAGAATAAAGCACTACCAGTAAAAAACCTACACTGAAACGCCATGGATGAACACAGTAGTTACCAGCTTCTTCCCTCTCAGAAGCTTCTTCCACCTCCCGAAGTTACCTACAAATCACAATAATGAATAATCTTCGTTACAGTTCTGCAATAAAGATCACTTTTTTTTTACAGGAAGAATGGATACGAATACTCACTGTAGATGGTGATGGGGATCAATCTGCAGCGTTTGTGCTAACAATTAAATTCGACTTGACGAAGTCTTTGATCTCCTCCATGACTTCGTGATGGTGATTGGTGTTGGGGAGCAAGTAGAAGCCGATGGTGGCCTTCTCCCGGTAGATCAGCCGGACTTCATGGCCGGCGTTTTTGAGGCCGTCGGCGTAGGCAAGCTGCCATTCCTGAGTTGGATCCAAGCTCGCGACAACAAGAAGACTTCTTGGGAATGGAAGCCCGTCGAGCTTGACGCCGTTGGGGCCGAACGGATTGCAGGCGGGGTGATCGCGATCGGCGCCCTCCGGCAGAAACGCCTTCCAGTACCAATCTCGTTCTTTCAGCACGACGAAGTACTTGCCGTCGAGCTTCAGCTCGGATTCGGTTCGTCGGTTGCCACCGAACAATGGGTTCACGAGGATGTTCCCGGAGATGTGTATGCCGGATTCGACGGCACGGACGGCGACGTGATGGGCGATGTTTCCGCCGGAGCTATCCCCGGCGAGGAAAACGCGGAGCTTGGCGTCCTTGCCGCTTCGGAGCCAGGGCTCCGAGGAAGCCCACTTCAATGCGGTCCAGCCGTCGTCGTAGGCGCAGGGGTAACGGAACTCCGGCGATCTTCGGTAGTTGATGGAGATCACCACCGCGCCGCCGCAGAGAGTGACGAATCGGCGGCAGAGACTGTCGTAGATCGAGCTGTTGGAGGAGGAGTGGGCGAAGCTGCCTCCGTGGAAGAAGATGATCACCGGAAAGGGGTTCGGGGATGGCGGTTTCTGGAGTTCCGAAAGGAGTGCTTTCTGGGGGAGTTCGCCGTCGGCAAGGTCGGGAGCTGGGCGGTAGACTCTGGCGAGAAGGTGAGACAGTCGGTCGAGGACTATGTCGAAGGAGACAACGCCGTTGACGGGTGATGCATTAGCTGGAACTTTCCGATCAAAAAACTCCGCCAGGTGACGGTCAAAGCTGCCGTCCGGCCGCCGGAGCAAGTTGTAGGTCACCTTAAAGTTTGAGATCAGAACCCATGTGTTGAGGGGAACCACCGTCTGCGAAGAACTGAAGTTATACTCATCTGTTTATGGATTGCAAGAGATGGGACCGAAAGGGACGGAGATTTTTGACCTAAATGAGATTTGAATGAAAAAGAAACCCCAAAAAACAGAAGTCAAATAGCTTTAATTCGATTTTTTTCTCAAATCAACCAAAGGGTTTCAGAAGAACTTCTCCAGATTTCATAAGAATCAATGCTAGTTCTTCCGCCGGATCATCCTCCGGCGAAATTTCAATTTCGGTGCAGAAAGTGACGACTACACCAGAATCGCAGCAGAAAAGTGAGCAAACCTAGAAAGCTTAACCAAGGAGACAGAGATTAATAGAGTAATACCTTGGACTCGCTCACGTTAACCTCGTTGCTTCCGGCCATGGCGAGATGCTTCAATCGCTCTTTCTTATGAATTAATCGCTGAATCTATATATCACTGTATCTATTCCTCGCAGAAATTGGGGATGAAATTGAGGTCGAGAGCCTGGATGATCCTGGTTAGTTGAAACCCTAGGAATCTCCCACCCTCGTCATGCTCTGCCCTGAAGAACAGATCCCAAAGCTGAATCCATGGAATTCAAGACTCTTCCAAATCGAAACCGCCGGTTCTTCTCCGGCTTCTGACTCTTGCAGAAATACTTTCGAAGCAATGAGAGAGAGAGAGAGAGAGAGAGAGAGAGAGAGAGAAGTTAAGCTGAATCGTGCGAGGCAGAGTCAAAGTGGAGGAGGACAGAGATCAGAGATGAAGAAGAGAGAGAGAGAGAGAGAGAGAGAGAGGGAGAGAGACGGGAGAGACGACAAATCTGGGGCGGCTTTTTAATAAAACTGGAAGGTGGGACTTGCTGTTCAAATAAGGCGTTGATAAATGAGATAATTTTTTGTATAAATAATTTAATAGATCAATTATATGATATCTTATTTATTCTTATATCTATTTTCAGAATATATCTCATCTTTGAATAACATTAGCGGTACTGTATCATCATCATTTATAAAAATACACACACACGAGCGCTCAGCATCTTCGCACGAGTTACGTTCGTGCTCGATGCATTCGGGTAGTCTTCGGTTGCATCAGGCGGGCGAAACTTGCGCACGGGCGTACTCGATGCTCTCGGGTAGTGTTCGGTCGCATCAGGCGGGCTTCGCCCGCTTGCACACGGGCTACGCCCGTGCTCAAACACGATGCTTCAGGTGGTCGAAGCCCGCTTCCCTGCAATCCACCATCTCGGCGCCGTACCCGCCACTCGCGGCCCCCCAGAGAAAAATTATTCTGATTCGGGCTCTGGGGGCCGCGAGTGGCGGGTGCGGCGCCGAAATGGTTGATCGCGTGGAAGCGGGCGAAGCCCACTTCTATGCGGCCGAAAACCACCTGAAGCATCAAACACGGGTGAAGCCCATGGGCAGGCGGGCGAAGCCCGCCTGATGCGGCCAAAGGCAGCCTGAGAGCATCGAGCACGGGCGTAGCCCGTGCGCAGGCGGGCGAAGCCTGCCTGATACGGCCGAAGGCCGCCCGAGAGCATCGAGCGCGGGCGTAGCCCGTGCGAAATTGCTCATATTAAATACAATTAAAATAAATAATATAATCATATATAATATAAATATAATCTATAATAATATAATTTAGGACTTAGGTAGAACAATAAATTAAAGCGGGGGAGGAGGGGGGTAGGCCAACCGTCGGACACCGATGACCCCGGCGGGGGTAGGCCGGAGGCGAACCGGCAGGGCCACCGCCGGCCTACCCTCGCCGGTGTCGACGGCGTTCGGCGACCCAGACGGTGGGGTCCAGTGAGGCACCGCTGCCTCCGCCGGCTGCGGCTTGCTGAAATTCATTTTTTTTAATATAAAAGGCGATTGATATACGCACACCATTATTCGATATACGCAGCCCACATAAAGAACTTAAAATAAAATACCTATTTTTTCCTCCCCTTTAATAATCGCAGCCCCTCCTCTCTCCCGAAAACCTAAACCCACTGTTCCGGAAAAACCAAAAATCGTAGATATCCCGCCGCCGTTCGCCCGGAGTTCGCCTTCACCCGCAGGTCGCCGTTCCCCCGGAGTTCGCCTTCGCCCGCAGGTCGCCGTTCGCCCGAAGGTCGCCGTTCGCTCGCCGTTCGACGTTCGCCCGCAGGTCGCCGTCCGCCGGAGTTTCTTCCGCCCCACTGCTACTTGCCGGAGTTTCGTCCGCCCGCTGCTACTTGCCGGAGTTTCTTCCACCCCACTGCCACTTGCTACTTGCCGGAGCTACTCCCATCCTCCGCCTCCAGCCCTTGAAGTTCCGCCTCCATGAATGACCTAGGTTATCTCTTGCGCCCCGGCATCGATTGATAAATGGATGACCATGCCCGACATGGGTCTAGTAGTAGCATCTTACTACAATGTTCAACTTGTCCATTTATCGACCGAACAATCCTTCACATTTCTCCCACTACATTCAGCGCTGCCAAAAAACAGAAAGGTTATTCACATTTCTCCCACTACATTCTTGATGTAGGTGACATATTTTTGAGTTGAAACATTTTGAATCAATACTTGTTGGATGCATATTTTTACAACCATTACACTATATGTGGTAACAAGCTTAATTTTTGTGTTGCAATTTTTTGGGCCAATATTTTTAACAACCATTACCTAATTTGATCTTATTTTTACAGGTGATATATTATGGATGAATTATTTTTGATCATTCTTGTAACATGAACCTTAGGGGTTCTGCATATATTTATTTTGTACTCTCCGATAAATTTCTATTTTGTCTTGAAAACATGATTAATGGTATTTTGTATTGTTGATTTTTGAAAATCAAAATTCAATTTTGTTGGGCTACAAATAGCAAAATGGTGTACAAATAGCGCTTTATGGACTGCGTATATCAATGGGCTGCGTATATCGAGTAATGATGTGCGTATATCAATCGCCATATAAAATGGTGGAGCTCACGGTTTCGCCTCTGACCTACCCCCGTCGCCGGAGACCGGCTGAAATCCATTTTTTTATAAAACGACAGAGCTCACGGGCAGGGCTCTGCCGGTTCGCCTCCGCCCTACCCCCGTCGGTGTCGTCGGCGTCCGGCGACCCCGACAATGCGGTCTGGTGAGGCATCCGCCGTCTCCACCGGCGGCGGCCCGCTGAAATCCATTTTTTATATAAAATGACGGAGCTTGGGGCGGGGGTAAAATAGGAAATTCAAATGTAACCGACACATGCAATGTAGAACTCCAGTGTTTCTTTTTATATTAGTATAGAAATATATATACACACTAATTCGCACACATGATCTTCTTCCCCCCTGCTCGAAGCTCTCGGGCGACCTTCGGCCGCAATCAGGCAGACTTCGTCCGCCTCCGCACGGGATTCGCCCATGCTTGATGCTCCGGGCGGCCTTCGACTGCATAAAAGCGGGTTTCACTCGCCTTCACGCAATTCACCAGTTTGACGCCGCAACCGTCACTCGCACCCCCCCTCGGAGCGCATATGTAAAATCAAGCAATCATAGGGCTCCGGGGGGACGCGAGTGGCGGTTGCGACACTGAACTGGTGAATTGCATGGAGGCGCGTGAAGCCCGCTTCTATGCGGCCGAAGGACGCACGGAGCATCAAGCACGGGCGAAGCCCTTCGCCCGTGCGGAGGCGGGCGTAGTCCGGCTAGATGCGTTCTAAGGCCGCGCGAGAGCTTCGAGCACGGGCGTAACCCGTGCGAACAAACTTATATTATTTTAAAACTATTCATATCTTTATTATAATTTATAATTATTTTTTATTAATTTATTAATTTTTTATATACTATTTTTAAAAATAATTTATTAATTTTTTATATATCATAAGTTTTTAAAAATTATTTAGATTTTATTTTTATTTTTATTATTTTATTAAATATATTTTTTTTTTCAAAAATAAATTTATATATATAAATTATTTTTTATATATCATAAATTTTTTTATATATTGCATTGAGCCTTGCCCGTACACCCGCACTATATATATATGGGGATATATTTAGTGCGGGCGTATGAGCAAGGCTCAAGGAGGCATCAAATCAAAAAGTGATCAACATAAAAGTTGTAGATCTCAGCGAGATGAACAACTTTAATGTTGCTCACTTTTTGATTTGGTGCCGTCTTGTCCTTCGATTTGGGCCTCAAAATTGGGGGTGGCGAGAGTGCTACAGTAAAACCTCTCGCCGCTCCCGAGGCCCAAATCAAAGGTCAAGACAGTTTAAAATCAAAAAGTGATTAAAATGAAAGTTGTTCGTCTCGCCGAGATGTACAACTTTCATGTTGATCACTTTTCGTTTTGAGACCATCTAAACCCCCAAAATTCCTTGCCCGTACGTCCGCACAGTAGGCTTGCCCGCATATTATATATACCCTCTCCCTCTCTCTCTCTACATATTTGTTGAGACTTGAGATTGACCCCAATTTATTAAAAAAAGCAACTGTTAAAGGCAAACCCATTTTCGCTAGTCGCAAACCAAAATACGAAAAAATCCTATATTTTTTCCTCCGTCTGTTATTACGACGCAAACCTTCTCGCCTCCCAATTCGCAAACCCTTCGGTTACCCCGATAACCGCTGTTTTCTGCCTCCTCCCGCCGGTAAACGCTGAGAGGAGAAGATGCGATCGCTTCCCCGTCGTTGCGCCTCGCGTCGCCCCAGTCACCGCCGCAGTCCCCATTACTGTCGTTCATCCATTCCCCGGATACCTGGAAGGGTTACGCCATGGAGAACAGTACTTGGCAAGAAGGTAAACAGAGCTTCGATTCTTTACCTATTTCAGTTTGCAGTTAGGGTTAGGGTTCTTATTGGCCTTCCCTGCTGCTTCCGATTGCTTGGCTTCCGATTGCTCGGCGCCCGCATTTTATTGCAGTTTTTTCGTTAGTTTAAGGTTTACTATTCCAAGCTGTTGTTCCAGTTTGCATTGATGTGCGGGATTTCTTCCTTCCCTTAGCCTCCTTATCAGTGAAACTGATTTTAACATGTCATAGTCCTATCTGAATGTAGTTGCTAAGATCTTGTTTGTTTGATTTTTTCAGACCCAAATTCGGATGGGGAGAAGCTGGGAGAGGAATGCTCTAAGGAAGGTATTATATGCTCTGTTGTGTACGAATTTGGATGCTCTGCTGTGTTGTTTTTGGTATGGTTTTGTATGGTTTTTCCAAACTGATGCTATGTGTATGGTTTTGGATGTTCTGCTCATGTATGTTTTTGGATGCTCTGATGTGTGGTTTTGTCTTGTTTGTATGATTTTGTATGATTTTGTCTGTTTTGTTGTGTACTCCGAGTTGTTGTAAGTGATGGCTCTTTTGTGTATTTGTAGTGGAATTTGATGTTGCATCTAGTTTTGAGATCGAACAACTCTTTCCCTCCAGAGAATCACTCGTTGAGTGGGTTCGAGGTGTTGGCTTAAGTTTGGGTTTCGTTGTGACGATAAAAGGTTCAGACAAGCAAACAGCTCGACTGACACCTCGTATTTTCTTGGGTTGTGACAGAGGGGGGAAATACCGGGCTAATCAAAATAGGAAGGATTTTGTGAACAAAAAATGTAAAAAATCATCAAGTAAGCGGTGTGGTTGCCCATTCAATGTCAAAGGCCAAAAATCAGCAAATGTTGATGAATGGAAGGTTATCGTTCTATGTGGTAAGCATAACCATGAAAATGTTCATTTGGAGGCACACGCGTATGCTGGCCGGTTAAATGAGGCTGAGGGCAAGATAGTGGAATAGATGTATAGTTCCGGAGTCAAGCCACGAAAAATTTTAGCTGCCGTGAAAAAAAGTAGGTTAGGAAACACAACAACCAAAAGAACTATTTACAACGCGCGAGTGAAGCTGCATAAGAAGGAATTAGATGGAGCAACCCCTCTGCAATTTTTGTATCGATGTATTACTACAGAAGGCTATGTGTTCTACGACAGAATAGATGTGAGAACCAATCAACTGCGTAGTCTTTTTTTTGCTCATCCGGTTTGCATCAAACTTAGCAATATGTTTCCCACAGTTTTCCAACTAGACTGCACTTACAAGACAAACAGATATCGGATGCCATTGTTGTGCATTGTTGGTGTGTCTTCTACTAATCAGTCATTTTTTTCATGTTTCACGTTCTTGGCTGACGAAACAGAAGACAGCTACAGGTGGGCACTAGATTGTTTCAAGTCTGTACTAGAACCAGGATGTGTACCAGTTGTAATGGTGACGGACAGAGAAATTGCCTTAATGAATGCTATAAAGGTTGTGTTCCCTCATACTAAAAATCTTCTATGTCAGGTGCACATAAACAAAAACATTCTGGCTAACTGCAAAAAATATTTCTGCAAGGGAAAGGATTTCGAACGTTTCATGTTCGCATGGCAACGTGTCGTTGAGGCAACATGTGAGAATGATGTAACTGTGAGGTTTAACAACATGTTTGCTGATTTTTCTGAATATCCCGAAGCTTTGGCTTATGTCAATAATTCATGGCTAGACAATTACAGGGAATATTTTATATGTGCATGGGCTGATAAATACCTGCATCTCAGAACCACCACGACAAATCGAGTGGAGAGTGCTCACAGCCAGCTGAAAAAATTCCTAGAGGTTTCGGTGGGGAACTTTGGAACAATATGGAAGGCCTTTCACCAGATGATCAAGTTGCAGCATACTGACATTAAGCGGGCCTTCGGACAGAGCTCTATACAGGTAAATAAGGAGTACTCAGGCCCTCTATATTCCGAGCTTTTGGGCTTTGTATCTATCAAGGCCCTACAGTACATTAAGCTGGAAGAGGACTTGGTGAGAAAGAGTACTCATCTCAGCAGTGCTACTGAATGCAATCATAAGACAAGGTTGTCATTGGGAATTCCTTGTGCCCATGAGCTGGTATACTTTATTTCTACTTCAAAGTCTTGCCCGTTATGGTTAATACATAAACATTGGAAGCAGCTAACAATGAATGAAGCGACTCCGGTAACTGAAGAGCCTTCGGTTGACATTATAAGTGAATTGGCTGCCATTGTACAGCAATTTGCTATTTCCAATGAATATCAAAAAAAAGGAATTAAACGAAAACTACAAGAATTTGTAGATCCATCAAGCACTCAAACAATTGAGCCACAGGGACAGTTATCACGCATCAAAGGTAGGCCAAGAGGCAGTTATAAGAAGTTCAGTGATGATTGGAAGTCCACTAAACGTGACCCCTCACACTTTGAACATGTGTTGAAAGCTGAGGCTAACAAGGATTTTAAGAAACCGAGGCTGTCGGGAAAGCTAAATGCACGAAAGAGAACTAACGTTCGTCTGCTACATTCGGCCAGAAACGATCATTTTCTGCGACATATTCGTGATCAATTGCCAAGTTATTTATCTGCCAATGTACTAGAAGTAGTGGATGTCCCTGGTGATGGATATTGTGGATTTCGTGTTGTTAGTCTCGCCTTGGATTTGGGGGACAATTGGGTACAGGTGCGGAAATCGCTTCATGTTGAACTTGAAAATTACAAGGAGTTTTATGAGGCAGTGTTCGGCAACAATAAAAGAAGGGAGTTGTTAACATCCCTTGAATGCACGGTGACTCCCGCACCACTTGAAGATTGGATGTCCCTACCTGATCTCGGGCTTGTAATTGCATCATGTTATAATGTGGGTGTGATAGAGCTTTCCTGTGATCAAAGTTTTACATTTTTACCTCTTCACTCTATGCCACCCACATCGCCCAAAATGATTTTCATAGGCTTCATCAATGGAAATCATTTCATTTTGCTTAAACTAGCTGAAAATTCTCCATTGCCGTCGTTATTCACACCTTGGACGAGGTATCATGACTCAATTGCAGAAGGATGGGTACATTGGTACGCGTCAAGAAATAAACTCTCGCGGCCGGAGATGGATGACAGTCCAACGACTGGATTGGAGTAATCTAGATCAAAAGAGGTATTCATGTACATTTTTCAACATGCAATACCATTACTATTTTTTTTAACATGCTCTCCATTCATGCATACAGAAATCTCTATGGACGGAAGGATTTTGATCACTTTTTGCACCGTATCGGATGCAATAACATGTAAGCATATTTTTGTATATAAATTGTTAATCTCTCTCATTAGTATTGTTGCGGACTGACTCGACGCCCCGGTCGGACCGGATAACCTTGGACCACCTTAGCTCGCGGAGCGGTCGAGCGCGCACACAGTCAGTTGAAAAGGAGGAATGAACACAGAGAGTTTTAGCGTGGAAAACCCTTCAACCGGGTGAAAAACCACGTGACCGGGTCGCTGCCGGTCAAAATCCACTAGATTGCTGGAGGTTACAATTTGATGGGGGAATCGGGGCGACAGGCCGCTCCCGTTACAATCTTGAAGGGGAGAAGAGCGTATGCAACCGTTGGTGGGCAACAGACTGCCTCACCAACGGGACTTGGACGGTGGAATGCACGGGACGCTTTAGGCGCGTGTGCCCAGAGGCGGTGTGTATTCCAGGGTTGTTGCTGCCTCCCTTGCTCGTCTTTCTTTGTTCTTGGGGTGCTTCCTTGGCGATTGAGCGCTGGTGGTGTGGCAACAGCCGATGACGGGGCCGACGGCCTATGACAAGTGCTGATAGCTGCTGGCGGGTGCTGATAGCCACTGGGGGCCGCTGGAGGTCTCGGGCGGCGGCCGGCGGTTGGCGGCGAGAGGCGGCCGCTGGTTGTTGGCGACGTGGGGTGGCCGCCGGCGGAGAAGAACGGGAGAGCCTCCACCTGAGGAAGAAGAAGGGGGGATGGCGTAGGAGAAGAAGATGATGAAATGAGGAGCCCCTGGGGTCCTTTTATAGGCTCCAGGGGGGAGTTATGGCGGGCTCCACCACTAACATAGTGGGTTAGTGGGTGGTTTTGCCCCGATCGGACGGCCGGCGGAGCCTCCCCCTCGATCGGACGGTGGGGAGGTCATCCCGAGGTGGGGCCTCCCGGACGACGCCGACGGGGAGGAGGTGGTCGGACACGGCGGCGGTCGGCCATGGCCGAGGCCGGCCATGGCGGGGGCCGGCCATGGCGGGGGCCGGCCATGGCGGGGGCCGGCCATGGCCGCGGCCGGCCATGGCCGGAGGGGAACCGCCGGCGGCGGTTCCCTCCCCTAAAGGTGGGGAGAGAGGGGGCCCACTCCCATGATCTCCATGAGAGATCATGGGGGTTAGGGGGGCCCACCCATGATCTTCATTGATGGGGATCATGGGGGTCTCCTTTTTCTTATAAATTAAGGTGGAGCCCATCAATTGCCCCCCAAATCTCTTTCAGTTGGGAGGGGAGCGAGCGCGGGGAGAGATTTCTAACTCTGGTTGCGGTGGTGATTGCGAGCGTGGAATCCGGGATGGCGGCGATGGCGTGCGGTTCTAAGGTATGATGGTGCGCGCTAGTTTGGAAAGCGAACGTCAGGCGAGCATGCGCTGAGGCCGGCAAGGTGCAGGAATCGGCCGTGCGTGGCCGTGCATGCGCGGAGGCGGCCAGTGCGCGGACGTGCTGTGCACGCCGGCCGCGCGCGCTGCGCACGCTGGCGGCCCGCGCGTTGGCTGCCCGCGCGCGGGCCGCGCGCGCCCTGGCCGCGCGCGCCCTGGCCATGCGTGCCGCGCGCGCGGGCTGCTCGTATGCGCGTGCGTAGGCCGTGCACGCTGGCCGCGTGCGCAGGTCGGTCCTGGCGCAGGTACGCGTGCGCGCAGGCTATGCGCGCGCGCTGGCGGTGCTTGTGCGGAGGTCGTGTATACGTGCAGGCCGGGTGCACGTGCATGCCGTGCGCGCCTGCAAGCCGTGCGCGGTTTGTGCGTGTGAACAGTTACGTAATTTTACCGCTTTTGGACTGACTAGTTTTTTGTAGTGCGCATGTACCGAAGCGCTCTGCTGGACCAATGCGTCTACGCTCCTCGTTGACTGAAGATGGTGTGGCTATTTGGAGAACGAAGTTCGGACTTCCTCCTGACTTGGAGGTGAGGATCCCGCGTCCCGAGGAGAGGGTTCAAAATCCTCCCCGTGGTTGGCTTACTGTCTGCGAAGTGTCGCTCAGATCTGGTTTCCGTCTTCCTCCCTGCGACGAGGTGGTGGAGATTCTGAAGTTTTGCGGAGTTCCTATTTCCCAATTTGCCCCAACCGGGGTTACTCGTATCATGGGCTTGATTGCTTTTCTTCATGAGCACGGGGGCTCTCTTTCTCTAGACCAGTTCCGTGATTGGTGCGACGTGCGCTTTGATGGTGGTGAGCGGATCGAGGTGCGCAGCAACAAGGTTTGGCTGGAGTTTGAGTCTCGCAAAGATCGCCGTCATGGTAACACTTTGTTTGGATATGTGAAGAACTCCTGGGGTCTTCCTGAGGTGTGGAATGCGCTTCCCGATCGTTGTCGCCGTGTGAAAGGGAGGGAGCGAGACTTCTCTCCTGTGCTGGGATTTTCTGAGCCTCGTGAGCTGGCTAATCGTCTCTTCAACATATATGCGTTTGTCGAAGAGAAGCGATTGTTGGGATGTGGTATTTCTGTTGGCACGGGACGGGTGGTGTCATCTTCTCAGGGAGGGGGCCGCAAGAGAAAAGCGGCCATGGCCCCCGATAGTGATGTTGACGTTGTGGTGGTAGCCTTTGATGACTCAGTCCCAGAGACGCGGTTACCTGTTTCCCCGGCTCCACGGGCGCTTGCTAGCGCAGCGGTTCCTTGGATGTCTTCCTCTTTGAAGGCGATGAGTGACGCGGTAAGTTGGTGCCTTATTGTTTCTTCCTTCTTCTTTTATTTTTTGTTTGAAGGCGGCTAATTGCTCGTTTTCCTTTTGTAGATCGAGACTCAGGCACAGATAGCGGTCACCTGGAATGATCATTACGTGAGCCTGAAGGATGGATATCTTGCTTTGCAGGAGAAGCTTCGACTGTCGATGGGCTCACTCTCTTCTCTCAAGGAAGGACATGACCGGGACATCGCACAGTATCATCGAGTTGGGTCAGAGCTGAAGTCCGAGCTAGAAGACGTGCGTGCTTCCTTGGACGTGGAGAAAGCCGTGGTGGAGAGGACTGCCCAGATGTTGAAGTATGCGAGGGAGGAGATATCTGGCTTGGAGACTCAGTTGCATGCGGCGCGAGATGAGGTTTCAGGCCTTGAGACCCAGCTTTGTGCGGCGAGGGCGCAGGTAGAGACGTTATCTTCGGATGACCATACATCAGAACTGAAGGCCGCAGGTCTTGCAGAGTACCTGGAGTCCTTGGACTATATGCGAGATCGTAGCCTGATCGCGGAGGAGGTTCGTGATGACATTTGGTCCAAGGAAGTGGAGCCTCAGATGGATGACATACGCCTGTTAGCGCTTCGTCGTGGTGTTTCGAAGGCCTTTCGCTTTATAGGGAAGCATCTTGGGTGTGATACTTCCAGTTTCAGCTTTGCGGATGTTTCAGATGATGAGCGTTCTAGCTCGGATGCTGATAATGAGTAGCTGTAGTGCTTATCTGATATTGTATGACCGGTCATTTATTTGTAGTTATTTGCTTTTGTTATAGCTTTTGAGATTGTCGCCTTTAGGGCTCCGATTCATTGTTTTCTATGATAGCCTTACTTGTATGTCGTTGTCCTGTGTTTTGCACAGATGCATTTTGACACGAGATGATTGTTGGTGGGAGTTGGTCTTTGTCATGGTGTATTAGTATGAGAGTGACCCATGGCTTAGTGTGTGGGCCTGGCTCGCGGCCTAGTTTGTATGAGGGCTTCTTCGTGAGAGGGTCAAGTCCTCCCGGTATTGCGTGGAACAGGTCCACGGCTTTTCGCGCGAGACGGGCTCGCGACTTCTTCGTTAGGGGGGCAGGCCCCCACGGTGTTGCGTGGAACAGGTCCACGGCTTTTCGCGCGAGACAGGCTCGCGGCTTCTTCGTGAGGGGGGCAGGCCCCCACGGTGTTGCGTGGAACAGGTCCACGGCTTTTCGCGCGAGACAGGCTCGCGGTTTCTTCGTGAGGGGGGCAGGCCCCCACGGTGTTGCGTGGAACAGGTCCACGGCTTTTCGCGCGAGACAGGCTCGCGGCTTCTTCGTGAGGGGGGCAGGCCCCTACGGTGTTGCATGGAACAGGTCCACGGCTTTTCGCGCGAGACAGGCTCGCGGCTTCTTCGTGATGGGGGCAGGCCCCCACGGTGTTGCGTGGAACAGGTCCACGGCTTTTCGCGCGAGACAGGCTCGCGGCTTCTTCGTGAGGGGGGCAGGCCCCCACGGTGTTGCATGAAACAGGTCCACGGCTTTTCGCGCGAGACAGGCTCGCGGCTTCTTCGTGAGGGGGGCAGGCCCCCACGGTATTGCGTGGAACAGGTCCACGGCTTTTCGCGCGAGACAGGCTCGCGGCTTCTTCGTGAGGGGGGCAGGCCCCCACGGTGTTGCGTGGAACAGGTCCACGGCTTTTCGCGCGAGACAGGCTCGCGGCTTCTTCGTGAGGGGGACAGGCCCCCACGGTGTTGCGTGGAACAGGTCCACGGCTTTTCGCGCGAGACAGGCTCGCAGATTCTTCGTTAGGGGGGCAGGCCCCCACGGTGTTGCGTGGAACATGTCCATGGCTTTTCGCGCGAGACAGGCTCGCGGCTTCTTCGTGAGGGGGGCAGGCCCCCACGGTGTTGCGTGGAACATGTCCACAGCTTTTCGCGCGAGACAGGCTCGCGGCTTCTTCGTGAGGGGGGCAGTCCCCCACGGTGTTGCGTGGAACAGGTCCACGGCTTTTCGCGCGAGACAGGCTCGCGGCTTCTTCGTGAGGGGGGCAGGCCCCCACGGTGTTGCATGGAACAGGTCCACGGCTTTTCGCACGAGACAGGCTCGCGGCTTCTTCGTGAGGGGGGCAGGCCCCCACGGTGTTGCGTGGAACAGGTCCACGGCTTTTCGCGCGAGACAGGCTCGCGGCTTCTTTGTGAGGGGGGCAGGCCCCTACGGTGTTGCATGGAACAGGTCCACGGCTTTTCGCGCGAGACAGACTCGCGGCTTCTTCGTGAGGGGGCAGGCTCCCACGGTGTTGCATGGAACAGGTCCACGGCTTTTCGCGCGAGACAGGCTCGCGGCTTCTTCGTGAGGGGGGCAGGCCCCCACGGTATTGCGTGGAACAGGTCCACGGCTTTTCGCGCGAGACAGACTCGCGGCTTCTTCGTGAGGGGGGCAGGCCCCCACGGTGTTGCGTGGAACAGGTCCACAACTTTTCGCGCGAGACAGGCTCGCGGCTTCTTCGTGAGGGGGGCAGGCCCCCACGGTGTTGCGTGGAACAGATCCACGGCTTCTTCGTGAGGGGGGCAGGCCCCCACGGTGTTGCGTGGAACAGGTCCACGGCTTTTCGCGCGAGACAGGCTCGCGGTTTCTTCGTGAGGGGGGCAGGCCCCCACGGTGTTGCGTGGAACAGGTCCACGGCTTTTCGCGCGAGACAGGCTCGCGGCTTCTTCGTGAGGGGGGTAGGCCCCCACGGCGTTGCTCTGATCAGCGCCATATGTTTCATATAATTGTATGATCTCCATGCGGGCGAGTCATTTTCTCGGTTCTGGTACTGTTAAGATAAGTAAGGAGAAGAATAATATGAATGAAGTAATTTAAGAATGGTGGTAACATGTCCGGGGTTGGTCCCACGGTTTAAATAGTTTAAGGCGAGATATAGGACATTTGGATAGTTCTTACTAGCTCAGATGGGCGGATTTATATAATTTTTAATGAACATAATAAACAAATGAAGGAGACGACTTAAGGGCGGAGGTGGCTTGAGTAGGATTGGAAGACATCCCAAAGTGACTGCTGGAGTATTGCTGTGTAGTCGGAATCAGCTTGGACGATGACGAACTGCACGTCGTAGGATGTCTGTCGGTGTGCATCTTTGAGAGTGACTGGCAGAGTGATGGTGCCGATGATTGGTATCGGGTGATCCCCGAGAACACGAGCGTTTGTAGATGTTAGTTTGAGATATCCGGCGGCGAGTTTGAGTTGAAGCAGAGTTGATAAAAATAGTATATTGGTGGTGACTTCCTTGTCTACTAGAACCTGATTCAGTTTGGTGGGTGGTTCGCCCATCTTGACCGTCGTGCATCTTATGTTCTGGTTGTTAGGCGGTCTTCTTCTTGATATGAATTGATCAACTGTTCCTAAGTTGGTCAGTCGTTGGACTTCTTCTTTTAGTCCATTGCATTCGTTCGTGTTGTGGCCGTGACTTCGGTGATATTCGCAGTATCTTGCCTGGTCTGCCTTGGGGTTCGGCCGCGGCGCTCTTGGTCGTTGAAATGATGAATTATTCGGGATTGCAGACATCACATTAGTGCAGGTAGTATTCAGAGGGATGTATTCCTGGAGTGAATGTTGCCCCCCATTCCTCGGAGGGCTGTGCTGACTACCATTGAGGCGACTCTGCTTCTGGCGTCGTTCTTTTCGCATTGTATGGGTTGGTTCCCCTTCTTTCTTCCTCTTCTGTCTTCTGCTTGGTCTCAGATTTTCTGGTGAGGGCTTTTCGATCGTCAGGAACCTTTTGATGAAGAGGGCGGCAAGTTCGATGTAGCTGTCAGTATCTTCTCTTTGTAGGGATTGGAGCCAAGTCCGAGCTTCTCCTATTAGTGTTGTTGAAAATACTCGGATCATGAGTTGATCTGAGGCATTGCGAGCATGCATGATGGCTTCAAAATGCTTCAGGTGTGCGAGTGGGTTGCCTGTCCCACTGAAACTACGGATTTCTGCGCCCGTGGCTGTGCAGGAGCTAGGTGAGTTATCGTTAGGTAGGTATTCATCTGGCTCCTGCTTTGTGGCAGAAGTGCCAGGGGCCATTGTGTTTCCAGCGCTTTCTTTATGACGAGGACCTGTGAGGTAGTGGTCATACATCTCCTGGAGTGATGTTGCAGGCACGGGGGAGCTATTTGTGCTTGAGAATTCCTTTTCTATGTCGTATTCTATGTGTAGGCCAGGCCTGGTGGGGGCAGGGAGTTCTTCTGACGGCCGTAAAACAACTTGTTGAAATGGCTGAGGCGTCTTTAGGTGGTGGAATGTCGGCTCATTTTGTGCCGCATGGGTTGTATCACCGTAGATGGTGCTGGGAGGGGAGTATCCTTGAGGTAGATGCTGCCCCCCCAGTCCCTAAAGGGTCTTGCCTTTGCGGGGCAGGCTGACGCCACTCTTCTTGTCCTATATTAGTTTGCTCTTTTCTTTGCTGGGATTCTGGTGTCGGGTTCAGCAGTGAGAGAATGACTGGTGCCCCCAAATTTCGGAGTAAGGTGAGCATTTTGGTTTGTAGTTCTTCCATCTGGCGGATACGTCCTCCCAAGGCAGGCGCGGGAGCTAGGGCTGCTCCCGTGGTTAGCGGTGCGTCTGCCGGAGAGTGAGATCGTGCAGACTTATTGTGTCCGCCAAGTGCGGGTCCTTCGGTTATGCGAGCACTCCTCTTTGCCATTGCAGTAGTAGGGAAGATGAACTTTCTCTGTGAAGGATATTGGGAATGTTTCCCACAAACGACGCCAAACTGTTGCGGACTGACTCGACGCCCCGGTCGGACCGGATAACCTTGGACCGCCTTAGCTCGCGGAGCGGTCGAGCGCGCACACAGTCAGTTGAAAAGGAGGAATGAACACAGAGAGTTTTAGCGTGGAAAACCCTTCAACCGGGTGAAAAACCACGTGACCGGGTCGCTGCCGGTCAAAATCTACTAGATTGCTGGAGGTTACAATTTGATGGGGGAATCGGGGCGACAGGCCGCTCCCGTTACAATCTTGAAGGGGGAAGAGCGTATGCAACCGTTGGTGGGCAACAGACTGCCTCACCAACGGGACTTGGACGGTGGAATGCGCGGGACGCTTTAGGCGCGTGTGCCCAGAGGCGGTGTGTATTCCAGGGTTGTTGCTGCCTCCCTTGCTCGTCTTTCTTTGTTCTTGGGGTGCTTCCTTGGCGATTGAGCGCTGGTGGTGTGCCAACAGCCGATGACGGGGCCGACAGCCTATGACAAGTGCTGATAGCTGCTGGCGGGTGCTGATAGCCACTGGGGGCCGCTGGAGGTCTCGGGCGGCGGCCGGCGGTTGGCGGCGAGAGGCGGTCGCTGGTTGTTGGCGACGTGGGGTGGCCGCCGGCGGAGAAGAACGGGAGAGCCTCCACCTGAGGAAGAAGAAGGGGGGATGGCGTAGGAGAAGAAGATGATGAAATGAGGAGCCCCTGGGGTCCTTTTATAGGCTCCAGGGGGGAGTTATGGCGGGCTCCACCACTAACATAGTGGGTTAGTGGGTGGTTTTGCCCCGATCGGACGGCCGGCGGGGCCTCCCCCTCGATCGGACGGTGGGGAGGTCATCCCGAGGTGGGGCCTCCCGGACGACGCCGACGGCGAGGAGGTGGCCGGACACGGCGGCGGTCGGCCATGGCCGAGGCCGGCCATGGCCGAGGCCGGCTATGGCCGGGCCACGGTCATGGCCGAGGTCGGCCATGGCTGAGGCCGGCCATGGCCGGGCCATGGCCGGGCCATGGCCGGGGCCGGCCATGGCCGGGGCCAAGGCCGGGGCCGGCCATGGCCGGGGCCAAGGCCGGGGCCATGGCCGGGGCCGGCCATGGCCGAGTGGCCGGCCATGGCCGCGGCCGGCCATGGCCGGGGCCGGCCATGGCCGAGTGGCCGGCCATGGCCGCGGCCGGCCATGGCCGGAGGGGAACCGCCGGCCGCGGTTCCCTCCCCTAAAGGTGGGGAGAGAGGGGGCCCACTCCCATGATCTCCATGAGAGATCATGGGGGTTAGGTGGGCCCACCCATGATCTCCATTGATGGGGATCATGGGGGTCTCCTTTTTCTTATAAATTAAGGTGGAGCCCATCAAGTATAACTTTTATTACTTAATATTGGAAATATTTTCTTAATGCTCGCAGGTTTGCATTGAGGTGGATATGCCACGGTTATCAGGATGAAGAAACGAGAGACTTATTTTGTTTTGTTGTTATTTAAGCCAAAATCGTGCGATATTTTGATTTCTGAATTTGGTTTGTGGTTAGTGTTTTTGGTTTGTACTTAACAGTTTGATTTGCGCAACAGAAAATTCAAAAAAATTGGTTTTTTCGTATTTTGGTTTGCGACTAGAGAAAATGGGTTTGCCTTTAACAGTTGCCTTAAAAAATCATGATGCAAATAATTGGGTTTTCCTCTCCTCCCACCCACGTTACGAGAAGTTACGCATGAAACTACGACACGCATGATTCGTGCACCCGACTTGCGGATAACTATCGTGCACAGGATCTCAACCGCCGCACAGGATCTCGTGTGTCGGTCCTTCCGCCGCCACCCGTTGGCGCCGGACGGCCCTACAAGGCCGACCACCCCCTTCAGCCCCGCAGGGCCGCCCGCCCCCTCCTCCTTGCGATCGCCCGGTCGCGGGCGACCTCGGCCATGACAGTCCCCACAGGGGCTGACCGCCTCCTCCTTGTGGCCTCATGGTCGCGGGCGGCCTCGGCCGCGGCCGGCTGCTCCCACAAGGACCGACCGCCCCCACAAGGGCCGTGCACAGTAAGGGCGGCCGCCGCCTTTCTTCGTGGGCGGGCTGCCCTCTCTCGATCTGGGGGCAGGATCGTCATTTCTCATAAACGAAGATCCGCGTGCTCAAATTTGGGTGCTCCTATTCGCCGGTCCGATAGTTATGGGGAAAAATTAACGGCCCCCCTCCCCCTCGTAAAAATCTATAAATAGACCCAACTTTTGCTTCATTTGGATCTTTTTTTGATTTCCTAAACTCCTTCAATGTTTTTTCTCTCTCTCTACACTTCTCCTTTCTCTCTCCGGGACTTCCACCATAGATCGCTCCCCAAGAACCCTTCCAAGGACTATCTGGTCAAGCAGGGTCGGCCCGAAAACAAGACGAGCGTTGGGTAGCACACAGACGCGCGTTCATCTCGCATGACCTCATGTCGTCCACAAGGCTCGAAAACAAGCGACAAGTTCACACATTGCTATCACGCCAGACCCGTCAAGACGACAACGTTTGTCTACTTCCCTCTGAGTAAAGGGAGCAAGATCGCCAGAAGAGCACGGAAGTCTGCCACGCCCAAAACTTTCCTTCTCTCATCTCTCCAAGTATAACGAGTAGTGGTCTGTCGCCCTCGCCTTCACCCAAAGAGCCCTGCAATAAACTATGGAATAGTGGAAGTTAGGTCGGCACCGAACCGACCACGCGTTTTTTCACCCTGGTTGTGGATTTTCCACGTAATCAAGTCGATCTCTCTCACAACCCTGTGAAACTTTGACTGTTTGCACGCTCGACCGCTCAGCGGGCTAAGACAGTTCGGAATGCCTGATCTATCAGGAGCATCGAGTGATCTGCAACAATATTATTTAGATTAAGATTCGTTTGGCGTGGCAGCGGCAGTGTGAATGTGATGGTCTTGAATCTTGGACGCCTGACCTCGCTTAAAAATTTCATGTATTATATGCTCAAAATTAGTTAATTTTCTTGGTGGAGTCATTACTTTTGTTTTGCCAAACGTATGGCTCTGTTAGGCACGGTGGTTGAGGTCGTAAACGAACGAGTTAAAACGTCATTCGTTAAAGATCACCTAACAAACATTATCCGTTTGAACATAAAAGTGGAAGAAGTTCCTTAGGTGAGCGATAACAAATGACAATTTAATCTCGTGTTCATGACCGCCACCATAGTGCCAAACGGAGGCATAAATTCTTTGATAACGAAGTTTTTGACTAAACTCATCAGAGCAAATAAGTCTCGACAAAGGAAGCCTAAGTATTTGTATATTCATATGGCTCTTATTTAAAGCATTTGTTAAATAAATAAGTATTGTTTATTGATATGGCTCTTATTTAAAGCATTTATTAAATAAATAAGTATTGTTTATTCATATGGCTCTTATTTAAAGCATTTATTAAATATATTATTTATAAAGTGATTAAAATAATTCTTCTATGCCATATAATTATTCCCCAATTTATTTGAGATAGAGATTAACTAACTTGTTTATTAATGGAAAATCAGTCCTCCACTAATTTAGGAGTGGTGATAAACTTGCATTGTAGAGTTTTATGAAGAGAATGAATAGTTGTGTTGAGTTTGAATCATTCTTCGTGGGAATTGACGTGCATAGATTGTTCTCATATTAGCCTTGTCTTTCAAGACTGAGTAGTTTTGGCATAAACACAATAATCTTTGTTGTATAGTCTGATCTGCCTTAACTTTTTGTGCGATGTATGTGTTGCTTTATGCAGGGACGGATCTAGAGGGGGGTTCGAGGGACACTGATCCTTCTCCCATTATTTTTCAAAATGGTTAGTGTATTTGGATTCCTCTCGTCGAGACAATAAATTTTGACTACTTATACGTCAAAAACGGTGGCCAAATGAGGGAGAAACTACTCCGATAAGATAAAAAAGTTCAAAATTTTTTTAAAGAAAGTTGATGTCTGGCCTCCCATGTTAAAAATTTTAAAACCCAATGACACATTCAAAAAAAAATTTGTGTGCCCCAATTATCAATTTGTGCACCCACATTATTAATTTTCTGGATCCGGCACTGCCATTATGTTGTACGCACCTTCTAAAAATGGGCGTTCAATTTTGAGAGTGATGGCTTCATGACGACCCTTCTCCTAGGAGGTGGTGTTGATGAGTTGGCCAGGTCTTGATGGGAGCACCTTTCTAGAAGATAATCGCTGAGAGAGGCTACCCCAATGATTGTTTTTTTTGTAACATCCCAAATTTCAAATGACTTAGATTTGGGTTAGACATGTGGTGGATGCTAGGGTTTAGCTAGGTTTGACCCTAAGGAGGATTTAGACCATGTGGGGCCCACTATGGGGCCCAAGTCAACGTAGGTCAAACTAGGCTAAATACAAACCCTAGCCACACCATGACCCAACCACATTGCCCTAACCCTAAATACAATCTAAGTGGACCCTAGGGTAGGCCATGGGGTCAACTAGTTGACCCATGTTGGGTCAAGTCAACATGTTGACCTAAATAGTGAAAATGGTGCCCTAGCCCATTTCACTAGGTTGGGTCCACCCAAACCAACCCAGGATCACTAGGTGGGTCTAAAGTGACCCTATACCCCCTATGGAAGAGAAAAATAGGGGCATACAATGGCAATTTTGGAAATTACCTAGGAGAGAGAAAAGAGGAGGAATAGGAGAGAGAAAATGCTAAGGAGTCATTTTGGGTCACTTGGGCTCACCCCACCAACCCACAATGGGTTGGCTGACCATGTAGGGGTATTAGGAGGAGTGGGGACCCCACCATGCAACCTTGGGTCAAGCCCAAGCCCAAACCCGACCCAACCTAACCCATTCCATTCAAAAGAGCTAACCCCCACCTCTCCACTCACCCAACCCAACCCCAATCATGGAACCCGACCCATTAGGGGTTATTTAACCCACTTGGACCAGTAGGGCCCACTCCCAAGCACCAGCTGGCTCAACCCAGCCAACCCGAGCCCCCCCCCCACATTGGTGAAATCGCCACCTTGGTGAAATCGCCCCATCATTGGTGAAATCGCCCCCCCCCCCCTCTTATCTCAGCCCAAAACCGAGCTCACACCCTCATTCCCACTCATTCCACCCCAGAGAGAGAGCAAGAAACCACTGCAGCCATGGCTAACCAAAGAGGAGATCGCCGGAATATTCACTCCATGGGAAACCGCCACCACCCTCGACCACAACCGCCACCACAGGTCCGTATCCCTTCTCCTCCAAGTGTACTAGTATCCTAGATCCACTAGGCTAGACGTCGAGCTCAAACGAGCCCGACAATAGGAATCAAAAGCTCGAAATCCTGTTTAAAAATGGCGGCCTGGAGTCATTTCGGCTCGGTTGCGCCGCCGCCGTCCGCCGCTCTCCGCCGCCCAGTCGCCGGCCAGCTCAAGCCCCGACCACCGTGAGGCCGGGGAAGGACTTGGCCGGAGGTCCCGCCGCCGGCGATGGCCGGGAACCGCCCCGCAAAAGTGCCCTGCGTCGGTTGGCCATGCATGCATGCATGGGGAAGAAAAGCAGCGGCCGTCCGATTGCTTCAAGATTCGTGCGGCCGGTTTAAGTTATTATGAATAAATCTGTTATTATTAAAATGTATGAATAGTGATAAATTCTGTAACATTTTAACAGTCACTTTGCATGTTGATATTAAGGCCTTTATAGCCACCTGATGAATTTTTGCCCAACATGAATATTGTATATCTCTGTGTTAGCTTTGATTTGACATGTTACTCATCAAATTTGGTTAAGTATTCTGCCCTGTAGGTCCATTTTACTAGGACTACTCATAGGGTAGGACAGAAATTAAATTAATTCCTCAGCCCAAACCCTTGGTCCAAATGGGCTGAAATTTGGGCTAGGTTACTAATTTAGGTTTATCTAGGCCCTACCAAAAATTTGGAATTTTTGGAAAATATTTTGCTATAGTTTTTACAAAAATACCCAAAAGTAAATAAATGTGATTTTTGGAGTTTCCTAACTCCAAATGGCCCCAAATCTTGGTGGCACCCTCTCATGGGTATATTAGACCCATGATTAAAATTTGGGCTAAATTGATGCACTGCATGTTGAGGAATCTCACTTGCATGTTTGAGAAATAATAATTGACTTGGGCTGCAAATAGCAAATTTGCAGAATTTCAAATGGCTGCCCAAGCCAAACCAGAAACCCCCTTGACCTGAGATTTTGGTCAGAGGTATAATTAGGGCATATTTATGCCCTGCCCAAAAATGGGCTTGATTGGGAAACAAAATGTGGGAAAATTACCAAAATACCCCTAGGGCTTAACTAGGTGGTTCTTGGAGTTAGCTAACTCCAAATGGCCCCAAATTTTGGTGGCTGGCCCTTAGGGACCATATAGACCAGTGGTAGAAATTTAAGCACATTTTGGTCACTGCATGTTGGGTTAACCCACTTGCATGTGTTGGCTACTTATAGCCTTGGGGTGCTATTAGCAAGAAATGAAATATTGTGTATTTAGCCTAGTTAAGGCATGCAAAAATCATGGAATTTATTCCAGTGATTAATTAGGGTATAATTAACCCCCTAGAATTAACTATGGGATTTTTGGGATCAAAAATCCCATTATTTGGAATTATCAAAAGATAGCTCTTCTTGGAAAAGAAATTGGAAAAATAGATTTTTACAAAGGAAAATCCCCAAAATCTGTCAAGTCAATAATGAGGTGTTAATTGACTTAGGAAAATTTTTATATATCTGTTTGAGAATTATTGGAGCAAAATACACTGAATTTACTCTTTTACCCTTTTAGTATTTATTCATAAATCATTGGAATTACATGTTGGAAAATTGTAGAAATAATTCTAGAGGTGAATAATTGTTATATTAGTCTTGTAGAATTATTTCAGAATTTTTGGATGCACTGTCAATTATTAAATAAGCATAATGGCATTTTGGTAAATAATTAAGAATGGATTTGATAGGCCATTACCCTGTAGATGTTAATGAAACTCTGCCATTAGTCATAAAGTAGTGATATAAATGCTCAGTAATTTTCCTGGAATTTTGGGAAATATATCTCTTATACTTCATTTGGAAAATGATAATTATGTGGAATCTGTATTAATTATGGGATAAATAGAAATATAAAAAGGGAAATTATGAGATCTTGTAGACAGTAATATTTTACTTATATGCAACTCAGGAAAATTCCCTTAGGTCAGTGGATTTTAATTGATACCACTTCATGTGTAAAATGACCTAGGGAATGATTTATAGGATTTAAATTAAAGACCTTAATGACCTAGGAAAATTATGAAAATCAATACATTCATTTAATTAGTCCATACCACCCTAGGATAAGTATTTGGGATATGTTGGCCCAAGGATTTAGAAGTTCGATTTCGGGGTGGTATTAGGTCATGGGCTGCGCATAGTAAAATTTAGATTATACCTTAGAACCGCCAGGGGATAGATCGACAATTGAGCTAGTGAATATGGTTGGAAATATAACCCTGGTGGTTAGTGTCGTCTTAGTGACGAGAGTAAAAAGTGCAAGTTCTTGGGGTAACCACTAGAGCGGAGGCCGGCGGAAGACCGTCGCCCTCCCATTAATGATAACTTAAGTCATTAGGTTAGTCCTAAAGTAACAATGAGAGTTGATAGCGGATCTTGGGTAGACATCAACTAAAAGTAATTATCCTTGCGAAAGGGAACTTTGGGCTTGTCATCCCATCGTAGTTCCTAGTGCCTTCGAGACCCCTTCAATGGGCATACCTTGGGCAGTCCTGGGATTAACCCCTAAATCACTAAGTATAATAACCAGTAGACAAGAATTGCCTAATAGGCTAGGTAAAACTGTACTTGTTCTTATCACGGTGCCGGGTTGGAGGGACTTAGAGTCCGTTGATTACTTGCTCACCTATTTCATAAGGTTGGAGGGATACAAGTAATGAGCTCATCCTAACCGGGTTGGAGGGATACGAGTGGCTTGCTCACCTATTTCATAAGGTTGGAGGGATACAAGCACTTGCTCACCCAAATGGGATTGGAGGGAATGTGTTAGCAATATCAATACGAGCAGGAAGCTCAGATTAATACCTTGCATGTGCATAAAATTAGTGGCGAGTCAGGCGGGACTGGCCAGTCGATGCACCGATGGCAATACGATGACTCGGGCGAGGGGTACGGGTGGAGGGGCCAGTATGCTAAATATATAATACTGCGGAATCCCCGAAGACGTACACTCGACCTACAAGACTGACGGGTAGTCAGCAAAATACGTACGCAAAACTCTAGAGTGCACTGGGACGTGTACAGAGGCGTATGAGAGGGGTCTAGGTCAGGTAATGCTTATACCCACCTAGAAGTGGAGAGCCCGATCCACTGTTGTCGTAGCCACAACGGTAGTACCCGAGAGTGATGCAAGCTCTCAAAAAGAGGGAACTAAAGGTCTGTGATCACGGAGTCGTGTGTGTGTGTTGCACTTGCCTGCTACATAAATTGCATCATAATCATTCATACATATTAGGGCATACGCAATCATAGATCCTTATCATATAAATTAGTATGGGCTCTTTTATATGATAAGTTACAATTCCTGGAAACCTTAACTTATAAATTTGTATGGGCATTTTTATAAGTTAAGGTACTTCTGTGATATTGATAGGAGTAGGAGTAGCAGTAGCGTACTTTCCTTTCTGTACTGCATTTACTTCCAGTTCTATCTTCTTACTGCAGTCTTTTTCTTTCTGCACTGTCTTTACTTACTTGCACTTTATATAGAACTGCTAGATTATATATAGAACTGCTAGATTTTACTTACTCCTGCTAGATAGAAATGTCACCTGCTTCCACTTTGCTACCCCTTGTTGTCCTCCGCATCCTCCTTCCATCCGGTGCCTAAGAGCGACAGGAGGAGGTGTTGAGGATACGACTTAGTCTTTTTGACTAACATACGTTGACTCCCCCTTTTTAGGAGTTCGAGGAGGCAGGGCATGAGGAGCAGCTACCACCACCACCGGACACTACTACCGCACGACCACAGGTGGGAGGAGATATAGTAGATAGCGTAGTTTACAGCTTTCTGTTTTGTGAGAGAGAGAGTCTGATTTCTATTGATGTATATGGGCATAAGCCCTATTTCACTTTTGTACTCATTATGGACTATAGTAGCTCTTTCATTTCCATATATATGATATGCTCTGTGATTTCTGTGGACATGTGTATTAGCTTGTTTATACACTTTTACTTTCGCATCTCTAATGAAGAATGATCGTAATAGCCGGCAGAATCGGCGTCTTACGGTGTCGACTAGCTCAGGAGTTAGTGTCACCGTAAGGCGGCGGTTCTGGGCATAAGATCCGGGATGCCTTCGAAAAGGAAAAGGCGGATCTTACATTTTTGGTCTAGGCAGCGGACCAGAAGCATCGTCCAGGATAACCGATCAGTTAGTTACCAGAACTGGGTGGGGCCCGTGCAAAAGTGTATTGCGGAAGCCAAAAATGCTTGGGCCCCACCTGCTTTACAGGCGCCTGATTGATCCCGGACAAAAAGCATGGTCCGCTGCCCGGAAAGAAAATTTTCCCTACCCCAATAGAGATACCCGAGAAAGGGTCTATGAGAATGATATTGTGATTAGAACCTTTCGTGGGTGGAGGCAATATCATGAATTTGACGAGTGTTACGAGGGACTATTAGTCACAGATGCGCATAACAATGACAGTTCCCAGCAAGCTTCCAAGTAAAAAAAGTGCATTGATAAATAGATTCTCATATAAATTTTGCGGAATAATTATTGGGCAGAAATAATAATTTAGACCTCCTTAATATCATAGGAGGCTTATATAGTGGTCGAGTAGTATTAGAAACTCTGGCACTAAATTTTATATCAGGGAGTAATTATATGGTGAGTTGTTGAAAAATTTGAAGTCAGGATGGCAGGTCGTCGGGGAGGCAGGTTGCCGAGTGGTCGTCCCTCACCTGTATGTCATTGTATCTATTGAGAACTTTATTGTTCATCAAATGAATGTTAAGACTACGTTCATGAATGAAGATTTGACCGAAGAGATTTACATGAGTCAACCTGAATGTTTCATAGTAGAAGGTCACGAAAATAAGATCTGTAAGTTAATTAAGTCAATATACGGACTAAGGCTTTGTTTGTTTGAGCGTTTTGCTGCTCCGTTTTGGGCAAATGCCGTCGGAAGGAGGGTAAACAAATGAACCTCCGGCGGCATTTGCTCCGTTTCCACCCACCCGCCTTGAGAAAAACCCCAAAAAGCTCTGTTTGGAGCAGCCACCTCCCCCCTCCGGTTCGAACACTCCGTTTCCACCCGCCGGATCGATCCGCCACCGCCGAACCAAATGGAGCCTAAAACAAACACCGAAATTTTGACATGTGAAATTTGACTATAATGTAAAGAACATGAGATTTATATCGAGTGTTGAAGCCGGGAAAATCTCTACTCTAAAATTCGGATCGAGGCAGCCTAAGGTTACTGATTCTGCGGTTCGACGTCACAATTCAAATGACTAGCGCGAGAGAGAGGAAATTATCTATAAGCACACCCCAAGTGCTCCAGCAGGGATGTCCCACCATAGACCCGGAAGTTTGGGAGAAACTTCAACTCCGCAACAAAAAGACTGAGCGAGATACTAGGCAGACATGTACTGGGCGAGTATCCACTTGGGGGGACCTCAACCTCTTCCAAAAGTCATTTTCTAGTACCCATGAGGATCTATTTACATAGAAATCCAAGGGGGGTATAAACGAGTATCCAACCTCTACTAGCGAGAATCTAGGGTCTACTCAGCCAAACTCATGAGATACTCGCCCAAAGTTGCCTCTGCTCGCCCAAGCTCGACTATGGTCGCCCAAGCTCGCATCTGCTCACCCAAGCTTTCCTATGCTCGCCCAATGGTTTGCGAATAGTCGTCTACTTGGGTACTTCTGATCTCGATGAATTGCGGGTTATACATCGAGTCTCTCTGATAAATGTCTTTACATACGTCATAGATCAAATAAAGTCGCTATAATATGCTTGTATCTAGATGATATGCTAATTCTAAGATTTGATCAATCCGAAGTGGATGATGTAAAGTCAGGTCCAATAAAAGAATATAGCATCAAAGACCTAGGTATAGCTGAAACTATACTAGACATGCAAGTGAGCTTTGAGAAAAATGACATTTCCTTAAGTCAAAATCACTATATAAAATTCATGTTGGATACGTGATGATACAATAAAAGTAAATCAATAGAATAACCATATGATTATAATAACTGCTTAAAAAGCAATGAAGAGCTACGGTTAGATAGTTAGATTACTCTAAACTGATTGATAGTCTCATATATACTATGTTATGTATCAAACCTGACATTGCCTTTACGGTCGGCATGTTAAGCAGATTCACTAATAATCCTGGCCAAGACCATTGGAATGCTCTCAATAAGTTAATGCGATACTTAAATCACACTCAAAAGTATGATTTATATTACAATGGTCATCTTGTCTTGGAAGGATATTCTGATGCATCATGGTGCTCAGAAATAAACGATAGCAAGTCCACTGATGGATTTATATTCATATTAGGAGAATCAGTTGTAGCCTAGAAACCCAAGAGGCAATCATGTATTGCACTCTCATCTATGGAATTAGAACTATACGCTCTAGTTTCTATAGGAGAAGAAACATAGTGAATAAGAGATTTAGTGATGAATACTCCACTAACGAGCCTGAAACTGAGTTCTCTTGCAGTTTATTGCGACAATCAGGCACATTATTTCAGCCTGAAATAGATTAATGTTTAAATCAAACATATATTTATGAATTCATAAAGTCTAACTCAGGAAATTCTTTGCAGACACTAGTGGAGATGGAAGAGAGAAAATAGATTTTGACCTGAATGATAATGATCTACTCTCCGAGTAGAATTGTTACATGTTTAATCCATTTATATTTTATTTTCAAATCTTTTATTTCTGAGTTGCACTTTATGTTTAATTTATTAAAACTCATATTATGGTTTAATTATGCAAACTTATCTGGATAATGTGTAAAGTCAAAAACTTTGACTCTCTCTAGTTTTTGTACTCTAAAACGCAAATGTTATATGTCACAAATATAGGAGAAGATTGTTAATGTATATTCGGACATATAACGGGCTCGGAGGCTTAACGTGTCGTTTCAGATACCGGGATATATGATACCTGCATTAAACCTAGGATTTGCCTATAAAATTCAAGCTGGGGGCAACCGGAATAGAGTTCCACTTTGACCACCATCTAAAATGCTTTGAGCGACATACATAATCTGCTTCTATAGTACAAAAAGATTACATGGGGCTCAATAAAGAATGATTAATGCCTAGAGTTATAAGCATGACGAGAGGTTACAAAGGGACCCTCCATCATTTCATTTGCGTACATTAAAAGAGACAACATGTGAGCTTCACAATACAATGCATGTGATTAAAATGCAGTAAATATGAATTATTTTTCTTTTCCTTTCCTAAACCCTTCCTTGCAAGGGAGGTTTAGGAATTTCAATAGGAGGAGGCATACATTGTCTTTTCTTTGCAAAAAATTCCCTAAGGCTTCGTTCAGTTTGGTGTTTGCAGCAACCGGCGGGAGGAGATGGAAGGATTTTGGAAACAGAGGGGGAGGCTGCAGCTCAAAATGGAGCGGTTTGCTTCATTTCCCAGGGCACGACGGGTCCAAACGCGACAAACGCCGCCGCGCGGCATTTGGTAACCCGTCGTGCGGTGGCGTTTGCCGCAAACGTCGGGTCCAAACGCCCCGCCAAACGAAGCCTAAATCTTACCAGAGTTTTTTTCTCTCCCTCATCATCCCCCTCTTTTTCACGTGTAAATAATCAAAATTCATTATCGAAAAAAATTCAAATTATTAATAACTTTATAAAATTGTTTGGAGGGGGGTGACCAGACCTGCCCAATATTAATAAAAACAATAGCGAGATACATTAAAATAAAAGAGAGTGATGATATACATTAAATGACTAATGATAATTTTCGATATTATTGATGGCAGAGTATGATTTTGGGCAAAATTTTATGTGCGGTATCGTCACGGGAGAACCGTGGGGGCATTTTTTTTTTAGTTCAAAAGTACAACTGGAAATACGTTGTATGGTAAAAATGGATTTTTAGTTCAAAAATGGACTGAATTTTACAGGAAAAAATACAATTGTATTTTCATTGATTGTAAAAATGGACTGGATTTTAGTTCAAAAAAATGAACTAGATTTTTTGTTCAAAAAATAAACTTTTTTACAGTTGTATTTTCATCTCAAAATATAGATATATGGGCACTTAAAATGAGCGTAAAAAAACATGGATCAATATTTTGTGACTTTTTTTTTGAAAAAATAAAAATTATAGGAGGAATTTGTATTTTCAGTTCACTACAAGAAAAATCTTATTTAGCAAGGAAAATTAGGAATGATCAACAATCCCATGCTAATTAGCATCAAATTTAGCAAGAATATTTTTTTTTTACTTTACCTACGAAAATAGCAAGGAAATTTTTTATTGCAAATATAACAACAAATTTTTTTGATGCAAAATTTGTGTTGCTAAAATAGCAACGAAATTTTTGTGTTGCAAATTTTATGTTGCTAAACAATAATAATTTTTCTTGTTGGAAAATATTTATTGAGTAAAAAAAATCTCGTCCAAAAAATGGTGTGGCTCTTAAAAAAATTATATATAAACAAAATCTATAATAAAGAACTATATATAATATTATATGTAATATTAAATATAGGTATGTTATATATACGCGTTAAGTGTATATGCTTATACGCGTCTTTTTGAATTGTGTCTTCTATGTGCGTTTTCAGGAGAAGTGTTCAACATGAATGTTGTAGATCTCGACGGTATCTACAACTTTCATGCTGAACACTTTTTGATTTGAAGCAGTTTAGGCCCCCTATTTGGCACCCAAAAAAAATCACGTGGAACAGTTCTGCGTGATTTTTTTCGGGGGACAAATCGGGGGCCTAAATTGGTTCAAATCAAAAAGTGTTCAACATGAAAGTTGTAGATATCGCCAAGATATAAAACATTCATGTTGAACACTTTTCCTGAAAACACACATAGAAGACACAGTTCAAAAAGACGCGTATATCCTTATGTACGCATTAAGTGTATATAGATTTATCCGATTATATATATAGACACACGTACATATTATAAAATAATATAATTATATGAATTTTATAATTTTAAAGAATATTAATGTTAATATAAATGTTATATAAATTAATATAAAGAATTTATATTACAAAGAATTATAATTTTATAAATTACATAAACATTATAATTATATATAATTATTATATATAAAAAATATCGGTCTATACAAATAAATGAAGTGGTTGGATCAGTTGGTAAGAGTGATGGTTTGTTTAGAATAGGTTAAGGGTTCGAATCCTATTAGATGTAAATAAATGAATAAAATACTTTGCTAAAAATTGTTTGCAATATAGAAGAAAATTTTCCTTGCTAAAATTAGGTAGGAGCAAATTAGTTTTGAATTTTTTTTGTTTGTAAATTCAATTTACCTAATTTACCTAATTAGCAAGGTATTTAGCTCTTTGCTAATTAAACTTTTTCTTGTAGTGGTTATACAAAAAAAGGTACCCCCATAATTTTTCCATGGGGGTTCCGCACATAAAATTCTCTCATGATTTTGTATATCTGTATACCAACATTTGTGAAATTGCATGCGCTGGTTTTTTTCTATTTCTTAATTTAAATATCAAAATTTAAAAGTATGTTATAAATTCCGTATAATGAATGCTACATACAAGAATTTTCTTCCCTTATATTAGTACGAGTGACAGACACAGGACTCCGCCCCTACGTACGGACAATCATGATAGTATCTCAACCGTGATGGTGCATAGGGGAACCCCGTGCCCCACACGACATTATTCCGACCACGACATTGTCCCGACGTGACAACGCTCTAGCCGCCCACAAAACCCTAAATATTATTTTGCACTCGTCGCTCGCTTTTGCGGCGTGCACATGAGGTTGTCAGAGATGGGAAAAACACGTTTTTATTGTATGTAGACTTTTTTTTTATGTGAGAACACATTTTTTAAAACAAAAGTAAAAAACACAAATTAAAAAAAATGAAAATTTATCAATAAAAATGAATAAAATGAGAAAACGAATATAAAACCAAAAAATATTTTTTTCTTTTAATGTAATATATTAAATGTCAAAGAGAGTGCAACCAATAGACAATTTTCATTTCTTTTATTACTCTTTATGCGTCTTTTAATTTTATTTTTATCTCATTTATATATTTGCTACATTATTTTTATTATATTTTATTTTCTCTACTACTTCAAATTGTCTACTTTATTTTAAATAAATTTTACTTTGTTTTTCCCTTTATAATTTTCTGTTTTTAAAATGTTATATGCTAATGCTATATTTATTATATTCAATGATTTCAATCTATATTCCATACTATTATTGAATTAAATAAAAGAGCCGTGGGGGCACTCTTCATACGCTTTCGTCAAATTGAAATGATAAAAATTTCGCTACCTGGGGTTGGCAGTTTCAAATTTGGCTCCTCTGGCATGGTGGTGGCGGTCATAAACATGTGGGTTAAAGTGACAGGTTTTAAAAATCGGATCGGATTGGCCGGTACAATCGGTCGGACCGCAAACCAGTTCGTCGGGTGGTCTGGTCTGGTCATTTAAACCGCCTCAATCAAGAACTGGCCCGGAACCAGTTAATCGGACGGTTGGACCGGTTAATCGGAAACCGGGCCGGTTATTTGGCAACCGGGCGGGCCAATCACAAAAAATTTCGGAATTTTATTCTTATAAAAATGAAAGCGCGCTAGTTCACCGGGCAGTCCGGTCTAGTCTTTTAAACCGCCTCAGCCAAGAACCGGTCAGGAACCAGTTAACCGGACGGTTGGACTGGTTAACCCACTTAACCGGAAACCGGACATATTATTTGGCAACCGGGCAGGCCAATCACAAAAATTTTCGGAATTTTTTCTTATAAAAATGAAAAGCATCTGCAACTTGCAAGGATTCAAATCAGGGATCCCTATTAATGAAATAGTCATAACCACTACAACAACTATTTCTTGTTCTTGAAAATGAAACTATTATATATATAATAACTTAATTTTTGAAAAATATACATTTAGAATTTAAATAAAAATATATATTATTAAATTGAGTATAAATATATATTGATATTAATTAATTAAACAGAGTTAAATAAAAATATAAATTTTCAAAAAAATATTTAAGTTTATTTTATTTTTGTTATAACATTTATTATTACCTATCATTTTCATTTTATGTGTATTATAATTATATTATTTAGTGATATTTGTGCTCAATTTGATATGGTGATTGTTAACCGCAAACCGGCTATTTGTTAGTGGCACCCCAAAATCTCATAATTTTTTGCGCCTTTTTAAAATACATCTTGTACATTCATTTTTAGGAAAAGTGCTCAACACGAAAGTTGTAGATCTCGTCGAGATTTACAACTTTCGTGTTGAGCACTTTTTCTAAAAATGCATGTACAAGGCGTACTTTGAAAATATACTCAGATTTTACGTCTTTCAGAAATACGCCTTGTACATGCAATTTCAGGAAAAGTGTTCAACACGAAAGTTGTAGATCTCGTCGAGATCTACAACTTTCGTGTTGAACACTTTTCCTGAAATTGCATGTACAAGGCGTATTTCGAAAAGGCGCGAAAAATTAATAGATTTTGGAGTGCGATTAGCAAATAACGGGTTGCGGTTAACAATCACCTTTGATATTTAGATGATATTTAATATGTTATGAATTTATGACTAAGGCTTCGTTTGGGGGGACTTATTTTTTCACCGGTCAAGCAGTTTTGACCGCATGAATCGGACCGCAATTAAGATCTGGTTCATGCGGTCGTAATCGCTTGACCGTGAAAATAAGTCCCCCCAAACGAAGCCTAATATTATATAATATGTTATTATCTAGCATCACAGTTCAACCCCGATCTGACTGGTCCAACCGATCGGAGTTGAATCTTTGAACTTACCGGTTCGTTCTCCGGTCCGATTCTTAAAACCTCCGCCGTTAACCCCCCATTTGTTAAGTATCACTTAAAAAATATCGTTCGATTGAAAAAAAAAAAGTAGATGAAATTTCTTAGGTGAGTCTTAACGAATGACAATTTAACCCTCATGTTCATGACCTCCGCCACCACTGTGCCAAACGGAGTAGAAGTATACTGCTTCTCAGTCAGCGCTCTGCTATCGCTTGCCGCTCCCGGTAGGCAATCAACATTTGCTCGTCCTGATTGACAATCAATGATCGCTGACTGCCATGATCAATATATCCCCATTTTCCGGCACCCTCGACAAACCGCGGTTAGTGATCACTACATGAGATCCGTGATCCTTGATAAAAACTCTTTCATTTTAAATTATTGTTTTGAGCAAATCAAATTTGAGTAGGTGCAAACCAATTTTTAAAATAAAAAATATTAAATAATTATTAAGTTGCATGATGTAAAAAAGGATAGGGGCAAATCAACACATCACATTTCCGCCTCCCGTGGTCGTAGAAAACCCTAGCCGCTACTCAGCCGAACTCGCCCTATAAGCCTCTGTCAGACCAGTGGCGGATCTAGGAATGTTAACAGGGGGGCCGGACATCAACTTCTCCAATACTTGTTTTTTGAATGTACCCAGCTTTTCATAGTCTTTTCTTCCTCATCCGGCCACCATTTTTGACGTATAAGTAGTCAAAATTCATTGCCTCGACAAAAGGAATCCAAATCCACTAAACATTTTGCAAAATTCTTGAGGGGCCCAGCCCGCCCCCCAAATCCGCCCGTGCGCCGAACGCTCGCCTTTCCCCTTCCCTATTATGAGACGTCACCTCCGGCGATACACCACCATCGACCATGCAAACCCTTACATTAATCTCCATGATTGATCAATTCAAGACGAACAATTTCAAGCAAATTCACTCTCAAATCGTCCACTCCAGGCTCGCCAGTTCAATTCTCACCGAACATCTGCATCCGGTTAGGAATGTTAACAGAACCTCGACGTAACCATCCAGAAAACTATTAATTGGCCCTCAGGCTTTCACTTGAAAACAAGCAACTCTGGAGACAAGAAAGAGCTCTGAGGTTTTCCGGCGAGATCGTGAACTTAGGCAGACCCTCCGCTTAGGAATTCGTTCTGCTCCTCTTCTTGCACAAAAGCCTCGTGGACTTGGAGATTTTCACAGCAGAAACGCTTCCACCAAGATTCCGTGGACTTAGCCAAATTTCCAGACCGGAACGCTTACATCGAGGTTCTGTGTACTTAACCAAATTTTCAGGCCGGAACGCTTTCATCGAGGTTCTGTGGACTTAGCCAAATTTTCAAGGCCGGAGCACTTTTATCGAGTCTCCGAGGATTTAGTTTCATTTCTTTATTTTTGTATTTGCAATTGTAACAGAGAAGCGATCTGTCGCCTCCGAGATCAAATCTCAATTCATGTAAACTCAAAGGAACTGGTGGATTTTGGCTCGACATCAATCCAGTCACGTGATTTTTCATCCTTTTTGGGATTTTCACGCCAAAAAAAGCCTCTTGTCATTTGTTGTTGTTTATTTTGACTATTTGCGTGTCCGGTCCAATTCTGAGCTAAGGCGGTCCGATTTCTCTGGACTGGGGAAAGACCGGGTTACCCGCAATAATTTGGAGCCGTCTGTGAGAAGGTATTTCCAAAAGCTCTAACAAGTTGCAGCATACCACAACTATGACAACAATGACAAAAGGGGGGCACGCACCGCCAGCCCAGCAACTTACAATAAGGAGTCCAACAATCAAGCCTCTAATGACTTACCCGTCAGCAATGCACTGCGCCTCGAGAAAATAACCACCACACTAACATCTTCGGGGAAGGAGCGTATACGACGGATGAAAGAGCGTCAGGCTCAGGCGCTCGCCCAACTAAGGGACTTAGGGACTTCCGAGTCCCTGATGACATATCCTACGACAACGGACCTGACATCATTCCCTTCAAACCACCGCTCAACGGAGTAACCCACGCCACGTACGATGCAGGGACCCAAGGGGCACCCGCCATAGGAGGCCTCACTCCCAACGAAGCACTTCTCCAGCAGTGACAAGGGAGGAAGAAGGAAAATAACCTGGACCTGACGTTTGAAGAAGGAAGCAGGCGCTTCAATGGAACCCCACAAACTAGGGGGCATCCATGCGATCTGCACCTTGCTCCACTTAATACTTCTCACGTGAAAGCTCTGCACGCCAATCAAGACACCGCCGAACTCTCCCGTAGGCGATACCACGCTTCGGCAAGGAGCTACCGTCGCAACATCCCCATCATATGTGAAGAACACAGGCACTAGATGGAGGAGTGCCACACAAAAGCACTCACCTTGTTAGGAAACTTAAGGGCTCGTCGCGCCCCCAGCAAGGACATTGCCCCAGGAGGTCAACCACCCCTGGCGAGAGCCCTGCGGAGCGTGCGTGCCGCGCTGTGCCACATCCTTTTCCTTCCGGACGAGAAACCAGGGATAATTTCCTTCCTTGAGGTTTTTTCCAAGTTTTTGAATTCCTAACCCAAGGCAGATAGGGATTGAAGACACTACCCGCACTACGGATCCCATCGTAGACGAGTTACCCGACGCGGGTAGCTCCACGCATCTCGCACTACTTGACGAGATCCGTGAGCACGCGCAGGAAAACTTTCGAACAACGAAGGAGACCGCCGCTCAAACCGATAAGAGACTCACTCGTGAGGAAGTGAGACACATAATCAGGGAGGAATATGGGCAAGAGGGGCACAAAGACATGAACGTGTAACACCCCATCCACCTCATCTCCCCGCTAGCTCCATTGGTCCTAGCATTCCCTGTTCCGCCCTAGATCAAGCTCCACGATTTCGAGACGTTTGATGGGACAGGCGATCATTTGGAGCACATCAGACACTTTGTAACTGTCATGCGCATGTACAATGCCCCCGACCCGCTCATATGCATGAGGTTCCCAATAACTCTAAAATGAGAGACTCGCACTTGGTTCAGCTCCCTAAAGGAGGGATAAATCAAGAACTTTGCAGAGCTAACTCAACTCTTATCGGAGTAGTTTATCGTCAATCAACAAATCGTTCGAGACCCCTCACATCTCACGGACATCCGACAGACCGAGGGAGAATCGCTCAAGGACTTCTTTCGCCGCTTCACCATGGAGGAACGATAGATTCTGAGGGTTTACCCCAAGCTCCTATGCGGATCTTTCCTCGGAGGACTCAGATCAGGAAAATTCTACTCCATGATGATGAGTGAAACACTGTCCAGCTACCGTGACCTCATCCACAGAGTCAAGACTCAAATCACAGCGGATGAAGTAGTCAAAACACATCGACAATGATTCGACGGAAGCGCAAAGAGGAAGAGGGATCCAAATCCACTCCGAGGTCCCGGGGGAAATGACGAGCATCATGACAATCTACGTCGGGACCCGAGAACTCATCCACATCCAGACTACACTCCCTTGAACACCACCCGAACCAAAGTATTCCTTGCTATCCAAGACAACTGTGAGCTTCACAAGCATGAACCGCTAGCACCAAACAAAGGAAACTAGTCGTAATATTGCGCCTTTTATCGTGGATACGACTACAGGACAGAGGGCTGAAAACCGGTTGAAGGATGAGATCGAGCGCCTCATCCAAAAAGGTCTCCTTAGAAGCTTTGTGCATGACTCCGCCCCAAGCTAGCATGCACCCCGAAGCGACAATCTAGCTAAAGGTCATGCCATACCCCGACCCAGATAAGCCACAGACCGTGAGTAGGGGGCCTCCCCATGAATAATACGAGCAGCGCCCACATCTCAACTCCATGTTTTAAATTTGCCATAATAAGCCGCAAGATATGATCCTGTGTGCATACTTATATACCCCTTTTTTACAATATTGTAACAATTTTTTGACTTTTGTCAGCTACGCAGGACCCTCCAAAGCAAGATTCTGAGAGGAACACCACAATCCCTGAAATGGAATGTAAGTGACAAGGAATAGGGATCATTCATGAAGCAAAGCTTCCCGCTCCCACGCTGCTGGGCACTTCTCCCCCATGTTGTAGAGCATCCCACTCTCATGTTGTCGGGCATCTCACCCAAGCATTGTAGAGAATTTCGCACTCATGCATCTTACCCCTGCATTCTAGAGTATTCTGCTCCCATGCTGCCAGACATCTTGCCCCCGCATTATAGAGCATCCCGCCCCCATGCTGTACGGCTTTTCGATCTTGTGTTGTAGAGCATCCAGCTCCCATGTCGTAGGGCATCTCGCTCCCATATTGTAGAGCATTTTGCTCCCGCACTGCTGGGCATCTCGCCCCCGCATTGTAGAGCATCCCACTCCCACGTTGTCGAGCTCTTCGCCCCAAGTTGTAGAGCATTCCGCTCCTACGTTGATGGATATCTCTCCCCCACGTTGTAGAGCTTTCTGCTCCCACGCTGTCGGGCATCTCTCCCCCACGTTCCAGGGCATTTCGCTCTCATGTTGTCAAGCATCTCACTCCCGCATTGTAGAGCATTCCACTTTGACACTGTCGGGCATCTTGCCTCGCATTGTAGAGCACCCTGCTCCCACGATGTCAGGCATCTCGCCCCCGCATTGCATAGAATTTCACTCCCACGCTGCAGGGCATCTCGCCCCCGCATTGTAGGGTATCTCGATAAGACAAATCCCCAAAGGCGAGATGGACAAAGGTCCTTCTAAACCTTCCAGGCGAGATGGACAAATTTCCGTCTGCACCTCCACTCGGACGAACCCCAGTTCTCCAAAAGCGCGATCGAACAAAGGTTTTTCGCCACATTCACTGGGACAAACCTCGGTCCTCCAAAAGCGCAACACCTCCACTCGGACGAACCTCGGTTCTCCAAAAGCTTGATCAAACAAAGGTTATTCGTCACCTCCTCTCGGACGAATCCCGGTTCTCCCAGAGCGTAATCAAACAAAGGTTCTTTGCCACCTCCACCTGAACGAACCTCGGTTCTCCTAAAGTATGAGCATACAAAGGTTCCTCGCCTCCAACTCCTAAGCGGACTCCGGTCCTCCCAAAACGCAAGCGGACGAAGATCTCCCACTAGCAAACTACTCAAAATGTCAACGCTCAAGCTAAACGCTACTCTGTCAAACGTATACACACACCAAAGCACAATCAGAACACAGAAGATCTGAAAAGAGGGTATACGTTCAAACAAAGATGTCTTGTGGGCTACATCATCATGAGGAACAAAGAGCATGTGATGGCGCAAAAGCGCACCAGCACGATGAAGCAAAAACAAAGCAAAAAAATATGAAAGGGCACAATGAGATCATCCCTCAACATCGACGTTAGCATCGTCATTTGAGGCATCCTCCATGCCCCGATCACCGCGCTTCGGTATCCTTCGAGCAGCCCAAAACTACTTGATAAAGCCCAAACGGTACGCGACATCACACTTAAGCAGATCAATCCCAATCGTCATCATCCTAGAGCGGACCTCCTCTGCAATACGAGATCGATCCATCTCAAAGTCGTGAGACCCGCTGTACTCAGCCACCGTGGACGCTCGCATAACCTCGACATCCTTCAGTTCCACAATTAATTGAGCCTTCTCTTTCTTCTGCTGGTCCACCTCCATCCGGACGAACTCAGGTCCTCTTAAAGAGCGACCAAATAAAGGTTCTTCATTGCTACCACATAGAAGGATTCTGGTCTTCCCCAGGCAAAAGCGAGCAAAGTCTCTTCGCCAAATCCTGGGCGCTCTCAAAGCATGCATGAACCAAGTTCTGTTGTCGCCTCCCGAAACAAACAAATCTCTGAGTCCATCGAACTATCAAGGCAAGGGGCAATCATCCTCCCCATCGCGCTTAAGCAACAAGCTCCCGCCACTAACACTTGGTGACAATCGCTAACGATAGCGTCCGACGAATAGGGAACATAAAAGCACTAGATGCTCCTGGACTGCAGCAACACATGTCACGGTACCAAGTCACCACGGTAAGGACAAAACCGGGGAACGATTCGATAACTGCTAAGATCCTTGCCTAATGATGACGACATGATCTTCACCACGCAAGGCGAAGCCATAAGGAAGTTGCAAGCTCAACACGCCGCGTAAAAATCCGCACGATCGAGCAAAGGAAGTGATAAAGGCGATACGCAGACCAGCCATACCAAGCGTGTATACGACAGAGATTCCATCAAGTGCTCCTCCGTCGCCAACATCATCTTTCAAGACAGTACGACCTTCACGACACGCGAATCTCTAGCCAAATACAAGGCAAAGTTCAACAATGCACAACCACAACGAGCCTACCATCGTAGCTATCATCTCAGGGTCCGCTCAACTATCCGACCTCACTCCACTCCAAGGCCCCAAAACTCCCTATATTCTGCAAACGCGAAAGCTTGCATCATTTCAACATCCTGAGGAACAGATGCCATTGATGGTCTCCGCCTCCAGAAGCTTTGTCCTAGATCCTGATAGGAATGGATGTCGAATCATTCTAAGCTACGACACATAAACAGACACCGCTTCCTTCTATGTTTTCTAGTGGCGACAAGTCCGCAGGACCTTCCGCGGCACCGAGACAAGGGGGCAACATATTCCTCCACGTCACGTCCAAGGATCCACCACCAGTGCTAACGTTCTGCGGAAACCATGCAAGTTAGCATGCAACATCATACTCACGCATTCATATAAAAGGGAATGTGAAAAGCGTTACGCCTCCAGATTTGATGGTGTTCCCCCTGAAATTCCCGAGTTAATCCGTAAAGATCTCGACCAAGAAAACAGAGGTAAGCCGACACGACCAAGTGAGCAGCGCTCTCAAGGCCGCGCTTGCCTTGAAGGTCCGGAAGCACCCCGAAAGAGGGGCCATGCCAAGCACCACACACACGCGGGAGCAGCAGCCCGCATGAGGCAACGTGCAGCGCAGCAGCATGCGCGCGACACTGAGCGTGCATCAGCCCACGCGTAACAGCTTGTGCGCTACAGCCCGCATGCAGCACCGAGCGCACAGTGATGCGCATGTGGCAGCCCGCGTGCGACACCGCACACACATCAATGCTCGTGTGATAGCTCGCATGCTGTACCGCGCGCGTGGCGATGCACGCGCGACACCATGCACGACACCGCACACACATCGATGCACGCACGAGCAATACCACGTGCGACAACACGTATACTGCGCGCTACACACACAAGTATTGTGCGCGGCATAGCGCGACGTGCGTGCCCGCGCACCGACGATCGTTGCCGCCTCCTGCCGCCAGCGTCTCCTTTGGTCACTGGCGCCTCCTCCGGTCGTCACCTCTGTCTTCGGCCTTCACCGGCTGCCGTTAGAGCTGTCACGGTTCCAGTTCGATTCCGGTTCTACTAAAACCGTTAATCGAACCGCTAATGTAATGGTTCTTCAAATTAGAACCAAAACCTTATTTATTTTGACCGGTTCCGGTTCTGGTTTCAGTTACAGTGTAATTTTTGGAACCGTCATGTCAACTGTTTTGGTTACGGTTCAAGAAGAACCAAAACCAAACCGACGACTAATAGTTCGATCCGATTCTATACAGTTTGGTCCAGTTCCAATCAGTTCCAACTGCAACGATTTTACACCGCACGCTTTCCGCTCCCATCATTGTTCTTAGGGCGAGGAAGAAAAGTAATGGAAATTTCTATTTCTTCTCCGGCAACTGGACCTTTGGATGTTTTACTGGTGTTGGTTCATGTATTCTGTGTGTAGCCCTCCCTTCATTGTAAGAGAACTTCATTCCAAGGTTTTGCTCAACTTGGCAAAGAAGAAGGATCTAACAATGGATCAGGAAACTACCGACAACTGCACGTTTCGATGCTTGGAAAGGTTGTTCTTCTCCGCTGACAACCACATGTTTCATCGTTGGGTTTTAATGATTCTGCCTGCACCATTAAAAACTAGGGCATTGTTATAAGGCATTTGAAAAACTATACATAAACTATTTAAATACCCAATTTAATAACATTTTCCTTATTCTACTTGCAACCTTCTCTCATGCCCTAGCTAGCCCGCAACCCGTGCTATCAGAATAGTTTGGTTGTGGAGCAGTTTCGTTGATTGCAAAAACCGACTTCAAACCACACGATTTTGGTGCGGTGTCATTTTGTTCAGTCCAAAACAGACCTCTTTTGGTGCGATTACGATTTGAGTTTAAACCGCACCACGCCAGTTTCTTCATTAATAGTTAGTTTATATATATTGTAGATCAGTTATAAAAAATAATAATAATATTACAATAATATTAATAGTAATAAAATATAATAATAATAATAAACGGATCCCAATTCGGTTCTGCTTCGATCCGATTCGGATCGGGTCTACAAATTTTAAAACCGCTTAAGCCTTGTATGCTACGGTTCTGGTTTTGGTTTTGGTCCGGTTAATATAATGAAAGAACCACACCCAGACAAATCTTTTTCACCGTTCCTAAATTCATACCGGAACCCGAATAATTTGCGAACAATTTGGTCTGGTTCTTTGCAGTTCCAGTTAGGTTCAGGTTCGGTTTATGGTTTTCGATTTTAAGTGACAGCTCCAGCTGCCGCCTCTTCCGGGCACCCTGCCCGAGCCGCCCAAACTGCCCGGGGGCACTTCCGTCGTTTTGCTAAAATTTAAGATCCATGTGAACAAAATGAAGCAACGTCATTTGCCAGCACAAATTCCGCTCCGATGCAATTACCGACGTAACCCTCCAGAAAATTATAAATATACCTCCAAGACTTTGTTTGACGACAAGCAACTCCAAAGGCAAAAAAAGAGCTATGTGGTTTTCCGATGAGATCGTGGACTTAGGTCGATCCTCAGCTGAGGAATTCGCTCCGCTCCTCTTCTTGCGCAAAGGTCCCATGGACTTAGAGATTTTCCCAGCCGGAACGCTTCCACTAAGGTTTCATAGTCTTAGCCAAATTTCTAGGCCAGAACGCTTAAATCGAAGTTCTGTGGACTTAGTCAAATTTCCAGACCGGAACACTTCCGTTGATGTTCTGTGGACTCTTGCGCCCACCCGCCCACAAGGGCCTCCCTCCTGTGCACACCAACTCGTGGGAGTGCCTTTCACGCACGGAGACGTTCCTCCCATCCCCGCTGACGTGCAATGACGTCCCTTCCGCGCCCGCCTCGCCGTCGCACCCACTAGCGTGTGTGCGCCCCTCCCGCGCGGAGGCCTCCCTCCCACGCACACCTGCATGCGGGAACACTCCCCGCGCGCTAACACGAGGTCATCCCTCGCCCATTCACCAACACTGAGGAGGGCCTCCCGCGCGCTAGCGCAGGGGCTTCCCTCCCGCATGCACCAAACATGGGAAACAAGTCACAAAACTGCGGCTTCAACCACAGACGCGGGAATGACACGAATGGCTGCCACAGATTGAAGATGGAGATCGAGCGCATCGTTCAATAAGGTTGTTACGGGTCACCCGATTTTTCCCTGGTCTGAAGAATCGGACCGCCATAGCTCGAAATTGGACCGGACGTGCAAATAGTCAAAGAAAACAACAGCAAATGACAAGGTTTTTTCTGACGTGAAAAATCCGGAAAGGGTGAAAAACCACGTGGTTGGATCTATGCCGAACCAAAATTCACTATTTTCTTAGAGTTTATAAGAATTTGGTGATGATTCCTCGAAGGATGATATACCACCTCTCCATTACGAGTATAAAGTACAAAAATGATGAAAAAGAGACTAAGTCCTCGAAGCCTTGATGGAAGCTTTCTGGCTAGGAAAATGACTAAATCCACGGAACCTCAATGGAAGCGTTCCGGCTGGGACCTTGGATTCTTGAGAGTCTTTGCGCTAGGAGGGGAGCTGAGTGAATTCCTGAGTGGAGGATTGGTCCAAGTCCACTACCTTGTCGGAAAACCTTAGAGCTCGTTCTATCTTCTGTAGTTGTTTGTCTTCAAATGAAGGTCTAAGATCCTTTTTTATAGTTTTTTAGAGGACCGCGTCGGTAATTGCGCCAAGACGTGATTTGTGCTAGCGAAAGATATTGCTTCGTTTCAGTCATCTGGATCACCAAATTTAGCAAAATGATGAAAGTGCCCCACCGAGCGGTCCGGGCAGGGTGCCCAATGATGGTGGCTGTTGACGATGGCCGGAGGTGGCCAGAGGCAGCGAGGGGAGGGGGAGGGGAGGCCGCCGGTGGTGGTGACCGCTGATACGCGCCGGCGCGGTGCGCATGTAGGGAGTGCGTGTTGTGCTTATGCGTCCACGTTTGGCTGCGCCCCTTCCTTCGGGGTGGTCCTCCCTGCGTGGCTGCTTGGGTCTTTCGGCCTGGCTCAAAAATTTAGAGAGGGGTACCCCATCAAAGGCCTTCTCAAAAGATTTATTCTGAACTAGAACCTGCAGCAGCACATGCCACATGCTGACAATCCAACAGAGAGCAACGATGTACCTCGACATGGATAAGCCGAAGACCCCGTACAAGGGGGCTCTCCCTTAATAGAGCTCGCAAAGACTGAGTCTCATTTCTCAACAACTTCATCTTTTTATTAGCAATATCACATCATAGGTGTGCACATAACAAAATATCTCATCATGATGTGTGTATAGCAAAATATCCATCATGAGTGTGCGCATAACGAAATATCATATCATGAGTATGAGTATAGCAGAATGGCACATCATGAGTGTGAGTATAATGAAATTTTCATTATGGGTGTGCGTATGAGGAAATATCCAACATGGGTGTGCATATATCAAAATATATAGTTATAAGTGTTGCGGACTAACTCGATGCCCCGGTCGGACCGGATTTGCTTGGACCGTCTTAGCTCACGAGGCGATCGAGCGCGCACACAGTCAATGAAAGTAGAAGGTTGACACAAGATGTGATGACGTGAAAAAACCCCTTAAATGAGTAAAAAACCATGTGACCGGGTCTGCGCCGATCAAATTCCACTAGATTTCGGTGATTAGAGTGTGTTGGAGTATCGGGGCAACATGCCACTCCCGTTATAACTTGGGGGAGAGAGAGACTACGGCTCCCGACGGGCAACAGACTGCGCCGCGGGAGTAACTTGGATGTTGAAATGCGTGGGATGATCCTGGTGCTCTGGCGCTTTGTGGTCGCGTACCCTTGCTGGCGACGGTTGCCTTCTTTCTTTGGCTTTCTCGGAGACTCAGGCATTTTCCTGCTAGCAATGCGTTGGTGGAGCGCTGGCAGCCGCAGGTGGCCGCTGGTGGTTCACGGCAACTAGAGGTAGACTTGGAGGAGGAGGCAGGAGAGCTCTCACCTGTGGAAGAAGAAGACAACCCGGAGAAGAGAAAAAAGTGAGAATAAAGAGGCTCTAGGGTCCCTTTTAAAGCCTCCGGGGGAGGATCATGGCGGGCCCCACCACCAAAGTAGTGGGTTAGTGGGTGGTTACCCTCTTGATCCGACGATGAGGAGAGCCTCCCCTCGATCGGACGGTGGGGAGGTTGTCCACAGCGACGGGCCGCCACGGTGGCGGCGGTGGACAGTCGAGCGGCCGGCGGCGGGGGAGGTCGGCCAGGTGGCCGGCGACGACGGACTGTCGGGGGCCGATCGCGGCTAGGCCGGCGGCCTGCCGCGGCTGGGCCTACGGCCTGCTACTGCTCGTCCGACGGCCTGCCATGGCCGGGCCGGCCGCGGCTAGGCCTGGCCACGGCTAGGCGCCGCCCGCGCCGGTAGTTAGGCGCCCGGCCACGGTTAGGCTGGTCGCGGCCAGGCCGGCCGTGGCCGACCGCAGCCAGGCCGGCCACGGCTAGGTCGACCGCGTACGGCCACGGCTAGGTCGGCCGCATCCGGCCACGGCTAGGCGGGCTGTGGCCAGGCCGTGGCTAGGCGGACCGTGGCCAGGCCGCGGCCAGGCCGACGACCTACTGCGGCCACCTCGCCAGCGAGGTCGGCAATTCGGCTGCGACGAGGCCTGGAAAGGGGCCGGCCGCCGGTGGTGGTCAGGCCGCCCGACGGCAGGGGTATTCCCGGCGGCGGCGGTTCTCCTCCATTGGGAGAGGGAGTGGGTCCCCCCCCATGATTCTCTCATCATGAGAGTTCATGAAGGGGATGGCCCACCCATAATCCACTTTTGGAGGAGATCATGTGGGGGGATTTTTCTCCTATAAATGATGGTGCAACCCATCAATTGCGCCCCAAATCTTTGCTATCCGAGAGCGAAGTGAGCGAGAGAGGAGAGATTTCCCTTGCATCCTGTTGTCATGACGATTTCAGGTGAGAAGGCTGAGGCGGTGGCGGCCAGTGCTTCTAAGGCATTTGGAGGGAGGCTTGACGAATGATGACGACGCCCAATGCGCGGAGGCTGGGGTGCGCATGCCGCTCGCGCGCGCAGGCCGCGCGTGAAGGCTACACGCGCCGGCGGTGTGCGTTCGCGCAGGCTGTCCGTACGTGCACAGGCCGACCTCGCGCACTGGCCGCTCGTGCGCGGTCCTGGCCGGGTGCGGCCCTGACCGCGCGCGCGTGCAGGACGGGCGCGCGCGCAGGCCGGGCGCGCGCGCAGGCCGACCTCGCGCACTGGCCGCTCGTGCGCGCTGTACGCGGTCCTGGCCGGGCGCGGCCCTGGCCGCGCGCGGCCCTGACCGCGCGCGCGCGCAAGCCGGGCGCGCGCGGGCCGCGCGTACGGACCGCGCGCGCGCGCAAGCCGCGTTGCTCGCAGGTCGTGCGTGCACACGGCTGCGCGCGCGCGCGAGCAGTTCGCGCGCTCGAGCAGGCCGCGCACGCGAGCAGGCCGCTCGCGCGCGCGGGCTGGGCCCGCGAGCAGGCCGCACACACGAGTAGGCTACGCGCGAGCAGGTCGCACGCGCAGGCCACGCGCGCGTGGTTTGCGTGCGCATGGGCCGCGCGCGCACATACTGTGCGCGCGTAGGTCGTGCGGCTTGAATGTGCATGCCCCCCATGCGCATGCTTGCATGGGCATCCTCTTTTGCGTGCCACTTGGGCTGTGCGTGCTTGGACATGCAGCTCCAAGTCTTTATTTTTGGGCTGACCTTTTATTTTTTGTTGTGCGCAAGTTTCGAAGCGCTCTTCTGGCCCGATGCGCCTGCGCTCCTCTTTAACTGAGGACGGTGTTGATATCTGGAGGGCGAAGTACGGGCTTCCTGCTTGTTTGGAAGTGAGGATCCCGCGTCCCGAGGAGCGGGTTCAGAACCCTCCTCGTGGTTGGTTGACGATCTGCAAAGTCTCCCTGAGGTCCGGCTTCCGTTTTCCGCCCTGCGAGGAGGTGATTGAGATCTTGAAATTTTGCGGAGTGTCTATCTCCCAATTTGTTCCGGCTAGAATTGCCTAAATCATGAGCTTAGTTGCCTTCTTCCGCGAGCATGGGGGGCGGTTTTCTTTAGACCAGTTACGGGATTGGTGCGATGTACGTTCTGATGGTAGCGGATGGAGGTACATAGCAACAAGAGTTGGTTGGAGTTCGAAGACCGCAAGGACCATCGCCATGACAACACTCTGTTTGGATATGTCAAGAATTCATGGGGTCTTCCCGAGGTGTGGGATGCGCTTCCCGATCGTTGCCGCCGTATGAGGGGGAAGGAGCATGACTTTTCCCCGGTGCTTGGATTTTCTGAGCCTCGCGAGCTAGCCAACCGTCTTTTCAACATTTATGTTTATGTGGAGGAAAAGCGGTTGGTGCGATGTGCTATATCGGCGGATTAAGTTCGACCAACGGAGACTTCTCAAGGAGGGGGCCGTAAGTAGAGCTGTCACGGTTCCGGTTCGGTTCCGGTTCTACCAAAACCATGAACCGAACCGTTAAGGTAACGGTTCTTCAAATTAGAACCAAAACCTTATTTGATTTGACCGGTTCCGGTTCCGGTTCCGGTTCCAAAATATTTTTTAGAACCATAGAGCCTGCGGTTCCGGTTCCGGTTCACTAAGAACCAAAACCAAAATTTTTATTGGCGGTTCGGTCTGGTTCTTTGCGGTTCCGGTTCGGTTCCGGTTCAGTCATATTTGTCGATTAATGTCTGCTTGTTTTCCATGATAATTTTATATTATTATTATTAGTAGTAGGATTACTAGCTCTGATTTCTAGCTCTGATTTCTATATTTTATGTTAACAATCAACACACTTGTCAAAAAAGATGCATATTTAACTGTCAAGCTCATTTTGCATGGAAATGAACTATAATAATCTAATACTTACAAATAATATTTATGCAAATTATGATTTTCCAGTACTCACTTTTCATTTAAATATTTATGCAAAAAAGAGGCCAAACTATGCCTAGTAATTATGAAGAAAGAGCAAAATTCAAATTATAATAATCCAGATACAAATAAACAACCATTGAATGATTAGAAGTTCATGCTAATTCACATTGATTTATGTTCAAAAAGCTTAAGAGATGGAGGTATGAAAATCCAATAACTGGATATAATGTTCTTTATCAACAAGAATAGACATTGGACTTTGTTAAGTGAACTTTCTCAATAGGCCTTCCAACCAAGCATCAAAAGTATACTTAAATGATTGAAAGATTTGTACATGAAAAACATTGACTAAGATCCTATGAATAACAAGAACGAGCAATTAGATGCATCCATAATAAATCAATCACCTTATGTAAGAAAACTTCAAAAAGCTTTTCAAAACTATTGAAATATGCTGCAAGTATATCTTCCCTTCAAAGTTGATGGGAAACAGAAGTCATCTCTTGTAGTACAGCATTTAAAGACGATGTTGGTTTATTATTATCCAGGTTCAAACCTACACCTGCATAAATTAAAATGATTACTTTGACACACCACCACTTTCATACACATATATAGGCTTTTACAGCCAAGGATTATGATTTAATTTATAAGTATTTAATTCAGAAAGTTGAGAACAACTAACAGTGAAGAGCTTATATGGACTTAAAGAACAGACCATTTACCTGCACTAATATTGAACTTCTTAGATGTGTACGTGGAGGTGCAGAGAATGCCTCCCACTTTAAGCCCATTTAGATAAAGATCATTAGGCCACTTTATTCTAACATCTATTTGAGGTAGTCCCTGCAAATTAATTGAGCCTGTTCAGATCATAGCTTGAAGTTTTACAATTCATGGAAAAAAAGAAACCGCCAATCCCTACAACGAAGAAGTCCATATCTAAAAACAGGAAAAAAAAGAAACTGCCAATCCCTACAACGAAGAAGTCCATATCTAAAAAGCAGGAAAAAAAAGAAACCGCCAATACTCACTTATCTAGTAGTGTATAAAGAACCATATCTATAACAAAACGGTACAAAAAAGAAGAAAGTATCCACATTACTGGAGGGACAAGATCCAAATATAAGATAAACTAATTCTAACTTCCAAGCAAGTCCTCCACAAACTAAGAACAAAAAATTAGTCAGAAATAAATCTACCAATAAAGTTTATTATTATAGAAAAAGCTAGTGTGCAAGAAAACTAACACTAAATAATGCAATACAAAAAAAGTAACATCATTAAATTGAACTCACGGCCATATGACAAAAAACCCAACAAAAGGAGATATAGACAGTTGCGTAAAGCTATCCATGCATTTATCCAAGCAGAAGCATCAACAAAAGAAATCATCTGAAATCTGAGACAATAATGAAGCTTGTAAGAAGCAGAAGTAAAGATAATTCGATTACAAGTTAACTATGTAATTTAACTATAAAATAATATATTACCAAAAGATGTGGTTGAAGTACCTCGAATATGAATTTTATCAAATACTTTGAATGCAGTTTTTTGTTAGAAAATCATGGTGTTTCCTCCCAAAAAGTTCAACGCCTTCTCCTTTTATTTACTACACATATGAAGATTATTACTACTCACAAATTTCCAAAAGTAAAGAGATTGTTATTTATGAGTGCTCACATCTTTTCAATAATAATAAATTACCTCTAAAGTAGACTCATCAAGCTTGTCATCGTAACCTTCATCTATATTATAAGCATCAAAACGTATATCTTCACAATACAAAAAACTAGAAAGTAAGTAAATATAAAATTTTAATATAACAGTCTAGGTAAACTTAAATCACATTATGTAATTTACCATTTGACATTGATGGATTTGAAAATTTCTCCCTTAACCAATCTTGTAAGCAAATCAGTGCTTGGATGGTATAAGGTTTTAGACATGTACGTTTCTTTTGAATTACTCTAGAGCCTGTGCTAAATGCAGATTCTGAAGCCACAGTTGAAACAGGAATCGACAAAATATCGCGTGCCATTGCAGCTAATATTTGAAATTTGCTCTCATTAACTTCCCACCACTTCAGAATATCAAATATTGCATCATCCGGAGAAAACTAAAAAAATATAAATGCATTAAGTACATCAATTAAAATAAAACTCTATTAAAAGAAAACAAGAACATAAATTAACTATATACCGGTTCTTGTAAATAAATCTCCAGCTCGGTTTTTGATTCTTCTTCCTTCCTTGTTTCTGCTTTAAACTTTAAGAAATCATTCATACTTAAATCTTCATTAGAACTCACCAATGAAGATGACTCATCGCGAAAATCACTTGCAACACTATGATGTCTAGAAGAATTTACTTTTTCCTCATACCAATCAAATAATTTTGAAAGCTCGTCGAACACTGCTTTTACATACATTTGACTAGAATCATTATACACTTTAGTATAACAAAACGCCACAAAATCCAATTTTCTCCGCGGATCGAGTACAACAGCAATGGCTAACACCATAGAATAATTCTCCCAATATTGTGTAAATTTTTCCAACATAGCCACTTGCATTTTTGAGATAAGTATAGAATTCCAATTCTTTTTTAAATGCAGCTGAATCATGCAGACTTGAAAAAAATACAAATTAGCTGTTGGAGTTTTGATGGCCGAGAAAATATTAGTTGAATCATCAAAAACTTTAAGAAAGTTGCATAATTCCTGAGCTATTGACCAATCATTTTCTGTAGGTGGATGCTTGAAACTCTCAATCAAATTGAACCTATAAAAAACATCTTTATGTTCTAAAGCCCTCTTTAACATATGATATGTGGAATTCCATCTCGTCACACAATCCAAAAGCAGCCCTCGATCACCCAACTTCAATTCAGTAAATACTTTTAAACGCTGTGGAGATGAAAGAACAAATTTAACCGCATCGCGAATTCGAACTATATTGTCATCTAGCTCCTTGAGGCCTTCCTTGACGATTAAATTTAAGATGTGTGCAGAACATCTAATATGAAAATATTTTCCAGCAAGCGGAAGAGATAATCGATAGCGCCCTTTCAGTGTAGATGCAACAATATTATTTGCTGACACATTATCTAATACAAGAGCACACAATTTATCTTCAATTCTCCATTCAGCTAAGCACTTCTCAATTGTCAAACTTAATATGATGCCAGTATGACGTTCATCAAGATGCAAAAAATTGATTATCTTTTTCTGGAGTTTCCAGTTTTCATCAATATAATGTGCAGTGATGCTCATATAACACATTGTTTGAATACTAGTCCATGTATCGGTAGTAAGACTAATACGTCCTTTTGATTTAAGAATTAAATCTTGAAGGATTTTCTTTTCTTTTCTATACAATTGTAAGATATCCTTCGTCTTTGCTGTTTTGTGATTTAGATTAAACTCTGGTTGAAGGTTTTGAATCATGATTCTAAAGGCCGAGTGATCCACAATAGAAAATGGAAGTTCACACATTACTATGCATCGAGTGATATCATCTCGGCTTTGCTCTTGATTAAATTTGAAAATTTTTAATTCATTTGAAGACTCATGACTACCTGATAATTGAGTTTGTGCCATCTGTTTTCTTTTGTAATGCAGACATGAGGAATTCAAATGCTTTCTAAGCGTAGAAGTTCCATTGGTTGATTTGTGAACGAAAACTTTCTGACAATGAAGACAAGTTGCCTTTGCATTTACTAAATCTTTGCTAAAATCCTTCTCCCATATTTCTGATCCTTTCCTTTTCTTACTGTTGGATGGAGTTGAACCTAGAGATGGAATTATAATATGCACACTTAAAATTCTAGAAATGAGGCTTTATTAAGTAAAAGAATATTACTCAAGATTAATACCTTGACTGGGTGCTACATCAGAGGCGGTCCCAATGTTCTCCATTTCACTCATCGCAAATCCTTTTTTAGTATCTTTACCAATAATAATACATATCCAGGACTGTCAAATAATAATACCTTATCCTCTCAAGTTGTTTTGTTGCAATAAACAATGATAACATATTTCAACCATCATCATAGTTCTTGACCAACATCTGCCAAGTAAAAAAAATGCTAAAAAAATCAATTTAAAGTAAGATAGGAACGATACAAATGAGACTTTTTGGATTACAAATGAAAGAGGCGAAAAAATACATCTAAAGCATAAACAATAATTTCTCGATTAGCGGCAATAATTATTGAAAAAAATAACATTCATAATACATTAAAATGGAAACTCAAGAAGCATAAACAATAATTTCCATACAAACACAAAAGTAAGCCCAAGCTTTATATTTCCTGTCTAAATTAAATTAATGATTTATAAGCTATTATTTATCAAATAATTACTGCAATTAACATATATAATTGGCTAAATGATAGTGATTAAAAAATTAAGTATTTAGGTTAAGTTTAATCATCATCCGATCAGTTATATACACTTGGAATTCTCAGCTTTTTCTTCCTGTTCTTTTGTTTTAGTCACCGGGGCCGAAGGGGGCCAAGCAAACCAAATCAGTAAACCCTAAATTTTTTAATTTGAAAATTCTGGATAAGTGAGAGACAAAAGTCTCCTTCAAAAAGAAAAAAAAGAGGAAAGGCAGCAGCGCCTGAGCTTAATCCATTTCTATTCTCCTTACTCTCTCGGCCCGCACATTAGATGTGTTGAAGATCGATTACTGACTTGTATTGATATTTTGCATTACAAACTTATCATAAATTAGCACATAATAACCACATACTTGACACAGAACTGCTGGAAGCCTGATTAGAAAAAGCAGAGGAATGAAAAAAAAGACCTTACCTTCATAGCCGAGCGGCCCGAGCTATGCTGAGAAGTTATCGGCGGTGGAGTTCAAAGAAACCAGCTGGAACTTGGAAGCCTGAAATCCCGCAATGAGATCAAAAAAAAAACAGAGCGGAAGTGCCTGCGAGCGGGAGAGGAGAGAAAAAAAAACAGTGCGGTGCTGGAAGCCTGAAAGTCTTCGGGAGAGAAGGAAGTGCTCAAGTGCAAGTATGCAACTGTGCATTACCGTGTTGTCCAAGTCCAACTCATGAGTCATGATGCTCTGCAGATGTGCTGAGTGCTATCTGATGTGAAGTGTATGCAGTAGGAAAAAAGCTGATTTGATTTAACCAAAATGATGACTTTTAAATTTTTATTATAATTTTTAATATATTAATAAATAGTTAAATAATATTTTTTTATATTTTGAAGATAAATAAATTTTTTAGATTAAAATAATAATAATTAACGGGTTACGGTTCGGTTCTATGTCGGTTCGGTCCGGATCAGGTTAAGAAATTTTGAAACCGTTTGAAACTTGCCTATTGCGGTTCCGGTTCCGGTTCCGGTCCGGATAATAAAATGAAGGAACCACACCCGGACCATTGTTGTTTTCGGTTCCAAAATTCAAACCGGAACCCAAAGAATTCACGAACGGTTCGGTCCGGTTCTTTGCGGGTCCGGTTCGGTTCCGGTTCAACTTGCGGTTTTCGGTCTTAAGTGACAGCTCTAGCCGTAAGAGAAAAGTGGTGATGGCCCCTTCTGGCGACCTTGATGTGGTGGTGGCAGCAGTAACTTCTGATATTTATCATGATTCGGCTCCTGAGGTGCAGATACTTGCTTCCCCAGTTCCTCAGGTCTCTGCCGGTACAGTAGCTCCGCGGATGTCCTCTTCCTTGAGGGCGATGAGCGATGCGGTAAGGGTTCGGTTTTCTCCACTATTTTTTTCTTTGCTGATAAAGGCTAACTTCGATTTCTTTTTTATGCAGATAGAGACCCAGACGCAGATTGCAGTGACCTGGAATGATCATTGCGTGAGTCTGAAGGATGGGTATCTTACTCTTCAGGAGAAGCTTCGATCGACGATGAGTTCGCTTGCCTCCTTTAGGGAGGAACACGACCGGGACATCGCGCGGTCCCGCCGAGTTGGTTCGGAGCTGAAGTCCGAGCTAGAGGATGCACGCGCGGCTTTGAAGGTGGAGAAGACTTTGGTAGAGAGGACCACTCAGTTGTTGAAGCACTCGAAGGAGGAGACTTCAGGCTTGGGAACCCAGTTACAGGCGACGCGGGAGGAGGTCTCAGGCCTTGAGACTCAGCTTCAAGCGGCGAAGGCGCTGGTGGAGATGCTGTCCACTAATGACCATGTGTTCGAGCTGAAGGCTGCAGGGCTTGCGGAGTACTTGGAGTCACTGGACTACATGCGAGACCGTAGCCTGATCGCGGAGGAGGTTCGTGACGATATCTGGTCCAAGGAGGTGGAGCATCAGATGGATGACATACGCGAGTTGGCGCTCCGACGCGGTGTTTCGAAGGCTTTTTGCTTTGTTAGCAAGAGCCTAGGATGTGACACATCCAGTTTTAGTTTTGCAGATATTTCTGAGAATGAGCGTTCTGACACCGAAGACGAGTAGTAGTACTTTTGCCATTGTATGCTTACATTTTGTTGTACTTTGTTTTGCCCCTTATTTGGTCTTGGTTGTTGTCGTCTTTAGACGCCGATTGTACTTGTATTATTTCAGCTTTGCTTTGTTACGACATTGTTGTTGTTTTCATGTCATTTTGGCCGCTTGTTTGAACTAGCTTGCTGCTTACCTTGTACAGCTTAGGTTTGTGACTCATAGTGAGTGTGGGATGCTTGCGGCTTAGTTTGCGCGAGGTATGCTCGCGGCTTCTTCGTGAGGTGGGAAGGCCCCCATGGTGTTGCGCGAGGGTTACTGGTGGCTTAGTTTGCGTGAGGGATGCTCGCAGCTTCTTCATGAGGGGGCAGGCCCCCACGGTATTGCGCGAGGGTTGCTCGCGGCTTAGTTTGCGCGAGGGATGCTCGCGGCTTCTTCGTGAGGGGGGGAGGCCCCCACAGTGTTGCGCGAGAGTTGCTCGCGGCTTAGTTTGCTCGAGGGATGCTTGCAACTTCTTCGTGAGGGGAGCAGGCCCCCACGGTGTTGCGCGAGGGTTGCTCACGGCTTAGTTTGTGCGAGGGATGCTCGCAACTTCTTCGTGAGGGGGCAGGCCCCCACGGTGTTGTGCGAGGGTGGCTCGCGGCTTAGTTTGCGTGAGGGATGCTCACGGCTTCTTCGTGAGGGGGCATGCCCCAACGGTGTTGCGCGAGGGTTGCTCGCAGCTTAGTTTGTGCGAGGGATGCTCGCGGCTTCTTCGTGAGGGTGCAGACCCCCACGGTGTTGCGCGAGGGTTGCTCGTGGCTTAGTTTGCGCGAGGGATGCTCGAGGCTTAGTTTGCGCAAGGGATGCTTGCGGCTTCTTCGTGAGGGGGGCAGGCCCCCACTGTTGAAGCCAAAATTGACCGAAGTCAAAATTGACTTCCGTGGAGTTTGGGGTCCCAAAAGAGGGGTGACCGCACACCTACTACACTCAAATGAACAATCTAGGCTCTAGACTAGGAACGTAAGGGACAGACCCAAGGTCTCAGCGTGGAGGACCCACCGCATACCCGGAAGACTAACGAACTCTTCCCCTCCCAAGCCAAAAGCTGAGCTAAGACACCTTCGGAGGGCGCTCTTGGCCGACCGGAACATCTAAGGAGGGTCTCAAGACCAACTCTCTCCTATCCAGATGTATCTCCTCGGGTCTATACAAAATGCTCCTCAAACGCGCTACTAAAGGCGCAACATCGCCGAGCAATAGTACAACACGCTGCCCAACTGGGCTGCAAATAGCGCGACTCTGCTGCCCTAAAGGGGCTATCAACAGGCCAACAGGGGCTTCCCGGCATAAACCTCGGGGCTCCCACGGGACGAGCGGTTCACGAGCACATCGCTCGCCCGAAACAAAAAGAGTAAATCACACATTCGCAGAGCATCACAGATTATAAATTATTACAGGAATATAAATTCCATACATCGGCACGCAGGCCGGCAATATAAATAAAAATAGGCCTTCGAGGGCCGGCAAAAGCTTGGGCTTAAGCCCGCTATTCCCCGCTTGGTACTGCAACACCTGTACGCCAACGTCTCGACGAACGACTGTCAGCTGAACGACAGTCGGCTAACATAAGCTGGCCAAATATATTCCGTACACCCCTTTTTCGGGGCTACGGTGCGCATTCCCTGCAAATAGATGGTATCCAAATTCCACGGGGTCTTCTCCGGGGACCCCAGAACATCACCAATCCGGCTCACACGTCCGGATGGGCTTCACACAGAACATCACCAATTCGGCTCATACGTCCGAATGGGCTTCACACAGCACATCACCAATTCGGCTCGTGCGTCCGAATGGGCTTCACACAGTACATCACAAATTCGGCCCGTACGTCCGAATGGGCTTCACACAGAACATCACCAATTTGGCTCATACGTCCGAATGGGCTTCACACAGCACATCACCAATTCGGCTCGTGCGTCCGAATGGGCTTCACACAGCACATCACCAATTCGGCCCGTACGTCCGAATGGGCTTCACACAGAACATCACCAATTCGGCTCATACGTCCGAATGGGCTTCACACAGCACATCACCAATTCGGCTCGTACGTCCGAATGGGCTTCACACAGCACATCACCAATTCGGCCCGTACGTCCGAATGGGCTTCACACAGCACATCACCAATTCGGCCCGTACGTCCGAATGGGCTTCACACAGCATGCCTAAATCCGTACTCACACTTCCGGATACTAGATGCAATTAATAGCGGGGACGTACACGTCAACCCGTCGGAGAGCTCCCTTCCCTCACCCGTTGGTGGAGAGGGGCTTCCATGCAAATGTAAATCGATGGCTTCACCTGCCCGAGTAGAAACATCGTTACCCTTGGCGCGTGCTTGGCGGCGGTGCCGGTGGCCGATCTCCCTTTTAGTTCCAGCCTTGCTCGAGGCGACGACGGGAAGAGGGGGCCGAGGGGAGCTCGGCCCCGCTGGAGGCGGCCAGGAAGAAGAAGGGGCCGAGAGGAGCTCGGCTCCGCTGGAGGCGGCCTGGAAGAGGGGGCGAGAAAAACTCGGCCCTGGCCGGCGACGGGAGGGGAGGCCGAGAGGAGCTCGGCCTGCTGCGATGCTCTAGGTCGAGAAGAAGAGAGGGGCGGCCTGGATGGGAAGTGGGGGCCAAGAGAAGCTCGGCCCTGGATGGCGACGGGAGGGGAGGTCGAGCCTCGCTCTTTTTGGCCGGCGGTTGGAGAGATGGAGGGAGGAGCGGCTGTGCTCCTCCAGGCGGTCGACGATGAGAGAGGAGGAGAGGAGGCGCGGGCTGCTGAAGCCGGCGGTGGAAGAGGAGGAGAGGAGGCGCGGGCTGCTGAAGCCGGCAGTGGAAGAGGAGGAGAGGAGGCGCGGGCTGCTGAAGCCGGCGGTGGAAGAGGAGGAGAAGTCCGCTCCAGGCTTGGCCGGCGGCTGGATCGGGCCAAACCCTCAAGGCTTTTTTCCTGCTCCTTCTTCTTGCTTTTTGCTTTTTCTTTTTTCCTCTGCCCGTGCCGAGCCCCCCTCCTTGTCCAGCTGTTATCTTCTTTCCCTTTTGCTTTTTTTATTTCATATATTATACATAATATATTATACATAATATATTATATAATATGTACATATTATATTATATATATATTATATTATATGCAAACGCATATTAAGAAGCACCTGTCCGTAAAATCTCTGCGCGCTCGCACGAGCTCCTGCGCGTCTTCGAACGGGGCTGTGCCACATTGCCGCTCATAGCGCCCCCCAAGTCCGTCACTTGGGGAGGATCCCGCTCGCCCGGATACGGGGTTGTACACAATCCCCGCTCTTTTCGAGGTTGGTACAAGCTCGGAAAGAAATGTCCAATCCCAAGTATCCGGTGAGTGGGAGCCGACCCAAAAGAAAAATTTTGAGAAAATCCAAAATTTGCATCCAAAACACTAAACTTTTCGTGCCCATTTTGATCATTCTGAACCACTCGATACTTATAACGCTCCCTACTACCGAACTGCCCTTATACCCTTACTTACAATAAGTATACCTGGGGCCGAGCCCGGCTCGAGGCGTCGATGAAGTAGCTAAACCGAAGCGTCTCAAAAGCCAACCTTTCCCCCACAAGCGAGCCTTCGGACCTGCCAGCTTGATGGGAGCCTGCGCAGCGGGTCTACCTGGGGCCGAGCCCGGCTCGGGGTGTCGTAGAAGTGGCTAAACCAGAACATCTCAAAAGCCAAACTTTCCCCCACAGGCGAGCCTTCGGACCTGCCAGCTTGATGGGAGCCTGCGCAGCGGGTCTACCTGGGGTCGAGCCCGGCTCGGGGTATCGTAGAAGTGGCTAAACCAGAACATCTCAAAAGCCAACCTTTCCCCCACAGGCGAGCCTTCGGACCTGCCAGCTTGATGGGAGCCTGCGCAGCGGGTCTACCTGGGGCCGAGCCCGGCTCGGGGTGTCGATGAAGTGGCTGAACTGAAGTATCTCAAAAGCCAACCTTTCCCCCACAGGCGAGCCTTCGGACCTGCCAGCTTGATGGGAGCCTGCGCAGCGGGTCTACCTGGGGCCGAGCCCGGCTCGGGGTGTCGATGAAGTGGCTGAACTGAAGTATCTCAAAAGCCAACCTCTCCCCCACAGGCGAGCCTTCGGACCTGCCAGCTTGATGGGAGCCTGCGCAGCGGGTCTAACTGGGGCCGAGCCCGGCTCGGGGTGTCGATGAAGTGGCTGAACTGAAGTATCTCAAAAGCCAACCTTTCCCCCACAGGCGAGCCTTCGGACCTGCCAGCTTGATGGGAGCCTGCGCAGCGGGTCTACCTGGGGCCGAGCCCGGCTCGGGGTGTCGATGAAGTGGCTGAACTGAAGTATCTCAAAAGCCAACCTCTCCCCCACAGGCGAGCCTTCGGACCTGCCAGCTTGATGGGAGCCTGCGCAGCGGGTCTAACTGGGGCCGAGCCCGGCTCGGGGTGTCGATGAAGTGGCTGAACTGAAGTATCTCAAAAGCCAACCTTTCCCCCACAGGCGAGCCTTCGGACCTGCCAGCTTGATGGGAGCCTGCGCAGCGGGTCTACCTGGGGCCGAGCCCGGCTCGGGGTGTCGATGAAGTGGCTGAACTGAAGTATCTCAAAAGCCAACCTCTCCCCCACAGGCGAGCCTTCGGACCTGCCAGCTTGATGGGAGCCTGCGCAGCGGGTCTACCTGGGGCCGAGCCCGGCTCGGGGTGTCGATGAAGTGGCTGAACTGAAGTATCTCAAAAGCCAACCTTTCCCCCACAGGCGAGCCTTCGGACCTGCCAGCTTGATGGGAGCCTGCGCAGCGGGTCTACTTGGGGCCGAGCCCGGCTCGGGGTGTCGATGAAGTGGCTGAACTGAAGTATCTCAAAAGCCAACCTCTCCCCCACAGGCGAGCCTTCGGACCTGCCAGCTTGATGGGAGCCTGCGCAGCGGGTCTACCTGGGGCCGAGCCCGGCTCGGGGTGTCGATGAAGTGGCTGAACTGAAGTATCTCAAAAGCCAACCTTTCCCCCACAGGCGAGCCTTCGGACCTGCCAGCTTGATGGGAGCCTGCGAAGCGGGTCTACCTGGGGCCGAGCCCGGCTCGGGGTCTTTCGATTCAACCATTTCCCTCTCATGTCGTAGGAGAAACCACCTAAATGATAATACATATTTTCGAAATGAAAAGGGCCTTTAAAACTATCGACACTATTCCAAAAATTAGAATCGTACACTCAAAAATCAATGCCTGATAAGGAGAAAATATACTTCCGACATGTTTGAAATTTCTGAGATCATTAATCGTAATCTTCTCAAGCACAAAGATAGCACCAATGAGATCCAGAAAAAACTCTTACCAATCCAAGAAAACCAAGGGTCGTATTAAGCAAACGGTGAAGTTCATATCCAAATAAGCACGGAAAACCGTATAGATACAAAGCTCATCTAAAGCAAAAACATATAAGCCATCTGAATATTTTACTGCATCCTCATAAGCAAGGAAAAATGTCAGCATAGTTGCAACAACCGAACTAGTAAATGTCAAACAGTAAAGTTCATTGCACAATATTGAATAACAGTAGCAACTGGAAAATCTTCAGCATCATAAATCCAAAACCAACTGGAAAACTAATATTGGATTTACTAGTTCTTAATATTGAGTTTGAAAATCAATGAGTTGGGGAATGTCAAGAAAAATAGGGCAATATGAAAATGTTTTGAGTTGAAGTGAAAAACTAGGCCAACCCAAAAATAATAACTCTTTTGAATTTTCAAACTGTAATAGGTAGTCCATTTTACTCTCTAAATTTTAGAAAGAAAGTCATAGATTAGACTAGTTTTTGAATCGTATCAAACGAATACACAACCCTAGCTAGGTACTATTATTTGAGTATAGCAAGATCAGCTTGGCAATATAGATTTTATAACAAAACAACAGGTTCAGTAACTCGATAAACCGTCTCGAACACGAACCTTATCAGTCTCAAAGCATTTGTAATGATCAATGAAATAAAGAACTCAGGAGAATATGCACTTAATTTGTTAAATAAAATAGTAACACCTTTTGATAGAGTTTGTAAATATCTAGATGATTCCAGTAAAGCTGAACCTTTTTCAAGATTCAAACCATCCGTAAACGAAGTATTACCAAAAATATCATCCTGCAAGGCTAACATTATCGCAAATATCATACTCTTGTTGGATCTACGACGTATTGCAAAGTAACAAAACACGAGCGAACAAAACAAGTATGGATATTTCTCAAGCAAAAGCTCCCGAGTTAAGGCGCGACATAATTAGATGAAAACCTCATTTCATCAAACAGGTGAAAAAACCAACTCCCTGAGCTACGGATTGGGGTAAAAATTGAAATCTAACATTAAAATACATTTTTGCCAACTAGATTCATGTGAACTCTATAAAACAAGTCCAATTTCCAGTCATAAGATGGCTTTAGGTTCTTCACGAAGGGAAACTAAAGAAATTTATACGACAAGCGAAAACAAAGCTCACATTGCCAAATGATCCTCGCCTTGTGAGATCCAAAACTGCTTCGAAAAGTTCGACAAACATTTGAAAATAAATATAGGTGCTCAAAGAGAATTATTAAACTCAGAATTTATTCCTTGCACCTAACATTTGAATATATCCTCACGACGAAAGAACCTAAAACAACTCAATGACCCTTTTTTTTCTTTTTGCTAAGGTCACTAGCCTAGTAAATCAAAATGAAAGCCTGGGAGATGTCTTGGAAGAACAATAAGTTGACAGACCATTCAAATCATTACCTTAAACAAATAAACACATCGTCTTTGCTCTACTTGAAGCTTACGATTTAAAAATGATGATGGGACTAGAGCTCAAGGTCCCACTCCGCATTCATGAAGACTCGTTCTCTCATGGTGAACCTGATATCGATAAAGCATTCCGCACAAGGATGACCTTCCCAACTACATCTCAACCTTAAATTGGAAAACAGGAAACTGAGGGGGGACTTCCTTCATCGCGTGACCCCGGTCGTCACTTAGTTCCTCTTCTATAGCCACGACGTTCAACTGAGTTTTTCTGTGCTGGCCACTCTCCACGCTCACCGCACCATAACTGTTGAAGCCAAAATTGACCGAAGTCAAAATTGACTTCCGTGGAGTTCGGGGTCCCAAAAGAGGGGTGACCGCACACCTACTACACTCAAATGAACAATCTAGGCTCTAGACTAGGAACGTAAGGGACAGACCCAAGGTCTCAGCGTGGAGGACCCACCGCATACCCGGAAGACTAACGAACTCTTCCCCTCCCAAGCCAAAAGCTGAGCTAAGACACCTTCGGAGGGCGCTCTTGGCCGACCGGAACATCTAAGGAGGGTCTCAAGACCAACTCTCTCCTATCCAGATGTATCTCCTTGGGTCTATACAAAATGCTCCTCAAATGCGCTACTAAAGGCGCAACATCGCCGAGCAATAGTACAACACGCTGCCCAACTGGGCTGCAAACAGCGCGACTCCGCTGCCCTAAAGGGGCTATCAACAGGCCAACAGGGGCTTCCCGGCATAAACCTCGGGGCTCCCATGGGACGAGCGGTTCACGAGCACATCGCTCGCCCGAAACAAAAAGAGTAAATCACACATTCGCAGAGCATCACAGATTATAAATTATTACAGGAATATAAATTCCATACATCGGCACGCAGGCCGACAATATAAATAAAAATAGGCCTTCGAGGGCCGGCACAAGCTTGGGCTTAAGCCCGCTATTCCCCGCTTGGTACTGCAACACCTGTACGCCAACGTCTCGACGAACGACTGTCAGCTGAACGACAGTCGGCTAACATAAGCTGGCCAAATATATTCCGTACACCCCTTTTTCGGGGCTACGGTGCGCATTCCCTGCAAATAGATGGTATCCAAATTCCACGGGGTCTTCTCTGGGGACCCCAGAACATCACCAATCCGGCTCACACGTCCGGATGGGCTTCACACAGAACATCACCAATTCAGCTCATACGTCCGAATGGGCTTCACACAGCACATCACCAATTCGGCTCGTGCGTCCGAATGGGCTTCACACAGCACATCACCAATTCGGCCCGTACGTCCGAATGAGCTTCACACAGAACATCACCAATTCGGCTCATACGTCCGAATGGGCTTCACACAGCACATCACCAATTCGGCTCGTGCGTCCGAATGGGCTTCACACAGCACATCACCAATTCGGCCCGTACGTCCGAATGGGCTTCACACAGAACATCACCAATTCGGCTCATACGTCCGAATGGGCTTCACACAACACATCACCAATTTGGCTTGTGCGTCCGAATGGGCTTCACACAGCACATCACCAATTCGGCCCGTACGTCCGAATGGGCTTCACACAGCATGCCTAAATCCGTACTCACACTTCCGGATACTAGATGCAATTAATAGCGGGGACGTACACGTCAACCCGTCGGAGAGCTCCCTTCCCTCACCCGTTGGTGGAGAGGGGCTTCCATGCAAATGTAAATCGAGGGCTTCACCTGCCCGAGTAGAAACATCATTACCCTTGGCGCGTGCTTGGCGGCGGTGCCGGTGGCCGATCTCCCTTTTAGGTCGAGCCTTGCTCGAGGCGACGACGGGAAGAGGGGGCCGAGGGGAGCTCGGCCACGCTGGAGGCGGCCTGGAAGAAGAAGGGGCCGAGAGGAGCTCGGCTCCGCTGGAGGCGGCCTGGAAGAGGGGGCGAGAAAAAATCGGCCCTGGCCGGCGACGGGAGGGGAGGCCGAGAGGAGCTCGGCCTGCTGCGATGCTCTAAGTCGAGAAGAAGAGAGGGGCGGCCTGGATGGGAAGTGGGGGCCAAGAGAAGCTCGGCCCTGGCCGGCGACGGGAGGGGAGGCCGAGCCTCGCTCTTTTTGGCCGGCGGTGGGAGAGATGGAGGGAGGAGCGGCTGTGCTCCTCCAGGCGGTCGACGATGAGAGAGGAGGAGAGGAGGCGCGGGCTGCTGAAGCCGGCGGTGGAAGAGGAGGAGAGGAGGCGCGGGCTGCTGAAGCCGGCGGTGGAAGAGGAGGAGAGGAGGCGCGGGCTGCTGAAGCCGGCGGTGGAAGAGGAGGAGAAGTCCGCTCCAGGCTTGGCCAGCGGCTGGATCGGGCCAAACCCTCAAGGCTTTTTTCCTGCTCCTTCTTCTTCTTGCTTTTTGCTTTTTCTTTTTTCCTCTGCCCGTGCCGAGCCCCCCTCCTTGTCCAGCTGTTATCTTCTTTCCCTTTTGCTTTTTTTATTTCATATATTATACATAATATATTATACATAATATATTATATAATATGTACATATATATTATATATATATTATATTATATGCAAACGCATATTAAGAAGCACCTGTCCGTAAAATCTTTGCGCGCTCGCATGAGCTCCCGCGCGTCTTCGAACGGGGCTGTGCCACATTGCCGCTCATAGCGCCCCCAAGTCCGTCACTTGGGGAGGATCCCGCTCGCCCGGATACGGGGTTGTACACCCACAGTGTTGCGCGAGCATTGCTCGCGGCTTAGTTTGCGCGAGGGATGCTCATGGCTTCTTCGTGAGGGGGGCAGACCCCCACGGTGTTACGCGAGGGTTGCTCGCGGCTTAGTTTGCGCGAGGGATGTTCGCGGCTTCTTCGTGAGGGGCGCAGGCCCCCACGGTGTTTCGTGCATTGTATTTTTTGTTTGCACATATGAGATTTGTAGCAACATGATTTAATAATTGAATGAAGATAACGTGCGCGCGGCTGAGCCTGCGGCTTACATAGTTTTAAACAAAACATGCACAATTAAACAATTATAAAATGGAAATCACTGTTAAAATCGGCGCAGGTTCTCTGCGTTTCAGGTACGAGAGAGAGTCTTTCCTTCTGCGTTCTGCAGCTTGTATGTTCCTGGCTTCACCACTGCCATGATGATGAAGGGGCCTTCCCAGGTCGGGGACAGCTTGTCGCCATGTGTTCCCTTCCCTGCTGTTTCGAGAGTACGAAGGACCAAGTATCCTACGTTGATCGGACGCGACTTCACTTTGCGATTGTAATAGCGGGCTGTACGTTGTTGGTACGCTGCAGCTCGGAGAGCGGCTTCTTTGCGGATCTCAGAGATCAGATCTAGATTGTCGCTGAGAGCGTCAGCGTTTGTCTAAAGGTTGAACTGGGATACCTGGGGGCTTAGAACGTCGATGTCAACTAGAATGATCGTTTTAGTTCTGTAGCAGAGATTGTACGGTGTCTCTCCTGTAGGGGTTCTTGCTGTTGTTCGGTACACCCACAATACGTTGGGGAGTGCGTTGTTCCATTACCCCCCCTGCGTCTTGGATCCGCGCCTTTAGCCCCTTCAGGATGGTTCGGTTGGTTACTTCGATCTGCCCATTAGATTGAGGATGTGACACCGCCGTGTGGCGTAGCTCGATCTTTAAGTCTTCGCATAGCTTGGTGAAGGATTTTCCAGAGAATTGAGTGTCGTTGTCGGTGATGATAATTGCAGGCATGCCAAAGCGGCAAACAATGTTCTTCCACACAAATTACTTCGCATTCTCCTCAGTAATTTTGGCTAGAGGCTCTGCTTCTACCCACTTGGTGAAATAATCGATGGCCATGATGATGAATTTCCTTTGTCCTGAAGCCTGGGGCAGAGGGCCGAGAAGGTAAATTTCCCATTGTGCGAATGACCTAGCTCCTTGCAGCGTAGTAAGGGCAACGGGTGGTTGCCTTGGAACGTTGACGTGCATCTAACAACTCTTGCCTTTTTGAACGAAGTATGTTGCTTCTCTCTTCATGGAAGGCCAGTAGATGTCTTGGCGCAGGATTTTGTGGGCCAGGGCTTTCCCGCCCAAGTGTTCTTCGCAGACTCCTCCATGGACTTCGGGAAGGGTATACTTGGCATCAGTTTCTACTAAGCATTTCAGGTAGGATCCTGTAAAAGATCGCTTGTGAAGTTCTTCGTTGATCAATGCAAACGTAGTTGCCCTCATTCTTAATTGACGGGCTTCCTTCGGATTATCTGGAAGTTGCTAGCTCTTTAAGTAGTTGACCAATGGGGTGATCCATGATTCTTTTGAGTCTTCAATCTCTGCTATCTCCCACGGTCCCTGGATACTAGGAAGAGAAATTTCTTCTACTCTGCGCCTCTTGGACTGGTAGCGGGTGTGAGACGTAGCTAACTTTGATATGGCGTCTGCTTGGCTGTTCTGCTCTCTGGGGATATGGAGAATTTTGACTTGCGGTATCTGTTGCAGGAGGGACTTTACCAGTTGGAGGTACTGAATAAGCTGCTCACTCTTGGCTTCATAGTCTCCTTCTACCTAGGACACTATGAGTTGAGAATCAGAGTAAATTGTTAACTTAGTGGTATGACAATCAATGACAAGCCCGAGTCCTGCAATTAAGGCCTCATATTCTGCTATGTTATTGGTGGCAGAGAACTTCAATCGGAGCCCGTACTCTAGTGTGACGAGTTCCGGGCTTATGGGGAGTAGCCCGGCTCCCGCTCCCTCAATGCCGAATGCTCCGTCAACGTACATAGTCCATCCTTGACCTGGCTCTGCTGAGACATCTTCCGGCTCTGTTGGTAAGGTATTTTTGACGACAAAATCTGCCAAAACTTGTGACTTAATGACGGGACGTGGTAGAAAGTGGATGTCAAATTCGCCCAGCTCGATTACCCATTTGACCAATCGGCCGGAGGCCTCTGGCTTTTGAAGAATAGCGCGGAGAGGTAACTCTGTCAATACTTTGATGGTGTGGGTCTGGAAGTAGGGACGAAGTTTCTTCGCTGATAAAACAAGTGCAAAGGTTGTTTTGTCTGCGACCGGATACCGGGTTTCAGCATCAGAGAGGATCTTGCTAAGGTAATAGATGGGGCATTGAATTCCTCCCTCGTCCTTCACCAATACTGTGCTTAGTGCGGATGGTGTGATAGCGAGATACAAAAAACAACTTCTTCAGGAGCTAGTTTTGACAGTAACGGAGGGGAAGCCAGATACTGCTTGAGTGATTCGAAGGCTGACTGACATTCGTCTGTCCACTAGAAGCCGGTAGTTCTAGCTCCTCGAAGAATATTGAAGAAGGGGAGATATTTATCCTCGATCCGTGCCAAGAACCTAGAAAGTGCTGTGATTCTCCCATTCAGCCTTTGTACTTCCTTAAGAGATCGGGGGGGGTGACATGCCCTCCAAAGCTTTAATCTTCTCAGGATTGGCCTCTATGCCTCGTTGGGTAACCATGAATCCTAAGAATTTACCTGACGTAACCCCGAATGCACACTTGGTGGAGTTAAGTCTCATGTCATACTGTCGAAGTATCTCAAAACATTTCTCGAGGTCCTCCAAATGGTTTTCTCGACGAACACTCTTTACCAGCATGTATTCCACGTATACTTCCATTGTTTTGTCGATAAGGTCTTTGAAGGCTTTGTTCATGAGCCGTTGGTAGGTGGCTCCTGCATTCTTGAGCCCAAAGGGCATAACTTTGTAGCAGTATATTCCTTTGTCAGTTCGGAAGGTTGTATGCTCTTCGTCAGTTGGATTCATTCGAATCTGGTTGTATCCGTAGTAAGCATCCATGAAACTGAGGAGTTGGTGTTCGGCGGTTGAGTCGACTAGTTGATCGATTCTGGGGAGCGGGAAGCTATCCTTAGGTCATGCTTGATTAAGGTTGGTGTAGTCCACACACATCCTTCATTTTCGAGAAGACTTCTTTACTAAGACAACATTAGCTACCCAGGTAGGGTAGTTTACTTCTTGGATGAAGTGGGCGCTAAGGAACTTCTCTACTTCTTCTCTGATTACAAGGAGACGTTCAAGAGCAAAGTTTTTCTTCTTTTGGATGACGGGCTTGCATGCCGGGTTGATGTTGAGGGAGTGTTGGATGACGTGAGGATCTATGCCAGACATATCTTCAGGGGCCCAGACGAAGATATCTTTGTTGTTTCAGAGGTAGGTTGTCAGTTCCTCCTTTTCTTGTTGTGGTAGGAGCGATCCGAGCTGGATGGTGCGAGTTGGGTTTATTGGTGAGAGAGGGACCTCAATTAGCCCTTCCATGGGCATCCATCATTGTAATACTGCTTCGTCGTGGAGATCGAAGTCGTCAATATTCAAAGTGGTGGTTACCGCAGGCTGCGCTTGTTTGGAGAAACAATTCTTGGCGGCCTCTTGATTGCCGCGAACGACTCCAATACCTCCCGGACTGGGAAAATTCATGGCGAGGTGAGGAATCAAGGGAATGGATTTGAAGATAGTTTGAACGAGTCTTCCGAAGATAACGTTGTATGCGGAGCTTGAATCTACTACCACGAACTAGATCTCGTGTGTCACCTGTCTTGGAAATTCCCCCATGGTCACCAAGAGAGTAATCATTCCTAGCACCTGAACTGGATGGTTGTCAAAGTTGTAGACTGGTCCGGCTGTCTGAGTTAAATGATGGGTGGAAATATTCATGCTTTGTAGAGTAGCAGAAAACAGAACATCGACGGAGCTCCCATTGTCGATGAGGATTCGTTTAACGTTATAACATGGATCCCCGATTCCACCACTGATTACTAGGGGATCTTGATGAGGTGTTCGGAGGCCAACCAGGTCTTCATCTCCAAAATTTATGGCGGAATCCTGCTTGAACTTTTTTATCTTCGTGGGAATCTCCTTGCTTACTGACTGAGAAGATTTGAGCGGAGAGAATGGGTGATTCGCCAATGGTTTCGATGTTTCCAACCATCTGCCTACCACCTGCTTCTCTAGGGGGGTTTGCTGATCTCTCGGCTGCCTAGGCGGGTCACGCTGATCTTGCACATGTTCTTGCAAAATTCTGTAGAGAAGTCCAAGGCAGACCAGGTGTTCGATTTCTTCTTTCAGGCGGACACAATCTTCTGTCGTATGTCCCGTGATTCGATGAAACTCACAATATTTGGATTGGTCATTCCTGGGATTAGGAGCTGGCTGTTTTGGTCGTTGTAAGGCTGGCTCATTTTGTATAGTATATAACACATTGGTGTGTGTAGTGTTGAGAGGGGTGAAGTCTTTGGGTGGCTGATCTTCTTGAGGATCTCGCTAACGCTGCCCATTGCGGCGATCGTCGCGAAACCTCCCTTCCTGATGCTGCGGAGGTTGCTCCCTTTCACTTTTGCGCTTCTAGGCACCATCAAATTGTTGGTGATGGGCTTCAATGGCTTCATCTGTGGCGATCTGTTCTTCAACCCGATGTACGAGGTCAGGATAACTGGGAACAGTTTCTCGCATTAGTGCTGAGTAGAAGCCGCTTGGTCGGAGGCCTCCGAGGAACACACCTCGCAATAACTCGGGGTCAACGCTTGGAATTTGACGGGCTTCGGCGGTAAAACGTCGGAAAAAATCTTTGAGAGTTTCTCCTTCGTTCTGACGAATTCCTGATAACTAAGAGGGGTTGCGAACGATCCTGCGGTTGGCAATGAACTGGTCGACAAATTGTCTTGTCAGCTTTGTGAAGTTAGTGATTGTATTGGCCCTTAGTGTACAACCCCGTATCCCGCGAGTGGTCGACAGGGGTTGAACCGGCCGGCTCAGACCAACTTGGACCCAGTATGCCGAGCCCGAGCTCGGCAATAGTCGAGCTGAGCTCGGCGATGGCCGAACGAAGCCCGGCATGCCGAGACTGAGCTCGGGTGCAAGAACAGGGCTCGACGATAGTCGAGCCAAGCTCGACGATGCCCGTGCCGAGTTCGGTTTCTGACGGAGCTCGGCGATCGTCGTGCCGAGCCCGAGCTCGGCAATAGTCAAGCCGAGCTCAGCGGTAGTCGAGCACAAGTCTGCCGAGTACCTGCCCGCCTAGGCCCAAGACGAGGCGAGTCAGGCCTCCTGCCAAGCGAGTGCCCCCTCAGGTCCAGCTCGCACCTCGGCCATGGCATACCTTTACTATGTGGCCCCTTTTGGTTTGCCTGTAGTCCTCGAAAACAGTGAAGGTTGTATATTAGAAGGCCATCTTTTCCTATAAATAGGACCCAAGGGGTACCTCAGAAGACACTCACGAATTCTCCGGCCTACTAGCGCTTTCTGAGGTACCTTAGCCCGGCATTTGGCTAAGGAGGGGAAGCGCTCTAAGATCTTCCGGGTGTGTGGTGGGACCTCCGCGCCGGGCCCTTGGTCTTGTCCTTGTTCCTTCTCTTTTTCTTTGTCATTTTCTTGCAGGAGTGAAGTAGGTGCGCGGCCACCCCTTCCCCAAAGGTCGAATTCCACAAGAGACCGGTTTTCCGGTTTCAACATTTTGGTGCGGTGAGCGTGGATAGTGGTCAGCAGAGAAAACCTTCTGCAGGCTCGATGACTGGAGATGAAGGACAGGGATCAGGCAGGGGCAACTCGCCACCCCCTCCCCCACCCCCAGCGGCGAGCATGCCGGCGGAGCTCAGGGAGGAGATCCTCGGGCTCGTCAGGACCGCCCTCGGCATGCGAGCTGAGAGTGCGACACCGGCTGTCCCGGTGGTCGCCGTTCCCGCACTCGGCGACGACGCACCGCTCAGGCGACCAGGGAAGGAACCCGCCGAGAGGGGCGAGCGCGAGTTCCAGGGGCGAGTTCTGTTCCCAGGCTCGGCCGCCGAGTACCACTTCGGCGAGACTGCAGGGAGGGAGTTCCCGACTCGCCCGGCTGAGGGGGGGAGCCCCTTCAGCGAGTTCGTTTCTTCAGCCCCAGTCCCCGAGGGGTTTCGCGAGCCGGAGATGACTTACTACTCCGGGAGAGGATACCCGGTCCACCACATCCAGTGGTTCGAGGACATGGTCTCCATTCGACAGATGTCAGACGGCTTCAAGTGCCGACTTTTCGCCATCACCCTCAGAGAAAAGGCGAGAGAGTGGTTCCATCAACTCCCGACCGGGTCCATCTACTGCTTTGAGGATCTGCGACGAGGTTTCATGCTGAGATTCACCACTTCTAAGAAGAGGAAGAGGGAGGCGGAGTCTTTGTTCCGCATCAAGCAGAGGGTGGGAGAGACCCTGGGAAGCTACCTAGACAGGTTCCAAGAGGAACTGTCCCAAGTTCAGGAGATGCCAGGGCACACCATGATGGTGGCCTTCACCCTGGGTCTCCAGTCCGGGTTCTTCGCAATGGAACTGAAGAGGTCACCTCCAGTGTCTTTTGAGGCACTTCTGGAGAGGGCGGCCAGGGAAGCCGAAATGGAGGCAGCACATCCAGAGTTTGCGCGAAGGTTGGCCAAGTGAGCCGTGGAAGAAGAAAGGCCAAGGGGTGGCCGAATTCAGGAGGAGAGGAGGGCTGAACCTCGGCAAAGGGAGCAGCCGCAGCAGCAGCCGCAACCCAGGTGGGTGCGTCCGGAGCAGACCCACCGTTTGGGATGGAGGCCCGAGTGGCAAGACCAGGCACCACGAAGGGGTTATCAGGGAGGAGATAACCGCCAGGGTGGCCGAGGGCAGTACAACCCCCAGGGGGGTAGGCAGGGTCAGAGACCCCCTCTCCCCGACCAGGAGGAGGCAATGGCAATTGCCATGAGGGGGAGGAGGAGAGGACAGCCGAGGAGAAGGAGGGAGGTCAGGGTGGACCTGCCCTATTGTGACTTTCATCAGGAAGAGGGGCACCTCACATCCACGTGTCCGGAGTTCCTCGAGATGAGAGGGAGAAGGGAACAGCAACAACAAGACCATCAGGAAGTTCGGATAGAGGAGATCCGACCTCGGGAGGAGGGGGATCGGTGTGAAGACCGGGTTGATGTGGGCACCCGAGGAAGGATCGGAGCGATCCACGGGGGGGGGGGGGCCGGGATCGAGGCCTCCCGTAAGTCAAGCCTCCACACTATGTACCGGAGGAGCGTTGGCTCCACATCCCAATCCCCTCCCCCAGAGGAGAAAATCACCTTCTCCAGAGAGGACTTGCCGGGTCACGAGGACCCCTTCTGCGATGCGCTGGTTATCCAGACAGCCATCGAGGATTTCACTGTCTCCCGAATCCTTGTGGACAATGGGAGTTCGGTCAACGTCATCTTCAAGAAGGCGTTCGATGCGATGAAGGTAGAGGCCAGGATGGTGTTAGCCTCGGACGGGCCTCTGTTCGGCTTCTCAGGGGAGAGGAAAGAAGTCGAGGGAGGAGTGGGACTCCATGTCACTCTAGGGGGGCAGTCACGCAACTGCAAGTTCGTCATCGTGGACGCTCCTAGCGGTTACAACGCCATCTTCGGGAGACCCCTCATCAGCGCCTTCCGCTGCGTCCCCTCGTCCTTCCACCAGTGTCTAAAGCTCAGCATCGAGGGGGTCCAGATCCGGGTTCGAGGAGACCCTAAGGAGGCAAGGGAGTGCTACGTCTCGGCGGTAAACTCCATCTCTTGGTTGGAGGGGGCCGAGGAGATGGGGCGGAGGTTGGAGGAGGAGGAGCAGGAAGCTGACAAAGAAATGGAGGTGGAGTGCCGCGCTCGGGAGGAGGCCGCGGAAGAGACTCGGGGGTCGGCCGAGGCCATGGCCGTCGAGGAGGCTGAGGAAGAGGTCCTCGCCCCTGGAAGGGGAGGTATCGAGGAATGGGAGGAGCAGTCCCGTCTGGAAGCAGCGGAAGAGGTGGAGGAGATGGAGGTCCTCACCATAGGAGGCAGGGTGGAGAAGGTCCGCGTCAGCGGGGGCCTGACCCCGGAAGCTCAAGGCAGGATGCTGGAGTGCATCCAGAGGAACATGGACATCTTCGCCTGGAGCGCCGCGGAGATGCCAGGGATCGACCCCGACGTGGCCTGCCACCGCCTCAACCTGGACCCGGAGGCTCCCCCCATCCAGCAGAAAAAAAGATACATCACGGACAAGCTCGCCGAGCCGATCAGGGAGGAAGTCGCTAAGCTCCTCGAGGCTGGCTTCATATCTGAAATCCAATACCCCGGCTGGGTCTCCAACGTTGTAATGGTTAAAAAAGGAGACGGCCGGTGGAGGATGTGTATCGACTTTTCTCTCCTTAATAAATCATGCCCGAAAGATTGTTATCCTTTGCCTCGGATCGACGCGCTGGTTGACTCAGCCGTCAGTTTCCCTGTAATGAGTTTTCTGGAGGCTTTTTCAGGTTATCACCAAATCAGGATGCACCCCCCTGACGTCAAGGACGTCTCGTTCATCACGGGAGACGGATGTTATTGTTACAAAATGATGCCCTTCGGGCTAAAGAATGCGGGGGCCACCTATCAAAAAATGATGGACAGGGTCTTCCGAGAGCAGAAGGGGAGGAATCTCGAGGTGTATGTGGATGATCTCATGGTCAAGAGCTTGGATGTCGACTCCCACATCCAGGACTTGGAAGAGACTTTCGCCACTCTCCGCAAGTTTAAGATGAGGCTGAACCCCTTGAAGTGTGTCTTCGGGGCAAGCCGGGGAAAGTTCCTAGGGCATCTTCTCACCCCCGCTGGGGTAGAACCTAATCCAGATAAGGTGAGGGCAATCTTGGAACTAAGGTCGCCGCGAAATACCAAGGAAGTACAGCAACTGACAGGGAAGTTGGCAGGGTTGAGTAGATTCCTCTCCCGGGCCGGAGAGAGGTGCTCCTCGTTTTTCAAAACTTTGAGAGGGGGTCGAAAGTTCGAATGGACCTCGGAGTGCGAGGAGGCATTCCAGGCTTTAAAGAAACAGCTGACTCAGGCCCCCTGCTCCAAGGGCCCAATGAGGGGGAAGACTTATTCCTATATCTAGGGGTCGGGGCTGAAGCCTTGAGTTCGGTTTTGGTTCGAGAAGAAGGGAAGAGACAACTCCCCGTCTATTATGTAAGTCGGATATTGAAGAGGGTCGAGCTCCGTTACCCCATCCTGGAAAAACTGGCCTTCGCCTTAATCATCTCAGCCCGGAGGCTTCGCCCCTATTTCCAGGCACACTCAATTCGAGTAGTGACCGACCACCCCCTGCGCAACATCTTCAAGGGGGTAGAGCATTCAGGTAGGTTGGCCAAATGGTCAGTGGAGCTGAGCGAGTTCGACATCTCCTTCGTCCCCCGCCTCTCGATCAAGGCCCAAGCTATGGCTGACTTCCTGGCAGAGTATGTGGTCGAGGTGGCAGAGGAAAGACTCACTCGCCCTCTCCCCTGGAAAGTCAGGGTGGACGGTGCCTCGGGGAAGCATTCTTTAGGAGTTGGGGTCATCTTGGAAAGCCCCCAGGGGATAAAGATCGAGCAGACCGTGGTAGTGCACTTTCCTATCACCAATAACCAAGCCGAATACGAAGCCGTAATCGCAGGTCTACGCCTGGCAAGAGACTTGGGGGTGCATGACGTGGAGGTCCTCACTGACTCCATGGTGGTGGCTTCCCAGATCAAGGGGGAGTTTGAGGCGAGGGAACCCACCCTGCAGCTCTATTTGATGAAGGTAAGGGGAGTCATTGGGACCTTCCAGACCTTCTCAATCAAGCACGTGCCGCGAGGGGAAAACGAGCCAGTCGACCAGCTAGCAAAGCACGGCCCCCGGATGGGAGGCACCATTACGGATCTCTTCCGACCTTCCATCGAGGAGGGGGAACTAATGGAAGTAGAACAGCACCCCTCATGGATGGATCCTTTCGTCACCTTCTTGTCCACCGGAGAATACCCGGAGGGAATGGACCGAAGAGGGCTCAAGCACAAGGCGGCATACTACCTCCTACGTGAGGGACAGTTGTACCGCAAGACCCTCTCAGGGATGTTGGCCCGTTGCGTGGCCGAAAGAGAGGTGCACAAAATTTTGGAGGAAGTCCATTCCGGTGAATGTGGGAGTCATTCGGGGAGTCGGACCCTAGAAGGGAGGATCGTCAGGCAAGGGTACTTCTGGCCCACCCTCGGTCAGGATGCAGCCGAATTCGCGAAAAAATGTCATAAGTGCCAACTATATGCCCCACTCCAGCTCCAGCCGGCTCAGAGGTTAAGAAGCATCATGGCACCATGGCCCTTCGCCATATGGGGGCTGGACCTCGTAGGACCTTTCCCTCAGGCCAGCGGGCAGAGGAGGTTTTTGTTGGTCATGGTTGATTATTTTTCTAAGTGGATGGAGGTGAAGGCTCTAGCCAAGGTGACCTCTCAGGTAGTCAGGAACTTTATCTGGGGGGAGATCATCTGCAGGCATGGGCTGCCACAGGCTATCGTCACGGACAACGGACCTCAGTTCGCCAGCACGGAGTTCATTCGTTTCTGCGAGCAGCTAGGGATTGACCTTCGGTTTGCTTCTGTCCATCACCCCAGAAGCAACGGGCAGGTGGAAGCGGCCAACAAAATCATCGTGAACCTCTTAAAAAAGAAAGTGGAAAATTTGAGGGGAAGTTGGGTGGAACAGCTTCCATCGGTCCTCTGGGCCTTGAGGACCACCCCCAATACGGCCACAGGGGAGACACCTTTCAAACTCTCTCACGGCTGCGAAGCCGTTCTACCTATCGAATTCGAGGTCCAGACGCCTCGGGTCGTCGAGGCAGGAGCCGGAAGGGAAGAATGGAGGTCAGAGAATGAGGAGGAGCTTCGACTCTCCCTTGATATGGTGGAAGAACTACGCGACTTGTCCGTCGTCAGGCAGGAAGAGGCCAAGCGAAGGATGGCCAAGTATTTCGACAAACACGTCCGTGTCAAGCAGTTCGCGGAAGGGGACCTTGTCTTGAAAAAGGTGGACGCGGCAGGGAGATCAGCCGCTGTGGGAAAACTCCACCCCAATTGGGAGGGCCCCTACATTGTGCAGGAGGTCTTGAAATCAGGGGGGTATCGCCTCCAAGATGCAAGAGGGGACACCCTCAGCCACACTTGGAGTGGCGACGATCTGAAACGTTTCTACCCTTGAAAAAATTGTAAATATCTTGGCCTTAAGAATGAAAACAAATCTCATTGTCGTATTCTATGCTCTGTCAAAACAGTGAGGGTAAAGGGGTTCGCAGCTTAAACCCCCAAGGGGGCAAAAATTTCTAAGTCTTCTCGCTCTGGGGTTAGGTCTCGTCACTCCCCTACCAGGCTCCCACCTAGCTGGCACGGCCGAGTCTCGATGGACATCGCTATGACCCTGGGGCTGAGCCCGGAGGATGTTCAACACCCGCCCTCAGGCTCTCACTTAGCTGACTGGCCAGGTGGTAGCACCCGGGAGAGGCAAAAATTTCTAAGTCTTCTCGCTCTGGGGTTAGGTCTCGTCACTCCCCTACCAGGCTCCCACCTAGCTGGCACGGCCGAGTCTCGATGGACATCGCTATGACCCTGGGGCTGAGCCCGGAGGATGTTCAACACCCGCCCTCAGGCTCTCACTTAGCTGACTGGCCAGGTGGTAGCACCCGGGAGAGGCAAAAATTTCTAAGTCTTCTCGCTCTGGGGTTAGGTCTCGTCACTCCCCTACCAGGCTCCCACCTAGCTGGCACGGCCGAGTCTCGATGGACATCGCTATGACCCTGGGGCTGAGCCCGGAGGATGTTCAACACCCGCCCTCAGGCTCTCACTTAGCTGACTGGCCAGGTGGTAGCACCCGGGAGAGGCAAAAATTTCTAAGTCTTCTCGCTCTGGGGTTAGGTCTCGTCACTCCCCTGCCAGGCTCCCACCTAGCTGGCACGGCCGAGTCTCGATGGACATCGCTGTGACCCTGGGGCTGAGCCCGGAGGATGTTCAACACCCGCCCTCAGGCTCTCACTTAGCTGACTGGCCAGGTGGTAGCACCCGGGAGAGGCAAAAATTTCTAAGTCTTCTCGCTCTGGGGTTAGGTCTCGTCACTCCCCTACCAGGCTCCCACCTAGCTGGCACGGCCGAGTCTCGATGGACATCGCTATGACCCTGGGGCTGAGCCCGGAGGATGTTCAACACCCGCCCTCAGGCTCTCACTTAGCTGACTGGCCAGGTGGTAGCACCCGGGAGAGGCAAAAATTTCTAAGTCTTCTCGCTCTGGGGTTAGGTCTCGTCACTCCCCTGCCAGGCTCCCACCTAGCTGGCACGGCCGAGTCTCGATGGACATCGCTATGACCCTGGGGCTGAGCCCGGAGGATATTCAACACCCGCCCTCAGGCTCTCACTTAGCTGACTGGCCAGGTGGTAGCACCCGGGAGAGGCAAAAATTTCTAAGTCTTCTCGCTCTGGGGTTAGGTCTCGTCACTCCCCTGCCAGGCTCCCACCTAGCTGGCGCGGCCGAGTCTCGATGGACATCGCTATGACCCTGGGGCTGAGCCCGGAGGATGTTCAACACCCGCCCTCAGGCTCTCACTTAGCTGACTGGCCAGGTGGTAGCACCCGGGAGAGGCAAAAATTTCTAAGTCTTCTCGCTCTGGGGTTAGGTCTCGTCACTCCCCTGCCAGGCTCCCACCTAGCTGGCGCGGCCGAGTCTCGATGGACATCGCTATGACCCTGGGGCTGAGCCCGGAGGATGTTCAACACCCGCCCTCAGGCTCTCACTTAGCTGACTGGCCAGGTGGTAGCACCCGGGAGAGGCAAAAATTTCTAAGTCTTCTCGCTCTGGGGTTAGGTCTCGTCACTCCCCTGCCAGGCTCCCACCTAGCTGGCGCGGCCGAGTCTCGATGGACATCGCTATGACCCTGGGGCTGAGCCCGGAGGATGTTCAACACCCGCCCTCAGGCTCTCACTTAGCTGACTGGCCAGGTGGTAGCACCCGGGAGAGGCAAAAATTTCTAAGTCTTCTCGCTCTGGGGTTAGGTCTCATCACTCCCCTGCCAGGCTCCCACCTAGCTGGCACGGCCGAGTCTCGATGGACATCGCTACGACCCTGGAGTTGAGACTGGGAGTTGGCCCGAGGAAAACACCAGGGTGCGAGCTCGCCAGTCAAGACGGCGAGCTCGGAATATCCTACCCCCCCTCTCTCTCTCCAGCTCGCTACTAAGGAAGCCCTGGTCCTATCCCAGACCCAGGGGAAGGAAAGCGGCTCTCTCCAGCGAGCCTAGCCTCGCTCAGCTAACTCGGCGAAAGACACGCCCTGATGTCTAAGGCGGATGCCGGCAACATCTTGACCCAAGCGTATTTTCACTTGTCTGAATTATCGAAAAACTAAGGCGAGACATGGCGGGAGAAGGTGAGGCGCGAGTAGGATATGGCGCGAGCACGTGTCCTAGGGATTCGCCGCGAGCACCGCGCGGGCTGGTCCTAACTCAAGACATTCTACAGGCGAGGTCGCTCTACCAAGCGCGCGGGTATAATATCGCAAGTGAGATTAAAAAGAAGATAGTAGAATTGTGCAAAATATCTTTGATTCATCATTACAAGTTTACAAGGCCCGCCTCGGCAGGGTACAAAAAAAAAGAGAGAAAGAAGAAAACAAAAGTTAACTCTCGCCCTCCCCCCTCGAGTGACGGTCCTCCTCGTCACCAAGCCGAGCGTCCTTCTCCCTCACCCCCGCAAAGAGCGAGTCGAAGCTATCTTCCTTCTCGCTGAGCGGGCTGGGCGGGAACAGGGTTGGCAGAAGTTCCCGGACGGTGACCTCCTCGCAGCCTTCCGCCAAAATCCCCGTCCCCCTCATGGCTTGTAGAAGACACTCGGCAGCCTCGACGGAGTTGACTCGCAGCCGCTCCGCGACATCAGACTCGCCAAACACCCGGGGCCTCTTGAAGGGGAAGGCCGGCTCGCTGGCGTCCGGGGAAGGAGAGCGTCGGCTTGGCGGAGGACCTCTCCCAGGAGCCCCTTGTTCTTCTCTTTCAATTCCTCCACCTCCGCCCCCAGCCGGGCGGCAACAGCCTCCTGCTCCTGGGAATATGTCTTTTGCTCGGCGAGCTGGGCTTCCCGCTCAGCGAGCTGAGCCCGCAACTGAGCTACCTCGTCTCGCATCGCGTCAGCGGCTTCGGCGTCCTGTAAGGGTTAAAAGTTCAGAACACGCGCAGGAATAATCTTAAGCAAGGTAAATAGAGGTATCCAGTGATTACCAAGCCACCGACAGACTTCGCGAGTAGAGCGTCCGCGAGGCCGAACCGCCTTTCCGCGTCGACCGCGCTCTCCTTCGCCAGGTCGCGCTCCTGCTCGGCAGTCAGCAGGGCGTTGCTGAGTTGGAAGCCGCGGCGGACCATCATGTGATGGAGCTCGAAGGCCCGCAGGTGGGCCTGCATCCCCTCGTAGCCGAGCTGACTGGGGGTAAGTTTCTTGTACGACTCGGCGCTGTCGCGGCTGTAGAGGCCGAAGCCGAAAGCGAAGGCGTGGGCGGTGGGCGGCCGGCGAGCTCCCCAGGAGGGGGCGCGAGTAGAGACGGAAACTCGGTGAGCCCCCTCGTCCCACTTCAAGATGGGCTCGCCAGCCGCATCTTTGCTCTTGCACCCCTTGCCGAAGTTGGGGTGATCCTTCGGCAGACTGGACTCGCGGACGGCGTCCTCCCCGGTAGAATCGGAGGACGGCCCGCTCTTCTTCTTCCCCTTTCGGGGGGAGGAGGCTTCTTTCAACGGGCTCAAGGGCGGCTCGTCGGACAGAGCCTCCGGCGAGCTCATGAACTTGGTAGGCGACCGGGGAAGGTGCAGCCGTCCGCGCGAGACCACCTTCGCCCTCTTCTTCTTGGGGAGCGAAGGATCGGGGCGCGAGCTCGACCCCCCGGACTCCAAGCGCTTCTTGCCGGGGATTTGGACTCGTGCTTGCTCCTCGCGACAAGCCGCTGTCGCCGCCCGGGCCAGCTCCAGAGGGTCTGAGAATATCCCCGGGTCGGCGAACGGCGGATGCTCCGGCAGAACCCGTTCCCCTGCAGAGAAAGACTTAGTCAAAAAAAGGGGGAAAGAAGAAAATATATGATAAAGTTCGCGAGAGGGCAGAGCGAGATATACCTTCACCGGGGAGAACGGGTTGAAGCGAGTCAAGGCCGCGGCGGAGGAAGGCGACCTCGAAGTCCTTGTGGAGGAAGAACTTGTGGAGGTCGGCGTCGCTACCAGACAGGGAAGGAGGACGATATATGTCCTCGCTCTTCTGCAGGGGGCGAAAGGGGATGTTGCCGAGCTCGCCCTTAATGAAGACGAGCCGGGTCATCCAATTATGATTCTTGTTCGCCAGCTCGCGAACCTTGATGAAGGACCCGCCGAAGTAGGCGACCCCGTCGGGGGTAGCCTTGTAAGAGAACAACTTGCGGAACACCGCGAGGTTGAACTCGATTCGCTCCCGGCGAAGGAAGCAGGCGAACGCCACCATCATAGCAATGGCGTTGGAATTCAACTGCGCGGGCACCGCGCCGTAGTACTTCAGGATCTGGCGGATTTCTGGCCAGAGGGGGAGGCGCAGTCCCACCTCGAAGTGCGAGATGGGGAAGACGAGCTCACCCTCCGGGAAGGAATTGATGGCCTCATGCTCGGCGGGCCTGCGAGCCTGGAAGCCGGGGGGGACGAACGCCGCCGTGAACTCGGCGAGCTCCTCCTCTGTAATGTGCCCCTCGAAAAAGCAATGATCAACAAAGTGCTGGGCGCACTTAGACCGACCGTCCGCGTCAGGGTTGGTCTTGACCATGGTCGCAGAGAAAAGGGAAATCGCGAGCTCGGGAAGACAGAGACGAAGCAAAAATTCGAAAGCAATAAAGGCGTGCCTCGGGGGTAGGTGAGAAGGTCTATTTATAGAAGAAGGTAAAGAAGGGCGAGAGGGAGGGCGAGTCGGCCGATCGGTCCGGTCTCGCCGCACCACCTCGCCACCCTCTCCTCGCAAGTCCTGCGAGCCGACCAGGCCCCCGAAGAGGGAATTCGAAAAGACTCACCAAAATATTGAAAAAGCGTCTACATATACAAAGTGGTTGAAAAGTTGTTCCAAATTATTACAAACAGACCATTCGGAGCAAATAAAAGAAAAAATATAAATAAGGGCGCAAGGACCATGCGAGGGCGGGGGCGAGTACCGGCCGACTGACAGAGGAGCCGTTTCATTCTCCCCGGTCTCGCCGGCCCGCCGTCGCAGGCCGCCGCGCATGAAGTTCCCGAAGCCGCCCCATGTTCCTATTTATCACCCGCAGGTTCTCGTCAATTTCGTCCATCAGCACCAGGGAAGACGCCTCCTCGAACGCCAGGCTGACTCCAGCACCGTCCGCGAGACGCGAGCACTCCCACTGCAGCCTGTTGTTGTCCTTCCGCAGGTCGTGGAGCTCGCGCACCAGCTTCTTGAGAACCTTCCGCTCCCGTCTTGCACGTTCAGGGCTGCCTACCTCGGAGTCCAGGAAGGCGTCCAGGGCGCTTGGAGAAGGGAGGGGCGAGTAAGGAGGTCGATCCACGGACTCGCCGTCCTCCGTCCGCCCGGGAAATTCTGGGTGAAAAACTGAAAGACGGTCAGAAAAGCAAATATCCACGGAACAGAAGAGCAATGCCGGAAATTTACCGCGTGAGCCTGGCTCCTCCGGGTTGGCGCGAGGAGAGAAGTGGCGCAGGTCCTTGCCACGCCCCGGCAGTTCTTGAGGAGCAAGTTGGTAGCCGGGAACAGGGATAATCCCGGCGCCTCTCCCCACGACCAGGGATCCAGGGGAGGGTTGCCGGGAAGGGAGGCGACTCGGCGACGCCGGCTCTCGCGAGCCCGGCTCCTTAACCTCGGGATCCTGCCGTGGCGAGTTGACGGGAATGCTTTTGGCCCGAGGGGTGGATGCTTCGCCGCTGTTCTCCCGGTCGGAAGACAATTCCACTAGATTTTTAGCAGAAGAGCCAAGAACTGGCTGGTTGGAGGAACCGGCCCCGTTCCCCAAGGCGGCAGTAAAGTCGGCCAGAATGGGTTCGGCCCCCGGGGGAAGGGGCTTCGCCCGCTTGGCCGAGCCAAAATCGGCAAAACGGCGAGCAGGGGCCTCAAGGTTGGTCAGCCCTGCGGCCTGGGCAGCGATCTCCTCGCGGGAACGTGCGAGTTGCTCTAAGACTTCTTTGGGGAGCGGCATCTTATCGGAATTTGGGGAAGGGCAAAGGTCAGACAGATGCGCAGGGGTACGTATATATAGCTACCTGTGGGGCCTACCAGAAGATTCCTTTTTGCCCCTGTCGCACTCGCCGGATCCTATGGGGTTGGATGTTTCTTTCCGAGCTTGTCCCAACCTCGCAAAGAGCGGGGATTATGTACAACCCCGTATCCCGCGAGTGGTCGACAGGGGTTGAACCGGCCGGCTCAGACCAACTTGGACCCAGTATGCCGAGCCCGAGCTCGGCAATAGTCGAGCTGAGCTCGGCGATGGCCGAACGAAGCCCGGCATGCCGAGACCGAGCTCGGGTGCAAGAACAGGGCTCGACGATAGTCGAGCCAAGCTCGACGATGCCCGTGCCGAGTTCGGTTTCTGACGGAGCTCGGCGATCGTCGTGCCGAGCCCGAGCTCGGCAATAGTCAAGCCGAGCTCAGCGGTAGTCGAGCACAAGTCTGCCGAGTACCTGCCCGCCTAGGCCCAAGACGAGGCGAGTCAGGCCTCCTGCCAAGCGAGTGCCCCCTCAGGTCCAGCTCGCACCTCGGCCATGGCATACCTTTATTATGTGGCCCCTTTTGGTTTGCCTGTAGTCCTCGAAAACAGTGAAGGTTGTATATTAGCAGGCCATCTTTTCCTATAAATAGGACCCAAGGGGTACCTCAGAAGACACTCACGAATTCTCCGGCCTACTAGCGCTTTCTGAGGTACCTTAGCCCGGCATTTGGCTAAGGAGGGGAAGCGCTCTAAGATCTTCCGGGTGTGTGGTGGGACCTCCGCGCCGGGCCCTTGGTCTTGTCCTTGTTCCTTCTCTTTTTCTTTGTCATTTTCTTGCAGGAGTGAAGTAGGTGCGCGGCCACCCCTTCCCCAAGGGTCGAATTCCACAAGAGACCGGTTTTCCGGTTTCAACACTTAGTGAATGGAACCATGCTCGGGCTTGTCCCTTGAGAGTGGATGGAAACACCTGGCAGAGGAGTTAGTCTGGAGCATTGTAGATTCTCATGATAGTGGTGAAATGATTGACATGCTCTAGCGGGTCATCGATCCCGTCGAATGTTTCAATGTTTTGGAGTTTAAATCCGTTTGGGATTGGGTGATCCAAGATCTAGGGTGTCAGAGGGGAACCCTGACATAGTGGTCGGCGGGCACGAATATCTCTTGCACCAGCCTGACGATATTCTTCGACGATGACTTCCCGAATTTCCTCCCGAGTAAACCTTTCTAGCGGAGGTAGACGTACTTCATTTGTGGGCTCATGACGATGGTCCGCTCTCGCTCTCCTCTGGGCTAGTTGAGCGGAACTAGCAGCTTCAGAATATTCTTCAGATATCTCCTGTCTTGGAGAAACTTCTTGGGGCCCGCCGTGATTTGGCGGTGGCGGTGGATCTGCTCGAGCGGGTTGCTGCGAGGGAGCTGGAGGTGCTTCAAGGTTTCGCAGTAGGATGAGCATTTCAGTTTGTTACTCTTCCATCTGGCAGACACGTCCTTCCAAACCGGTAACAGGAGCTAACGCGGCCTCAGCAGTCAGTGGCACGTCCACCAGAGAGTGTGAACGTGCAGGCTCGAGGTGTCCGCCAAGGGCGAAGCCTTCAGCGGTACGGGTGCTTCTCTTTGCTATTAGGGCTGAACTTGGAAAGGGTGATACTTGCGACCTCGTCCTTCAAAGGATGTTGGGGAAACTGTTTCCCACAGACGGCGCCAAACTATTGCGGACTAACTCGATGCCCCGGTCGGACCGGATTTGCTTGGACCGTCTTAGCTCATGAGGCGGTCGAGCGCGCACACAGTCAATGAAAGTAGAAGGTTGACACAAGATGTGATGACGTGGAAAAATCCCTTAAATGGGTAAAAAACCACGTGACCGGGTCTGCGCCGATCAAATTTCACTAGATTTCGGTGATTACAGTGTGTTGGAGAATCGGAGCGACAGACCGCTCCCGTTACAACTTGGGGGAGAGAGAGACTACGGCTCTCGACGGGCAACAGACTGTGCCGTGGGAGTAACTTGGATGTTGAAATGCATGGGATGATCCTGGTGCTCCGGTGCTTTGTGGTCGCGTACCCTTGCTGGCGACGATTGCCTTATTTCTTTGGCTTTCTCGGGGACTCAGGCGTTTTCCTGCTAGCAATGCGTTGGTGGAGCGCTAACAGCCGCAAGTGGCCGCTGGTGGTTCGCGGCGACTGGAGGCCGACTCGGAGGAGGAGGCAGGAGAGCTCTCACCTGTGGAAGAAGAAGGCAACCCGGAGAAGAGAAAAAAGTGAAGAATGAAGAGGCTCTTGGGTCCCTTTTTTAGCCTCCGGGGTAGGATCATGGTGGGCCCCACCACTAAAGTAGTGGGTTAGTGGGTGGTTACCCTCTTGATCCGACGATGAGGAGAGCCTCCCCTCGATGAGACGGTGGGGAGGTTGTCCACTACAACGGGCCGCCATGACGGCGGTAGTGGCCGGACGGGCGGCCGGCGGTGGGGGCGGCCGGCCTGGTGGCCGGCGACGGCGGACTGCCGGGGGCCGACCGCGACTGGGCCGGCGGCCTGTTGCGGCTCGTCCGGCGTCCTGCCGTGCCCGGGTCGCCGACGGCTAGGCCTGGCCACGGCTAGGCGCCGACGGTTAGGCGCCCGACCACGGCAAGGCCGGCCGCGGCTAGGCGGGCCGTGTCCAGGCCGCGGCTAGGCCGGCCGCGACCAGGCCGGCCGCGCGGCCGCGGCTAGGCCGACCTTGGCCTTCCGCGGCTAGGCCGGCGGCCTACCACGGCCACCCCGCCGGCGAGGCCATGAAGGGGGCCGGCAGCCGGTGGTGGTCAGGCCGTCCGACGGCGGGGGTCTTCCCGGCGGCGGTGGTTCTCCTCCATGGGGAGAGGGAGTGGGTCCCGCCCCCCATGATTCTCTCATCATGAGAGTTCATGGGGGGATGGCTCACCCATGATCCACTTTTGGAGGAGATCATGGGCGGGGGGGGGGGGGCATTTTCTCCTATAAATGATGGTGAAACCCATCAATAAGTAAGAGGGATAATCAGACTCACTACCAGCTTAATTACCAAAATGTCGTTCTCCAAATCTATAAAAGGGACATAGAACCCTCATTTGAGGGATCTTGTGTTCTACGTCAGAGATAGCTCTAGAGAATTCCTTCAAAGATCTCCCTGAATTCTCTGTGTGCTTGAAGATTCCGTTGAAGACCGCCATCAATTTCGAAGACTACTTGAATATCTTCCTCCAAATATGAAGATTCTTTGGAGGATTTTCACCCACACTTGAAAATTGCTTTTAGAATTCGAAGATTTCGAGAAGAAGGTTCGAAGGCCTTTTACAGTTTGGAAGACCGCTCGAAGAACTCATTCCGTCTTCAAAAATCCGGTCGCTCCAGGCACAACAAAGCTCCCGTCGCTTTCGAGTACGCCAAAGTTGCGGTCGTTGTCGAGCACGCCAAACGTCCCGTCGCTGCTGAGCGCGCAAAAGCTCAGTTCGTCACTCCCGAGCACGCCCCAAGCTCCCATGGTCTATCATCCTCGAGCATTGTACCGCTTGTAACTCTCCAAGAAATAGTAAAATTTGACCGGCATAGACCCGACCCCGTGGTCTTTTCCCCTTTCCAGGTATTTCCACGTAAAAAGATTCTCTGTCAACCGTTGATTTTTTATGTGTCTGTTTGCGTGCTAGACCCGCTCTCGAGCTAAGATGGTTCAAATCAACCTGTTCGAAAGAGAGTCGAGCGAATCTATACTATATTAAAAGGGAAAAACATACTCTGGTGAAACATTCAACTTTCTGATATACCAATATTTAATACAAAATTTATTATTTTTAAAATTTATGTGAATTTTCTTTTTGCTTAAAACATGTGAAAGTCCCCTCCCTATATTAAAAAATGTGCTCTTTTCATCGTTCGCAAACCCACGTGCGCACGACAAACGAGCGATGAGTGGAATATAGCGCTTGAAGATTTGTTAGTGGCGGGAACGCCGTTGCGCTGGAGTAATGTCGTGATCAGTATACTGTCGCACGAGGAATAATGTGCCTAGTGCACAATCGCAATCAGGATACTGTCACGGCTGACCTTATCGGATCACTTGTGTATATATATTTAGGAAAAACATTTAGGGTTTATTTGTTTAGGCGTGAGCAGCCGCGACGGGAGGAGATGAGGTGGCCGATCGAAACAGAGGGCATGACCCGGGGTTCGAAACGGGGTTTTTTGCCCCGTTTCTGATGGCGCGGCGAGTCCAGCCGGAGCAAACACCGTCGGGGGGCGATTGTTTATCCGTCGTCCGACGGCGTTGGCCCCAAACGGCCGAACAAAACGCCGCGCCAAACGAACCCTTAGGCTCCATTTGGCGCGGTGATGACGGTCATGAACATAGGGTTAAATTGTCATTTGTTAATGCCCGCCTAAAGAACTTCATCCACTTTTATATTCAAACGGTTGATGTCTCTTAGGTGATCTTTAACGAATCACTGTTTAACCTATGTGTTTATGACCGCCACCACCGTGTCAAACGTTGCTGGACGGTGGGTAAACAAATGGTCGGCAGTGACGTTTGCTCCGTTTGCACTCGTAACAAGGAGAAAATGCCCCTGATTCGCTCCATTTCGATCCCCACTTCTCCCCCTTCGATTCCAAAGTAATGTTTCGACCCGCACCTCTCCCCCTGGACCGGGATCCTCTCCATTTGGGGCGAACTGGAGGGGTCCAGTTCGCGGCCCTGATCTCACCTCCGAAATCGGACGGCAGAGAAGAAGTACACTCCAATCGCAGGGCCCACACGTCAGATCAGCCGCGAGTAAAGGTACGCCATCCGATTTTCCAGGCGACATCAAGGCCGCGAACTTGATCCCCTCCAGTTCGCCCCAACTAGAGAGGATCCGCGTCCTCTCCCCCTAAGGTTCCAAATATAGCCTTATGATGCGTTGAACATTTAAGCAGCGCGTAAGCATCGAAAGGAGAGCGTGACATTGGTGTGCGCCTGTGCGGTCGTCTGCCCTTTTAAATTCTGCCGGTTCATTTCCCGTCTCTTCGGTTTCTTTACCCTCGAGCTTTCTCTACTATTTCTGCTCCGGCGACTGGTGCTCCCGGAGAAGACGACTGCTCCTCCACTCCATTGATTCACTCCCGGAACTCTTCTCTGCCCACCTTCGTCGAACTCCGGCATGGCGGACTCGCACTTGCAAGCAGTCAAGGTATATGCGCTTCTTCCTGTTTTGATTTTTACTCCTGGTTTGTTTGTTGGAGAAGAATAGGTCGGATCGTTGCTGAGGTATGGAGATGCCATCTACAGGGAGCGAAGGTGCTCATGGTAGGGGCTGGTGGGATCGGGTGCGAGCTTCTCAAGACCCTGGCCCTCTCGGGATTCGAAGACATCCACATCGTAAGCGCTCGGATAATCCCTTTTCTTACCATTAGATTTTTCTACATTTTTGATAATTTGATAGTTACAGGCAAGAAGATCGAACTATTAGCACTTTCATCAGTGTAGTTTCCCAGCAGGGTTTCAGTGTGTATGGTGTTGGATTGTGGAAGCTGTCCGTGTTTCTCACTATAGTTAGGTTTTCAGTTAGGCGACTGAATGAATCTGAAGTCTATTCAACTGTCCCTTGCTATTGTTTTTTCTTCCCTATCACGTAAACATACAATCATATCCACTAGTTTGGTGTTGAACTTAGAGTGATCCATTGTTGCTCTAAATTCTCAGTTAGAGTGATCCACTAGTATGGTGTATGATTGCATATTTGAGACTGAATTATCTCCATTTAACATGACTTAGCTTTTCAAATTCCTTCCATGTAAGATTTTGGTCATGAATAGAAGTATGTAGTGTATATTTTATAACTAAAATATCCACAAGGGACCGTTTGTTTGGGTGGAATTGGGGGATAATAATTGAAATTGTCACCCAACTCTAATTCCGTTGTTCGGCATACCTATTAAGTGGATGGAATTAGAATTTACCTTAACTCTATTCGAATTATGCGCAGGCTAAATTCTCTCCCCATCATCTCCGGCCTAAATAGGTCAGATTTTGCATTTCTGTCCCCCTCCCATCTCACGCCCAATTTTGCTAGTAGCAGTGCAACACCACAAGAAGCTCTAGCTTGCCGGCGATTCTCCCTCTCAGGCCATCATTTCTACCCCTGCGGCTTGTCTTCCCTCTTCTATTTCCAGTTTCATCCCCTCTGTTGAGGTGTTTAGAGGCGCGAGGCTGGTGTAGGCGGCAGATAAACACCGCAGTGCACCGACCATGAAGTTCTGCTAGATGGATTTCGGTCGCCTCCTTCCCCTCAGAACATGGATTTGGCGTGGATGTTCCTCTCGTTGCTTCTCTGGAAGGGACAATGAGTGTGGATGGTCCTATAAGAATCCAACCACCATAGTATTTTATATGCATAGGCCCTTTTTCTTATCGAACAATGAAATTTTAAGTTCCAATTCATGTATACGGATTCCTGTTTGCAGCCGGACAACAGAATTGGAATGGTCTCAATTCCAATTCCTGCGTGAATTGAGCCAATTCCTGCGGGAATTGAGTCAATTCCAATTCCTATTTCTCAATTTCTTCCAAACAAACAAAATTCAAGTGTCTGGTCTCAATTATTTTTAAAACAATCAAACTATGCAGCTAAGTGCCTCAATTGTGTTTGATAACTTGTCACTGGTCAGTGATAGCTCCATCAAGGTTATGCTACTTTTTTTTTTGTTTTAGTGTGTAGTACTTTGTAGAAAGAGTTAATACATGTTCCCGCTGCTGAACAAGTTGCTAACATCCTCACCAAGGCTTTACCACGATCTCTATATTATCAGTTCTTGTCCAAGCTTGGTGCCTACGATTTGCACGCTCCAGCTTGCGGGGGAGTGTTGAAAGAAATATGTAAAGACCCATTAGTAAATGCCCATTTAGTCTCTTAGTTAGGAATTTTAGTCCCACATTTTGAATGAGACATTCTTTCCTCTTCCTCCTATATATTTGTACTCATTCGATAACATGCAGTGGAGGACAGGTTTTGGGTCCGTTCGGGGTTGATTCGGCGACTTACAATATATGGCATGTCCGGATCGACGATCTGACTCCGTGGATGCGTCCGGATTCGCGTTGCGAATCAATTTCATATATAGCTTTGTATTTTTCGGGTTTTATTTCATGTAGTTTTGACCCCGATACCAACTGCCAATCGTAGCCGTTGATTCTGGGTGCCCTAATTTCAGTTTATTATAAATACGTTGTTAGGGCAACCGTCATCCTCATTGCTGAATGTTTGGAGAAGAAATTTCTTCATTCCGGTGATCTCCTCCGCGGCGCCGACTTCGTGGAACCCCTTGGTAACGACTCCTTGGGTAAGGTTTTGTATCTTTGTATTTTTCCTCCTCCCCCACCCCTCCATCTTTTCTTTTTTTGTTTGTTGTCCAGCCCCTGCAAAACAGGCCATAGCCCCTATTTCTCCACATACTCAGCCAACAACACCTCCATCTGAACCCCCTCCAGCCGCACCTCCTGCAAATCGCCGGCCACCACCCCTCAGCCACCGCGCTACCGCCCCTCCACAGCAGGTCGCTGGACATTTTCCTACTAGATCTGGCCAGCATCCCCTCCCCTCTCTGTTCCAGCCTGACCGCCACCTTCCTCGCAGCCCACAGCCCTCCCTTTTCACCGCCACCACCCCAAACAACCTGCTTGGCTATTTCAGCCCCAAACCAGTCCAAATCCGGGCATTCCAGCCCAGATACAGCCACCCCGTCTCTCCCAAATTGCAGTCATCATCCCCCTTCACGTGAAACCTGTCCTCCAGCATTAGCGTCTACCGCTCACCCCATGGCTAATTATGTCTCTATGCATCGCCTTACTCCACCTCTACGCAAGTTTTCTCTCTCCCTCTCCTCCATTTCTATTCCTAACTCAGTGCATGAGGCTCTTCTACATCCCGGGTTGCGCACGATCATGGACGAGGAAATGACTGCTCTTTGGTCTAACCAGACTTGGAATCTGGTTCCTCCTCCCAGACATTCGTGTGTCAGTTGCAAGTGGGTGTTTACTATAAAACATGCTCCGGATGGGACAATTGACCGACTCAAGGCCCGACTTGTGGCGCGAGGATTTACTCAACAACAGAGACTTGATTATGATGAAACCTTCTCTCCCGGTTCCAAGTTGAACTTTGTTCGGGTACTAATCTCTTTGGCTGTGCATCAACACTGGCCTCTCCATCAGCTAGATATTAAAAATGTCATTTTGAATGTCGACCTTCAAGAGACAGTCTACATGCATCAACCTCCCAGGTTTGAGACCACGGGGGAGTCTTGTGTATGCCTTCTTCAGAAATCTATTTATGGTCTGAAACAGTCTCCCATGGCTTGGTTTGAAAAATTTAGTAAGGCTGTTCGCGATGTTGGATTCAAGCGGAGCTCGGCCGACTTCTCTCACTTCACCCGCCATCAATCAACTGAGACTGTCATTCTCTTGGTATATGTGGATGATATCTTGATTACTGGCGATGACACCACAGTGATACAAAAAATCAAGCAACACTTGAACTCCGTTTTTCAAACAAGATCTGGGGGCTTTGAAGTACTTTCTTGGACTTGAGGTTGCGAGACGGCCCGATGGTCTTGTTCTGTTACAACGAAAGTATTGCCTTGATCTCCTCCACGATGCTGACTATTCTGGGTGTAAACCTGTAGAAACTCTGATGGATGCCAATCACAAGTTATGTGCTCATGGGTCTGACTCTGATTCCCTGCTTACGAACCCTGAGTATTATCGACGCCTTGTGAGAAAATTTATTTACCTAACAGTTACAAGACCTGATATTTCATTTGCCGTTGGAGTTGTCAGCCGATTTATGCATGCTCCTCAGACTTCCCATCTCCAGGTAGTAGAACGCATCCTCAGATATTTGAAGACAACTCCTGGACAAGGATTGGTATATAAGCCATCTTCCTCCCTATCTCTTGTTGCATACTCAGATGCGGACTATGTGGGTTCCCTGGATGATCGACGTTCTACTACAGGCTTCTGTACCTACTTTGGGGGAAATCTTATCACTTGGCATAGCAAAAAGCAATCTATAGTTGTTCGGTCATCTGCTGAAGCCGAGTATCGTGCAATGACAGTTGTTGTATCTTAACTCACCCGACTTGAGGGTCTACTTGGTGATTTGGGGGTCACTTTATCCTCACAGATAACCTTGTTTTGCGATAGTCAGGTTGCAATTCACATTGCGAAGAATCCTGTGTTTCATGAGCCGACCAAACACATCGAAGTTGACTGTCATTTCGTTCGTGAAAAAGTTCAATTAAAGAAGTTAGAGCTGGAACATGTTCCTGCGTCAGGGCAAGTTGCCGACATTCTCACCAAGACATTACCACGACAAATGTACTATCAGTTCTTATCCAAGCTTGGTGCCTACGACTTGTACGCTCCAACTTGTGGGGGAGTGTTAGAGAATACTAGGAAACGTGATGTATTGACTCATTAATATGGCCCATATAAGATTTAGTGTTTAGTCCCACATTGTTTGTATAGCTAAGTTTTCCTCTCCTCTCTCCTATATATTTGCACTCATACTTGTATTTTCGTATTCAAGAAGTATATACAAGTTTTGGACCTTTCTTTACAGTACTCATTCATGTATTTTGCAAGTTTCAGAATATACGAGAAACTTGATTTTTTCCACCCAAGTTGTTATTTACACATTCACGAATATGCCAATACATGAGATTGTTGTCGATATCTCCTCTAGGTTTGGAAGTAACAATCAACAACTCTGCTATACTTATATCCCTCCAACCGCTATTGATGTCCATTCTTCCATTGACAATACCTGCATATATCTTTTCAAGTCACTCTGAACTCCTCCTACAGTTGATCATGGCTTCTCTATCTTCAATTTGCATCTATGTAAACCCAAACCAACAAACAATGCAAGCACCAATGAACTCTGACAACTGAGCCATGGATTAAACAAGAGGGAGAAAGGGCGCATCACTGTTCTCTACTTTAAGCAACATCAAAGATTTACAAAGCAACGTAAAATTTTTTAAGTACAACTGATTTTCTTAAAAGAAAATAGTTAAAAGTACATTTTAACTTCAATCTTAGACCTAGGGAAGCTAAAGAAAAATCAATAATTATTTTTTTTCCTTTTAGTTTGTATCATTCTACCATATCGGCAAGGGGTCAGATCATGTTCAAGTTGGCATTAGAGGCTTGGAGCATTGTTCCTTAGTAAAGAGCAGCCCGGTGCACAAAGCATTCCCGAGCAGCGAGGGTCCAGGGAAGGGTACCACAAGGGTGAAATGTAGGCAAACCTTACTCTGCATTTTTGCAAGAGTCTGTTTCCAGGACTCGAACCGTGACCTCAAGGTCACACAACATTATAGGCTTAGAGCATTGTTTCTTAGTGCATGATAAAAATAAATAGAGGATATCAAGAGTCAGGAGAACTATTTCTTACATTGGATTCCCAATGAAAGCCAAGAAAAAAATGAGAGGAATACAAAAATCGAAGAGCTGAAAATGGTTATCGCTAAATCTACTTGAGCAAGTGGCTAGGTTGATGGAATAATAAATGACTTCCTTGATTGAATGGTTGAATATGCAATATTTGAATACTACATTAGGGTCATACAACCTGTTACGAGTGGGCTATCAACCCTCCTTTAACCCGGGTTTTAAGCCCAGTAAGGGACCCACTCGTATTAACAGGTTCGTGGCTCGTGCACGACCCCCTTTGTCGTAGAGATGTGAGTTCGCGGAGGGGTTGTTGCGGATAGGAGGTCCTTAACGCAAGTTGTATAGCCGCTTGAAGTCGTCCCAGAGCAGATTTGGTCGGTCGGCGAGAAGTCGAGAGGCCCACAAAATAGCGGAGTCGAGCAGATGAAAAGATGCTTGATGGATCTGGTCTGCGATCAGAGTTTGTTGGTGGCCGAAGAATTGCTCACACTTGGTGAGCCAATACAATGGATCCGTTTTCCCATCATAGAGGAAATTCCAATCAGGTGTAGCGTGTAACACCACATGAGTAAAGGTGAGGAACTGGCTGGGAATAGTGAAAAACCGGGTGGGGGGCTTGAGTTGAACCGGCTATAGGCGGTTCAAATCTGCGTGTCCTCCGCTAATTAAGCGGTGCCGATCTCCCGATATTAAAAGGCCGTAAGCTTCATTCTCCTCCTTCAGTTCTCACGCCCGACGAAAATCAACCCGACGGAAACCGCAGGAGCCACACGCCGCCGATCGATCCCGGGAGCTCAAATCTCCTCCGTTTCGCGTGATTCCTCCTCCGATAGCAAGGTAATTTCCTCCTCTACACTCTTTTTGCTTTCGATACGATGTTGGAGTGAGTTTAATTTCTAGGGTTTAGGATTTTAGCGTTTTCTTTCATGAAACTCATGGGGAAAGTTTTTGTAGCGCTTCCTCATGCCCTAATCCTCCATTCCTAGTCATTTGGAGAAACCCTACGTGAAGTATTAGGGATTTCGACATTTTGGCACATGTTTTAGGATGTGGAAAGGATTCGTGGCAAGTATGTCTCCTCCCCAAGGTTTGCTAGTAAAAGATTTGAGGGAAATGTCAGTCCCCTAACTCCAAATAATTATTTGGAGGCTAGGTATGCTGCCCCTTCACTCAAATGGTTCAGAGAAGCTAAATTTCACTTAGGGCAGCAAAGCCCTAATTGGAATATTGTCCCTTGACCTAAGTAGGTCAAGTAGAACCTAAAAATGTAATATGTAGTATGTATGGATTAATTATGAATAATTTCATCTAGGTTATGACATCTCGAAATGCTGGAAATCGTAGACAAGATGGTGACAAGGACAAAGACATGGATAAAGGCAAGGGAAAAGCCCTAGTGAGTTCTTACTTTTCATGTCTTTTCATTTATTTCGTTGTCATGATGCTAACGCCTGATGTGAACGAAAAATGTTGAATAAGATAAGTAGTTAACGGCGATTAAGATAAATATTATGATAAGATAATAAGTTATGGGCTAATAAGAAGAGTAATATTAACGTGCGAGTCAAGGGCACGGACATGTGCGAGTCAAGGGCACAGATAGGAATGTGAACGTGCGAGACAAGGGCACGAGAAACACATTACCTTTAGGTGTGAGGCAAGGACACCTAATTACACTTCATATAGCCCATAATATAGGTGTGAGACAAGGACACCTAAACTTAAGACTAGTCATATGTAAGATTAAGTATAAGGGAATCCAAAGACAAGTGTAAGATCATAAAACAAAGACATCATACACTCATAAATATTTAAGGAAAGGTAACAATTTACTTAGTCCTTTGACTAATTAAAAAATGAAACTAAACAGGTCAAGGAAGAGGCGGTTTCAGCCACCAGTAGTCAGCGTCGACCATGCACTCCTCGGTAAGAGAAGAAGTATCGCCTTTGGGTAGAGGTCTACTCAGCAGTCCTTGGAGTACTGGAGGAGCACAAAGAGAGGTGCCGAGATCCAGAGTGTTCCCATGAGGACATTCAGTTTTATTTTATGTAGTTTTGTATGAGTCAGTCTGTATAGTGTACATGTCGGTAAGCCCCTTTTTGTGTAGATATAGGGCTACCGTTTTGTCTGTGCAGGGATGGTAAGCCTTAGTAGAGTTGTCTAAAGCTACCTTTTGATCATATTGTACGTTATTATCAGTTATATAATGAAATGGATGGTTTTAGTTTATCATAACATTTACTTATTGTACTCTTTCACATATATGATGTACTCTGATGTTCTTACCTTGCTTAAATGAAATGATATGTAATTTGTAGTGGTAGCCGTAAGGGGACCGTTACAAATAATTGGTATCAGAGGCAGGTTATGAACTTTGGGACAATATGAGTACGTTAAGGAAATGCTGAGATGATGACAACAAATACCACCCGTGATATTATCAGACTGTTCCCGATTCCTGACTTGTCTTTATTATTTCAGGAAGTTCCCCGAACGTATATAAGTAGACGACAGAGGGAGGAGGAGCCTGATATGACATCAAAGAGTGGTAGCTCTGGAAGGTCAAATCCTCCTCTGGCAGAAGTTATGCAAGCTTTAGCGGAGGCCATCCGGGCAGGTAATGTTGCACCCCTACCTGCTCAGGAAACGGCTGATGTACAGTTGAAGCAGTTCTTGGAGATGAGGCCACCAATCTTTCGCGGTGGTGTCACACCAATGGAGACTGAAGATTGACTCAAGAGGATCGAGCTGATTTTCAAGGCAATGCGGTGTCCAGAGAATCAAAAATTTGAGTTGGTTACGTTTCTTTTTGAAGGCGAGACGAATAGATGGTGGGATAGTCTAACTCAAGGGAAATTCTACGGACGCATAGATATTCGGTGGAATGACTTTCTGCATGAATTCCTTGATTGGTTCGTGCCGCCATCGGAGAAACGAATCCTGCAAGAAAGATTCCTTCGTTTAACTCCGGGGAATCGATTAGTGATGCAGTTTGAAGCAGAATTCACTCAGCTCGCGTATTATGCGAGTGATATGGTCCCTAACGAAAGAGAATGTTGTTTCCGCTTTCAGTTAGGGTTACGGGAAGACGTTCAAGTACATTTGATCTCTCAGAGGATCCAACGCTATAATGAATTAGTGGAGACGACAAAGCTGATTGAAAAAGATGTGGATGTGTGTCAAAGGAAAAATGAAGTCCAACAAAAGAGGCCGCCAGAAGAGCAAAGCAAGACCTTCTCGGGGAAAAGTGGAGGGTCTAAATGGAAGAAGTTTAAAAAGGGTGCGCCAATGCCAGCCCCTGCAACAGGTAGTACTACCAGCCATCCCATCTGTGGGAATTGCGGAAAAGCTCATCCAGGGGAATGCTTAAAAGGAACAGGGGTTTGTTTTAAATGTTTTCGCCCCGGGCATATGAAACATGAATGCCCCCTGTGGAAAACAGAAGCTGGAAAGAAGACTACTGGAGGCCCAGGTCAAACATCGACGATACACAATTTGGACAAAGGAAAGACGATTGAATCAGTGGCATCTGGTCCATTTATACAATCTAGGGAGGAAAGACAGGTGATGCCCCAAGTCTTCAACCTTAATCAGCAGGAGGCAAAAGCTCATGATGCAGTAATAACAGGTATGATTTATGTCCACAATCATATTATGAAGGTCTTGTTCGACACTGGAGCGAGCCATTCCTTCATAGCTGCAGCGGCAGTAAAAGAATTAAGTATGGAATCTTATCGGTCCCATGAAGATATAACAGTCAAAATGCCCAACAATACAAAAATGAATACAAAGCTTAGATGTTCGGTGTGGCTGACAATTGAGAATACACTAGTCGAAGCAGATGCTGCAATCCTACCTCTATCTGAATTCGATATTATTTTGGGAATGGATTGGTTGTCGCGTCATGAGGCCGTCATCAATTGCAAGAAGAAAGAAATTCTATTTAGGTTACATGATCGGACACAGTGTACGTTTAAAGGAATGAGTGAAGTTTCAAAAGTTCTGATATCTTCTCTAAAGGCGATGAAGAAAATGCGCAAAGGGTGTGAAGCGACATTAGTCGTGTTAAAGAAAAGTGATACTGCTATGAAAGATGAACCGAGCGTAGTTCCCGTGGTTCGTGATTTTCTGGATGTATTTCCGGAAGACTTACCAGGGGTACCCCCGCCAAGAGAAGTGGAATTTACCATTAACTTGGTGCCTGGAGCGGCACCTGTCGCAAAAGCACCGTATCGAATGGCTCTTAAGGAATTGGCGGAATTGAAAAGCCAAATCCAAGAATTAGTGGATAAGAATTTTATACGCCCAAGTACATCACCGTGGGGAGCCCCAGTCCTGTTTGTAAAGAAGAAAGACGGTTCGCTACGACTGTATATTGATTACCGCGAACTTAATAAGTTGACCATCCGAAATCAATATCCATTACCTCGCATTGACGATTTGTTCGATCAATTAGTCCATGCAAAGGTATTTTCGAAAATTGATTTGAGATCAGGATATCACCAACTGCGAATCAAGGAAAACGATATATATAAAACAGCTTTTAGTACGCGATATGGACATTTTGAATTCATCGTTATGCCGTTTGGATTAACAAACGCACCAGCAGTTTTTATGGATTTAATGAACCGTGTGTTCAAAGAATTCTTAGATAAATTCGTCATTGTGTTTATTGACGATATTTTGATATATTTCAAAGACCGGGAGGAACACACGGAGCACATAAAACTTGTGTTACAAACATTAAGGAATCATGCGTTATACGCGAAGTTTTCAAAATGTGAATTTTGGCTGAATGAAGTCTCTTTCTTGGGTCATGTGGTTACAGAACATGGATTATCTGTCGACCCAACAAAGATCGAAGCGATTATAACCTTGTTAAGACCAACTACTGTCACTGAAATTCGGAGTTTCCTAGGGTTGGCAGGCTACTACAGGAAATTTGTAAAGAACTTTTCAGCAATCGCTTTACCACTGACCAAATTAACGCGAAAGAATATTCCATTCATTTGGACTGATGACTGTCAGGAAGCATTTGAAGAATTAAAGAGAAGGTTAACAACATCACCGATATTGGTCATGCCGTGTGGCAGTGAATGTTTCCAAATCTATTGTGACGCATTTGTAAAAGGGTTGGGATGCGTATTAATGCAGAATGGGAAAGTCATCGCTTATGCTTCGCGACAATTGAAAGATGCAGAGCGTAATTATCCGACTCATGATTTGGAACTGGTAGCAGTTGTGCTTGCGTTTAAAATTTAGCGCCACTATCTTTATGGTATGTCCTGTGAAATTTTTACAGATCACAAGAGTTTGAAATATATTTTCTCCCAGAAGGAGATCAATATGCGACAAAGACGTTGGTTGGAACTGATTAAAGATTATGATGTTGATATAAAATATCATCCCGACAAAGCAAATGTTGTAGCTGACGCACTCAGCAGGAAGAATGTAACATCCATGATTGTGCCAATAACAAAACAGAAAAAGTTATTGCAAGATCTGCAGAAGTTAGAACTGCTTACGTGCATCACTACCTCCCGGACACAAGGCGTACTCTTTCAGTTGACGAGTGAACAATCATTAAAGGAAAGAGTACGGAAAGTGATGAATCAGGATCCTATCTTTGTAAAATTTCTTGAAAAGTTAAAAATGGTCAAGCAACTGTTTTGCGAGAAGACGATGGGTTGCTATTTCTCAATGGACAGTTACGTATTCCTGATGTCGATATGCCGCGATCAGAAATACTTTATGAGGCGCACAATACAACATATTCAATTCATCCTGGAAGAACCAAAATGTACCAGGATTTGAAGCAAGACTTTTGGTGGCCAGGTATAAAGACCTACATTGTCAAATATATTACTAAATGCCATACATGTCAGCTTGTCAAGACAGAACATCAGAAGCCCGACGGATACCTACAATCCTTACCCATCCATGAATGGAAATGGGAAGATATCACCATGGATTTTGTCATGGGATTGCCACGAAGTAAAGCTGGCAATAATGGAATATGGGTGATTATTGATCGACTTACAAAGGTTGCACACTTTATTCCTATGAAGAACGACAGTCCAGTGCAAAAATTGGTCGACCAATACATAGATGGTATTGTGAAATACCATGGAATTCCCCGATCAATCGTGTCCGACAGAGATGGAAGGTTTACATCGGATACCTGGAAATTAGTGCAAAAACGGTTGGGAATCAACTTATGTTACAGTACTGCATTTCACCCGCAAACTGATGGTCAATCTGAACGAACCATCCAGATATTAGAAGATCTCCTACGCATGATTGTTCTTGATCTACGAGGATCATGAGAAAAATACCTATCATTGGTAGAATTTTCGTATAATAATAGCTACCAATCAAGCATTCAGATGACATCATTTGAAGCCTTATATGGACGGAGATGTCGCACCCCGTTAAACTGGGCAGAGGATGGTGAGCAGAAACTTTTCAGAAAGGAACGAGTAGACAAGATGAACGAAAAGCTTGGACTCATACGGGAAAGGTTGAAAGTAGCGCAAGACAGACAGCAGAAATATTTTAACGCCAAACATCGAAAGGTAGAGTTTAAAGTAGGTGATCTGGTATGCCTGAAAATCAAGCCTTTCAAAGGAGTTTCACGAATTCGACGACTTGGCAAACTGTGTCCCCGATATGTAGGCCCTTTTCCAATCACTGAAAGGATTGGCGAAGTAGCCTACCGCTTAGCATTATCTGATTCGCTCCAAAATCTTCATGATGTGTTTCATATATCTTCTTTGCGGAAGTATATAGCAGATCCAGAAACGATTGTTCCTTCTAACCAGATTCACATCGGAGCTGACTTATCAAGTCCAACTGAGCCATACAGGATTATAGATCGGCAGAACAAACAACTTCGAAATCGAGAGGTTCGATTCGTTAAAGTCTGGTGGAAAGGGCAGAGTATACATGAGGCTACTTGGGAAAAAGAAGAAGTAATGCGAAGTCTTTTTCCCTTTTTATTTGGTGAAAATTCAGAATGAAGATTTCCGAGGACGAAAATCCATTAAGGAGGGGAGAAATGTAACACCACATGAGTAAATGTGAGGAACCGGCTGGGAATAGTGAAAAACCGGGTGGGGGGCTTGAGTTGAACCGGCTATAGGCGGTTCAAATCTGCGTGTCCTCCGCTAATTAAGCGGTGCCGATCTCCCGATATTAAAAGGCCGTAAGCTTCATTCTCCTCCTTCAGTTCTCACGCCCGACGGAAATCAACCCGATGGAAACCGCAGGAGCCGCACGCCGCCGATTGATCCCGGGAGCTCAAATCTCCTCCGTTTCGCGTGATTCCTCCTCCGATAGCAAGGTAATCTCCTTCTCTACACTCCTTTTGCTTTCGATACGATGTTGGAGTGAGTTTAATTTCTAGGGTTTAGGATTTTAGCATTTTCTTTCATGAAACTCATGGGGAAAGTTTTTGTAGCGCTTCCTCATGCCCTAATCCTCCATTCCTAGTCATTTGGAGAAACCCTACGTGAAGTATTAGGGATTTCGACATTTTGGCACATGTTTTAGGATGTGGAAATGATTTGTGGCAAGTATGTCTCCTCCCCAAGTGGTGTAGGGTATCACACGACGTTCGGAGATCTGGGGATCTCCCCCAAGATGCCTCTCCCTGATCCTAATTCGACACTTGCTCACAATACAACGCCGCGCACGCTCTACGCAAAGGAATCAAGCAACAACTAACGTACGGGTAGCAAACCCGTGAGAGATTGGACAAGGGCGATGAGCTAATATCCAATCAAGCTAAAGGGACCAATATTGGGTCCGAACAAGCGAAGTTGTACCAAAAGAGATCTACCAAAAATGCGATCCGGAAAACGGTAGATCTCTCCGAACAAAGAGCGAGGCTCGCCAAGCCTTTCAGAAAATTAAATCGATTAGAGGACCATGCAAGTTAATCTATAGAAAACCCACGATGATTCAATGTTTCTAAAATCCACACCAACGTTTACCACCACAAGGAAATCTAGAGGGAAAACACTTGAGTAGGAGTTTTCGTTACCCAAGTCGGAATGGGTAATTCCGACTATTTAACCAAGGTCACCCTTTCAAGGTTCCGCCGGAGGCGCCGGGATGGAGAAGAAGACCGTCCACCGTAGTTGCGACACGCCAACGTCCAAGATCCCGATAGGGGAGAAGACACCTTGCCGGATCCCAAGCACTTGGAGGAGAGGGGGGGGGGGGGGGGCGATCGGATTGGAGGGAGGAGGTAGGCGGGATTCGGCTGAGAGTTAGAGAGTGGGGGGGGGGGGAAAGGGAGGAGTGGCGGCTAGGAAGTGGAGAGGAGGGAGGCCGAGTGCTGTACGGGGATGGGGTGGTGTTGGCGGCTAGGGATGAGATGAGGGAGGCGGCCGAAACCGAGAAGGGAGGAGGGAGAGGGGTGAGGCTGGCGGCTAGTTTAAGAGAGGGAGATGGGGAGAATTTAGGGGATTAGGGTTTCTTAGTTCTTATTCAACTTAATCAAAATGAAAACACATCAAGCCTATATATAGGCTTAAGACCAGTCCAGGCTATTTGTAGCCCAAAATAAAATGCAAATGTTTTTAAACCAGAAATAAAAGGTGCTCCAAACAATGAGCACATCAAAAGCAAATTTAAATAAAGTCACTAAATATTAATTAAAGGCTTAGCGTCGCGGGCGGAGGTTGTAGCGCCGCAAGTCTCTTGTTGGGGACGAAGGAGGATCTTCCGCGTGCGTGTTGTCCTTCTCTTCAACAAGTTGTGGGCCGTCGTCTCCATCAATCCTCCCCCGCTCGAAAGGGCTCATCACCGATGAGTTGTCTCGAATGTACTGGCGTAGCAGAGCATCATCCAAACGGGCCAAGTCCGACACTGGGATCCAAGAATCATCGGAGGCCGGCCGATCGCGCCATCGGATCAGGTAGCGGCGCACATCACCATCTTGAGAGGGAAGTACTTCATCCTGGAGAATCTTGTTTGGCAAAAAATGTGTCCTGGAAAATCTCGGAAAAGCATTAGGTAAAAACGGAGGAAAATCTTTATCATCAACATGCCACGTACCTCCGTTGGAGACCAATGAAGAGGGCGACCCAGTAATACACTCACCCCCCGTCCCAAAAGAATTTGCAATGGAGCTAAACGGAAAGACAGATAATTCTTGTGGCGGAGCAACATAAGGTGTTAAATCGGAAACGTTAAAAATAGGGGAAATACCCCAATCGTTCGGTAACTCCAAAAGAAAAGCATTTTCCCCTAACTTCTTTAATAGTCGAAAAGGTCCAGCTCGCCGGTTCGCTAACTTTTTTATGGTGCCCGAAGGCAATCTTTCATGGATGAGACGTACCATGACTAGATCACCAACTTTTAAAGCAGACGCTCTCTTATGTACGTTAGCAGAAGCTTGATAAGAAGCGTATTGCGTAGCTAGCGTCCCACTTATAAGCTTATGTAAATCATGAATGTGAGAAGCAAAATCCTGTGCGAATTGACTCGACTTATACGATGGAGGTAAAGGAATTAAGTCAAGGGGCACAAGCGCTTTGTATCCGTGCATGATTTTATTAGGAGACAACCCGGTGGACCTATTCTTGGAATTGTTGTAAGCTAACTGGGCATGAGGGAGGACAAGGTCCCAAGTACCCTTGTGATCTCCCACAAGGCAACGTAGCAGATTACCCAAACTTCTGTTGACTACCTCCTTTTGTCCATCCGTCTGCGGATGGTACGCCGATGAGAACAAAAGTTTAGTGCCCATAATCCTCCAAAGGGTCTTCCAAAAATAGCTCGTAAACTTCACGTCTCGATCAGTAACTATCGACTTAGGAACGCCCCGGTGACCAACCACCTCTTTAAAATATAACTGGGCAACATTAGACGCGTCGTTGGTCTTGTTACACGCGATAAAGTACGCCATTTTGGAAAATCGATCTACAACCACTAGAATAGAATCATTGCGCCTCATAGTGACCGGCAGTCCCAGAACAAAATCCATACTAACGTCTACCCAAGGGATGGAAGGAATGGGGAGGGGGGTATAAAGCCCCGCATTTGTCTTATTACCTTTAGATAGTTGGCACGTCTGACAACTTTCCACGATTTTGGCTACCATAGACTTAAGGTTGGGCCAATAAAACTTGTTTTCGACTAACGTAATGGTCTTATCACGACCAAAATGGCCACCTAAGCCGCCACTATGCATCTCCCAGACGATGAAATGGCGAAGGGATGAACGCGGAATACATAGCCGCACATGAGTGAATAAATAACCGTCACAAATATAAAAAGACAAGATGGTCGTGGGTGAGTTGTCTTGGGTGGCTAAGTAGATCTCCGTGAAATCCGGACAATGAATGTACTCATCCTTAATTCGATCGAACCCAATCATCTTAACTTCAAGCGTCGCTAGTAATAACGAGACACGACTAAGAGCGTCGGCCACGCGGTTGAGGGTACCCTTCAAGTGTTTGATTATAAACGTGTACTCCTGAAGATAGGAGACCCATTTGGCATGCCTTGGGCTAACCTTAGACTGGGAGTTAATAAACTTCAAGGCCTCATGATCAGATAGGATAACGAATTCCTTAGGGAGTAAATAATGCCGCAAATGGCTGAGGCATCTAATGACCGCATAGAACTCTCGATCATAATTAGAATAATTAAGTTTAGGCCCCGCGAGTTTCTCGCTGAAGTACCCAATCGGGTTACCTTCCTGACTCAATACTCCTCCAATCCCCACTCCAGACGCATCACAAGATAACTCGAAGACTTTACTAAAATCCGGCAATCGCAATAGGGGAGCTTCCGACATGCGTGATTTTATTGTGCTAAACGCCTTAGCTGCCGACTTCGTCCAATTAAAATCTCCCTTTTTCAAACACTCCGTAATAGCGGCCATGATGCTACTAAAATCCTTAATGAAGCGACAATAAAACGTGGCTAGGCCATGGAAACTACGAACGTCCCGAATCGTGGCGGGCTCCGACCAATCTTTGATAGCTTGGACCTTCTTCGGGTCTACATGGATGCCTTCCGACCCCACAATGTACCCTAGGAACTCGACAGATGTCACGTGGAAAGTACACTTATTAATGTTGACAAATAACTTCTCCGACCTTAAGGTGGTAAGGATAGTCTTCAGATGCGTCGTGTGGTCGGTCGTCGAGGTACTAAATACCAGAATATCATCGAAATACACCACGATAAATTTTCCCATATATGGTTGGAAGACGTGGGTCATCATCCTCGAAAACGTGCTCGGGGCATTGGAAAGCCCAAACGGCATAACTAGCCACTCGTAGAGCCCCTCTTTAGACTTGAAAGCCGTCTTCCACTCATCACTTTCCCTAATTCGTATCTGGTGGTATCCACTCCTAAGATCCAATTTTGAAAAGATCGTGGAACCGGCTAACATATCCAATAAGTCGTCCAAGCGAGGGATAGGGAAGCGGTACTTAATTGTAATCTTATTTATGGCCCTACTATCCACACACATCCGCCATGAGCCGTCTTTCTTGGGGGCGAGCAAGGCGGGAACGGCACAGGGACTCATGCTGTGACGGATGAACCCCTTCTGTAATAAGTCAGAAATTTGGGCTTGCAACTCTACGTGCGCGGAAGGGTTTAGCCGATAGTGAGGCAGATTGGGCAAGGAGGACCCCGGGACGAAATCGATAGCATGCTGGATGTCCCGTGTAGGGGGTAACTCAGACAGTAGCTCATCCGGATACACGTCTCCAAACTCCTCTAGAAGCCTTCTTAACGCCGGTGGTAAATTCTCAGCCAACACCGCATCTTCCTTAACGTGCAAACAAACTAACGCGTATATGACACCATCCTTGAAGGTAGTACGCGCTAGTTCCTTCTTACCTATCAGACTCAACACTTTCTTCTCGACTGGGACGATCGTATCCTTAGAAGGGACCGACGGGTCTCTAGGCGGAGCGGGTTTAAGAACTATTGTCTTACCATTAAACTTGAACTCATAGATGTTAGCCCGACCAAAGTGGGTGACGTCATGGTCATATAGCCATGGTCGTCCTAATAAAACGTGACAAGCATCCATGAGGATGACGTCACACCAAATATCCTCAGAATAAGCTTTGATGGTAAGGGGTACCAAACATCGCTTCGACACGGGGAGGGATGACTTTTTTACCCATGCCACCTTGTAAGGATGAGGGTGAGGTTCAGAGACCAACGACATTCGTTTCACCGCGTCTTCCGAAATAACGTTCATGCAGCTACCGCTATCAATGATCAAACGACACCATTTTTCTCTGCTCTTAAAATTCAATGAGAAAATGTTCGTCCTATTCCAGTCGTCAAGCGCTCGGGGGGTTGCTAGAATGCACCTCATAACCATCATATGGGTGTCATCTTCCATATCACTTGGCACTCCGTCCGACTCGCTATCTCCTCCTGCCTCGTAAGTAAGATCATCAGATCCACCAGTGGAATCTAACAGAGCTAAAGGTTTGAGTTTTGTTGGGCAGTCACTAGCATAGTGGCCTAGGATCCCACAAGCGTAACAGGTGACATTCGTTCTGTTGACCCTCCCTATCGGGACTCTCTCTCCCGTGGGGTTCCGGTTATTCCTAGCCGTCACGACTACGGAAGTCGAGTCGGTGGTCCGGAATTTCCCCTTATCTTTATAGGTGGAAGCGGGAGGTGGTCCTAGGATGGACTTTCCTTTGGGGAACGAGCGGGACTTATTCTTGTCCACGTTGTGCTTCTCAATGTCTAACGCGACATTAAACGTGACGTGTAAATCTGCGTGACCATAGCGCAATAGTTTGCTTTGAATATCAGAGTTCAACCCTTTACGGAACCTAGAGAGGGTGACTTCGGGCATTTTGGTCACGCCACACCTAACCATCATGTCTTTCAATAGACTCATGTATTCCGACACCGTTCTATTTCCTTGCTTAAGAGTGGCTAATTCGTCGAACATCTGCGTTCGGTGGTACACGGGGACGTACTGTGCGGTCAGCAGGTCCTTCATGTTAGTCCAACCAATGCGTAATGCCCCATTCTCGTCCCTCAGATGTCGCTCCTCGTTCAGCCAAAATATCTTAGCTCGGCCTAATAATTTCATTCGAGCCACTCGCACACGGTCTGCGTCATTCAGGTTATACCAATCGAAGTAGCACTCAATCTCCATAACCCAGTCTTCGAAGACTTGGGGGTCTCCCAATCCGTCGTAGGACGGGGGTTTGACTCGGACGGCCCTAGTAAGATCAAACTCGTACGGCGCTCGCGGAGCGTGGTCGTTGTGACGGTTGATGTTCGGAAAATCATTTCTTACCGCTCGTGGGTTGGCGGGTTGATTACGGGGTTCTCAAATTGTAATCTCACGGCGTGAAGCGTCTCCCTAAGGGCCGTCATTTGTTCCGTGAAATCTTGACGGAGCTCCTCAATCTCAGTGAGATCGCAAACCTCTTCCCGATTGGCCGCCATAGTGGGTGACGACGGGGAATATTCCGTACCTAGTCTTGTGCGCATGCAAAGATAGAACTGACAGCAAAGCTTGACCACTAACGGATTTTTTTTTTGATTTCCTACCGGAAATAAAACGACGGTTATTAAATTTTTTTTTTGACTCACAACGTGCATACAAATGGTGGGTGTAGACGTGAAAGAAAGAGGGGAGGGTGCCAATTGAGAAATTGACAACAACCTCCTTCTGATACCAAAATTGGTGTAGGGTATCACGTGACGTTCGGAGATCTGGGGATTTCCCCCAAGATGCCTCTTCACGATCCTAATTCGACACTTGCTCACAATACAACGCCGCACACGCTCTACGCAAAGGAATCAAGCAACAACTAACGTACGGGTAGCAAACCCGTGAGAGACTGGACAAGGGCGATGAGCTAATATCCAATCAAGCTAAAGGGACCAATATTGAGTCCGAACAAGCGAAGTTGTACCAAAAGAGATCTACCAAAAATGCGATCCGGAAAACGGTAGATCTCTCCGAACAAAGAGCGAGGCTCGCCAAGCCTTTCAGAAAATTAAATCGATTAGAGGACCATGCAAGTTAATCTAGAGAAAACCCACGATGATTCAACTTTTCTAAAATCCACACCAACGTTTACCACCACAAGGAAATCTAGAGGGAAAACACTTGAGTAGGAGTTTTTGTTACTCAAGTCGGAATGGGTGATTCCGACTATCTAACCAAGGTCACCCTTTCAAGGTTCCGCCGGAGGCGCCGGGATGGAGAAGAAGACCGTCCACCGTAGTTGCGACACGCCAACGTCCAAGATCCCGATAGGGGAGAAGACACCTTGTCGGATCCCAAGCACTTGGAGGAGAGGGGGGGGGGAAGGGGGGGCGATCGGATTGGAGGGAGGAGGTAGGCGGGATTCGGCTGAGAGTTAGAGAGGGGGGGGAAAGGGAAGAGTGGCGGCTAGGGAGTGGAGAGGAGGGAGGCCGAGTGCTGTACTGGGATGGGGTTGTGTTGGCGGCTAGGGATGAGATGAGGGCGGCGGCCGAAACCGAGAAGGGAGGAGGGAGAGGGGTGAGGCTGGCGGCTAGTTTAAGAGAGGGAGATGGGGAGAATTTAGGGGATTAGGGTTTCTTAGTTCTTATTCAACTTAATCAAAATGAAAACACATCAAGCCTATATATAGGCTTAAGACCAGTCCAGGCTATTTGCAGCCCAAAATAAAATGCAAATGTTTTTAAACCAGAAATGAAAGGTGCTCCAAACAATGAGCACATCAAAAGCAAATTTAAATAAAGTCACTAAATATTAATTAAAGGCTTTGCGTCGCGGGCGGAGGTTGTAGCGCCGCAAGTCTCTTGTTGGGGACGAAGGAGGATCTTCCGCGTGCGCGTTGTCCTTCTCTTCAACAAGTTGTGGGCCGTCGTCCCCATCACCAAGGTTTGCTAGTAAAAGATTTGAGGGAAATGCCAGTCCCCTAACTCCAAATAATTATTTGGAGGCTAGGTATGGCTGCCCCTTTACTCAAATGGTTCAAAGAAGTTAAATTTCACTTAGGGCAACAAAGCCCTAATTGGAATATTGTCCCTTGACCTAAGTAGGTCAAGTAGAACCTAAAAATGTAATATGTAGTATGTATGGATTAATTATGAATAATTTCATCTAGGTTATGGCATCCCGAAATACTGGAAATCGTAGACAAGATGGTGACAAGGATAAAGACATGGATAAATGCAAGGGAAAAGCCCTAGTGAGTTCTTACTTTTCATGTCTTTTCATTTATTTCGTTGTTATGCTGCTAACGCCTGATGTGAACGAAAAATGTTGAATAAGATAAGTAGTTAACGGCGATTAAGATAAGTATTATGATAAGATAATAAGTTATGGGCTAATAAGAAGAGTAATATTAACGTGCGAGTCAAGGCACGGACATGTGCGAGTCAAGGGCACAGATAGGAATGTGAACATGCGAGACATGGGCACGAGAAACACATTACCTTTAGGTGTGAGACAAGGACACCTAATTACACTTCATATAGCCCATAATATAGGTGTGAGACAAGGACACCTAAACTTAAGACTAGTCATATGTAAGATTAAGTATAAGGGAATCCAAAGACAAGTGTACGATCATAAAACAAAGACATCATACACTCATAAATATTTAAGGAAAGATAACAATTCACTTAGTCCTTTGATTAATTAAAAAATGAAACTAAACAGGTCAAGGAAGAGGCAGTTCCAGCCACCAGTAGTCAGCGTCGACCATGCACTCCTCGACAAGAGAAGAAGTATCGCCTTTGGGTAGAGGTCTACTCAGCAGTCCTTGGAGTACTGGAGGAGCACAGAGAGAGGTGCCGAGATCCAGAGTGTCCCCATGAGGACTTTCAGTTTTATTTTATGTAGTTTTGTATGAGTGAGTCTGTATAGTGTACATGTCGGTAAGCCCCTTTTTGTGTAGATTTATAGCTACATTTTTGTCTGTGCAGGGATGGTAAGCCTTAGTAGAGTTGTCTAAGGCTACCTTTTGATCATATTGTACGTTATTATCAGTTATATAATGAAATGGATGGTTTTAGTTTGTCATAACATTTACTTATTGTACTCTTTCACATATATGCTGTACTCTTTCACATATATGTTGTACTCTGATGGTTCTTACCTTGCTTAAATGAAATGATATGTAATTTGTAGCAGTAGCCGTAAGGGGGCCGTTACATAGCGTAGAATAATAGCAGCGTCGGGATGCGTGAAGACTCGCGGCGGAGGCTCGTGGGCGGTTCGGGGCGGCGGTGCCTGGCGGAGAAGTGGCGGTGCCTGACTGCTGCTTGTATGATCGTGTGCTGGGGTGGTAGAAAGATCGTCAAGGCCTTTGGAGAGCGCAATAATGGCCTCCTGATGACGACCCGCAAGGACAGTGTGCGCAACTTGTTGCGCCATGAAGGCTTGCAGCATGGTCATAATCTGACTTAGTTGGTTTGATGAGTCTCCCATAGTGCGAGAGGAGAAGCAAGAAGAGGACCGGGTGATCGGGCGGTCGGATTGCGCCAAATCGGATGACTGGGAGTGGCCACGAGAGCCGTGGCGGCGCCCAATCTTGGCACCTAAAAGAGAAAGGCTGCTGAAGTAGAAATGTGGCTGGAGAGGGGCTAGTTGAGGTGTTTAATTTTAAAGTGTGGTTACTAGTTTGGAAAGGGGGTGGGGCCCATTGCTAATAAGTTTAATAAAATAAAATTGCTGTGGAGAAAGGACGCAAATAGAGGGAGAGAGATACAGGCGAATTGGCCTGTAATTTTTCTGCCAGGATTAATGTGGTGGGGCCGATGGGTTAGATGTTAGAGGGGGTAAGAGATAAAAAGGGCACGCCGTGTGGCTCAATGGATTGATATATAAGTTAAATAAAAGAAAGCGGCAGTGCGGGGGGACTCGATGAAGCGGAACAGGCGGGGCGTGGGGCTCGGTGAGACGGATTGAAGTTGACGGCGCTGGTCGAGACGCAGGGAGATGCGCAAAAAGGTCTCCGGTGGCAGAGTTGCGGGGCGTGGGGCTCGGTGCGACAGACTGAAGAAGACGCACCGTCTCAAGGATGCCGGAGCTGGGATCGACGATGCCCGTGTGACTGAGGGCTGTCGCGGCTTGGGGTTCCATAGTGGGGGTGCGACATCGATTTTGCTGGACAGAGAGCTGGTCGACGCTGATTCAGAAATCAGTCCCTTGACGGCAGCTGAGGGTGAGATGCGGTGGCAACGGGCTGCTGTTAGGGTGGCTGGCTTGAAAGAAATTAAAAAGGATCGGGGTTGTGAGAATGGAGAGAAGTCAGCTCTGATACCAAGTTGTTACGGGTCTCCTTCCGTAACAGTGGTAACTCATCGGAATAGTGATCGTACGTGGAGATGATGACGGTGGTGGAGGATACCGTGGAGCCGGAACTGCGGCTGCCTAGGCGGGGTTGCTCGTTGAAGGAGAGAGCCACCAAGATCTCACAAGGGGACAAGAACTAGACTTTTTATTCTTTCCTTAACCAAGACCTCAAGGGTCTCTTAAATGGAACATGCAAAGGGCATTGACGTAATTAGCTCAACACATAATAATAATATAATAAGAAGAACATCACATTATTCGATAAGATAATCATAACAGAACCATAACATCCCTACAGAACCATAACATAGACCTAAATACCTAATCCTTTTAATATTGTGGCAGCGGTGGATATTCTCAATTTTGTATCTAACTTCCCTTACTCATTGTCATTGTGCTGGATGATTCTTGACCCTTCTATCATCAACACCATTAGATGATTCACAAATTCATCATTTTGATTGTTCCAAGGTAGTGGACAAACTTTTAGGTCTTTCTACTTATCGGACTTGAATAGCTAAGTAACCAGAGTTCTTCAAAATAATCATGAATGAATTCACCCACTATCCTTTGCAGACTTCCTTGATGTGGGGAGTCTTGGCTCCTGTGTATCCAACCAGCCATGCACTAAAATAAGTCCTTGATCCAATCCTTAGTCAAAGTAAAAGCTCCTTGGCTAGGTGTTAGACTCTAGTAAGCACAGAAAAACTACCAAACTCGATCAATTGGGTTAGATGGGGTTTAAAACGACTTCTGCATTATATTCTTTCTCGTGTGATGGAAATTAAAGCGATGAATGTTCATCCACATAAAATGAGTAAAGTATTAATACCTCTTTAATCTAGAGTTCTGTTTTCACTTGGGTGAGCTATTAAACTGTGTATGTGTCTCTGTGTTCATGAGATGACTTGATACACATAATAATCCGAAAACAAGGGCAAAACTTTCGGAAAAGTTTCTTTTAACCTGCCTCTTAGAAGGCTATGTTTCATTCCCTGAACATTTGGTTTCTCTTAGGAGCCCAAAACTTTCCAATATCTTTTGCAAATCACTTTTCATTCATATTTTGCTTTTCGTTTAGACACTGCTGGTCCATGTGTCCTTTCTTATGGATATGTGGAAGCATTTTTTTTCTAATAATTTACTTGACATTATTGACACCTGTTGGTGCTATATGCTTTTAGTAACATGCTTCACTCCTTCGCATTTACATATTTGAGGTTCAGTTGCATTGCCTGCTATTTTATGCAAGTTACCTGTTCATTTATCAAACGATGGTTTTAATCTACTTATGGATCTAGCACATACATTGGTTCGTTAAGCAGATCCGACAAGGTCTCAAAAATAGACACTCACAAAAAATCTTACTCTTTATGATCATTCATACATCACTATCTAACTATTTATAAATTATAAATGACTCCAATATAAAAAAAAGCAATTCGAGTAGAGGAATTTTGGACTAAATTTGTCGATCCAAATTTTGTTGGAATTTTTTGTTTGTAAAATTAGTGTTTTAGAGTTTGTATGTGCTTACATAGGTAAAATTGGAATAGTGAATATTTCATCAAAGGTGTTTTTCCCCTTTATATATACTTCATATAAGAGAATACACGTATTTGGATGCTAACAACATTTAAGGATTCATAACCGTTAGATCAATTCAATCAATGACGGGGATAGATGGGAAAGATATATTTTTCTCTAAGACCCATAAACCTATAGAAGAGAATGGGGGGCTCTAGGTCTCCTAGACAAAAAAAAAGTGAGGACGCAAAAACAATTCTTTCATCATTGGGGAGGGTGGGAGGGGGAAGAGAAGGGAGAGCGAGGCGGGCACAACCCATGCAATAGTGTGCGCCACCACTTTGGATGTGCATGAGCTATGCTTGTGCCCACCCAAACAGCCGTAGACAGGTGGAGCCTGCTCACCCTATGCACACCCAAATAAGCCACGAACGGACTGAGCCAATTTGCTCTTAAGAGCAATTGCACGAGTGTAGCCCGTGCACGATTGCTACTGTGTGTGTATATCTATACCATATTAAAAGTTAATATACATATTTGCGTTGCTAACACCATCAAAAGATCCGAGTTGTCAGATCATCCTTTCGCTCACAAACTTAAATCTCTAAAAGTACACATGAGTAATTGTAATATTTCTCCCCCCGCGTCCTTCCGAAGTCGTTTCCCTCGCCCTCTCCAGAAATCATAGTCCTCGCCCGATGCCGATGTCCTCACCCAAAATTAGGGCACTCCGGAATCCCTCGACTGAAACCAGGCAGGTAGGTAGGAAGCCCTTGCCCAAAACCAGAGTACATCTCCGTCTCCTGCACCTGATTCTTGGAGTCAAATCGTTCTGCCAAAGCCTTCTCCCGAAGCCTTTTCTCCTTCTTCTTTTTTCTTTCCTTCATCCTTCTTTAAATTGATGAAAGTTGCCTCCATGTCCAGGTGTCATCTTATTTATGACTTGATCATCATCATCTCTCACTCATACATGCCCACTTTCTTCTTGCATCCCATATGTACTCCGACCAAAACAACACACGACTTATCGATTGATACATTGGTGACCCCTGTTCATTTTGTTGATGTGCGAGAGTAGACGCAAAAAAACAATTATTGCCTCTCTGATTTAGTAATTTAAATTTAACTTTCCAATCTATTCTTTGAATCCTTGCCGACGCTGTTGCAAACAACACCAGACTAGTAGCCATGAACTCTCCTTTTCCTGATTAAGTTTTCTTTGCTTGTTTTTTTAATGCATTTATATTTTTTTTTTCTAGCATGCTCTTATTTTCAGGTCATATGTTCTGTCTCATTCTATTTTATTCCTATAGTAATAGATAACCAAGTAAACCAACTAGATTAATGAGTTTTATGTCTCATCAAAGTAGAAGTCTTATTGTCGGTAAGCAGTAATACTGTATGCATGTCCTGTTTGAAGTTTATAGATGACATCAATTTGGCGTGAGATGGGTATATGTTTGAAGTTTATATGCATGTTAGTACAATTATTTTTTTCTAGCATTTTCAGTAAAATATAAAGAGAAGCAACGTTTAGTCTCAAATTTATCTTGGTTGGATGTCTCCTCGTTGGTTACGTTGTCCGGTTATGTTGTTGACTCATTATTTTTAAAATCTCAATGTATAGATATACCATTGTTGATGAATTGTTTTGGTTGATCGGGCAGTAGAACCCCTGACCACCCCTTGAACGGTTGAACCCCATCTGCTGACCAAGCAGCATAAACCCTAACTACCTATGCGCATTGACAATGTAAAATTATGCATTGCACCTACACCCGCGTCCACTGACTGGGCAACGGAGCCAATGACTTGGCTTATGAGTTTGTTTTTTCATCAACCTTGATAGACCTCAAATTAAGAGAATTAATGCCTACTCCATTATCTATTTTTAATGTTTTTTAGTTTTGATTTAAAATACAATGGTTGGATGCTTTCTTTCTCTAGAAAAATTGAAAGTGCAGAAGTCGGATTTGAATGTTTCAAAAATGAAAAGGAGAAGGGAAAAGAGAACCACTTATATTTCAGTTTATACAAAATTTATCACAGGCCGATACCAAGTAAGAGTTAAATTAGAAATATGATGTGAGTCTTCCAGATCTTTTCAAGAAGAGAGAGAATAAAAGAAGAAAATGAAATTCTGAAAGAAAATTGGTAGTCATTGGCACATTGGTAGTCCTCTCTTCGACGATGTGTGGGATGACACTGCATTAACCGGTCGACGAGTCTTTTTGATATGGGCTAGCCGTATCAAGATCTAAAATGAAAAACGCGAACTTGTATTAAATAAAATAAAAGACACAATCGAGATACAAGCTCTCGCCAAGCACTCGAAAGTTGGATCTTTTAAATTATTCCCCTCTCCAAAGAGAGGCCAAAAGACTAATACTCAAAGATAACTCTCACTATCTAAGAGGCCTCCTTATATAGATGCAGACCTCTTTACATGACAAAGACACTAAATGATCACATACGTAACAATACGTATCAACACTTCCTTTTCAAAAAAATGACCTTGCTCTCATGGTGAAGGTCTGTAGGGGTCGTCTGCCAGTGTCAAGAGGTCCAAGTCCCCATAGTCAGGACCATCGTCTTCAGATCCCACCATCACACACAAGTCTTTGAAAGTGTTGATGTGGGTGTGAGAGTTCGATTGTTGTCAGCGGTAGCAAAGGCCCTTGCGGCGAAGCTTAAAGTGGTGCTTGTGAGATAAGCGGTGGGGTCGTCGGGGTGCATGTGGCGGTGGGGCTGAAGGAACTAGCAGTGGCGGAGGCATGCCTAGCAGCGGGGTCCGAGGCGGTGCAGGTGATCCAAGTGGGTAGGAGACAACGTGGATTTTAGTAGCAACGTCTTGTGGGGTGGTTTGACCGAGAAAGATGGTTAGGTGACATGAAGTTCCTTGTGGAGGAAAGGGATTTGCTTCTTGTGGAGGGAAAGAGTCGTTGGATTGTGAACCCGGAGGTGCATCTGAAGGTGAGGTTGTAGACCCCCAAGGAAGTATCTCAGGTAGTGGTCTGAGGAGAGATCGATTATGTGCATGATGACCTCGATGAACTCTTCAATGTATGTAGACACAGTGTCAGATTCGTGCGCAGAGCTAAGGTGCTTGTAAGCATTGCCCCCTTGGCGCGCTTCATAGTGATAGAGTAGTTCCTTTTTCAAAGTGGGCCAGGATAGGCCAGGAACCCGCTGACACGTCCAAAACATCCAATGGAGCACCGAACCCTTTATATAGATAGTGGCCATGGGAACCTTCTTTTTGACGGGAGTTGACTGAAGGTCAAAGAACTATTTGGTGCAGGCGATCCAAGAGAGTGTCGGTGCTATCGAACACAGGGATCTCTATCCGACATAGATGGGCCGGGTGGATGCTCGCAGTCGAGTGGAGAAACCCTGCGTTGTCCAGGTCAGGCCAAAGGGGTTGCAGTGGTGGTGGAGGGGCCAGTGGGCGGTTTACCACCGTGGCTATGAGCTCTCGAAGGAGGAAGGTGAGATCCTCAATCGTGCTTTGAGTTGATCCACACAATAAGTGGCAGTGGCGATTGTGGCGACAGCGGCGGCAGTGGCGGAATCGTTCTCGTTGGCGTGAAGGGTCATTGCACGAGTCACGAGCATGGAACGAAGGATTGGCAGAGCAGAGAGTAGCGCCGAAATGCTGCAAGAGCTGCAAGAAGGTCGACCCGACACGACAGTGACTGGAACGACGTTAGAATGAAGAAATGTTTGGCGGGGGATACTGGGAGTGCGTCCAGACATGACTGGATAAGATGGGGAGCTGGTTGGAGGTGCGGGAAGCTGAACGACTCATTTTAATCACGAGAGAAGAATGAGATGAGTAGGCTGGAATCGTCTGATGTTAATGCAGATACCAATGGAGATGTCGCAGGAGCACGATGCAGGATGCCGATATGCACGACCTCTGGAATCATCGTTTGATATGGTTTTTGTCACAGGCGTAAGACACACGATCTCTGGAATCGTCGGATGCTAATGCAGATGATGTGGAAGTCGACGATGCAGGAGCAGGTCGATGCTAGATGGAGGAAAAGGAAGCTGAGGAGGGTACTGAATCTAGGCGCAGTATCGCGTCGTGCGAGAATAGGTCGGAATTGGCGAGCGAGAACGAGCGGACGATTGGTTGGAGACAAAGCAAATGGTTTGCCCAATTAGGGTTTTGATCGAAATCCCAAATTAGCGGTAGGCCGAACCAATTGATATGGGCTAGCCGTATCAAGATCTATAACGAAAATGCGAACTTGTTTTGCTTGAAATAAAAGATACCATCGTGAGACAAGCTCTCGCCAAACACTCGGAGACTGGGTCCTTCAAAGTACTCACTTGTCTAAAGAGAGACCGAAAGGCTAATATTCAAAGATTGCTCTTACTACCTAAGAGTCTCCTTATATAGATGAAGGCCCCACTACATGGCAAAAAAACTACATGACCACATACACGACAGTACGTGTCACTTTTTCACTAGTGACTCCAACCCAAACTTGAGACTTTTCCACTTGAGGCCCAAGAACCCTTTTGAGTCCTTTACACTGAAGCCATTGGAACTAGTCGTGTTCAAAAAGGCTGGGCCCGGAAGCTCGCCCGAGCTCGGCTCAAAAAAAGCCTGGCTAGGCCCGGTCCGGGCCTAGGACGGACTTGGGGGCCTTATAGGGCCCCTATATGAGCCTGTAGCCCGGCCTGGTGCCCGGGCCGGGCCGGGCCCAAAAAAGCCCGGGCTTACGACCTAGCCTGGGCCTGACACCTAGGCAGGCGGGATGTTTAAAACTCCCGCATATTTTTAATCCCGCTTATGGGGAAATCGGGCCAGCCCGGGCCCAGGCCGGCCTTTACGCCTTATCAGGCCCCCTCTTTGAGAGGGGGCTCGAGCCCGATTTAAGTAGGGCCCGACCCGAGCCCGGTTGGCAAGAAGCCCGACCAGCCCGACCAGCTTAGTTATTAAAGGCGCATGGCGCACCAAGGCGCACAGAGGTTCTGGAGCCTAGGCGCAAAGAGGTCCTGGAGTCTGGGCTCAAGGCGCAGACGCGCGCCTAACAAAGGCAAGGCGCAATTACATCCATTTTCACAATAAACAACATAAAACATCATTTCATATTCTCGATCAAATTCTTTATTTATTCTATTAATTAATCATTCATTACTATCATTTATATCTTATAAAAAACAGAATTAATGTGGTTACTTGCATCATATCTAAGTTTCAGTGCAAAATTATCTTTCACAAACACAAAATCAATAGAAAATTATTGAGTTCTTACTTTATTTTTTTCTTTATATTTTTTAAAAAATTACAATAAAAATCTCACTCAGGTGCGCCTTTTATGTTCTAAAGGCGCAAATAAGGCGCACAAATGCGCAAACTCTGAGCCTGATGAGCCTTGAGCCTGAGGCACGCTTCAACAACATCAAACATCATTTCATCTTTCTGATCAAATTCTTCATTTATTCTATTAATTAATTATTCATTACTCTCATTTATATCCCTTAAAAATAGAATTAATGTGGTCACTTGCATCTAGTCATGGATAAAAAGCCCGGGGGCCGGAAAGCCCGTCCGGGCCCGGCCCGGCAAAAGCCTGGTTAGGCCTATCCCGGGAAAAGCCCGGCCCGGGCTAGGGCCGGGCTTGGGGCCCTTACCGGGCCCCCATTTTGGCCAGGTGCCCTGCCCGGGCCGGGCCAGGCAAAGCCCGGGCACCGGGCTATCCCGAGCCCAGTACCGGGCTTAGCCAAAGCCTGGCGGGATTAAAATCCCGCCAGGTGGGATTAAAATCCCGCCTATGATCAGGCGAGAAATCCCGCCTGATCAGGCGGGAAATCCCTCCTGATCTGGCGGGAATTAATCCCTCTTGTTCCCTTCAGGTCTGGCCGGGCCGGGACCGGCCCAGCCCAGCCCGACCCAACCTGAAGGGCCTAATCGGGCCCCCCTCTTTGGGAGGTAGCTCGAGCCCGGCCCGACTCGGCTCAAACTGAGCCCGGGCCGGGCCCGGTTGGAGAAAAACCCGAGCCCGATCCGGCCCGGCCCGATCGGGCTTTTTGTACACGACTACTTGCATTATATCTAAGTTTCAGCACAAAATTAACTTTCACAAACACCAAATCAATAAAAAATTATTGAGTTCTTTATTTTTTCTTTATCTTTGAAAAAAATACAACAAAATCAGGTGCGCCTTTTATGTTCTAAATGCACAAACTTTGAGCCTGGTGAGCCTTGATCTTGAGGCGCGCCTCAACAACATCAAACATCATTTTATCTTCTCGATCAAATTCTTCATTTATTCTATTAATTAATCATTCATTACTATCATCTATATCTCTTAATAATAGAATTAATGTGGTCACTTGCATCATATCTAAGTTTCAACGCAAAATTAACTTTCATAAACACCAAATCAATAAAAAATTATTGAGTTCTTACTTTTTTTTTCCTTTATCTTTGAAAAAAATTACAACAAAAATCTCACTTAGATGCGCTTTTTATGTTTTAAAGGCGCAAATAAGGCGTACAAATGCGCAAATCTCTGAGCCTGGTGAGCCTTGAGCTTGAGGCGCGTCTTTAACAACATAGCCGGTCGTGCTTTTTTAACTCGACTAATTGGAACCATTGCTCAAATCTTTTGAAGGAAAGTTTTGTAATCCTTATAACAAAGAACGAGTAGGATGGAGAGAGAAAGAGAGAAGTAGGTTCGTAGCTGTGTTTCAAGAGAAGAGATGCAATTTACATTAGATAGAGAGAGGGTAAAGAGGGGGTAGAGAGTTACAATGACAAAGCTAGGAGGTGAGAAGGAAGAATACTTCACATTTAAGAGAAGTGAGATTGCTCCACTAACAGAGAGTGTTGTCTCTCTCTGCCTTGTTTCTCTTTTCCATTTTTTCATTCTTGTTTCTCTCCCTTTGATCTGCATTCTCTATACTCTTTTTTCCTTTTTTATCGTTGATCTTCAAGTCCTTGCTTCTCTTAAATAGCTGCCTCAGATTGAAGAGGGTTCAAGCCTCTTATCTTTTTCCCTTCCGAAACCCAATAAGATAGGAGAGCATAAAGCAACTTCAACTTCTTGACTTCTATAACGACTCTATTTCGAGTTCCGCTAAATCTTCAGTTTAGTGAACGTGCCCTGATCTTTGGTCGGTCGATGTCGGCGATTGCTGAGCTATGATTGGCAATCGGTGAGTGAATTTTCCTTCTTTGAGCGCCAATGAAAGAATGGATCGGTTGTCGATTGGCTTCAACTTTGGTCCACGAATAACGATCTCTAACTGATATGAGAGCACTACAACAGTCTGAGATCCGTTCTCCGATCGGTGCTTGGGTACCCGTCAACGATCGAGTCCCCGATTTGCAAATGCTTTATCGACGATCTCCGATAGCTTTAGGATGATACCTTCCTGTTTTTGACCTCTTCTCCTGGAGAGCTTATATTATGGGTCTTAGAATGTTAACGGAGGAGAGGCCGGAGGTGGATAAAATGTCAGTGGTGGAGGATACCGTGGAGCCGGAACCGCGGCTGCCTAGGCGGGGTTGTTCGTTAGATGAGAGAGCCACCGAGATCTCACAATAAGGGGACAAGAACTAGACCTCATTCCTTCGTACCATGCATACAATGTTCATGCCTTTTTATGTTATTAAAGGCGCGCCTAAGACTCAATGCTCACCAGGCTCAGAGGTTTGCGCCTCTATGCGCCTTATTTGCGCCTTTAGAATATAAAAGACGCGCCTGAGTGAAATTTTTATTGTAAATTTATTTCTTCAAAAATTAAGAAAAAATAATGCAAAAACTAAATTTTTTTTATTGATTTTGTGTTTGTGAAAGATAATTGCGCGTTGAGACTTAGATATGATTTAAGAAACGATAGTAATGAATGATTAATTAGTAAACTAGATGAAGAATTTGAATAAGAAGCTTAAATGATGTTTGATGCTGATTATTTGAGATGAATGTGGTTGCGCCTTGCCTTCTTCAGACGCGCGCCTGCACCTTAAGCCTTGCGCCTAGTCTCCAAGACCCCTTTGCTCGTTGGTGCACCTTGCGCCTTTAATAACTAAGATGCCTTTATATAGACTACCAGATAATAATGACACTCACAACTACTAACACTCACCTAAATAACATAAATATGACAAAGACATAATAATAAAGATAAATGGGTTCGGTACTCGAGACCCATAACATCACATCCGCCCTTCAAATTGAGCTTGTCCTCAAGCTCGAACGAGGTCTTCCTTGTGGCGGAACCGTTACCTGATGCCCTCCTCGTTCGAGTCCCCGACTTGCAGATATAAAAGCTTTTTGCATCTATGCCCGCGAGTGTACTGTTCGTCGCAATTAAAACATAAACCCCGAGCGTTGAGGTCCAACATCTCGGTTCGTGATAAGCGGCAGACCTACTGGGTGGGAGGACCCTCAAGACGTCCTTGTTGAGTGCCGATGTCAATGGGCAAGTAGGCTTCCCGGGCCAACTGGAGGCGGCGGTCGAGCCTGACCAAACTCATTGCAGGCACTAAGTCGGGAGTTGCCTCAAATTCGACATCCAGTTGTACGAGATCTTGAAGTCCGGCTATGAAAATGACAACTTGCATCGTTGGAGGGAGCGTGACGTGTGCCAGGAGGAGCTTAAACTGTTCCAAGCAGCCATCCACTATCCCCGTTTGACGAAGTGTCGTAAGAGCACCGAGGGGCTTGTTGCAGATGTGAGGGCCGAATCGCAGGTTGCAATATTGCTTGATGTCGTCCCATGTCAGGCCTGGTGGTTGGTGAGGAGATGAGTGGCCCAAAGCAGAGCTGAGTTAAGTAGGTGGAAAGAAGATAGAGGAAGTCGATCAGCGACCAAAGTTTGTTGGTGGGCAAAGAATTGCTCCCACCTGGTGAGCCAGGCCAATGGATCAGTTTTGCCATCATAGGTGAGGAAGTCCAACCTGGCGTAGCGCGACTGCATAGCCACTTCTAGGCATAGGAAGGTTGGTGGCTCGTGGCAGATTAGCGGCGGTGTAGGAGGTGGCGACGCCTGACTGCTGCTAGCGTGATCCATAGGTGGAGTGGTGACCACGGGAAGTGCGGCGGTTAGCTCATTAAGCCTGATGGTGAGGGAGACCATATTGTCCTGATGGCATGTTTCTACGTCCCAAAAGCGGGTCTCGATGAAGGTTCTGGAATCGTGGAGAGATGCCATGAAATTTGAAATGTCGGTCATCGTGCGGGTAGATGCAGCATGAGAGAAGGAGCGAGTGATGAGACTACTAAAGTCCACCGAAGCTGCTAGTTGGGAGTTGCCATGGGAGTCATACCGCTGCCCAATATTGATAACAAAAACAGGCGTAGATGTGAGAGATAAATAGAGGGAAAAATGAGAGGAATACATAAAAAAGCACGGGGCAGAGGAAATAATTCGTTGAATGTTGTGTTGGAGCGGGCAGGGGTTGGCTCGAGTAAATAATAAGAGGTTGCGGCTTCCTGAAATGTGTTCTGAAATATAATTAAAAGAAAAGAAAAGAGGGGCTGGCGGTTTGGTGGGCTCGAGAGAGGGATGCAGGTTAAAGAGGAACACGAGAGTGTTTGACGGGGGGCTCGATGGGAAACAACAGGCTGCTGGGTTGGGCTCGAGGCAATCAAATGATGCGGCAGGTGGTTGGGTTGGGCTCGAGGAAAGCAAATGATGCGGCAGGCGGCGTGATGGCCAGGCAAGGCGTGCTGAGCGGGAGAAAAAAATGGAGTCTGAGAGGACGTGTACGACAATTGCTGGGAAGTTGATTCGGCGGACTGGTTGCGATCGCAGTTGCGGGGAAGATGATGATGTCGCGTGGAAACGAGGCAGAGCAGTGCGGGGTTGCAGATGATGACTGGAGGGTGGCTCTGAAACAATGGACTTGTGGAAACGGCGGAAGTGCGACGTAGATGTCGCTAGGGAAGAAGCTTGCGGCTTTGGCCGGAAACGACGAGTCTGAGGAAGATTTTACGTGCCTCTATGCTTGTTGATGTGTGGTCGATTGGACTGGATGAGGTGAAGATGTTAATGGTTGTGTAGTCACTTGGAACAGAAACGGATTGAGGGAGGCACAACCAGTGCAGGGAAACAGTCGGTGGTGGGGCGTAAAGAGGCTCTGATACCAGATGTGTCTTAGAATGTTGCCGGAGGAAGGCCGAAGGTGGAGTAGATGGCGGTGGTGGAGGATACCGTGGAGCCGGAACCGTGACTGTCTAGGCGGGGTTGCTCGTTAGAGGAGAGAGCCACCAAGATCTCACAACAAGAGGACAAGAGCTAGACTTCATTCTTTCATACCATGCATACAATGCTCATTCCTTTATATAGGATACAAGATAATAATGACACTCACAACTTCTAACACTCACCTAAATAGCATATACAAGACATAAAGACATACTAATAAAGATAAAAGGGCTCGATGCTCGAGACCCATAACAACCCATAACAGCTTCCTTCGTGCTTTTTATTTCTGCTTCAGGGGGTCGCTCCTTCTAAAGCCGAAACGGCCAACTCTTCTTGTTTCCTTATCATCAATCAAATAGAGTTCTGTACCATCAGATCCAAAGGAATTTTCCTGGCAATAATGCACGATCCTTTTATTGCAGCTACTATAGTTCCCCACGGATGTGTGGGAAGTTATATTAGCCAAATACAAAATGTTGGCTGATATGCACTTGAGCTGCGAGCTTACAGAGAACTTGAGGCATAAATTAGGTTTGAATAAATATATAAATCTAAATCCCCAAAAAATTTGTATAAAGGAGTTTTGAGGGTCTGCACAGGTACTAGCCGGATGTTCGTGCTCTTTTCCATGCCACGGGCTTCTAGAGAACATGAATGAAGTGCTTTTGTAGAACTTAAAGGCAAGTGTTTTCGCGGTTAGAGATACAGTCACAACTACACGGGGTACCCACGGACAGACAGAGCTCGTTCGTAACCTTTTGTATGTCCATTTTCAACCGAGAGCAGTCGAGCACATGTGTGTGCGTATAGATCTTAACTAAATAAATCTTATCTAACTCTTTTCTAAATCTTTTCTCCTTGTTTCTTGTTTCCATGCATATTATAAGCAATTTTATGAAACATTTAGCAATCCTTAACATTATTGTCCTTCCAGATTGACATGGACACAATTGAAGTGAGCAATCTAAATAGACAGTTTCTGTTCCGTCAGAGTCATGTGGGCCAATCAAAGGCTAAAGTATTCAAACATCTTCCTTCTTGTTTTCTAAGTTTTTACTCATGATAATTTTGACGTCAATGATGTGTTTCTTCTTTTTTTTATTCATGCTATACTGATCAGGTTGCTCGAGATGCTGTTCTTAAATTTAAGCCTCATATCAACATAAAGCCATACCATGCAAATGTCAAAAGTCCCGAGTTCAATGTTGAGTTCTTCAAGCAATTTAGTGTGGTCTTGAATGGACTTGATAACTTAGATGCCAGAAGACATGTCAATCGTCTTTGCTTGGCTGCCCAGGTCCCTTTAGTTGAAAGTGGAACCACTGGGTATTTGGGACAGGTGAGGTAAACAATGCCCTGCTTTTCTTTAAGGTTTTTTATAATCTTAGTCTTCTTTTTTTGATCTGTGGTATACATACTTTTTGAAGTTTCTAAAATGCATTCCATTCTCTATAAACCCTAATTAACTCCCCATAGGCCCTGTACATGATAGAATGATGCATCTATATAAAGTGAGAAGGCCAAATTGAACCGTGATATGAGTTGAAGCAACGGCTTTGATTTATCTTGTGTCTCACTAAGCTACCTTATTTTTGTAGCCACAATATATCTTTTTAACAGGTATATATATACATATGTATGCATGCATCTATGTAAGTAGCAATTATTATAAACTGCGTTGGTTGACATATTGATATTGTTTTGGCTAGATGCTACTTATTGAGGACACCAACGACAAAACAAGCGGTAGAGAAATGGCGGGTTTTCTTGGCCGACACTAGGGAAGTGCACGATATCACCGACTTCCTACAATACCTGACAATGACAGTACTTAATGTTCTTGCATTGTATCTCCTCGTGCACTTTGTACGATAGTGTTTTATCGCAACAATCACACAATGCTTGGTGCATAGTGTCCAACAATAACTCCTCCCATCGTTGCACATTATCCCTCTTGCATAGTGTCCCCGAACTTATTGTTTGTAACATTTATTTATAATGTACGAGATGGGCAATACCTCCGGTCATTGTATATGTTAACCCAAATCCTGCGATGGGAGACAACAACAGACGACACCGGGGACAAATCAGTCAGGCGGTTACTTCAGGTGTTCGCGTGTACTCTCCGGGTGGTAGCACGCGTACGACAGTGTTTGGCATGGGGACGAGTGATCTCTCAGAAGACAATTTGACAATCCGCCAAGAGGGTCTCGGCGGGCGCTACCCTAGATCCCGCGCTGACTCTCCTTCGACATCGGCGCATACGGTCATGTGCGATCTCCTCTCAATTCCCCGCTGCCCGTCTCTTCGTGTACCTAGGGCGGCGACCCATTTAATGCCTCATTTAGTAGGATATTGAATGCCCGACTCTTCGTGCAACTGCTTGAGCAGCGTACCCTCAAGTATAAATAGGAACCAGGGGTGCTCAAATGAACACAATGGACTTAGCCCAGAATCTATTCCGTTGTAGGTGCGGACACTAAGTCTCTCATCTTTCTTCTTTTCTCCCACTCTTGTATTCGTGCACACCTCTTGGGTGCTCGCGCCTTCCTTTGTAACCTTTCCTGGAGCAATATAAGAGCCCGCCGCAAGAGAGACATTTTCTGTGGTAGGTCAGTCTGGTGTTCACCGCTGCCAACGACACCCCTTTTTTGTGCTTCTTTTTTGCTTGTCGAGTTATGCAGGGCAAGTTCCGCAGGGCAAAGTATCCGGTCGGTTGCAGTTTCCTATCTCTTCACCAAACTCCCTAATCGGTTGTTGAGTGTGGAGGAACTAGGTGAAAAATTTTGCACTAACAGTACATGTCCCCAACCCAATGACCCTAAACTTGTTTTTTGTTATTTATTTTTCTTATATGCAAGGTTGTCAGGATCGAGATCCTAGATGAGATCGTTTCGAGGTAGGATCAGATCTGATAGTAGGGTCGGATCAAAGATCGCGATTTACAAAATCTGGATCGTAGGATCGTAAGATTATTTGATCTGGATCGCGATCCTGACAACCTTGCTTATATGTATAGACAAGCAGTCGTGCACGAGGTCCCCTCATGCTCCGACACGATAGTACACCCGCCATTTGTCATTTCCATGAAATTTTTTGCCTCGTTTGATACAAAGATTAATATTAATTGAGAGGATTGATAACACATTTTATTTAAATAAAAAAGGCACACAAATTAAAACAACTTATAAAAATGTAAAAATTCTAATAAAAAGGATAAAATTGGAAAGTTTAATGTTTCATCAAATGATGATTTTCTTTTAAATATAATTTAGATATGTATATATATTTATTTAATTTATATAATAAATCATTTTGAACCGACTGCATTGGTTGTCATTAAGTAATCCAGTGCGATTGAATACGCTTTGACCGGACTAATAAATCAGTAATCTTGCCCTCGTCATTACCTATGCATCGATGCAAATGCAATTACACATGCAATTTATTAACAAGTTATTCTGTTTTATTTTAAGCAGAAAAATTAATTAGTTATTAATCCCCTCAGGTTATAATCACTTTTTAATTTCTTTGCAACTTGCTGCAATCTTTAGTGATTAATATTTTGTCAGTGATATAAAAATATCGAACTTGTTCAATTTAATTGAAATCATGTGTGCGCATGCAAAAACAATTTTCTAACTATCTAAAATAGTATGTATGTAGCCAAATTACGAAAAATAAAGGATAAATTAAAGAGATAATCCTCACCTGCATCAATTCTTTGCCTTTATCTTGTCATAGGTCATCGTCGCATCTAACACTTGATGCCATCTTTCAAATTATCTGTACTTAGGCATGGTCTGTTAGGCAATTATTTTATCGAGGTTGCATCTTTATTAGAGGCGACATTGACACTATCTAAAATTTTAGACCTTGTCAGGAGTTGTAAAAAGTTAGAAAAGATTTCGGTGACCTTTAAGTAAAACTAGAAGGTATTTTTCAAAACTCCAAACCAAAAGTCTTATGCAGGCAAAATCATCAAAAGAAAGAGAGAAATCTGAAATTTTCTATATGAATGAAGGTCTTAAATAAATTTCTCAATAACCATGTCAAATTCAATATTCCATTCATAAGAGAATGCCAATGCCCCTCATTTTACATTATTCCAACAACCGGTCCATATTGAATAGGACAGTTTTCCCAAACTCAGTAAAAAGAGCAAGTATATCAATTGAAAAATGCCAATTTAGCCATGCCGAATTCAGCCCTCATGAATCCAATTTGAAGAAATGGAAGGTGTGAGAGAGAAAAAGAGGGATAGGAAGAAGCCTTAAATGCCTTAGCCGGCCTATCTCAAATCCCCATTTCCTTCCTTTAGAACTTCAACATCTGACCAAGGAGAAACAGCCCCAATAAAACTAACTTTTAAGAGTAATAATCCATACTAAACGGCCATATAACCCTCACCCCAAATCCAACAGTATAAAGGAAATCCCAATTTAAACTATAGTAATAGCATTAAGTATAACCCTATTTGAGAAAGATGAAGAGGAAGAAGTAGAGAGAGAGAGAAATACTAGGATTTATGCTTCATGAATTCATCACCACAGTCACAACTATATTATTTTACCAAAATAAAAGAAATTAGAAAACTTATAGTTGGGGAAATAGAGGGAGAGGAAATATAAGAGTGGAAGCCTTGTCCAACCCACACAAGCAACAACACGACTAACAAAGTCTTTCTTGATGGAAAGATTAGAGCAGAGAAGGGAAAAGATTGTATGCAGGTGAAGAAACCTTATGGAGCCTTTATATAAGAGTTTTAGGGGGGTAGCTTAGTCGGCAAAGCAGAGAATCACCTCCAGATAAGAGTTCGGTAGGACACGATTCATCGCTAGGTGGCATTGCGAAGGAGGGGAGAATAATGGTGTGTTGGCATAGAAAAATTCAACAGTACCAAACCCTTCTCTAATCGGTGCAGTGCCGCCTCGTTGCCTGCCCTAAATAAATTGAAAAACTAGAGGTATGTGAACGGCTTACGGTTCGACAATTAGATAAGACACGACTGATAGGAAAGCCTACTCCTCCGTTTTTAATTATGATAATATAGCATATACTATACATATGTTATGATAAGATAAGCCATATCTTATATAAGCTTTCAGCTAACCATCTCTTATAATAAAATATATTATAGACAAATTAATTAATTAATTATATATCTATATTATATATACAAAGAAATATCGTTATTCGTTGCGATTGCACAGTGTAACACGGTGGGTCTTCAAATTAATCTTGACCGTCCATTTTTTAAACCGCGGAGAAAAAAAATCCCACTTTCCAAAGCCAATTTAAACGATCAGAAATAAAAGCCAACCTTTAGCCCGCAAAGCCCAACTACATTGATCCTTTGAATTCACCATATATACATCAAGAGTTAATTTCATTTAGGCAATGTGGGACTATACCGTCCACAAAGTTTTTTTTAAAAAAATTTAAAACTAGCGCACCTCATGGTAAAAAACCAGATTAAAACCGCACCTGTACAACCCCGTGTTCGCCGAGTGGGACAGGCTAGGCGGGCGAGCCAATGGAATCGGCCCGCACCATTGTAGTAGGCGGGCGAGCCCGGAAGGCTGGCTCGCTCCCGCCAAGAAGGCGAGTTAGTCGTGCGAGCCAGACCCAGCCCGCGTCTGCCTAGGCGACCTCGTCGCTGGCTCGCCTCTGTATAGGGTAGGCAAGTCATGGTGGCCCGGCTCGCGTTCGCTAAAAGATAGCAGGCGAGTTGCGAGAGTCGGGCCGCGTCCGCCCAACAGAGTGGCGAGCTGGCCCCCTGATCCTCGGTACCCGCCCAGTGGGGCCCAGAGGCAAATTACCTGGATACCCTTGCAGGGGTGCAAATATCCTTCTAGAACAGCGGAGTTACGCTGTTGGCAGACCCAGTTGGGCTGCATTTAGCCATTCAGAACAACGGAATTTAGCTATTTGCAGACCGTTTTCAGAAGCCTATAAATAGATCCAAGAGGGTACCTCAAAAGGTACGCTTACTTGATCCCCGGTCTTCTTGGGCTTTCTGAGATATCCTTAGCTCGACATCTAGCTAGAGAGGGGAAGCACTCTAAGATCTTCCGGGTGTGTGGTGAGACCTCCACGCCGTGCTCTTGGGTCTGCCCCCTATTCTTTTTCCTTAGTCTTTTGGCTCGTGAGAGAGAAGTAAGTGTGCGATCACCCCTTCCCCAAGAGTGAACTCCACAGAGACCGAGTTTTCGATTTCAACATTTTGGTGCGGTGAGCGTGGCCAGCACAAAAAATCTTTCAGCAAACTCGATGACTAGAGGAGAAGGACAAGGTTCGGACAGGGGCGACTCGCCACCCCCTCCCCCTCTCGCCACGTTGGGGATGTTCGAGGAGTTTAGGCAGGAGGTGCTCGGCCTCATCAGGTTCGCACTTGGCGCGCGCGCCGAGTGCTCGACACTAGCAGCTCCAGTAATCGCCGCCCCGGCCCTGGGCGAGGACGCACCCGACAGGAAAGCCAGGAAGGAGGTGACAGGCGGAGGAGGGTAGCGAGATCTCCCCGGGCGAGTGCTCTTCCCCGGCTCGGCGAGCGGAGGCCTGTTCGGCGAGATGGGGGTGCGAGACCCTCCGACTCGGCCAACAGGGGGAAGCAGCCCTTTCGGCGAGTTAGTTTCTTTTGCCCCAGTTCCGGAGGGGTTTCGGGAGCCGGAGATGTCCTACGCCGAGAAGGACGACCCGATCCTGCACATCCAGTGGTTCGAGGATGTGGTTTCGATAAGGCAGATGTCTGACGCCTTCAAGTGCAGACTCTTCGCTATCACCCTCAAGGAGAAGGCGAGAGTGGTTCCACCAGCTACCGGCCAACTCCATCTACTGCTTCGAAGACCTGCTCCGGGGGTTTATGTTGAGGTTTACCACCTCCAAGAAGAGGAAGAAAGAATCTGAGTCTCTGTTCCACATCAAGCAGGGGGTGAACGAGATCTTGAGAAGTTATGTTGATCGGTTCCAAGAAGAGGTCACCTAGGTCCAGGAGATGTTAGGGCACACCCTGATGATGACCTTCACTCTGGAGCTGCAACAAGGCTTCTTCAGGATGGAGCTCAAGAGGGTGCCTCCCCTCTCCTACGAGGAGTTAATGGAGAGGGCGACAAGGGAAGTCGAGGGGGAGGCGTCAAAACCCGAGTTCGCAAAAAAGCTGGCCAGGTGGGCCGCGGAGGAGGAGAATGAGCCAGGGGGTGGCCGAGGTTAGGAGGTGAGGAGAGTTGAAACCTGGCAGCGGGAACAGCAGCAGCAGGTGCAACAACAATAACCCAGGTGGGGGTGCCAGGATTCGAACCATCGGCTAGGTTGGAGGCCGAAATGGCAAGATCAGGGGGCGCAGAGAGGTTTCCACGGAGGCGACAACCGACAGGGTGGCCAGGACCACTTCCACCCTCTAGGCTGGAGGCAGGGGTAGAGACCCCCCCTCCCCGATCAGCATCAGGCTATGGTTGTAGCCATGCAAAGGAGGGGTCAGCAGAGGAGGAGGGAAGTCAGGGTGGTGTTACCATATTTTGACTTCCATCAGGAGGAGGGACACGTTACAACCACGTGCCCGGAGTTTCTCGAGATGAGAGGAAACAGGGAGCAGCAGCAGCAGCAAGACCGCCGGCAAGTGCGGATTGAAAAAGTCCTGCCTCGGGCAGAGGAGGACAGGTCTGAGGACCGGGCCGATGTTGGGGCCCGAGGAGGGATCAGAGTGATCCATGGGGGGTGGGGGTCGAGGCTTCCCGGAAGGCAAGTCTCCACACCATGTACCGCCGGAGCGTTGGCTACACATCCCAGACCCTACCCCCGGATGAGAAGATTACCTTCTCGAGGAAAGACATGCCGGATCATTGAGGATCCCTTTTGCGATGCGCTGGTCATCCAGACAGCCATCAAAAACTTCACTGTCTCCTGAATCCTCATCCATAACGGAAGTTCGGTCAACGTCATCTTCAAGAAGGCATTCGACGCGATGAAGGTAGAGGCCAAGAGGGTGCTGGCCTCGGATGGGCCTCTATTCGGATTTTTCGGGGAGAGGAAGTGGAAGGAGTAGGACTCCATGTTACTTTGGGGGGGGGGGGGGGCAGTCCCGTACTTGCAAGTTCGTCATCGTGGATGCCCCCAACAGCTACAACGCCATATTCCGGCGGTCCCTCATCAGCGCCTTCCACTGTGTCCCCTCATCCTTCCATCAGTGCTTGAAGTTCAACGCTGAGGGCAAGATTGTAGATGTCGGATGTCGGGTTCATGTCGGTTTGGGTTTGAAATGTCGTATGTCGTCTTGCGGGGGATATATCGGGGATATTTTACAATATCAGATTTTAATATTTAAATAAAGATAATAGTATTTATAAACACATTGTTTGCAAATAGGTAAAAATTTACAGACATTGTATGTTATTAGTTAGAAATCTGATAACAAAACAAAGGCTAATCAACAGCTAGTGTACCATCAAGGCTCCACATCTCCGACACACAAGCTCTTTAGCAAAATCCATAAAATAACCAATTTATAACAAAAAAGCATATCATAAAGCTGAACCTAGACATTTTGCTATTATTGAGTGGGATAGGAATAATTAAGGATAAGTTTTAAGTGCAGAAATTTAAATGACTACAAACAAACAATATCATACAACAGAGAAGGAAAGAAGCAACAGTGGTCCATATATAAGAAAGAAGAAACAAATGAACATTAGTAAAAATAAATAACCATAAGGTACCTGCCGTCGGGAGCGACGGGAGCCGGAGCAGGGAGCGGCGACGGGATCGGGAGCCGGAGCGGGGAGCGGCGACGGGATCGGGAGCAGGGGACGGGATCGCGTTGGAGAGAGATCTCCGCTGGAGAGAGTTAGGGCACGCCGTAGAAATAACGAGTCGGCTCCCGTGAAATCATTTTAAATTGGGCAAAAAAAAATCTTAATAGAAAAACCGAAATATCGGCTACCTATATAACGTTATATCGCTGCAATTTCGGCGTTTTTTTACAAAATGTTATTTTAATCAAATATATCGATGTCGTCGCGGTTTACCCCCAAAACCTTTATGTCGGCCGCCATAACGGACATGTCGGCCGACATCTACAACAGTGGCTGAGGGGATCCAGGTCTGGGTCCGGGGAGACCCCAAGGTGGCGTGGGAGTGCTACGTCACGGCGGTAAACTCCATCTCTTGGCAGGAGGGGTCCGAGGAGATGGAGAGGAGGATGGAGGAGTTGTCCGGGCCGAGGGCCGGAGAAGAGGCGGAGGAGATGGGAGTGGAGGAAGAAGTTTGCGCCCAGGTGGTGGTGGCGGAAGCTGTTCTGGAGGAGCCGACCGACGCAATGGCCGTGGAAGAAGCGGAGGCCCTTGTCCCATGAGAGGGGGACGTTGGTGAATGGGGAGAGCAGTCCAGGCTGGAGGCTGCGGAAGTGGTGGTGGAGATGGAAGTTCTCACCCAAGGAGGCAGGGTAGAGAAGGTTCGCATCAGCGGGGGGCTGACCCCGGTGGACCAGGAGAGGATGCTGTCATGCATCCAGAAGAACGTGGACATATTCGCTTGGAGCGTCGCGGAGATGCCGGGGATCGATGCGGACGTTGCCTGCCACCGCCTCAACCTGGATCCAGAAGCCCTCCCCATCCAACAGAGGAAGAGATCTGTTGCGGACAAGCTGGCCGAGCCCATCAGGGAAAAGGTGGCCAAGCTCCTGAAGGCCGGTTTTGTATCCAAAATTCAATACCCCGGCTGGGTCTCCAATGTAGTAATTGTTAAAAGGAGACGGCCGGTGGCGTATGTGTGTCGATTTTTCTTTGCTTAATAATTCATGCCCTAAGGATTGTTATCCCTTGCCTCGGATCGACGCATTGGTTGAATCAACCGTCGGTTTTTCTGTAATGAGTTTTTTGGATGCGTTTTCAGGTTACCACCAAATCAGGATGCACCCTCCCGACATAAAAGATGTCTCCTTCATCACATGGGATGAATGCTACTGCTACAAAATGATGTCCTTTGGGCTGAAGAATGTAGGGGCGACGTACCTAAAGATGATGGACATGGTCTTCCGAGAACAAAAGGGAAGGAACCTTGAGGTGTATGTAGATGATCTTATGATCAAGAGTCGAGACATTGACTCTCACCTCCAGGACTTGGAAGAAACCTTCACCACCTTGCGCGAGCACGAGATGAGGCTGAACCCCTTGAAATGTGTTTTCGGGGCCGGCAGGGGCAAGTTCTTTGGCCATCTTCTCACCCCTGCGGGGGTAAAACCAAACCCTGACATGGTCAAATCAATCATGGAGTTGGGATCACCTCAGAATGCTAAGGAGGTGCAACGGTTGACAGGGAAGTTGGCCGGGCTAAGTAGGTTCCTTTCCCGAGCTGGGGAGAAGTGCTCCCCCTTCTTCAAAGCGTTGAGGGGAGGCAAGAAGTTCGAATCGACTGGGGAATGCAAGGAGGCGTTCCAGACCTTGAAGAGACAGTTAAATCAGGCCCCCCTGCTCCAAGGGCAAAAGGAGGGGGAAGACCTATCTTTGTATCTCAGGGTCGGAGCAGAGGCCTTGAGCTCCGTCCTGGTTTGGGAAGAGGAGAAGAAGCAGCTGCCCATATACTACGTGAGCAGGGTCCTGAGGAAGGCGGAGCTCCGATATCCCATCTTGGAGAAGCCGACCTTTGTTCTGGTCATCTCGGCTCGGAGGCTCCAACCCTATTTCTAGTCACACTCCATCCGAGTGGTGACCGACCATCCCCTCTGCAATATTTTCGAGGGGGTGGAGCATTCAGGAAGGTTGGCAAAGTGGTCGGTGGAGCTGAGTGAGTTCGACATCTCCGTTGTCCCATGTCTCTCGATCAAGGCCCAGACGATGACCGACTTTCTTGCAGACTATGTGGTCGAGGTGACGGAAGCAGAGCTCACTCGCCCGGTTTCCTTGAAGGTGATGGTGGATGGAGCTTCAAGGAGGCATTCCCTGGGGATAAGGGTGATCTTGGAGAGCCCCCAGGGAACGAGGATCGCGCAAACGGTGGTGATACACTTTCCCATCACTAACAATCAGGCCGAGTATGAGGCGGTGATAACAGGATTGCGCCTGGCCGGGGAGTCGGGGGTGCATGATGTGGAGGTCCTCACTGACTCCATGGTAGTGGCTTCTCAAATCGGCGAGGAGTTTGAGACGAGAGAGCCTACTCTCCAATTATACTTGGCGAAGGTGAAGGGGGTCATCAGCATGTTTCAGACCTTCACCATCCGACATGTGCCGCGGGAGGAGAATGAGCAGGTTGATCAGCTAGCCAAACATGGTCCCGGGGTGGGAGGTACCATCACTGACCTGTTTCGTCCCTCCATCGAGGAGGGGGAGCTAATGGATGTGGACCAACACCCCACGTGGATGGATCCTTTCGCAACATTCCTGTCCACAGGGGAGTTTCCGGGAGGGATGAACAAGAAGAAGTTCAAGCACTAGTCGGCGTATTATCTTATGCGCGACGGGCAGTTGTATAGAAAGACTCTCTCAGGGATGCTGGCACGTTGTGTGGCCGAGAGGGAGGTTCAGAGGATCTTGGAAGAGGTCCATTTAGGAGAATGTGGAAGCCATTCAGGGAGCAGAACTTTGGAGGGAAGGATAGTCCGACAAGGGTACTTCTGGCCGACTCTAGCCCAGGATGCCGCGGAATTCCCAAGGAGATGCCATAAGTGCCAGCTGTTTTCCCCCCTCCAACTTCAACCGACTCAGCGGCTCAGGAGTATCACGGCCCTCTGGCCCTTCGCCATTTGGGGAATGGATTTGGTAGGGCCTTTCCCCTAGGCCAACGGACAAAGGAGGTTCTTGCTTGTCTTGATAAATTATTTTTCTAAGTGGTTGGAAGTGAAGGCGCTGACCAAGGTGACCTCCCAGGTAATCAGGAACTTTGTTTGGGGGGAGATCATCTGCCGGCACGGGTTGCCGCAGGCCATCGTAACGGACAATGAGCCTCAATTTGCCAGCACCGAGTTCATCAGTTTTTGCGGGCAGCTTGGGATTGACCCCAGGTTTGCCTCGGTCCATCATCCCAGGAGCAACGAGCAGGTGGAGGCGGCGAATAAAATCATTGTCAACCTCCTCAAGAAGAAAGTTGAGAATTTGAAGGGTAGCTGAGTGGATCAGCTCCTTCGGTTCTCTGGGCCCTGAGAACCACTCTCAACACGTCTACCAGAGAGACCCCCTTCAAGCTCTCCCATGGATGCGAGGCAGTGCTTCCAGTAGAGTTCGAAGTCCGAACGCCTCAGGTGGTCGAAGCGGAGGCAGGCAGAGAAGAATGACAAGCTGAAAACGAGGAGGAGCTGCGACTCTCCTTCGACATGGTGGAGGAGCTGCGTGATCTCTCCGCTATCCGGCGGGAAGAGGTGAAAAAGAGAATGGCCAGGTACTTCGACAAGCACGTCAGAGTCAAGCAGTTCACGGAAGGGGACTTGGTCTTGAAGAAGGTAGATGCGGCAAGAAGATCAGCAACAGTGGGGAAGCTCAACCCCAATTGGGAAGGCCCGTACATTGTCGGGGAGGTTCTAAGGTCAGGAGGGTACCGCCTCCGAGATGCGAAGGGCGAGGTCCTAAGTCATACCTGGAGTGGTGATGACTTAAAACGTTTTTATCCGTAAAAGCATGTACGTACTCTCATTTGGTGAATAAAATCCTTTGATGCCCCACCCCTTTTTCTGCAGGTCAAGTTTGTGTTAAATGTTCATCAGGCTAGGTTATGGAATGCCTCCGCGGCTCCCACCTAGCTGTCAGGGCCGAGATCCCCGTTGGACGTCGTTATGACCCTGGGGCTGAGCCCGGTTGATGTTCAACACCCGCCATCAGGCTCTCACCTAGCTGATTGGGCCGGTGGTAGCGCCCGGAGGTTGGCGGAAAAGTGAGTTATCTCGCTTTGGGGTTAGGTCTCGGGATGCTCCCGCTGTCAGGCTCCCACCTAGCTGGCAGGGCTGGGATCCCCGTTGGACGTCGTTATGACCCTGGGGCTGAGCCCGGTTGATGCTCAACACCCGCCGTCAGGCTCTCACCTAGCTGATTGGGTCGGTGGTAGCGCCCGGAGGTTAGCGGAAAAGTGAGTTATCTCACTCTGGGGTTAGGTCCCGGGATGCTCCCGCTGTCAGGCTCCCACCTAGCTGGCAGGGACGGGATCCCCGTTGGACGTCGTTATGACCCTGGGGCTAAGCCCGGTTGATGCTCAACACCCGCCATCAAGCTCTCACCTAGCTGATTGGGCCGGTGGTAGCGGCCGGAGGTTGGCGGAAATGTGAGTTATCTCGCTCTGAGGTTAGGTCCCGGGATGCTCCTGCAGTCAGGCTCCCACTTAGCTGGTAGGGCCGGGATCCCCGTTGGACGTCGTTATGACCCTGAGGCTGAGCCCGGTTGATGTTCAACACCCGCCGTCAGGCTCTCACCTAGCTGATTGGGCCAGTGGTAGCGCCCGGAGGTTGGCGGAAAAACAAGTTATCTCATTCTGGGGTTAGGTCCCGGGACGCTCCCACTGCCAGGCTTCCACCTAGCTGGCAGGGCCGGGACCCCCGTCGGACGTCGTTATGACCCTGGGGCTGAGTCCCGAAGTTTTCCCGCAGTCAGGTTTCCACCTAACTGACAGCTGGGATTCTCAGTGGACGTGGCGAGATCAAAATCCGGGACTCAAACATTCGAACTTCGGAGACAGATCACGAGGATAACAAGGAGTTAAGCCCGTCAATACGCAAGCGGGCCGGAAAAGGCGAGCCGAAACTCTGGCCTATCGGCGAGCCGAAACTGTGGCTCAGCGAGGCGAGCTCTCGGGACTCAATGTCCGGCCGAAGCGAAAGATCGATTGACGCTCACATCATCAGGCTACTACACGTTGAGGGAGCGATGAAAACCGGATGTCTCCTAACAGTACCGACCGATGCTGAAAAAGCGATCAAGGTCGCAAGAACTTAGGCCGCGCCACAGCTTCATGGGGCCCGGCTCGCATGAAGCTGAGCGGCTCGGGTGCGAGTCGACCCAGCTCACCCCCTCTACCTCGCAAACAGCATGGGCGGTCTAGACAGGGGGAACAAGTCGACCGCTCGCGGTTCGGCCACCTAAGATCCATGCACTACCTAAGCTGAGTCCTAAGGAAACGCGCGATCTCGCCAACGGGACGCGGGCCCGAAGGTAGCGAGTAGAGCTGTCACGGTTCCGGTTCTACTAAAACCATGAACCGAACCACTAAGGTAACGGTTCTTCAAAATAGAACCAAAACCTTATTTGGTTTGACCGGTTCCGGTTTTGGTTCCGGTTCCAGCTTAATTTTTGGAACTGTCGTGTCAACGGTTCCGGTTACGGTTCAACAAGAACCAAAACCAAACCGGTCACTATCGGTTCGGTCCGGTTCCATGCGGTTCAGTCCGGTTCCAATTAGTTCCAACTAAAACAAAAATCAAGCTTGACGGAATGAAATAAAAGCGGGCTGCAAATAGTAAAACTCAAAACAATATCGAAAAAAAATAATTATGTTGCGCACTTCTCGACAGTCTTTTCCGCGATCAGTGGGATATTATCAATTTTTTTCCTACGTGTGTAGACTTGCCACGAATTCTAGTTGGCTTGCGAACGTCTCATCGGCATGCTCAACCATAACAACCGCCTATAATTAGTTGTCTTTCATGATTACTAATAAATAGTAGATGTATATCTTTTATATTTTTTTAATAAAATATTTCAAAAAAAATATGTAATTAAAATTGAAAATATATTATATAACTGTATAAAAATAAAAAATACAATGCAAAAATTGACTTCAAACTGCACCAATGTAAAATCATACCATACGGTTTTTATGCGGTGAAGTTTTGTTTGGTCCAAAATCGACCCCCTTTAGTGCGATTGCGGTTTGGGTTCAAACTGCACCAGCTTCACTCGTGATAGTATAAATAGTATAGATAAATTATAAAATAATAATAATATAATAATAATAATAAATGGGTTGCGGTTCGATTCTACTTCGGTCCAGTTCGGATCAGGTCTAAAAATCTTGAAACTGCTTGAGACTTGTATGTTGCGGTTCCGGTTCCGGTTCCGGTCCGGATAATAAAATGTGAGAACCACACCCGGACCAATGTTGTTCACGGTTCCAAAATTCAAACTGGAACCCGAATAATTTGCGAACGGTTCGGTCCGGTTCTTTGTGGTTCCGGTTCGGTTTGCGGTTTTCGGTTTTAAGTGACAGCTCCAGCAGCGAGCGGGAGAGTCGAGTTAGTTCGCGAATACGAAGCAGAAAAAGAAAAAATAAAATAACATCATATCAGTGTGAGAACTATAAATATCATTGGTTGGACAAAAACAGTTACATGTTGGGGACTCAGCCCGCGTTTACATTGCAACAACAAAAATATAAAAGAGGCGCGACGCGGGGATTCAGCGAGGCGAGCCCTCGGGCGGGGAGCACTCGGGCGGCGAGCCCTCCTTGAGAGGTTGGTAGGACTCGTCGCCCGGCTTTTGTACCGGAAGGAATAGTTCGGGTACCATCTCGCTCGCTGAAAGACCCGCGCCTTCGCTCGTGATCAGGTTGGCCCGCTGCAGAGTCCGGAGAGTGTATTTCGCCGCCTTGGCACCATTCTTCTGCATCTTCTTCTCCAGCTCGTGCTCGGTGTAATGGGCGAGTTGGCAACCGCTGCTGGAGGGCGGCGCCGGGGGTGCGGCTTCCAGTTCCCGCACTCGCGCCTGCAAAGCCTCCTTTTCCTTCTCGAGGGTGGCGATCTGGAGACCTAGGCGCTTGGTCGTCGCCGCATCATGCGAAAAGGGGTGAAATGAGCTTGAGGAAAGGGAGAGCGATCTTAAAGCAATTAGTGCGAGTCATGGGACTCACCACCCCTCCCAGGAACTCGGCGAGGACGGCATCGGCTGCGTCCGCCCGCTTCTTCTGGTAGTCCGCTTCCTCCTGGGCGAGACGGCGAGCTTCTTCCTTTTCATCGGCCAGTTTTTGGAGCGAGGGGGGGTGTTCTTCTCCAGCTAGTTGCATCGCCTACCCACCATGTGGGCCATCTCCAAGCTGCGGAGCTGGGCCCGCGCTCTCTTATGCACCAGAACTCGCGTGGCCTCCTCGTCGTAGATCGCGGCGTCCTCCCACACATACAGACCGAACGAGAAGGCATAAGCCTCCCCGCTGATGGTTTCCTGCTTTAGCCAGCTCGGGAGCAGGGTGGAGATGTAAGCCCGATTCGTCTCCTTGTCCCACTGGAGGAGGGGGATGCCAAGCTCATCTAAGGGCCGTTCACCGAGGCCGAAGTTGCGGTGCCCTCTCGGCACCGGCTTAACGACGGGCCCCTCTCCTCGCGACCCGGAGGTGCCGGCCACCTCACCAAGGGAGCCGCCGGCCGAGGCGCTCGGGGGGGGGGGCAGGGCCCTCGGTTGGCTGGTCCGCCGGAGCCTTGCCTTTTCTCTGAGTCGCGGGGGTGGGCCGCCAACGGTCTTCGGCTTCTTGGGCGGCGGCGGCTGTAGAGGTTGTTCGCGGGCAGCCCGCTTTTGGGAAGTAGGGGCTGGAGTCTCGCGATGAGTGACAGCTGCCACCTCGGCACGAGCGAACCCTCCAGGAGCGACTCACGCACTCTCATATGGAGGGTGCAAGGGGATGTCTCGCTCGCTTGCAGAGAGAGGGTTATAGCAAAAATAATGGGCTAAGTAAAAAGAAGCGCGAGTAGCTTACCTCCTCCGGGCGCGATGGGGGCGAGGCTGTCCAGGTTCCGGCGAAGGAACGCGACTTCAAAGTTCTTCCCTTCGAAGAACCCGCACAGCTCGGCTTCATGGCCCCCCAGGCTAGGGGGCGGTAGCTCACCTCGCCAAGCTGGACCGGCGAGAAGGGGACGTTGCCACAGTCGCCCTTGACGAAGACGAATTTCTTCAGCCAGTTATGGCTCTTATTCACTGTCTCCCCCACCTTGACGTGGTTGCTGGAAAAGTAGGCGGTTCCATCCTTGTTCGACCGGAAGGAGAACAGCTTGCGGAAGACCGCAAGACTAAACTCGATCCGCTCTTCCCGCGGGAAGCAGGCGAACCTGACCACGACAGTAATGGAGTTGGGGGTCATCTGGCCGGGGACGACCCCGAAGTACTTCAGTATCTGGCGTACCTCGGGCCATAGGGGGAGCCGAAGGCCCGCATCGAAGTGCGCTATCGGGATGACGAGCTCCTCTCCCGATAGGTCGTTGATTCTCTCCCCCTCCTCGGGTCGCCTCGCCACAAAGCCCGGCGGAATAAAATCGCCGATCGCATCGAGAAACTCGCCTTCGGTAATGGCGACGGAAGAGAAAGAGTGTTCGGAGAAGGTTCAGGCGCACTTGCTTCGCTCGTCAGCGCCACCACCGCCACCACCGCCACCACCCATCTCGCAGTCAAATAGCCTAGCGGGACGATGTTGTTCTTGCGAAGAGTAGGCGAGCCGGGAGTCGCAGGAAGTGGAGAAGGAACGGAAGTCTTAAATACGGTAGGTGAGAAAGGGTGGCAGGGCCTATTTATAGAAAGATAAAAGGCGGGAAAACATCCCGTCAGGCAGGAAATGTGCGGATAGCAAAAATGCACCGTGACGTTTCGACTTCCGGGCCCGCCACAGATTCCTACCAACTCGTCACTACGCTGCAAGAGTTGTTCGGCAGCGAGCTGCGCCGACTCGCGTCCACCCAAGAGGTGGGCGAGCCGCTATTCGCGTTCGCCAAAAGGAGATAGGAGAGTCACACTGACTCACACTCGGCAGGTCACCACCTCGCGCCCGCCTAACGGGTCGGCGAGCAAGGGCATCTCGTTCGCACCCGCCTAAAAGAAAACTAAGCAGTCGCAAGCTATGAAAATAACAGCACAGCATAGGCCCTTCAACGGGCGAGAAGTCTCATACAGTTATGAATAAGGAAAAGTTCAGCAAAGAATGAAATTCCGTGGCTCTATCACGCGAGCTGACCCAAGGTGCAGGTGCGACCCATGCTTAGCGATCGGTAGCGAGGATGGGGCGGGTGGCTCAGTACTGGATCCATTTCCACCTGCCCCCCCCCCGCCCCCGCCCCCGCCCCCCGACACGCGCGGGTAATGGTACTCGCGAACCGCCGATAGTTCTCGCTGGGCCAGGTCGACCTGCTCCGTGGCATGCCTGAGCCGCTCCTCCGCTCTTGTGATGTGCACCCCCAGAGAAGTAGTCCCATCCCCGTCAGCTGAGCGCCTCATGGCCTCCAATACCGCAAACTACTCCGCCTCAGCCTTGTCCTCGTCCACCCTGTCACAAACTTCCTGTGGCAGCAGAGCTTGTTTCTGAAATAACCGCGTCACACGCCTCTTTATCCCCTCAGCGTCCTGCGGGTCGCTCAGGTACTCCGAGATGCGATCCGTAGAAGGGGGAGGCGAGTACCCCTCGCTGATGTCAACATCGGAGGTGGAGATCGCCTGGAAGCCTACATGAGTAGGAGATAAAAAAAAGAGCAGTAATCATAAGCAAGCAAGCGTACAAACTTAGTGGGGATCGGCACGTCCCCGGCGCTGACAGGCGGTCGGGAGGTACCCGGCTGGCCCTGAAAGGGTTCGCCTTCAAGAGCTGCAAAAGATTTCCCTAGCCCAGGGGAATTGGCAGCGGAGAAATCAAAGGAGGGGCATGCCCCTGGGCCGAAGGGCCGGCGGCCCGCTCAGTTACCAGTGAGGAGTGCCCCAGCTTCCCTCTATCGCCTCCATCTTCGCGGGGCGTCTCCTGCAGGAAAAGAAATCAGGGATGGAGTGACGAATCAGAGAAGGGGCCCGCATACCTCATGGGCAACCTCGGCACCGACCGCCGAACTGGACGCTGGGGCGTCGTTTGTGGGAGTCCGCCTGACTATTTTCCCTTTCTTCGGCCTAAAGAGGGGGCCGGGTGATCCGCGCACCAGCCACGGGGCAGCATCAAGGGCCTCCTCCCGTGTGCCCTCACTCGCGGCCGCTAGGCGCGCTCGCATCTCTTCAGACATAGGCATCCTTCAGCTACAGTTCGCAGGGAAGGTTAAAGAAGGGCGGGTTTTTCCCGAAGGCCGGGTGGCATATTTATAGCACATTAGCGGGACCCACCAAAAGATTCCCTCCAGCTCAACAAAACACTCACCGAGCACGTGGGGTTGGATGATTCTTTCCGAGCTTTGTCAAGCTCAAAAAGAGCGGGGATTGTGTACTACCCCGTGTTCGCCAAGTGGGCCAGGCTAGGCGGGCGAGCCAATGAAATCGACCCGCACCAGTGTAGTACGCGGGCGAGCCCGGAAGGCTGGCTCGCTCCCGCCCGCTCCCGCCCGCTCCCGCCCGCTCCCGCCAAGAAGGCGAGTTAGTCGTGCGAGCCAGACCCAACGCGCATCTGCCTAGCCGACCTCGTCGCCGGCTCGCCTCCGTATTTGGTATGAAGTCGGCGACCAAGCGATGGTCTTCCTTCGCAAAAAGCGCTTTCCAACCGGAAAGTACAACAAACTTCAGTCCAAGAAGTATGGTCTGTTTACAATCGAGAAGAAAATCAATGATAACGCCTATGTCGTTGGCCTCCCTAACAGTATGGGTATTTCTAAAACCTTTAATGTCGCCGACATTTTTCCTTTCTTCCCAAATGATGTGCCTCTCTATCCGGGCAACTCGGGGTCGAGTTTTCCTCAGGTGGGATAGAATGACGTAGTGGAGAGCGCTACGACGGCCGTGGTGGTGATTGGGATTCAATTTTTGGATAAGCTGGACAAATGCAAAGGCAGCAAGAAGCTCGTCGGCGACACGCGACCGTGACTGGGAACTCCCCTTTATTTTGGGCTTAATGTTTTACCTGCAGTTTTATTATATTTATTTTTTCCTTCTAGTGGATGTGGTAATTTTATGTTTGTGTATAAGTATTTAGGTACTTTCCTGATGTAAACCCTATGCATGAGAGGAACTGTTGTAGACAAAACACTTTTGGTGAAAACTCAAAAGAGCTGCAACTCTGTTTCCTGAATACCGGCGCCATCGCCGTCACTTCTTCCTTCTGCCCACGCCACGCTCGGCGTTCTCTGCGTCACCATAGGATTTAATTTCAAGAGCCAAGGTCATTAAAGCCATTTCAGCTATCCCCTTAAGACACCCTACTGAAGGTAGTGGTTTTCAATTATCAAATAATTTGAATTCCAATCAAAATAAAGCTAGCCGTAGTGCATAAGTCAGGGAAGCGGCCATCCAAAAGGCAATCTCAAAACCAGTTCCTTTTTATTAAGTAAAGCCCAACATATAAGCTAACTCCATTCTCATAAAAAGCCCTCACATTTATAACGCCATCATCCAAAATAATACTAGGCACAAAGCAATGCATAAGGGTGGCCGACCAACCATGATTCACAGCAAGGCAAATCCCAAGTCGTAAAGAGCTAAACGTAAAGGCCCATCCATACAACTAAGCCTCCAAATAAAGGTCCTCCTTAAAACATTATCATAGGCTAAAATATTAGAAAATAATTCTAGGATAAGTCAAATATGACATGAAACTCAAAATGAAAAGAAATCAATTGATGCAAATTTGGAAAAATATGAAATGAAGATCAACTTAGCACATAATTGATACTTCACCTTTGAATTGAGTTCATCATTAGGGAGATTTTTATCGGTTTTGAAATTAAAGAAATTTTGGGGTTTCACAAAGCCACATTCTGCCTTATTAAGGCTGTAGCACCCCAAACTCGACCAATAAAGACTTGGAATGAAATTGTAAGGAAAGACATGATGTACTTGGGCATTAGTGAGATTATGACAAAAGATTGGGTACAATGGCGACAAAGGATTCATGTAGCCGACACCACTATAGTGGGATAGAGGCTTGAATGTTGTTTTTATTCTTAGAACTTATTTTGGGATATAAATGACTCAATGCTCATAAACTTGTTATGTTATATATTTTTAATTTTAGAACATATAATTGTACTTAGTATACATAAAAATAATTTTGTTCATAGGATATGAAAAGCCGATATTTCTCCGACTTTCGATATCTGACATTTAAAACTTTAATGCGACGTGTCGTCGATGTTGGAACCGAGAATTCGGTCCCTTGTGGAGTTCACCCTTGGGGAAGGGGTGGTCGTACGCCTACTTCTCTCCTGCAAGCAAAATAACAAAAAAACAAAAGGAAAAGACCCAAGGGCTCGGCGCGGAGGTCCCACCACAAACCCGGAAGATCTCAGAGCGCTTCCCCTCCCTTAGCCAAAGGCCGAGCTAAGTCTACCTCAGAAAGCGCAAGGTCTGGGATCCAGTGAGCATGCCTTCTGAGGTGCCCCTTGGGTCCTATTTATAGGATTCTGAAAAGGGTTTGCAAATAGCCAACCTCCGTTGTTCTGAACAACTATGTGCAGCCCAACGGGGTCTGCTAACAACGTAACTCCGCTGTTCTAGAAGGATATTGGCACCCCATGCAAGGGTACCTAGGTAATTTGGCCGCTGGTCCCTACTTGACAAGTTCCAAGGATCCGGAGGTTAACTCGCCGCAACACTCCATCCTGCTAAGGCGGACGCGACCTGGCTCCCGCAGCTCGCCTTCCTCCCTTTAGGCGAGCGCGAGCCAGGCCGCGGAAGTCCGCCAGTCCTCGGTCTGAGGCGAGCTGGCGGCGAGGTTGCTTATGAGAGAGCGGGCTGGGTGGGTCAACTCGCTCAGCTCGCCCATCTAATTATGCGGGCGCGAGCTGGCCATTCTGAGTTCGCCAGTTCTTGCCTGGTTGACCACTCGACGAACACGGGGTTTTTCACAATCCCCGCTCTTTTTGAGCTTGGCCAAGCTCGGAAAGAATCATCCAACCCACGTGTTCGGTGAGTGCTTTGCTGAGCTGGAGAGAATCTTTCGGTGGGTCTCACTGTCATGTTATAAATATATCATCGGTCCTTTGGAAAAAGCCCCACCTTCTTCTTATCTCTGCTGTGAGTTATACCTGAGCGATGCCTGTGTCTGAGGAGATGCGAGCGCGCCTGGCGGTCGCGGCGGTGGGAACCAGGGAGCATGCCCTTGACGCTGCCCCGTGGTTAGCGCGTGGGTCGTCTGGTCCCCTTTTTAGGACGGTAAAGGGGAGAATCATTAGGAGGTCTCCTGCGAACGACCCCCCAGGGTCCAGCTCGGCGCCCGGTGCTGAGGTTGCCCATGCGGTATGCGAGCTTCCTGCTTGATTCGTATTTTTGCCCCTGATTCTTTTTGTCGTAGGTGATATCTTGCGGAGACGGTGTCAGAGGGGAGCTGGATCGTCCCATCCCGCCGACGACCGGTCAGGTCGCCAACCCTTCAGGCCAGGGGCGCCCCCTTGCGGCGAGTTTACAGCAGCCGCTTCCCCCCGGGCTGGGGAAGACCTTCGTAATTCCTGAAGGGGAACTCTTCCAAGGCCGACCAGGATCCTCCCGACCATCTGCTGGCGCGGTTGACGTGCCGACCCCAAGTGAGTCTTCACTCTTTCCTGTTTATCATCGTTTGCTCCTGATCCTCCCTTCTGCAGGCTTCAATGTGGTCTCCTCCTCCGACGTCGACATGAGTGAGGGGTATTCGCCTCCCCCTGATACGAATCACATTTCAGAGTACCTGGGTGACCCGTTGGATGCTGGGGGGATGAAGAGGCAAGTAACGCGGCTATTCCAAAAGCACACGCTACTGTTGCAGGAGGTTTACAATAGGGTAGAGAAGGTTTAGGCCGAGACGGAGGAGAGGTTGGCGGTTCTGGAGGGGAAGAGACGACCAGCCGACAGGGATGGAGTTACTTCTCCGGGGGTGCACATTACGCGAGCCGAGGAGCGGCTTAGGCACACCTCGGAGGATGTCGACCGGGCTCAGGAAGAGCTGTTGGCGGTTCGTGAGTATCATTATCCTCGTGTACCGCCCCGATCTGGGACGCTTAGGCGAGGAAGGTGGAAGTTGATTCAGTATTGAGTCGTCGCCCCCCCCCCCCCCCCCCCCCTTGATTGGCAGGGTCGGGTCTTGCCCGCATTCTATGCCAGTTCACGGGATATTTTAATATTTGTAATAATTCGAGACTCCCTCGCCCGCCAACGGGCCTAATTCTTGTTCTATGTTACTTTTATTGCGTTGTAGTTCAGTTCTCTCGGGGTGAATGTGGATGAAGCGTTCTTGCTCGCCTACCCATCCTTTATGCGGGCGCGAGATTATTGAACCGGCTCGCCCAGCTCGCCCGTCTAGTCTTGGCAGGAGCGAGCCGGGTGCCTGCAGATTGCGAGTCCGAACGGCTTGCTCATCTCAATTGGCGGGTGCGAGTCGTGGTTCGCCCGTCTCTTGGGTGGGCGCGGGCGAGCGCGGCTTGCTGTCGAACGGTCTTAGCGGCGCATCAGCGAGCTGATGTAAATCCGCGGTTGATCCAGAAGTTGAACCGCCGGGGTGTATTCCGCTATCCGCACTTTTTCCGCCGACAGAACATTTTCCTGCCCTTTTTTTTCTTCCTATAAATAGGCTCTGCCGGCCCTTTCTCACCCACCGCATTTAAGATTTCCCCTTCTCTGCTTTTTGCAACTCCCGGTTCACCTGTTTCCTGCGAGAACTCCGGCATCCCGCTCGGCAATACTCCCGCGAGATAGGTGGTGGTGATGCGGATGGGCGGAGCAAATGCGCCTGGACCTTCTCCGAATATGACTTCTCTCACGCCGTCGTCTCTGAAAGCGAGTTCTTTGAAATTATTGGTAACTACATACCGCCGGACTTCGTGGCGAGGCGACCCGGGGTGGAGGAGAAAATCAACGACCTTTCTGCGAGGGAGCTCGCCATCCCCATGGCGCATTTCGAGGCGGGTCTCCGGCTTCCGCTAGGGCCGGAGGTCCGCCAAATACTGAAATTCTTCGGGGTTGTTCCCGGCCAGATGACCCCCAACTCCATTGTGGTGGTGATTGGGTTCGTGTGCTTCCTACGCGAAGAGCGAATCGAGTTCAGTCTCGCGGTCTTCCGCAAGCTGTTCTCCTTTCGCGTGAATAAGGACGGGACCGCCTACTTTTCCAGCGTCCAAGTCAAGGTGCGAGAGACCGTCAATAAGAGCCACAATTGGCTAAAGAAGTTTGTCTTCGTCAAAGGGGACTTCGGCAACGTTCCCTTCTCGCCGGTCCAGCTCAGCGAGGCGAGCTACCGCCCCCCTTGCCTGGGGGGCCACGAGGCAGAGCTATGCGGGTTCTTCACAGGGAAGAACTTCGAAGTCGCGTTCCTTCGTAGGAACTTGGACGACCTCACCCCCGTCCCGCTCGGGGGAGGTAAGTTACTCACGCTTCTCCGTTTCACTTCGTTATTACCCTTCAATTTTGACTCTCCCTTTCGCAGGCGAGCAGGACATCCCCTTGCACCCTCCTTACGAGAGTGCGTGACTCGTTTCTAGTGAGTTCGCCCAAGCCGAAGCCGCAGCCTCCGCGAGACTCCTGCCTCAGCCCCCCCCCGAATCGGCCTAGCTGCGGATCGCTTCCTCCGCCACCGCCGCCCAAGAAATCGAAGAAAGCGAGCGGCGCGCCTCCCTCAGCTCGTGAGAAAGGTAAGGCCCCGGTGGGCCAACCAGCTGGGGATCTCGCCCCCGCGGCCCCTCCGGCCGACAGCTCTCCCGTCGGGGAGGCCGTAACCTCCAGGCCGTTAAAAGGGGCTCAGCCCGCCGCGACGCCGGTGCCATGAGGGCACCACAACTTTGGCTACGGCTAGGGGCCTCTGGATGAGCTCGGTGTTCCACTCCTCCAATGGGACAAGGAGACGAACCGGGTCTTCGTCTCCATACTGCTGCCGAGCTGGCTGGAGCAGGATACCATCGGCGGGGAGGCCTATAATTTCTAATTCGGCCTCTACGCTCGGGAAGACGCTGCCATCTATGATGAGGAAGCCACGCGGGTGCTGATTCACGAAAGCGCGCGGGCCCAGCTCCGTAGCCTCGAGCTGGCCCACATGGTCGGCCGGTGATGCCTCCGGATGGAGAAGAACGCCCCCTCGCTCAAGAAGTTAGTGGATGAGAAGGAAGGGGCCCGCGGTCTCGCCCAGGAGGAGGCAGAACGTCATAGAGAGAGGGCCGACGCGGCTTATGCCGCCCTCATCGTTTCGGAGAAAGAAATGGAGGTGTTGCGGGCGCGGGTGCGAGAGCTGGAAGCCGCAGTGGCCGCTCCGCCGCCCTCCAGCAGCGATTGTCGGCTCGCGCATTACACCGAATACGAGTTGGAGGAGCTAATGCAGAAGAACGCCGCCAGTGCCGCGAAGTACACCCTCCAGATGCTGCGATGGGTGGACCTTATCAAGAGCGAGGGCGAGGGCCTTTCCGCGAGCGACGTGGTACCGGCCTTGTTTCTTACGGTACCGAAGCCGGGCGACGAGCCCTTCCATCCCATTTAGGAGGGATTCGTCGCTCGGGGGGCTCGCCTTGATGAATACTCGCGCCTCGCTTAAGATATTTTTGCTGTAATATGAGCGCGAGCTAAGGCCCAGGACTTATAATTTTTGATCAATAGAACGTACTCTCTGAAACTGTTCTGTAAAGATGCTTATTTGTAGTGTAAATCCGTCTTTTCTTTCTTGTACTTGCGGTTTGTTTTTGATTCTTCTATCCGTTGCCCCCCTTCCTACGGCTTGCGAGCTAGGTCGCGTGTTTGTTCGGGACATAGCTTAGGAAATATAGGAGCGCTAGTTAGCCGAACGGCGAACGGCGATACACGTCCTTCGTCCGGGTTCGTCGTGCCATTCACGAGGCAGAGCAGGCGAGCTGACTCGTTCCGCACCCGAGCCGCCTGGCTCCGCGCGAGCTGGGCTCCGTGGGGTCGCGACGCGATCTGAGTTCTCGCCGTCTTGGTTGCTTTCCGGGAGCTCGCCGAACCATAGGCTCGAGTTGGCATTTCTGGCTTGCCGACCCGTTAAGGTCATCTTGGCCGCCGTGATTTTTTGCCTCCGTAGTTTGAGCGTCTGGGTCCCAACTTTAGGCGCCGCATTCACCAAGACCTTCTGGACTGTCAGGGTCTGGGTAGACTCCCACGAGTGACATCCAGCCCTGCCAGCTTGGTGAGAGCTGTCAGCGGGATCTGCTCGGGGTCTGTGTAGACTCCTCCGAGTGACATCCAGCCCTGCCAGCTTGGTGAGAGCCTGACAGCGGGATCTGCTCGGGGTCTGGGTAGACTCCTCCGAGTGACATCCAGCCCTGCCAGCTAGGTGAGAGCCTGACAGCGGGATCTGCTCGGGGTCTGGGTAGACTCCTCCGAGTGACATCCAACCCTGCCAGCTAGGTGAGAGCCTGACAGCGTGATCTGCTCGGATCTTGGTAGACTCCTCCGAGTGACATCCAGCCCTGCCAGCTAGGTGAGAGCATGGCAGCGGGATCTGCTCGGGGTCTGGGTAGACTTCTCCGAGTGACATCCAGCCCTGTCAGCTAGGTGAGAGCCTGACAGCGGGATCTGCTCGGGGTCTGGGTAGACTCCTCCGAGTGACATCCAGCCCTACCAGGTAGGTGAGAGCCTGGCAGCGGGATCTGCTCGGGGTCTGGGTAGACTCCTCCGAGTGACATCCAACCCTGCTCGGGGTCTGGGTAGACTCCTCCGAGTGACATTCAGCCCTACCAGCTAGGTGAGAGCCTGACAGCGGGATCTGCTCGGGGTCTGGGTAGACTCCTCCGAGTGACATCCAGCCCTGCCAGCTAGGTGAGAGCCTGACAACGGGTTCTGCTCGGGGTCTGGGTAGACTCCTCCGATTGACATCCAGCCCTGCCAGCTTGGTGAGAGCCTGTCAGCGGGATCTGCTCGGGGTCTGGGTAGACTCCTCCGAGTGACATCCAGCCCTGCCAGCTTGGTTAGAGCCTGGCAGCGGGATCTGCTCGGGGTCTGGGTAGACTCCTCCGAGTGACATCCAGCCCTGCCAGCTAGGTGAGTCTGACAGCGGGATCTGCTCGGGGTCTTGGTAGACTCCTCCGAGTGACATCCAGCCCTGCCAGCTAGGTGAGAGCCTGGCAGCGGGATCTGCTCGGGGTCTGGGTAGACTCTTCCGAGTGACATCCAGCCCTGCCTTCAAGGTTAGAGCCTGGCAGCGGGATCTGCTCGGGGTCTGGGTAGACTCCTTCGAGTGACATCCAGCCCTGCTAGCTTGGTGAGAGCCTGACGGCGGGATCTGCCCGGGGTCTGGGTAGACTCCTCCGAGTGACATCCAGCCCTGCCAGCTTGATGAGAGGTTGGCAGCGGGATCTGCTCGGGGTCTGGGTAGACTCCACCGAGTGACATCCAGCCCTGCCATCTAGGTGAGAGCCTGGCAGCGGGATCTGCTCGGGGTCCAGGTAATGAACACTTCTACTTGCACAAACCATGGCGAGGGCACAGGCATATCGAGAAGCTTTTATTAGAAAATGGAACACTACTTACAGGATTCAAAGGTAAAAATATTTCAAGTCGTCACCACTCCAGGTGAGACTTAGGGTCTCGCCTTCCACATTCCGGAGGCGGTACCTCCTGACCTTAGTGCCTCCTGTACAATGTATGGACCTTCCCAGTTGGGGTTGAGCTTCCCCACAACGGCCGATCTCCCCGTGACATCCACCTTTCTCGTGACCAAGTCCCCTTCCATGAACTGTTTGACCATGACGTGCTTGTCAAAGTATTTAGCCATTCTTCTCTTCACTTCTTCTTGCCGGATGGCGGAGAGGTCACGTTGTTCCTCCACCATGTCTAGAGAGAGTCGTAATTCCTCTTCATTTTCGGCTCTCCGTTCTTCCCTTCCTCCGCCTCAACCACCCGAGGCGTCCGGACCTCGAACTCTACCGGGAGTACTGCCTCGCATCCATGGGCAAGCTTGAAGGGGGTTTCTCCCGTTGCGGTGTTTGGAGTCGTTTTAAGGGCCCAAAGAACTGAAGGAAGCTGTTCCACCCAGCTACCCTTCAAGTTTTCCACTTTCTTCTTGAGGAGATTGACGATGATCTTGTTCGCCGCCTCCACCTGCCTGTTGCTCCTAGGGTGGTGAACTGAAGCAAACCTGAGCTTAATCCTGAGTTGCCCGCATAAACTGATGAACTCGGCGCTAGCGAACTGAGGGCCGTTGTCCGTGACGATGGCCTGAGGCAACCCGTGCTGGCAGATGATCTCCACCCACACAAAATTCCGGATTACTTGGGAGGTCACTTTGGCCAGTGCCTTTACTTCTAACCACTTGGAAAAATAGTCGATCATGACCAACAAGAATCTCCTCCGCTCGCTGGCCTGGGGGAAAGAGCCTACCAGATCCATTCCCCAGATTGCAAAAGGCCAGGGCGTTGTGATGCTCCTGAGGCGCTGAGCCGGCTGTAGTTGGAGGGGGGCAAACAACTGGTACTTGATACACTTCTTTGCAAACTCTGTGGCGTCATGGCTCAGGGTCGGCCAGAAGTACCCTTGCCTGATGATCCTTCCTTCCATGGTTCTGCCCCCTGAGTGGCTTCCGCACTCCCCTGAGTGGACTTTCTCCAGGATCCTCTGGATTTCCCTCTCGGCCACGCAGCGTGCCAGCATGCCGGAGAGGCTCTTTCTATACAGCTGTCCGTCACACATTAGATAATATGCCGACTTGTGCTTTGAACTTTTTCCTGTCCATCCCCTCTGGATATTCTCCTGTGGAAAGGAAGGTTGTGAACGGGTCCATCCACGAGGGGTGTTGATTCACCTCTATGGTGACCTCTCCGCGGCCCTTGATCTTGCCACTCCAGCCTCCACCCTAGCCGATGATTCGGCTCCTGACTCCCCCACTTGGGTTGCTGCTGCTACTGCTGTTCCCTCTGCCGGGGCTCAGCTCTTCTCTCCTCCTGTCCTCTGCCACCTCTTGGACTCTCTTCCTCCGTGGCCCACCTGGCCAGCTTCCGGGCGAACTCTGTGTTCGACGCTTCCCCGTCGACTTCCCTTGCCGCCCTCTCCATCAGCTCCTCATAGGAGAGGGGCGGCACCCTCTTCAGCTCCATTCGGAAGAAACCCTGTTGTAGCCCCAAAGTGAAGGACATCATCAGGGTATGCCCCGACATCTCTTGGACCTGGGTCACCTCCTCCTGGAACCGGTCCACGTAACTCCCTAGGGTCTCGTTCACCCCCTGCTTGATGTGGAACAGGGACCCGACTCCTTCCTCCTCTTGGAGGTGGTGAACCTCAACATTAACCCTCGACGTAGGTCCTCGAAGCAGTAAATCGAATTGGCCGGCAACTGGTGGAACCACTCTCTCGCCTTCTCTTTGAGGGTGATTGCGAAGAGTCTGCACTTGAACCCATCCGACATCTGTCGGATCGAGACCACGTCCTCAAACCACTAGACGTGCTGGACCGGGTCTCCCTTCCCGGCATAGTAAGACATCTCGGGCTCCCTGAACCCCTCCGGAACTGGGGCAGAAGAGACCAACTCGCTGAAGGGGCGGCCTCCCCCTGCTAGGCGAGCTGGGGGGTCTCGCACCCCCATCTCGCCGAACCTGTCGCCGCTTGCTGAGCTCGGGAAGAGCACTCGCCCGGGGAGCTCGCCACCTCTTCCCTTCTCGGCAACCTCCTTCCTAGCTCGCCTGCCGGGAGCATCCTCGCCAAGGGTCGGGACTGCGAGTACTGGCGCTGCTGGAGTCGAGCACTCGGCACGCGCGCCGAGTGCGAACCTGACGAGGCCGAGCACCTCCTGCCTGAAATCTTCGAACATCCCTACTGTGGCAAGAGGTGGGGGGGGGGCGGCGAGTCGGACCTGTCCGAGCCTCGTCCTTCTTCTCCCGTCATCAAGCCTGCTGAAGATTTTCTGTGCTGACGACGCTCTACGCTCACCGCACCAAAATGTTGGAACCGAGAATTCGGTCCCTTGTAGAGTTCACCCTTGGGAAAGGGGTGGTCGCGCGTTTACTTCTCTCCTGCAAGCAAAATGACAAGAAAACAAAAGGAAAAGACCCAAGGGCTCGGCGCGGAGGTCCCACCACAAACCCGGAAGATCTCAGAGCGCTTCCCCTCCCTTAACCAAATGCCGAGCTAAGGCTACCTCAGAAAGCGCAAGAAGGTCTGGGATACAGTGAGCATGCCTTCTGAGGTGCCCCTTGGGTCCTATTTATACGATTCTGAAAAGGGCATGCAAATAGCCAACCTCCGTTGTTCTGAACAGCTATGTGCAACCCAACGGGGTCTGCCAACAGCGTAACTCCGATGTTCTAGAAGGATATTGGCACCCCCTGCAAGGGTACCTAGGTAATTTGGCCGCTGTGCCCTACTTTATCGGTTCCAAGGATCTGGAGGTCAACTCGCCGCAACACTCCATCCTGCTGAGGCGGACGCGACCTGGCTCCCGCAGCTCGCCTTCCTCTCTTTAGGCGAGCGCGAGCCAGGCCGCGGCAGTCCGCCAATCCTCGGTCTTAGGCGGGCTGGCGGCGAGGTCGCTTATGAGAGAGCGGGCTGGGTGGGTCAGCTTGCTCAGATCGCCCATCTAATTATGTGGGCGCGAGCTGACCATTCTGAGTTCGCCAGTTCTGGCCTGGTTGACCCACTCGGCGAACACGGAGTTGTACAGTTGACATTCAATATTTTCAACCTTGCCCACAACACCCGACCACCCCTACCATCCTCGTCTATCCCAAGCCTTACATGTCCCTTACAACTCTCCTCCAGCCCCTTGATATCCCCGACTGCCCCTTGCCCTTCCTTCGCAAACATTCCCTTCGCGTTGAAACCGACATTTCTCAGAAGATGCCATAATTGAGCACCCAATTCTAAATGTTCTTCCATCCCCTAATCCGTATGCTTGTTTAAGTTCTTATTTGAAGTTTAATCCTTGTTCATTGTGTGCTGGTTGATATCATATTGTCATGAGTGTGGGCCCATAATTGTTTTCTCACCTGAAACTTTTTGACGTCCTGTATTTAGGGCTCATTTACTTCATGTATTAGGGCTCATTTGGGATAGCGTTTAACGCCATCCCATTTTGATAAAACACCTCGCTGTGAATTTTTTGCATTTGTTTTTGCGCAACTTTTTGGAATCGCTTTGTTTCACTCTAGGCGTAAAAACACCACAGGATGAAAACCTGCCCCGCGCCTCTAGTTTGCCGCGTTTAGGGAGGAAAGATTTCGCCGTGCCTCCCTCCCGTGCGCCGCGCTGTGCCGCCCTTCTGTGCCCCACCATTTCTTCGAATCAGTTTTTTAGGGTTGCCACCGGCGGCCTGCCCGGAGCCCACCTGCGGGGTCGCCGAACACCGGCGACGCTCCGGCAGGGCCACCGCCGGAGGTGGCCCTGCCGGAGCCCCACCGGACTAGCCCCGACGGGTTTGCCGGGGTTCGACGACCTTGTCGGTGGACTCCGGGCAGGCCGTCGTCGGCGGAGCACGGCGGAGGCATGGTGGAGGCGCTCAAATATAAATAATTATTTATACTAAAGTATATAGTATAAATAGTAACATTATATTAATATTTATTTTTTTCCAATTAATTATTTTCAACAATTTTAAAAAAATATATATATAGATTAGAAAAAAATAATTAAAAAAATTATATCATATAAAATATTTTATAATAAAAAATATTTATAAATCGTCACCGCTGTTTTGCCAAACGGTTCTCTGTTCTGAACAGCTCTTCAAACACCGACTATCTAAGCAGATCTCCATTTCCAGCAACCAGTTTCCAACAGCTCCATTTACAAACTTGCATGTACAACAACTCTTTTTACAACCACAGCCGCTCTCCCAAATGAAGCCTTAATTTATTTAATTTAAGTACCCTCGTCTCACACTAACTTGAAATCGCAAGCTTTCTCATTCCCGCTGTAATCAATTGTGTTATTATTCACCGTTTGACATTGTCAAGTGCATATGCAAACTACTAAGGCTTCTCGTTTGATTCGGCTGTGGCGGGAGCAAGCGGAGGGTGGAACCGGAGAGTTCGAATTGGAGGTGGGGAGGGGATCCAGATGGAGCTTTTTGCTTCGTTCTTCAGGGCGCGGCGGGAGAAGACGGAGCAAACTCCGCCAGAGGCCATTTGTTTTCCCGCCGTTTGGCGGCGTTTGCTCCAAACGCCCGGCGAAAACGGGTTACCAAACGAAACCTAAATCCCAATTGGTTTTCTCTATCACTAGATTACTAGGGTTTCTATAGTTCACCGCCACACCTTTACCTCTTCCTGCATCACAAGTGACATGAATAATATGACAAAATTAGGTGTTTGAGCCATGGTTCTATTAAATTTCACCCTCTTAGGGATGCAGAAGAGTTATCATGTCCTTCCTGTTTAAAGAAGTCATCATCATTCCCTGGGGAAGGAACAAATTGATGTGTTGACGATTCTACCTCGAGAAATTGAGTATATTTTGGTTTTTATTTTATTTCTGTTTTCCTCCATTTTCCACCATTTCACTGCATACCTTTAGGCCTCCCACTGGTCGCTAGTGATGCGGAACCATCAATATATTCTAGTTACGTGTAACATGCTGAGTTATTTTTTTGTGAATTGTAAGATTGTTAATGAATCGTGAGATTATGAGAATGAGTCTTTAACAGTGCTTCCTTTTTTAAGTGCTTTTATTGCTCGGTTGTTATTGGGGAACAAAACTTGATGTTTTGGATTGCAATTGAAATGATATGCTAGATGAACCTTTTGATTCTCATTCACTAAATGCATTTGTATAAATGAATTTACAAGCTTGAGTATTAGCCAGTGTTCATTTATATTTGTGAATATACTTGTTTGTTATTTAACAAGTAGTTAGATTGGAACTCAAAAAAGTGCTCCTTTATTTATAACTTGGTTTTTTTACTTGCGGTTAATTTTGTGTCCTTGTATCAAATTTTGTATAATTTCTACAAGTCTGGACTCAGATCAGCCTTCATTTATTCTTTATAACTGCCTCAATTGATTTGTTTCATTTAAAATGTTGCAGGTTACTGTCCATGTTAAAGGTAAAACAGAATGCTACGAATGTCAGCCAAAACCCACTCCAAAGTCGTATCCTGTCTGCACTATAACTAGCACGCCTTCTAAGGTTTGATACTTGCTGATAATTAAATGATGCATGCATTATGCTTCAATATCTTTTTTTTAAACTCTTTGGTGAGTAATAGCAATACTTGAGCAGTCCTCTAAAGATAAGTTATTTTGATGATTTCTGCTACCATTGAACAATATATGATGATTATTGAAGTTTTTTTTGTATAAGAAGCCCAATGCTAAAAAGCCACTTATTTGGCTCATTAAGAGTGTTATTTACCTTGTATAGCGTAGTCCTATGTTACCCTCGCACATTTGCCGGAGAATGTTAGCCTCACACATTTGCCAGAGGAGCCAGCCCTCGCCGAGACCACCAGAACGCGCATATGGAAACCACCTTAATTATTTTGTGTGATTCATTGGTATTAATTAATTGTTATTAATTAATATTAATTTGTATTAATTAAGCCATATTAATTAATCTTATTTCCTTGTATTGTTTTCCCTCCCTCATCTATATAAGGGGGAGGGGTTTAGATGTTTGCATATCTTTGATGTATTGGGGTTTTGGGCTCTCTTTGGAGAGGACTATTGGAGGACCCAACCTCCTTGGTTTTGGCCGAAGTTCACTCCGGATTTGTATTTGTGCTATCTCCCGTTAATGCAATCGTGTCTGTTTTTGGTTTGTGCAATATTTTTGTTCGTAACATCCTATTTTGTGTTTTGACGTTCAAGTGTCACTTCTCAAAATTGTAAATGCGTATATGTGTTTATATTTTCTTTACTTGAAATAATAAAAAATTTACTCGCTTTCGCCGAGTTCTCTTATGGTATCAGAGCGAGATTCCGATCCTTGAAGGCTTGTCTCGCAATCTTTCTTGGTCGAGTGAGTGATTGAGCTATGGTTCTTGCGTTGCTTGAGCTCGCGTTCTTAGATCATGAACTATCTGATCTCGCTTAGATTTCGTCATTTAGATCTCTTAGTTGACCAGAACTCGTGCGACCTCAGAATTTGCATGAACTCAAAACCCGCTCATTTTCAGAACTCTCTCAAGTTCGTTTGAACTCACATATCCTCTCGTTTACCAGCATAGCTCAACAAAACTTTCATCGACCAGAACTCGCTCAGATGCCCCCTATACTCTCGTATGCAAGAACTTGCTCAAGCTTCAAGATCTTAATGATCATCCCGTCTACCAACACAACAACACTCTCTCAAGCTAGTCATTCCTTTTGACTGATGTTCTATCGTCACTTGAGCTCACATAGCTTGCTCTTTGTTCTCACTTGAGCTCGTCATATTTGCGAAATTCGTTTCTTGCTTGAGCTCGCGTCTTGTTCTTGCACATACTAGAGTTCGCGCCCTCTTTGGTTGCAAAACTACCAATTCTCACACATTCTAGAGCTCGCATGATGTTCCCGCTTGAACTCGGAAATCTCTCTGCTCGCATGGATCCGATTTTGATCTCTCTAAAGCTCGCATGTGATGTCCAGAAGTTCGCATAACTCGCCGTAAAATGTACAATGAAGACAAATATTCACTTTCGTCCACCTTTTTGGTTTCACTCCCTCCCTCTCCCATATACGAAGTCAGAGATGAGCTGAAGATCATCGCTATTTTCCTCATTGTGAAGGACTTTGTTGAGTGGGTCCATTCGGTGCACCGATTACTCCAGACCTTCGTCGTCTGACTTGAGACTTCCCGATAGAGGCTACTGAGCAATGAATTTCAGATGATGGTTGAGTTCAGACCTGGGTACCTCTATGGAAAGTGAGTCATATTGAATGACTATACGCCACAAATTGCAAAGACTCTGTGGGATGAACTTAAGTTCCCCTCCTCGTGGAAATATAGCCTTCAACACTTGTTCGATTTATTTCGGGACCTCTAGAATGTTGAACTTGTTTCAGATAGCACTCTAACATCATTTATGGCCCAATATAAAACTCTCATTGTGGCCTAATTTAATACCAACCTCCTACTCTTTATCTGGTGACCTAAAGAGCGGTTGATATGGTTATGATGAAGACTATAATACCATTACTTCTCTACAGCGTCCATACCAATATTTTATCTTCTCTTATTATCCCATCCTTGTCAAGTGTTTGCTCAATGATTCCGGGGGTCACTCAACCCACCGATGTCTCCATGACTCGATCTCTTGCCATTCCCCATTCTACTGAAGCACTTCCCCCCTCTCCCCTCATTTTTGGGCGAGGTCACATTGGCTCTCAGGGTCGGGGATGCCTGAAATAATCTTATGGGACAAAAAACCCTCACGTGTACCTACCGTGACTGAGCAAATTACACCTAGACAACTTGTTATAGAAAATATGAGGTCTCACAACAGACATAAAACCATCCTCACACAGCCTCTTCTATTGTGGATGGTTGATACCTCGAGAGAGGAACTCCAAAGTCTTTGGGAGTTGGTAATTCAACCTTCCGAGTTCATTGTCTCTACATCAAATGAAGGTATATCATGCCTTTTTCACAGCTCCTCTTGAATAGTGGACTCTGGGGCCACAAATCATATTACTCTGTGGAAACCCTTATAATGCACATACATTATTTGTCCCAAGTTTATCACTATTACCAATTGAGAAACCAGGGTTTAACAGATTTTGAAATATGCCTTTTACTTCCTCTATTTCTTTATGCTTTGTACTTCATGTTCCTTGTTCACAGTTTAATTTTCTTTACTAGTCTCCTTACTCACGATCATGATTGCTCCATAATTTTTTCTTCTTCTTTTGTAATGCAGGATCGACACACATAGTATTATTGGTAGAGGATGACCGTCGAATGGTTTCTACATTCTTGATATACCCTCAATTCTCTCTTCCATCACTTTCGTTAAATGACACCGACCGTACAGAAGGATCTTCTGAATTTCGCTTTTTTTACATGTGAATATTGTATCTATGGAAAACAACATCGTTCAATTCCCTCCCTCCCTAATTGTACTAGGAGCTATTCATTTTCTGTAGTTCATTTAGACATCTGAGGCCCATATAAAATTGCTAGTTTATTTGGATATTGTTATTTTACTATCTTTATAGACCATCATTGTCACATAAATTTACTTTGTGATCGATTTGAGATAATACACACCTTTCTCTCATTCATTGCAGAAACTTGCAATCAATTCTCGACCAATATCAAAATTCTATTAATCAACAATGCTCATGAGTACATTTATCATGAATTCTAGAAACCTGCAATTCCTTGGGTTTTTTCATCAACCGTCTTGTGCCTACACACCATAATAAAATGGTGTGGCAGAGCGAAAGAACCGGCACTTTCTTGAGGTTGCCTAATCTCTATGTTTCAAATGTTAGTTCCAAAGATCTCTTAAAATTTCACAATCACTACTATGTATTATTTAATTAATTGCATGTCATCGACTATCCTAAACTTTGCGTCCCTTTTCTCTATTTTCGCCCCCAGCTCCCTTCTCCATAACTCTAGTTTTGTGTGTTGTTTGTTTTGTTCATCTTGATTCTCCATTGTATAAGTTTACACCATATGTTACCAAATTTATCTTTGTTAGGTAATCTCTAACTTAGAAGGATACAAATGTTATTCTCCCACAATTTGGAAAACTATATCATTCGTTGATGTCACCTTTCTTGGTGATCAATCCTTATATTCCTCGTCTTCTCTTGACATTCCGCCTCATGCTCTCTTCTTACCACCGTACCTATCGACTGTCCACCGACCTCTGTGATACCGACACCTGCTCCTTCACTAAACGTGTATACTTGTCGTCGAAATTACCATAATCCCCCAAAATAATTGTCTTTTACTGATGACGTCACTGATCTAATTGATCCGCCCACAACTCTGCACAAGGACCCACACTCATCTACTACTCACCTGCTTTTTCATTATGTCTCTCTTTCCTGGTTATCTCCCGATCTTTACAGGTTTGGACCCTCCTTATCTTTTATTTCCACCCATTTTTTTTATACAGGGGGCTCTCGAACATTCTGGGTGGCAGGCCTCAATGGATGAGGAAATGAAGGTCTTATGGGCAAATAGGACTTAGGACTTGATGTCTCTTCCTCCTGGATTGTTTCCAAGTTGGATGTAAATGAGTTTTCACAGTTAAACATTATATAGATGAGTCTATTGAGCGCTTAAAAGCGCATCTTATGGCTCTTGAATTTATTCAACAATATGATATTGTCTGTGAAGAAACTTTCTCTCCAGGATCAAGTTTAATGTTGTGCAGATATTGATCTCCTTGGCAGTACATTGTCACTGGTAGTTGCGTCAACTTGTTATCAATAATGCATTCCTTAATGACAATCTGACTGAATCTGTTTACATGCGGCTACATTTTGGATATGAGAACACACTGGAATTTTTGGTATGTCATCTAAGAAAATCTTTCTTTGATTTGAAGCAATCTCCTTGAGCATAGTTTGACTAATTTAGTCAAATGGTTCGTGCATTTAGTTTCACTCGAAGCTTAATGGACTTCTCATTATTTTCACATCATCACAAAGTGGTATTGTGATCCTCCTTGTATATGTTGATGATACCATAATCACGGGCGATGATCTGAATAATATCTCCATGATCAATAAGCACTTGGCCCCTCATTTCATACCAAAGATTTAGGGCATCTCAAATGTTTCTTAGGTATTGAGGTAGTTCGACAATATGACGGGTTACAAATCACGAGCTCTGTACTCATGAGTCTGATTATGATTATTTCCTACCTAATTCAGAGTACTATCGTTGACTAGTCGACAAGATTTTCTGTCTGATCGTAACTCAACAAGATATCTCATTCGTTGTTAGAGTGATTAGTTGGTGCATGCATGCTCCTTGTGTATCCCACCATCAAGTGGTTGAGCGCATCCTTCAGTATCTAAAGAATGCTCAGAGTCAAGGGTTTGTGTATAAGTTTTAATCTTTCCTTTCATTGATTGACTATTTTGATGCGGATTTTGTATGGTCCATTGATGATCACTGATGTACAAGCGGATGCTGCACAAATTTTGATGAGCATCTAATCACTTGGCAGAGCAAGAAATAAACGGTAGTGGCGCGATCATTTGTTGAAGTTAAGTATCATTTGATGACCTATTCCGTTTTCAAATTTATGTGACTGGAGTCTTTTTACTAATATTCCACGCAAAAAAATTTAATATTCTGTGTACGAACCAAGCACATTGAAATAGATTGTCACTTCATAAGAAAAAAGTTTCTGCAAAATTGTTCTCCGACATATTCCCGCTGCAGACCAGCTCTCTGACTTCTTCATGAAGCCTTTTGCCTCAGCCACTTTATCGTCAGCTTATTTCCGAGCTTGGAGCCTACAAATCTACAATATGTATGCTCCAACTTGCAGAGGAGTATAAAAGAAAAGTATTATATAAAAACTCAATGCTAAAGGCCTCATTAGGAGTGTTGTTAATATGACATAACTTAGTCCCGCATTGTGGTTTGGAATTCAGGTATCACTCATAATTATAAATATGTGTACGTGTCATTTGTATTTTCTTTATCTAAACTTTTAAATCTTTGTCGTTGAGTTTTCACAATGAATAATACAAATGAAGATGCATGATGTCGAGATAAGTTCGAGACAATTTCTTGAGGGCTGGAGAGTTTTCTTAGTGATCTTGGTGTATCTCTTATATCCCATGCAAAAAATTCAATATTTCATGAACGAACCAAGCACACTGAAATAAATTGTTAGTTCATGAGCAAAAAAGTTCAACTTTGCAAAATTGTTCTCCGACATGTTATTGTTGCAGACTAACTCTCTGATATCTTCACAAAGCCCTTACCTCGGCCACTGTATCGTCAATTTATTTTTATGCTAGGAGGCACGATGTGTACGCTTCATCTTGCGGGGGAGTATAGAAGAAAAGTTTGTGTATAGAAGCCCAATGCTAAAGGCCCACTTCTAATGACCCACCACAAAAGGGAGCCAAAAATACCTAATGATCCAATATAAGATAAAAGATGGAGTAAATTTTTGATAACTCCTTATCTTTTTCATCATAGTTAATAACCTCCTTAATATTTAGAAATAGGTGTATAACCCCCTTATCTTTTTCACCATAGTCAATTACCCCCCTAATATTTAGAAATAAGTGTATAACCCCCCCCCCCCCCCACGTCACCATATTTAATATGCCCTTAATCTTTAGAAATAAATGTATAACCCAGTAGTCTAATATTATGTAGATTTAGAATTGATAAAAATATGCATTATAGAAATCTTTTTTTAGAATTCATAGTGAAAATAAAAAAATAATTAAATTATATACCTACATATTATTTAATTAAAATATATTTTGGCTAAAGAGACAAATAAATGAGTATTTGTAAAAGAAATGATAAATTTCATGAAATATATATATATATATATTTTTTCTAATTTCTCTACATTTTTAAATTTAAATGCATTTTCTCATATTTGTGAAAAGGGCAGAGCAGCCCGGTGCACAAAGAATTCCTGGCTCCATCACAAGGGTGAAGTGTAGGCTAACCTTACCCTGCATATTTGCATGAGGCTGCTTCTAGGATTCAAACCCTTGACGTCAAGGTCACTCAGCAACACCAACCGGTGCGCCAAGGCTCCCTTTCTGCATGTTTGTAAAAAGAAGAGAACACAAATAGATGAACTTTTTAGATGAAATAAATAGGGTCATTTGATTAATTTTTTATATATATTTATTACAACTTATAGAATCATAGCAATTCAAAATTATAAGACAAATATTAAGGGTATTTAACTATTTATAAAGATATATGGGTTATTGATTGTAGTGAAAAAGATTAGGGTTATACACTATTTCTGAAGATTGGGGGTAAGATTTGCTTATATTTTACCCTTGTGGTGTGACCCTTCCCAGGACCATCTCTTTACGGGGATGTTTTGTGCATCGGGCTACCCTTTTTTAGGGATTATTGACCATGGTGAAAAATATAAGGAGGGTTATACACTTATTTCTAAAGATTAGTGGTAAGGTTTTACCTACATCTCACCCTTGTGGTAGGACCCTTCACTGCGCGGGGATGCTTTGTTCACCAAGCTGCCCTTTTTAGGGGTTATTGGTTGTGATGAAAAAGATAAGGGAGGTTATACAGCTACAACAACAACACTAAAGCCTTTATCCCACTATAGTGGGGTCGGCTATATGGATTCTTTGTCGCCATTGTACCCTATCTTTTGTCATAATCTCACTAACGACTAAGTACATCATATCTTTTCGTATAGTTTCATTCAAAATCTTTATTGGTCTCCCCTCCCTCGTTTAACATGCCTAGTGACTAGAATCTCACGATGTCTGACAGGTGCCTCTAATGGTCTCCTTTGTACGTGTCCAAACCATCTTAGTCATGCTTCTCTCATGTTCTTTGTAAGTGGTGTTACTCCTGTCTTAAACCTGATGCATTCATTTCTAATTTTATCCAGTCTCGTGTGTCCACACATCCACCTAAGCATTCTCATCTCCGCTACTCCCATTTTTTGCTCATGTACACAATTCACTGCTCAACACTCAGAACCATAGAGCATCGCTGGTCTAATTTCAGTACGGAAAAACTTTCGCTTGAATTTTAATGGTACTTTACGATCGCATAAGATCCCTGACGCGCCTCTCCACTTCAACCAACCCGCTTGGATTCTTTGTGTCACATCTTTATCAATACCTCCGTCATTTTGAATTATCGATTCAAGATACTTAAAACATTCACTACTGGAAATATCTTGATCACCCAACTTTATAAGGACGACATTCGTCCTTCTTATACTGCTTAATTTAAGCTCCATATACTCTGTCTTTGCCCTGCTCAACCTTAAACCCTTATTTTCTAAAGTGTCTCGCCAAGATTCAAGTTTTGCGTTTATACCCTTGCGCGTCTCATCAACTAAAACGATATCATCCGCAAACAATAAACAATAAGGTATTGCTTGTTGGATATGTCCGGTAAGCTCATCTAAGATAAGGGTAAAGAGATAAGGGCTTAAAGCTGAACTTTGATGTAAGTTAACAGTGATAGGGAATTCCTGTGTTAATCATTCAGATGTCCTCACCCTTGTCACTGAATTTGTATACATATCTTTGATTATATCAATATATGATAGATTTACACCTTTCTTTTTTTCAAGACTCTTCATAAGATCTCTCTTGGAACTCTATCATAAGCCTTCTCAAGATCAATAAACAACATGTGCAAATCTTGTTTTCTTTCTCGGTAATTGTCAATGAGTCTCCTCAATAGATGTATAGCTTCCATGTTCGACCGCTCTGACATGAATCCAAATTGATTCTCCGAGATGTTAGTCTCTCATCTTACTCTTCTTTTTATTACTCATTTCAATAATTTCATGGTATGACTCATCAATTTAATTCTTCTGTAATTAACACAGTTTTTTATATCTACTTTATTCTTGTACAAAGGTACCGAGATATTTTCTCTCCGTTGGTCTGACATTTGCTTTGACTTCAGTATTTTATTGAAAAAACATGTAAGACATAAAATTCCTTCATTCCCTAGACATTTCCATATTTCGATGGGTATATCGTCTGACCCAATCAGTTTTTCATTTTTTAAGAGCATCATTTACCTCTGATACTTGAATTTTACGATAAAATGTTCTATTCCTATACTCCTCTGATTTACTTAACTCTTCCAAGTTCAATTCATTGTTTTTTGTTTTATTATAGAGTTGATAAAAGTATATTTTTAATCGTTCCTTAATATCGGCGTTAGCTGTCAAAACTGTATCTGTTTCATCTTTTATGCATTTTACTTGACTTAAATCTCTTGTTTCCATTTCTCTAGCTCGAATAATTTTATATATGTCACGCCCTCTATTTTTGGTATCTAGTCGTTCATAAAATTCTTCATAAGGTTGATTTCTTGCTTTACTTACTGCATATTTAGCTTTTTTTTGCGACTTTATACCTGGCTAAGTTTTCGTCATTCCTACAAGTGTATAGTGATTTATAACTGACCTTCTTTGCCCTCACTTTGTCTTGCACTTCCTCTTTCCACCACCAAGATTCTTTATTTAGGGGCGCATGACCTTTTGATACTCCAAGTATGTTTTTTCCACTTATCCTTATATGTGAAGACATAATTTCCGATGAAACACTAGGATCAACAGAAGAGTCATCAACTAGTTGTTCCATAACTGTTATCTTGAAAGCAACTTGCTTTTCCATCTTCAAGTTCCACCACCTAATTTTTTCAACATTTTTTTCTTGTCTTAAATTTATTATATTTAATTTGTACATCTAACACCACCAATCTATGTTGTGTTTTTCTTCTGGTATGACTTTGCAATTCTTACAAATCATTTTATCCATTTTGCGATACATAAAATAATTATTTTGTGACTTATTTAATCCGCTTTTAAACGTAATTAAATGTTCTTCTCTCTTTGTGAAAAATGTATTTGACACAATTAGATCATGTATTACAACAAAGTCTAAAATAGTTTGTCCTTCTTCATTTCTTTCTCCATATCTAAATCTTTCATGAACGACTGTATAATCTATATTTTCTTCTCTATATATTCATTTAAATTTCCTCCTATGAAAATCTTCTCTGTTTGTGGGATTTCTCTTACTAGATCATTTAAATTTTCCCAAAATTGCGCTTTAATAGTTTCACTTAATCCTACTTGTGGCGCGTAAGCACTGATCACATTAATAGTTTCCTTTCTTATGATCAATTTAAGAGCTAAGATTCTATCATCTTTTCTACTTAGTCCAACAACTTCATTCTTCCAAGTAGTATCCACAATAATACCTTTTGTGATTATACAACTTTTTCCAAAAAATGGGAGGGGTTATTGATTATGATGAAAATGATAAGAGATTTATCAACAATTTACTGTAAAAGATTTCCCTCCACTCCCTTTTATATGTGCGAGTGAGCATACACTATATTGCAGAAATGCCACTAAGTGCTACATAGACCATATACATGTGTGAGACTATGGTGACGACGCTTGACAAGGTGGCAGTGGGCTTTGAGGGTCATTTTTGTATCAACGCCCCTCTTAAAAAATGAACTTGTCCTCAAGAGCAAGTCCTGGCGGGCTATCTTCGAGCTCAAGAGCCTCAAAATCGGCAAGGGTTGTGTCTTCATCTTCGACACCAAGTAACAAGTGCAATTCTTTATTCTGACATATTTGGGCGGGAGCATATGGTTTCTTGTAGTGAAAACATAGCCCATGTCTATGAAGATCTATGTACTCTTGGTGTGACAAACAATGTGGTTGATTCAACTTTGGGTTGAGGAGGATATAGAGGGTGTTGCAACATGTCCTGGGATGGTGGAGTTTCTTGTTGGGGAGTGTGAAGAGGAGGCAAAATGGGGAGAGTGAGTAACACGGTGGCGGTTTAGGGGATTGGTGGGGAGCAGGGTAGTGCTCGATATAGTGCAGAACTCTTTTTCAACAAATTTAACCTGCTCCATGATACGAGAAAGTGTCCGGCCTGTCCGGCCAAGCTCGGCGTAGCCTCGACCCAATCAAGCAGGTTCAACCAGCCCCTTTGAATGGTGGGCCTGGTAAAATCCAGGCCCATGCCTAACCCTGGTTCTTAAAATGCCAGAGTCTACCAGACTTCATTTACACCCCTAATTATTCAACAATTTTATTTTTACCTTATTATTTCTTAAGATTTTTAATACATGACAATGCTCGTGTTCTGCCACTCCATTTTTATATGTTTATCACACACTAGTTGTTTGTTCTAGTCCCTAAAAGGGTGATTGTTTCTTTCTGATTTTTAATATGCAGCAATGCTCATTTTTTTTGTTATTTCATATTGATGTAATTTTTTCCTGTATCTTTTCTAGTTTGTTCATTGCGTTGTTTGGGCAAAAGACTTGCTTTTTGCAAAGTTGTTTGGTGATAAAAGTCAGGACAATGATTTGAATATCCGTCCTAGTGATGATGGCAACACATCAAAAAATCCTGAAGATGTATTTGAGCGGAGTTCCGATGAGAATGCTGAAAAATATGGTCGGAGAATACATGATCATGTTTTTGGATATAATATTGAGCTCGCATTAGCTAATGACGAGACATGGAAAAACAGAAAGAAACCTAGCCCTATCTACATCAAAGATGTGCTTCCAGACAAGTCTTTACAGAGAAATGGACATTTAGAGAATTGCACAAGTGAGGACATGCCGATATCTACCATGCCAACTCTTGGCCTTAAAAATCCACAAGACATATGGAGCCTAGCAGAAAATGCAGAAGTATTTTTGGAGTCTTTAAGACTATTTATAGAGAAACGGGATAAGGTTTACCTTCTTTGATTTAATCACGGAATAATTCTTTTTCTCATTCTGGAAGTTAACACTCTTTATATTATTTCCACCATTTTCACTTTTTATCAGGATATTGGGAACCTTATTTTTGACAAAGATGACCAGTTAGCGGTAGAATTTGTAACTGCTGCAGCAAATATCAGGGCATCCTCATTTGGAATTCCCATGCACAGCCTTTTTGAAGCTAAGGGTATTGCTGGGAACATTGTTCATGCTGTTGCAACGACTAATGCCATTATTGCTGGTCTTATAGTTATTGAAGCAATTAAGATTCTCCAGTGTGATTTTCACAACTGTAGGTATGTGTTGCGTTTGGAATGGCTTTTAATTGCTTCAGTGCTGTTTACTATCTAGAATGTTTCTTTTCCTTTGATATATGTCGTCAGGTACCAAGTTATCTTACTCATTCAATATTTGTTTTATAATTAGATGAATCATTTATATTTGTTTTATAGTTGTCGTCAGGTACCAAGTTATCTTACTTCTATTATCATCATTATCTATGCTTCTATGAGTTCTGTCACAACTAGTTTGAGCCAGTTATCCCACGTCCTCTCCATACCTAGCTGGAGTTCTTGTGTTTCTTGCTAAAGGATGAGTTGCTATGAACTTCCAGCTTGTGATGAACAGATGGAGTGTATTTTAGTGAAATCAGCTAAAGTGCTGAACAAACTGCTTATAGAGCATCAAATGTTGAGTACATGAATATGAAAGTTACTGAATTTTGATGAGAATTGAGAAGCACACTTGAAATGTGGCTTGGCGGTCAAAATGATTTTGAAATAGAGTCAAGGTAACTCAAGAATTATGGGTTAGAACTGTATAAAACTAGAGGGATAAAGAACATGAAAGGAATAATTATCATTCATTCAAAATCCAAGTTTGTTCTTGTCCTATCTCCTTTTGATATTAGAGAGAAAAGGAGTATGGTTATAGATTACTCTAAGCTACTGAATCTATAATAATTCGTAAATAAAATTGATACTCATCTAAAATTCAGAAAGTGAAGAAACTTCAAGAAACCTGTTATGAACCGAGTTCATAACCTGAAGATGGGGATGAAGATGAATGTTGGGTACATTGGAAAATGTGTACCTGATTTGGAGAAGCCTAACTTAGCATAATGGTATACATCAAGGTGTATTTGATGTTGTTTTAAGTTAATATGTGCAGGATCAGAATGTGCAACATGGCATGTAAATTTCTCTAAGTCCATGTGTCGACACCAGAAGAAGATGTGTCGACACCAGAAGAAGATGTGTCGACATTTCAGAAAGATTGTGTCGACATTTGAAGGAGGCTGTGTCGACACAGAGAAAAAGAGTCGACATCAACTGTGTCGACACCGGGAGGCTGTGACGACACACAGAATTATAGTCGACATCAACTGTGTCGACACCGGGAGGCTGTGTCGACATACAGAGGCAGAAGTCGACAACAGTTAAGTCGACACCTGGAGACAGAGTCGACACAAACAATGTTCAGAATCTACATCAATTGTGTCAACACACAGGACTTGTGTCGACACATAGCAGAATCAACAACAAGTTGGTGGCTGAAATAATAGTGTCGACATACAACTATCTGTGTCGACACATTCTCAAGAAGTTGTGTCAAGAAGCTGTGTCGACATTGAGGCAATCATGTCGACATCTCAAAGGACTGTGTCGACACTTAATCAAATTGTGTCGATACATTTTAACAATTGTCTCGACACACTTTGACAGATTATCTCGACACTTTCTGACAGAAGCAAAGACTCCTTGGCAGTATGAAGACATGACAGCTGTGGGTCTCTACAGGTTAACTGAAGTGATTGACACAGACAGAAGTTCATTAGGAACCGGACCAGCCGGTTACCAGGAGTGAAGGCTATAAATAGACGAATGGTGTCAGTTAAAAGGAAAAAACAAAAAAAAAGCAACACAGAGTGAATATAGAGATTACAAAAAGAAGAAGATCTTTGCAGATCTAAGAAGGCATTCTGATTGAGCTATCAGAATTTGTCAAAGTAGAATTCATTCAAGAATTCTGAAGTATCTTCAAGGGATTTGGATAGAGAGAGATCCAATCATAAGAAGGCAAGAAGAAAGCTGTCTCAGATTTCTAAAGAAACAGGTTCTGAACTTAACTGTCAAGAAGATTCAGATCCAATTCTGAAATCTAAGGTGGAAGCAGCTGATCAGTATATTCCAAAGGAGATCAACTCAACTAAGTTCAGATTCAAGAAGCTTTGAAGAAAGCTAAGGTCTAGTTGATTTCATTCATCAAATTTATCAAGAAGCTGATCAAGAACTGCCTTGTTCCTCCTCTCTCATCAGGAGCAAGATACAATTATATTTTGTATTCAAATCCTTTAGGATCTATTAGTAGATATGAGTTGTAAGTCTAATTTATAAAGGCTGAGTGTAGGAGAGACATTCTCTGAGTTGTAGGTCTTGAAGAAAGACTGAGGTAGAGCTGAATTGCCTGAGCTGTAGGAGTGTGGACTCACTCTGAGTTGTAGGAATCCATTTGGATTCTGAGCTGTAGGATCTGAGGATCTGAGTTATAGAAAGGAGTTTGGCTGAATCTAGCATACTGCTAGATAGGCGAAGGGGGAAAGTGGAAGTACCCAGACCCTGGGGAACCACTATAAATTCTGGGTGCAATCTGTGATGTTTAACTCTAGATTGTGTGATTGTGTTTGCTAGAGTAGTTGCTGAAATTATTCAAATTAGTTTATAATTTGTGAGTCATTCTGCCTTAAGTTTGAAAAGAAAATAAGAACTTATTCACCCCCCCCCCCCTCTAGGTGTCTAGGTAATCTTGAAAGTAAAACTATCAATGAATAAATAATATAGAACTAGGAACCCTTGGTAGCCTATTTAGTATACTCATCTAAAATGCAGAAAGCGAAGAAACTTCAAGAAACCTGTTATGAACCGAGTTCATAACGCGAAGATGGGGATGAAGATGAATAAATACTATAGAGCTAGGAACCATTGGTAGCATATTTAGAAAGGATTCAAATTCTTGTTTCCCCTTCCACAATCACTAAGGACCATAAATATAACTCACAACGAAATTGCAAGAATGTCTAAACAAGCGACGACGTCGTAAAAATAACAAAAAAATGAAAGAAAAATTTAAATGTGATAATAAATCCAAGCACAACTAAAACAAATTAAAAATACCTATAATTTATGATCATAACGACGTACGCCTCTTTTAGGTCGAGTTTGTCCACATGCTCGAAGAAATACCAAATTCTAAGGCATGATCATATATCTTCTTTGCTAGTTTCAAAAATATTCAACCATGAAGCTCCTCATAACAATGTCTTGATGTAAAACCATTATCACAGTTAAAGCATGATCCTTTCATGTTGCATTCGACTATCTCTACAGTCTACACGAGGCAGACGCTTGTTGGATGTTGGCAGTGCTCTACTCCCGTTCTACTTGACTATGTTATTGGAAGAATAATCATACTAATGACACAACTCAAGTTTCCACCCATCATTTGCTTTATTAAGGTGTCAACCACACTCAAGCCTTTATCCCACTATAGTGGGGTCGGCTATATGGATCCTTTGTCGTCATTGTGTCCTATCTTTTGTCATAATCTCACTAATGTCTGAGTACATCATGTCTTTCCTTATAGTTTCTTTCCAACTCTTTATTGTTCTACGCCTCTCTCGTCTAACATGTTCACAACGCCTAACAGGCGCCCCTAATGGTCTCCTATGTACGTGTCCAAACCATCTTAGACGAGTTTCTCGCATCTTCTCAGAAATTAGTGCTACTACTGTCTTATCTCTGTAAATTCATTTCTAATTTTATCCAATCTCGTGTGTCCACACATCCACCTAAGCATTCTCATCTCCGCAACTCCTTTTTTTCGCTCATATACACAATTCACTCCCCAACACTCAGAACCATAGAGCATCGCGGGTCTAATTGCAGCACGATAAAACTTTCCCTTAAGTTTAATGGTACTTTACGATCACATAAGATCCCCGACGCGCCTCTTCACTTCAACCAACCCGCTTGGATTCTGTGTCATATCTTTATCAATACCTCCATCCTTTTGAACTATCGATCCAAGATATGTAAACCACTCACTACGGGAAATATCTTGATCACCCAACTTAATAATGAAGTCATCTGTTCTTCGTGTACTGCTAAATTTAAGCTCCATATACTCCGTATTTGCCCTGCTCATCCTAAAACCCTTCTTTTCTAAAGTATCTCGCTAAGATTCAAGTTTTGCGTTTACACCCTCACGCGTCTTATCAACCAAAACGATATCATCCGCAAACAAAAAAACCAATGTATTGCTTGTTGGATATGTCTTGTGAGCTCATCTAAGATAAGGGTAAATAGATAAGGGCTTAAAGCTGAACCTTGATGTAATCCAACAGTGATAAGAAATTCATTTGTTAATCCTTCAGATGTCCTCACCCTTGTCACTGAATTTGTATACATATCTTTGATTATGTCAATATATGATACATTTACATCTTTCTTTTCTAAGACTCTCCCTAAGATCTCTCTTGGAACTCTATCATAAGCCTTCTAAAGATCAATAAACAACATTTGCAAATCTTGTTTTCTTTCTCGATAATTGTCAATGAGTCTCCTTAAGAGATGTATAGCTTTCATGGTCGACCTCCCTGACATGAATCCAAATTGATTCTCCGAGCTGTTAGTCTCTCGTCTTAATCTTTTTTTTATTACTCGTTCTCATAGTTTCATGGTATGACTTATCAATTTAATTCCTCTGTAATTAACACAATTTTGTATATCTCCTTTATTCTTATACAAAGGTACCAAGATATTTTCTCTCTAATGGTCTGACATCCTCTTTGACTTTAGTATTTTAATAAAAAATATATAAGCCATAAAATTCCTTCATTTTCTAGACATTTCCATACTTTGATGGGTATATCGTCTGGCTCAACAACCTTTCTATTTTTCATCTTATTTAGAGCATCTTTTACCTCTGGTTCTTGAATTTTACGATAAAACGTTATGTTCTCTTTCTTCTCTGACTTACTTAACTCTTCCAAGTTCAATTCGTTGTCTTTTGTTTCATTATAGAGTTGATAAAAGTATCTTTTTCATCGCTCTTTAATATTCACATCATTCATCAAAACTGTATGTCTCATCTTTTATGCATTTTACTTGACTTAAATCATTTGTCCTTCTTTCTCTACCTCGAGCAATTTTATATATGTCACGCTCTACATCTTTGGTATCTAGTCGCTTATAAAATTTTTCATAAGCTTGATTTTTTGCCTTACTGCTTGTTTAGCTTCTTTTTTGGCGACTTTATACCTGATTAAGTTTTCATAATTCCTACAAGCGTAGAGTGATTTATAGCTGTCTCTCTTTTCCCTCATTTTGTCTTGCACTTCCTCTTTCCACCACCAAGATTCATTATTTGAGGGCGCACGACTTTTTGATACTCCAGGTATGTTCTTTCCACTTATCCTTAAATGTGAAGACAACTTCTCATGAGGTATTAGGATCAACATAAGGGTCATCAACTAGTTGTTTCATTACTGCTTTTTTGAAAACAAGCTGCTTTTCTATCTTCAAGTTCCACCACCGAATTTTTTGCAACATTTTTGCTCTTGTCTTAAATTTATTATATTTAATTTGTACATCTAACACCACTAACCTATATTGTGTTGCCAAACTTTCTCCTGGTATGACTTTGTAATCTTTACAAATCATTTTATCCATTTTGCGAGTCATAAAATTATTAATTTGTGACTTATTTGGTTCGCTTTTAAGCGTAATCAAATGTTTTTCCTTTTTTATGAAAAGCGTATTTAATACAATTAGCTCATGTGATACGACAATAGATGGTTCGTTCTTTTTCATTTTTTTTCATATCCATATCTTACATGAACGGCTGTGTAATCTACATTTTCCTTCTCTATATGTCCATGTAAGTCTCTTCCTATGAAAATTTTCTCTTTTTGTGGGATTTCTCTTACTAAATCATCTAAATTTTCCCAAAATTGCACTTTAATAGCTTCACTTAATCCTACTTGTGGCGCTTAAACACTGAACACATTAATAATTTCCATTCTTATGACCAATTTAAGAGTTAAAATTCTATCACCTTTTCTACGTATCCCAACAACTTCAACCTTCCAAGTAGTATCCACAATAATACCTGCTCCACTGTTTGTTTTTTTTTGTGTGCTATAATTTTAAACCGGAATTATCTAAAAGTTTAGTTTTCTCACCCACCCATCTAGTCTCATGCAGGCATAAAATATTTATCTTTCTCCTAATCATCGTATCCACTACTTTCATTGCTTTCCTTGTTAGCGTACCTATAAAACACAGAGGATTTTCATATTCCACGTAATAAAAAAAATATGATCCAAGTTCGTTGTGGATATCAGATAACGAGGATTTTCAAATTCCAAGTTGAGGCATAAACACTCTTGGATACTTGCAATGAAAACTATCACCGTTGTACTTGGAGAGTAGATGTAACTCTAGCCAACAACGTTTGAATCCTCTCCGAATACTCATCTATCAAACTTGTCGCATCAATGAAATCTGTTCAAGATGCCTTCTCCAACAAAATCAACACCCTTTATGGATTAATTCTTAGGAGAGGATCAAAATGTATATTGCGACACCTCTTGAAATTATCCTGTCATGTTCAATTTCTCCATCTCCATTGGGACAAATCAAAGTTGGATTGCTCCCAATGGTAGAACGAGCTAAGACAAACCAATTACGTCACTGGAATCCTTTGATTGTAAAAACCAATTGCTCTCAGACTATTAACCAACCCAAGTGGTCCTCTTATCATACAATATTTGAAATTTCAGCTTGATGTAGTGGGGAACCATATTGGCATCAATGCATCATATTTCCCATTGTTCATTGTTTTCAAATGCTTTAGGTCGTTCAAACCTTTATAATATTGCTCGTTTGATCACAATGTTGGTCACCGTGCCCTCAACTGGAGTTCGCGAGGACATCCAGACGTGCTACATGTGCCGTCGTTTGAATTTTTGCCACCATTCAAATGTCACAAGCTGATCTGTGATAATCATTTGTTTTCTCTCCATCAGCTGCCCCCTTTTGATCATTTAAATCTGTCATTGCGCTTGGATCATGTTGGATAATATTCTTGAAGAGGATTAGATTATGGGGCATCATATCTCAATAGAGGAAGAGGAGATTGAGGGTTTTTTTGTGCTTTCGCAAGGATTGTGTAGGTCTTTTTTGTGGAGGAATCTTTCGCCGATTGGTGTCGTGGAAGGATTTGCTCTATTAGGGAAGAGTCTAGATTCCTCATGATTTGGGAATTGTTGATAGTTGCAAAAGAAGTTGTCAATGACCTGCCCAATTGTTTTGGAAATGTGTACCAGGCAGCTTGGAAGGATCGAATAGTTGCTGAAGAGACTGTCAATAGACTGCGGGCTAAGGAACCGTCGATCAAAGCGGCTTTACGAATCTTCAATCGGCAGAAGGAAGATGCTGATGACAGAATGCCGTGAGTGGTGTGTGTGATGACGGTGCGTGGAGGTATTTTGTGGCTACAGAATTGTCCTAATGATTTGACTACTCATGCGTCGATGGTTCATTGCTTGGGGTGTTTATGTTGAAGGGATGGAAAACATGATATCATGCTCTAATGAATCGATGACAGTGTGTAGCGATTATGGGTGTAGGCAAATTGCAGTGGACTTTAGAATGATCTGATTATTTCTAAAGTTTGAAAATTCTCTGAACTTGATTATGAAGATGGGTTTAGCCATGTTCTGTGACCATCATTTACAAATGGAACAAATAATGCAGGGAAAACAGTCATGCAACCTTCTAGAGGGTCACTGAATCTTTGAGGACCCACTCATCCCCTTGGAGGTCCTCCATAGGATTACGACATTTCTCAAGCCACCTTCATTAAGAAGCCATCAGGTGTGGACATGACATACTAGCGTGCTAGGGTATTTTACTTCAATTGTTATTAACCATACACTAAGGGGCATCGCTGTGTTTTTACACTTTACGTAATACCTGCTATTCATTTCAGAAACATTTTGCTATATAATGATTATCCTTTTATCCATCAGGCACCCGGTTTACCTTCATTGAGGTCTTGTATTTACTTTCTGAGCCATTTATTGGGATATCCTCTCTAACTTCGCATAATTAGAGGGACTACACTCTAACTTTGCATAATTAGAGCGGCTTCCCCTCTATCTGTCAAAATGACCAAAGCCTCACATGTAAGTTTACATTGTTAACCTATGTACCAAAAAAATACCCTGCAAGGGTCTTCATAGGGCTTTTCTGTTGGATATCTATCTTAACATTGTAAACTTAGATGTGAGATTTTGGTAATGTTGAAGGATAGTGGGGAGGTCCCTGTAATTATGCAAAGTTAGATGGGTGTTTTTTTGTAACTATTCCTTTATTTTCTCTCTACTCTCATCATGCAGTAGTAACTTATACAGCACATAATCTCATATGGTTTTATCAGAATCATGAATTGTTGATCTTTTATTTCCTGTTTAGGATGTCATATTGTCTAGAGCATCCATCGAGAAAGATGCTTTTGATGCCTGTTGAGCCATTTGAGGCTAATAAATCCTGCTACGTATGTTCTGAGGTAGATATGTCTCTCCCTCATCTCAAATTACTGGAAGTAAATGATATTTCTTAACAATCATATGATATATGACATTACTCCTTACTTCTTTTTCATGTGGCAGCAAACTTTACTTCTGGAGATTAACACTTGGACAACAAAATTGCGAGACTTTGTTGAGAAGATAATCAGAAACATATTAGGCATGAATCTTCCAATTGTAATGCATGGAGCAAATCTTATTTATGAGGATGGTGATGATATCGAGGAAGATATTGCCACCAATTATGCTCGAAATCTAGATAAGGTTTACTTTTTTTCTTCTTCTAGATTTTCTTGTGAGTCATGCCATATGGGTAGCATACTTATTACTGAATATTTGTTCAATATATGTAAGTGCAGGTTTTAGCCGAGCTTCCTTCTCAGGTTACAAATGGAACAGTTCTCACAGTTGAGGATCTTCAACAAGAGTTGACATGCAACATTAATATCAAACACAGGTATTTCCTTGGTGTTCTTTTGTATGTTCCTTCATTTCTTACTGTTTTTCCATTTTGTCCTGATGGACTATGGTTGGTCTCCATTTTTCATGACTTATTATGTGTCATTGATTTAAAATCTTCTCCTTTGTGATGCATTTAACTAATGCTCTTTCTGTTATTAATGAGTGTGGTTAGTGTTTAAAAAGTTGGTGTGCAAGATAGACCTGCATGGGTCACCAAGATGATAGGAGCCCCAGATTGTGACCTCGTTCATGGCCGTGAGAGATGGAAATCAAGGAGGATGAAGTTCCCTTGCTTAGATCCGCGGGACCTATGGTAGATGATTGGTGGGGGAGGAGTCCGATAAGAGAGGATCGGACGGAATGCAGGGAGCGGCATGCGACTATGGGCTTGTTGCTTCCTTATGGCACGACGTGATTTTGAGGGGGTGGGAGAGGAGAAATTAGAGAGAGATACTTTTGAATAATAATTGCTTCCGTTTCATTTCTCTCCTTCCCTTCCTAAGTAGGAAAGACCACGTGGGATCTCATCTTCAGGACGGCCCACTCGCAGCTGCGCACCCTCGAGCTTTCTCATCGACTTTCGCGCCGCCTAATCTACAACACTCGAAGCTGGAAGGAGATAAACACCCAACTTGCTGCCGAGCGCGAGAAGTCTGGGGATCTCACCAAGCGACTGGAGGTGGCCGAGAGTCTTCTCGCCAAGGCCAGTGGCGGAGTGGTGAGTTGATACTGGGCCGGCCTTCTCAAGCACTCCCCCGCTAGATTTAACGGCTCGTTCTTTTTGCAGGATGCCGAGACGGCTGAAAGACTGCGCTCGCGTGTCGAGGAGCTGGAGATGGAGGTGAAGGAACTGAAAACAGAGAAGACCCAGCTCCAAGAGGCCTCTACCTCTCGCTTGCGGGCCTCTCCTCCTCCCGCGCATTATACGCATGACGAGGTCGAGGACTTTTGCCGGGATGCTAATATACGGACCGCCGAGCTCATCCTGAAGATGATGCGAGAGATGGGCGTGGTCAAAGATGACTGTGAAGACATTACCGCCCGGGACCTCGTGCCCGAGATTTATGGCGAGGACGAGGAGTCTTCGGCGGACGAGAAGGACGAGGGCCCTTGAGCACAACAGCTTTTTCCTTTTTCTTTTTTCTTTTGCTACGATTACAATGCCTCCCAAATTGGGAAAGTCCTGCCTCCGGTTACAGTCGTAAGGCCTTTAAGCTCTCCAACTGCATCTTCTATTCCCCTATTCAGTACCGCAATGGAAACAAGTCCTTGCTTGCAAAAAACTGTAGCCTGGTAGAGTCAGAAAGTAAGCGGGGGTGAGGTAGGAGGTAACCACTCCACAGAAGGGGCTTGATCCACCTTTTGTCATTATTTCCAACCGCCAAGTGAGCCTACAGCCCTGCCAGCTTGATGAGAGTCTGGTCAGCGGGTCTGCTCGGGGTCTCCTCTCCTCTTTCTCCTCCAACCACTGAGTGAGCCTACAGCCCTGCCAGCTTGATGAGAGCCTGGTCAGCGGGTCTGCTTGGGGTCTCCTCTTCTCTTTCTCCTCCAACCACCGAGTGAGCCTACAACCCTGCCAGCTTGATGAGAGCCTGGTCAGCGGGTCTGCTCGGGGTCTCCTCTCCTCTTTCTCCCAACCACCGAGTGAGCCTACAGCCCTGCCAGCTTGATGAGAGCCTGGTCAGCGGGTCTGCTCGGGGTCTCCTCTCCTCTTTCTCCTCCAACCACCGAGTGAGCCTACAGCCCTGCCAGCTTGATGAGAGCCTGGTCAGCGGGTCTGCTCGGGGTCTCCTCTCCTCTCTCCTCCAACCACCGAGTGAGCCTACAGCCCTGCCAGCTTGATGAGAGCCTACAGCCCTGCCAAATTGTACAAGTCAAGTTAGATTCTCAAATGAAAAGCGCGACATGAAATAAAGTGTGGCATTAAAATAAACGCGACATGAAATAAAATAGCAATAGATATCTGGCAACATGTATGATGCTAGTTCGCGCATGTTATCCTACGATGGCAGTTTTAAAGTGACGCCCCAGTGCGGATCTGTAACATGCTGGTCCATAACAGTGTTGAGACACTATTGAAGAGTGATGTTGGGACACTGCTCTAATAGGTACTTGAGGCTAAAATGGTCTGTGTGGATCAGAAAAGGTCTCCCCCATGAGTATGGTCGTCAGTGTTGCACCACATTGGCCAGGTCATTCAACTCGAGCTCATAAGTTGGTTGGCTTTGACGGCGGGCCGTTGTCTTGCGACTAAAAAAGACGATCGGGTGGCCCGCCTATTTTTGCATAGTGCCAAAGCCATGTTCCTATGTGTCACATTCGATGAGTAAATTTTTTGTGAAGTCGGGCAGGAGGAGGACTGGGGCGGTGATCAAGGCCTGCTAAAGGGCCCGGAAGGCATGGTTGGCATGATCGCTGCAGAGGAATGTGTTCTTCAGTAGACTCACTAGGGGGCACAATTGTGTTGTAGCTCTATTCGAAATGGCGGTAGTAGCCCGTCGGGCCCAGGAAACCCCGCAACTCCCGTAGGGATTGAGGTACTGGCCAGGTTGTCACCCCGCGATTCTTTGGGGTTTATCGACACACCCATGTATTGGATCACTTGACATTGGTAAACCACTTTGTAGGTCTCGAAGGAGCATTTAGCCCGCTTCAAAAAAAGCTGATGTAGATAAAGGAGGCCAAAAACGGTCTATAGATGTCGCATGTGTTCTTCCCAGGTCTTGCTCTACACTTAAAATATCATCAAAGAAAATAAGAACATAATGACGGAGCAGCTCGTGGAATGCCTCATTCATCATGGCTGACTTCACACCAGAGTTCCTCATTGAGTGCTCCACATAGGGGCAGGGGGTGGAGACCAGCTCCGATCTGGTCGACAAAACAATGCCCACCGCACCCGACTAGACCACTATCACCCCGGAGTCTAGCATATTTTATTTGTGTTTGCCTTTTTTTAATGTTGCAATTTGTGTAATTTGCAAATTTTTGTGTGAATATATATATATATATATATATATATATATTATATATATATATATATATATATATATATATATGATACTTTGCCCTTCTCTTTGAGTCCCGTGTGAATTTTGTTTAGTTAACGAGAATTTTTTTTTGTGAAATTTAACATTTGGGTAATGTTAAATGAAGCGATTGTTTGGGTGTTGTTTGCTTTCCAATTGAAAGGTGATGTTGGTTTCTTGCTTCCGTGTGAGGAGAGCCTGATTGTTCTTCGAGCTTTGAGATTTTGTGGATACACTTATGTCAGAGTTCTTGAATTTTAGGTTGTTTAGTTTGTGACTTTCTTATATCGTTGTGTGATTGAGGTTCCGTGGAGCCACTTTGTGTGTGAGTGAGTGAAATTCTCCTTGGTGCCCGTGTGCGATAGCGGCCGACCTCAGAGCGGGAGATCGAAGGTGAGGAGGAAATTCCTCGCGGGATCGCCGTCGACTTCGATTGCGGAATGACGCCTCTTTTTGTGGGTAACTTTTTTCTTCCTTCCTTTGTGTGCGTCTAAAGTTTTCTCTTGGGTTATTAGATTCATCGCTGGATTTTCGCTCGGATTTTGTCAGCGAACGCTATGTCGAAAGCTCCAAACAGAAACGTATTTGGAATTCACGATTTTCGTTTTGCTACGACAAGGGAAAGAAAACGAAAGTTGCGAACTTACTTCTCTGAATTTAGAATTGAACCATTTGTTTAAGAAAATTCATTTAAATCAAAATAGTGATTTTGTGTTTTACAAAAATCTAGTTGCTTTATTTCTTAAAGTTCGTGCAATGCCCGCTCAAAATTCAATTCTTCATTGCATGCACTTAGGGTTTTCTAGAAATAGTTGACATACGTGCAAACCCTACGCGCCGTCCTGCATCAGCTGGGTTGTGATGCTTTGCTACAACAGGTGGGCCACCCTGATCCCCTTTTTCATTCTCTAGATGATGGTTCACCATCAAAGACTACTAGCTTACGAGCTCGAGTTGATCATCCTAGCCAAACCGGTGCAGCTCTGGCGGCCATACTTATGGGAGAGACATTTTTTGGTCCACATGGACCATTTCAACCCCAAGTACCTACTAGAGTAGCGTCTGAGCACCACTTCCCAACAACGTTGGGTTAGCAAACTTTTGGGCTTCGACTTCCATGTAGAGATCAAGGTCGACACCTTTAACTGTGTTGCGGATGCTCTCTCTCGGCGAGACCAGGAGGACAGGCTACTTTGTGACATATCCCTGCTCACCCCCGCGATCCTCCTTTGTCCAGGCGAAGAGTCCTTACAATCCCATTCTCGGGGAGATCAGTCGGCGGATTGCTGAAGGGCTTTTTCTAATTAAGGGTGTTCACGAATCGAATCGAATCGAATAGCTATTCGATCGAATCCAAATTTGTCATAGAATACATAGATTCAGATTCAGATTCGTTCGAATATTTGAATTCAGATTCTTATTCATCCCGAAATCTTAGATTCGAATTCGAACTCGAAATCATTTCAAATGATGGACCAAATAGATTTTGATTTGATGGCCACAATTATCTTGATTTATATAATATGGATATTCTTATCATTCGTAAATTATTCTCTAATCTTGTCAAAGGAGATAATATTATCCGGATTCAGATTCGAATACCACTCAAATCCGAATGTGGATTCGAATTCGAGAAATACGAATCTTGATCAAATGTTCACGAATTGATTTCCGAATTATTCGCTAACTATTTGGTGTGCAAACAGCCCTACTTCTAGTCCACTGGATGGTGCAAGAGGCCCAAGTACAACACAAGGGGTTAGTGTACTTACTTCCTTCCTCCCTCCTCATTTTCAAAATAGGGGAGACAACACACACCTTGGGTCACAAAGGAGTCTGCTAGACCCTTCAATGGATTCCATGTCGATTTCCTTTGTAAGGGCCCTATGGCGCCGTGTTTGGTTTTTTGTTGCAACTTGCACTGTCTCTCAATGCCACAAGGCAAAGTATCTTTTTCCAACCTGCCTTTTTTAGCCACCGCAGATCCCCACCCGGATTTTGGTTGACATCTCGATGGACTTCGTCGAGGGCTTACCTACTTTGCGCGGGAAGTCTATACTCATGGTCTTTTTTTTTGCACCATGATTGGAACAAGGTGTTCACGAGCAACTTTTAAATGGAATCGTTTACTCTATACGGTACCAATCGTTCCTTCTCATATGCCTACCATCCGAAGTCTGATACCTAAATGGATGTCATCAATCACCTGGTGGAGATGTATTTGCGTTGCATCACCGGGGATCGACACATAGATTGGGCCCGCTGGCTTCTGTGGGTGGAATATTGTTATAATACCTCCTACCATACCTCGCTGCAGACAACACCCTTTCGCTTGATTTACGGACGGGATCCCCCTCGCCTATTGTCCTACGAGAGCAGCACAGCCGCATGGATGCCATCGACCTCGAGCTTCAGGACCGGAACCAGATTCTCTCCTTAGCACGCGGACACCTTTTTCAAGCCCAAGCGCGTATGAAGACTACTTACAATCGGGGACATTGCTTGCTATCCTTTGCCTCGGGAGAGTAGGTATGGCTTAGGTTTGCTCGTAACGTTAGACCTCAGCCGCCTGGACCCCGTATCATAAGTTCTGACCAAAGTTCTGCTGCCCCTTCAAGATCCTCCAGTGCATTGAAGAGGTTGCGTACCACCTCCAGCTTCCATCGGAAGCTAGCATTCATGACGTCTTTCACGTCTTCTAGTTGAAACAGAGATAGATACGTATTTGGTAAGGCTCCATTTCTCACCATGACTCATTCCATGGTGCAATCTGTAATTATGCAAACTCCCAGGGAGGTCCCAGTAATTAACCTTATAGATAAATTTTAAGAAATAATTACCCAAACCTCCCCTGTAAACTAACATAATTAGTGAGAGCACCCCTCTTATTTTCAAAATTACAAAAAACTTTCCTTAAGTTTTCATTTCATTACCAAAACCTCCCCTGATCTTTTCATTTCATTGCATCCATGAAAAAAAATACCCCCCTAGACATTGTTCTCCGCGGGGGGTGTTTTTGTGCATGGATGCTATGAAATGAACACTTCAGGGGCGGTTTTTGTAATGAAATGAAAACTTTAAAGCAAGTTTTTGTAATTTCGAAAATAAGAGGGGTGTTGTCAGTAATTTAGCAAAGTTAGAGGGCAGGTCCCGGTAAATGGCCCTAAATTTTAATTGATCGAAGAAATCTTTGATTTAGCATCCCGCTACTCCATTTTAGGCATATTTGCTGTGCACAATTGTGGTGCTCAACAGCATTTTCTAGGTTATATCAACTCTACTGGCCTTGTCCACAGCTAACCTCACCTCCTTCATTTTTGACTGGCACTAACCTTAAATCCTAAGCATAAGCATCAGCTCTCCCTGAAAAGGTGATCCAGCTGCACCTTCCGGTATGACTACCTTGTTACGACCTCACTCCAGTCACTATATTTGTCTTTGGCATCCCCCTCCTTGTGATTAAGGTAACGACTTCGGGCATGACCAGCTCTCATAGTGTGACGGGCGGGGTGTCAGGTGCGTACAAGGTCCGGGAACGAATTCACCGCCATATGACTGATCGGCAATTACTAGCGATTCCGGCTTGATTTTCTAAGTTATATCAACCCTACTGGCTTTCTCCATAGCCAATTTCACCTCCTTCACTTCTGACGGACACTAACCTTAAGCTTGCAAGAGATAAGGAAATGTTATGGGCATTGAAGCATATACAATGCACAAGCTAAGGCTAGTGTCGGTCAGAAGTGAAGGACGTGAGGAGTAGGGCTGATATAACTTAGAAAATGTTGATGTGCGAGGGGAGACGACGAAGCTTGAGATTCATGATACCAAATGATGTGGTGGTGAGATGACGAAGCATGAGATCATATTGGAGAAACAAGCACACATTAAAAAAACACGCAATTTATGATTTTTATTTCTATTACTTTTTTTCATATATAAATTAGAAATCTTGTGCAATTATGAATGATTTTATTTATATACATATGATTTGCGATCGCAGGGAAGAGTTCGACGAAGAAAAACACCCCGATGGAATGGTTTTATCCGGATGGAGCGGACATCTTAATGATAACAAAGTCGCAAGCAACAAGGAGAACGACATATCGAGCGCACCTTCAGCTGCAGCAGACGCGGAAAATCCCGACGGTCCTGATGTTGTCCCAGAAAAACCTCATTCTGGGAGCAAGAGAAAAATATCGGAGGTGGAAGAATCTTCCGACAACTCGGAAAATCCGTCCTCGAAACCGAACCTGCCGGATCGAGAAAATCCTCATCAAGTTGATGACAGCAACAGCGGCGACGACGATGACGTCGTGATGCTCGTCGCTCTTCCTGAAGCTGGCAAGAAAAAAAGGGTCCAAACGGCTGATTGAAAGTGTTCATTGCTCATCTGACGGAGGTAATTATCATCACTAACACAATTAATTTCTCATGTAATCTTGCTGTCATTCATCTGATGTTGGTTCTGTAGATTCAAGTTGTGATGGAATCATTTTATTTTATAATTAGTATTTTAGGGCTTTGTTTTGGGCGAGCGCTGCGTGTCAAATCTAACTGTAATGGTAGTTTTTTTTTTGTGAGGGCGTTTTCGAACACCGCAGTGTAATGTTGTTTGGAAGAGCGGTGACGATGTTGAACACCGTATTGAAAAATATAGATAGTGTTTGGATAGATGTGGCGACAAACTTTATTTCCCCAAAATGCAATCACTCGTCCAAAACAGAGTTATTGGTTGCGAATAACCGATGGGAGCGAGCCGAAGATTGTAAATGAGTTTTTTTTTAGTTGAGTATAGAATCTATTGGTGTTGAAGTTGTAATGCTTGGAACTATTTTTGTGCATCTGTTATGAAATATATATCTTATAGGGGCAGTTTTGTAATTTCAAAAAATAGAAAGAATCGAGGCTCTTTGTTTCAGCGTTTTTGCTCATGTTTTGGTGAGGGAAAAACGTCACCGCTGAAAATACATGCTTTGTAAACCTCCTCCATTCTCAGCTGAAAATACATGCTTTGTAAACCTCCTCCATTGCTCAGCGCTTCAACACACCATGGTTGAGAGTTTATTTTGGGACGTGTAATACCCAAGTTGTATTTAGGTTCCGTTTGGGAGGGGGGGGGGCTTATTTTCTCCGGTCCGGTTCATGCGGTCCTAAACGCTTGACCGGAGAAAATAAGTTCCCCCAAACGGAGCCTTCGTTAACTATTGGTGTGAGCTGTCATTGATCCGGCTGCGTCCCGAGCAATTTTTTTTTGCACGTGGACTTGAAGAAATCCGAGCTAGGCGGCCAGCTCGATATCACCTGGAGCTTACATGGGTTAAAAAAACATCAATATTACCATTTAACGTATTTTTGATGCCTAAAATTATTATTGTCGAATACAATACTTAATGGCTATTAGACAAGTATATATCAAGTTTTTTTTTTTTTTGGGGGTGGCCATTATGGTTCGGTTTGTCAGAGCTGTGACGGTTATGAATCATTGCTTGTGGAAACGCCCGATCTCAACTATGAAACATCATCATTCCTTATGTTCAAAACTAGTTTTTTCTTCTGGGTTGCGGTCGTGTGTGGCGGCATTTGTCCTTTCTCAGTAAAGTCTTGCCAAAAGAGTTTTTTGGTCGTCTTATCAAGCATATTTTATGGAGTTTTTGTCTAAACACACCGGAGCAAAAGTGTTGTGCCAAACGAATCTATGTTTCATGAACGCCGCATTCAATTTATCAGACGTATGCATATGGGGAGTCCGGTGTGGCATGCATGAACATGAATTGAAAACGTCAAAATTTTCTCCATGTTTTTGCGATCCTCAATTCCCCACACTTTGACCTCGCCACTTTGCGAAGCGGTTGTCAAAGCCTACATCTATGGATGGATCGCCGTTCGTCTCTAATGCTCCATTTGGCACGGTGGTGGCGATCATAAACACCTGAATTAAACCGTCATTCGTTACGATCACCTAACAAACATCATCTGTTTGAACGCAAAAGTGAATGAAGCTCCTTAGGTTAGGTGGGCATTAATGAATGACGATTTAACCCTCATGTTCATGACCCCACCACCGTGCTAAAGGGAGCCCTCATTACCATATTTGTACGGTCTTAATAACTGATTCAGGCAGTGCACTACAAAACACATAAAAATGCTTTTCTAATTATGACCACAAAAAAATAAAATTTCTCCAAACATAATTCCATTCACAATCTCATGGAAGATTTCTATTTCTCACACAAAAAAAAGTATTACTATACATACAAAATATGAAATTAATCCACTTGCAAAAAAAGGTGAAATTAGTGGGACCTTCCTTGGGAGTTTGCATAATTATTGGAGATCCAATAGAAGTCATGTGGTGATGAAAACAGGCTTTGCCAAAAATTTGAGAGTAATTCGACAACTTCCATTTTTTCCGAGAGAGCGCATGTCTAGTCTTGCGGAAGATTCGACAAACAGATCGACGAACCATCACTGCTCGCAGTTTTCAACTGATGATAAGAAGCTTCTTCAATGGATGATTGCATGTCCCTCGCCCAAATTTTCGTCATAGTATGAAAATGAAACCATGAGCTTGAGGTCATGGTTTTATGAGAAATTTGATGAGACTGAGGCTCTGTTTGATAGGGTGGTGGCAGTTATGAACATGAGGATTAAACTGTCATTTGTTAACGCCCACCTAAGAAACTTCATCCACTTTTATGTTTAAACGGATGATATTTGTTAGGCGATCCTTAAACGAATGAACGGTTTAACGCCAAACGGGAGCCTGAATGTCTGATCCTATCATCCAAGCACTAATCAACCCAGGCAAGCTCAAAATGTTTGAAACTAACTACTCAATTAATATAAGGGTTAATTACTGGGACCTTCCTAGGGAGTTTGCATAATTGCATAAACCACCCCTCCATGTTTTGAAATTACAAAGACCTCCCCTATAAGTTTAGTCGGTTTACAAATTCCCCCCTAAAGTTAGAACTTCTAAACAGTTTTTTTATAAAAAGTCAAAATTGCGTCTCGTTTTAGGAAAAATACCAATACAATCCTTAAGGTAGACGATAATATAACCCTAGGAAAACAATGCCGGTTTTCATCTCACACTCAACCGCATCAGCTCCCAACGCCTCCACCCTCGTGTGGGTTTGGTAGGGCATCTGCTCGAGAATTTCGTGGGCGGCGGAGTAGGCATCGGCAACTTCGACGAGGACTTGCTAATAGGGCATCATCAACTGTTCTAATGCCGACTGAACTTTGGCTCGAGACGACTTTGGCGGCAAATTAGGGCATCGGCGACGGAAGGGCTCCAGTTTATGCACACGGACCAAACATGTGGGGGAAGTCTTTGCGATTTCGAAACAGAGGGGAGGCTCAAGTAATAACCCAAACTCGCACGGGAGGTCCCGGTAATCAACCCTTAATATAATTTATACTCGAAATTGCGTGGTAAAAACCTGTTTCGCGAGAAAATTTCATTATAATGATAATTATATACAACTTAAGCAACCCAGAATAAGATTAGGCTTCGGCCGAGGAAGAGATTTTGCTACAAAACATTACGAATAAGCTAAGAATAAATACTTGCCTCAGCGTTCGATGTCTGCAAGACTCCAGGTTTCTCTCAAGAACAGCTGGAAGCTAAAATCTGCCATGAAACAACATTTGTCTTCAAAATCAAAAAATGTTAAAAACAAAATTCTCAAGTATGCCAAAATCACATAGCTTTAGAACAATTACCGGGACATACGCTCGCCCGCGCCTTCGAAAAAACTCGTCGAATAACTTAAATGTGTCGAAATTATAAGCATTTGGACGACTTATAGCATGTGATCGTTGTGCATCTGAAATTATTTAGAGTGAATAAATCTCCTCTTCTATCCGGTCCTTCGAGTAGAAGATGCTTTCGGAATTTGATCCTCCTACATTTGTATTCATCAATAATAATTCTAATAAAGTATGATTTTTATACAAAAATTACCTGAGTTAGTATACTTATAAAAAATGGATGAAACAGGAACCTGGTAAATTTGATGATAAAGCCATGGCATCCTTGGAGTTTCTATTGGATGCTGCTCATATTGAACCTGTGATAGCAGATATTGTTAGGTGCCAAGTTACCAGAAAATTTACTCAAAATAGAATACTTACCTATAAAGTTCATGTTTGTGTTAGAATTCCAATTGGTACTAGACTAACGTTCTGAGCACGATGGTTATGAACTGTTGTTCGTAAACGTGATGGTTCTGAACCGTCGTTCGTGAACGCCCGAACTCACCTAAGAAACTTCATCCACTTTTTATGTTCAGAACTACTTTTCTTTTCTCAGCGATGATAACCATCGTCTTGCCAAACATGCATTCTATGATGGTGGCGTTTTTGTCCAAACTCGCCAGAGCAAAAATGTAGATGGAGCCTAAATGGAGAGGGATAAGGTCTAATAATGTACACAAGACAACATGAGATTCAAAATGTGAGTCTAAGTATTCCAAAACGCACCCCCACGTGCACGAACACGAGGTACATATACCCCCTTACGCGATGAAACACATGAGATATGGAAGAACGAGAGAGAGAGAGGAACGCGATCTAAGCAAGCTTTGGTACCGTGCTAGAACTCAAGCATCCAACCTAAGAACAATCGGTATTAGATGAATAGGAACAGGGGCGGACCTAATAAAGGGCGAGTGTGGGCGGCCGCCCACACTGAGAAAAAAAATCGCGGAATAGGGTTCTTCTTTGCAAGTGGGAACAGTGCCAAATTTCTGGTCCTTATTTTAAAAAAAAAATATAATGGAATAGACAGCGGTTATTATAATAACCGCTGTCTAAAGTCCACTATAGACATTTTATTAGTGTCCGGGTCATGATGTTTAAAGTCCACTATAAACTGTAAGATATGGAGCTTGACTGCGTTGGATGTACTGGACACTCGACACAATTTTGCCGATCTATTCTTCAGGGTAGAATAGATAGCGGTTTTATATAAACCGCTGTCTATACTCGAATAGACAGCAATTTATATATAAACCGCTGTCTAATCTAGGGTTCAGAATATATATAAACCGCCATCTCCTTTCTTTAGCGACGACCATCTCCTTCTCCAACAGGCGCCTCGACTGGTGACTCGACCGACATCTCCCTTCTGACCTTCTTCTCCGACAGTCCAACAGCCGTGAGCCGACAGGCTTCAAGCAGGTATCACATTATTCTTTGTATTGCAAAATTTTTTCTTCAAGTTTTTAGGTCCGCCCACACAGGAAAAATTTTTTGCATCCGCCACTGGATAGGAATAAGATCTAATAAAATACCCAAGGCAACATGAGATTCTAACGTGAGAGAAAACATTCCAGCATGCCCCGTCACATGCACAAACACGTGGAGCATATGCCCCTCGGGTGACGGAACACTTGAGACATGGGAGAGCAAGAGAGAGGAACACGAGCTAATCATACTATGATACCATGTTAGAACCCAAACATTTCACCTGGAATCAATTGATTGTATGTGAAGAGACCCAAGGTCTAATGAAGTACCCAAGGCACAATGAGATCCCCAATGTGGGACTAAATATTCCAAAATGCCCCCTCACATATAGGAACACATGCAACAAATGTCCTTTCACGTGAAGGATTGGGGGCATGCCACAACTAGAGAGAGGGGGGATGCAAGCCAAATCTACAATGGTACATTTTAGAATACAAGCAACCACCTTAAAACTAATTGTAACTTGGTGGAGAAGCTTAAGGACTAATAAAATATACAATGCAACATGAGATTTTCAATTATTTGAGTAAATGTTCCAACATGCCAGCTAACATGTAGCAACACGTGTAACAGCCGTCACTTCAAGTGACGGAACATGTGAGAACAAGAGAGCGTAATGTGTCTCAAATATGTTTTGATACCATGTTAGAACCCAACCATGGAACCTAAAACCAATTGTGAGAAGCCCAAGATCTAATAAAATATACAAAAGAATATAGAATTCTCAATGCTGGACTAAATATTAGAACACATGGTGATCAAGCATAAATTATCACATCACAGTTCTTAAACTAGAAACCTGAAACAAATTGCCGGGCTGCAATCTCGCTTGGCCTCCCATTTGCTCTTGGTTCACATGCATGCCGAAGTGTGCGCCAAATGAAAGTTCGTTCTGGTTAACTTCTTCCTGCAAAGAATGAAAAATGCAGGCCAATATATTGCCTTCACTACTAACAAATTTTCAGAGAATGGCCGGACTCAACAGATAACAAACCATTAAATTAATGCCCCCTTGTAATCCAATATGAGCATCATGATTCAAACTAGTTGAACCAGCTTCCAATGCCTGGTTCTCATTCTGAATCAGAGACGACCTTAGAAAATCCTGATCAAGAGGCGATAAGCGATACCGAGATCAACGAAAATGGTAACTCAGTATGTTATGTAATTGTTTACCTGCTCTTTGTTTGTCCGAACCAATGTCTCCATATTAGATTCTTTCGCCTTTTTTGGCGGCCTACCTCTTCGCTTTGCTTGCAGAGAATTCACGCTCTTCTTACTCTCCGAGATGCCAAATTGCGATGCCAAGAGATCCTGAACGCATTGAGTGGGCTGCATTTCGAAAGAAAGGAGCCTCGGTTGCCTGTCTCGGCATCCTGGATCATCTAACAGAAACTTCTCGAGCTCTCTTATCAGCTTTGTGGCAACCTGGTACCTGTCTTCTGATAAGAATCCAACTTCCACAAGTTGAAGGAAACGAGCAGATAAATGATCATGTCTCTCCACCAGGCTGTCGGGTACTATATCGTCAGTATAACTAGCCAGAATATGCAATCTCTTACAGTCCTTCTTCCAGCGATTAATGATATAATGATGCGGAATCTCGAAAACTTGTTGCAACTTGAACACTGATAATGAATGACGACATAAAATTCCGTTAAACTGAAAAAATCCGCATATGCATTGAACAACTAGTTCTTGTGGGTTGTAGTAAACCTTATAATCCATGCTCTCGGTTTTCTTACCATTTTCAATGTAAGAGCATTCTTTTACCTCAAAAATATGAATGGGTTCATCAATCTTAACTGGTGTAGCATGGCAGTACATTGTGGCTTTCAATTCATCTTGAAACTTTTGGAACATGTTAATGGTGTAGATTTTGGATAGCTGCTCTTCCATGTAAAATTTTGATGCAATCAGAGGTGTCTTGTGAAGTGATTCAGAGTCAGCTTGTGCTTCCTTCTTGAACCTACTTTGAACTATGGTTTCGTATTTAGTGAAAAAGTGTTTTATGGTTGTTCTCGGATACACGGTTCCATCGAAGAAGGCGCTCAAACTCTCACCGCGACGGGCAACAGACATGCCAGCCCAAAATGTATCTTTAAGAAAAAGTGGAACCCAGGCGCATCGATTGTTATACAATTCGGCGAGCCATTCGTTACCTTCAAGCACAAATTTTTGGATCAATTTCTTCCATTCGTCTTCAAACTCATAAACCTGCAATGAATCATATGCAAGTCTCTTTAATTCCTTCTTAATTGTTTTGAACTCTTCATGTCCCCTTAGCTTTTCAGGCACCTTCTTCATTATATTGTATAAGCATAGACGATGTCTGGCTCCGGGAAATACAAGGGTGACAGCCTCCTGAATAGCTTTACATTGGTCTGTGATGATAGCATTCGGGCGGCAATTCCTCATGCATGTTAACCACGTCTTAAACAACCAAATATATGTGTCAATTGTTTCGCTCGAGAGCAATCCGCAACCTAGTAGCAAGTTTTGACCGTGGTGGTTTGCTCCGATAAAAGATACTAGTGGCAAATCATGCTTCTCGGTCAAGCAGGTTGTATCAAATGCAACAACATCGCCAAAATACTGGTTAGCAGCTCTCGACCTTGCATCAGCCCAAAACAAATTCCGCATCCGACCATGCTGGTCCAAATCGACCGAGTAAAAGAACCTCGGGTTTTTATTCTGCATCCGTGCGAAAAATTGATGAATGGCTTCATCATCCCCTTCCCCAAGCTTCAATCTCCCTATTTCAGTAGTGTTTATGCCGCAATCCTTGTCAACCACATCTGAATTTTTGTGGTCCCCTTGTTGTTTCAGATTCATCGTGTGCACCATCTTCTGGTAACATCTCAAGAATTGCGCGGTCGATGGATTGAGCGGGTGATTGTGCTCGAGTTCCGCTTCGACAACATGCAGCAAGCCATCGCCCCACAACTTCACAGCGATCATAGCCTCACAATTGGTCTTTGCGGACTGTCTCGCTAGGTAGCACGCATCTGCTCGTCCTCTGCCGCCTCTAGAGCATCCAAGAATCAACCTCCTGCATACTCCAGATTTCGAGAAAGATGACTTTTTGACAGCCACGCCAAACCCGACTCGAAAAGCATACTGTTTAAAGAAGTTGGAAGCTTCATCATATGTTCTAAAAACCATTCCCACCCGAGGTATTTTATCGTCGCCATTCGGTCCAACCGCATCTATTTTTTCCTCTCCATCGGCATGATCAGAAGTGGTAGTTACTGACACCTTAATCCCATCCTTTTTAGAAAAATCCTTCAAAGAAATGAAAAATATGAAATCAAGAAAGAACCCAAAGAAGAAGAAAAAAACTACTTTGCTGGGTTTTGTGCGTGCTGAACAATTTAGGCTGAGTGTACCGGAGATTTATTGGCATCTGAAGGCAATATGACATTCAATTCAACATCCTTCGCCTCATCAATCTCAGTAGGAACAAAGGGTGCTTCCATCGTGAGTCCATCTTCCATCATCAGCTGCCGATGTGAAAGCAAAGTGAATATAAGTTAAGGTCCTTTTCTGGGACCTCTCCTCCAAGAATAACAGAAACCTCACCTGTACATTTTAAAACTACCAAGAGATCCAAGACCTCCCCTCTATGTTTACCTTGGTAACATCCAGAGGCTTTTTTGGTATATGCATATTAACAAAGTAAACTCAGAGAAGAGGTGTGGGTAATTTTAAAGAAAAGAGAAAATGTCTCTGTAATTATGCAAACTCGCAAGGTAATTTTTAACAATTATTCCTATGAATTAAACAAAAAATTATAAGAAGGGGGAACTTATATATCTTGGTTCAAAGAAGATAAAATACTATGTTAGTCGAGATGAGGGTGAGGTTTGAATGACAATTAAATCGACAGATGAGGGTCGAAGGAACTTTAAAATGATTGGGTTTGATTTGAACTTTTTAAACCAAGGAAAAAGATGACAGGAATAAAAGGGCAGCCCAGGTACAAAACATCCCTGCGCAATGAGGGTCCAGGGAAGGGTCCCACCACAAGGGTGAAATGTAGGCAAACCTTACCCAACATTTTTGCAAGAGCCAGCCCTTTTATTACAATGATAAAAAGGAAAAAAATTACAATGATAAAGGAAGAATTTTGAAAGCTAATTTTATCATGATGTATTTATCTCTGATCAATGGAAATCTCTCTATGCGGTTGTGGATGAGGAAAAGAATTTGCTATCATATAAATCTTGGCTAGTCGGCTCTTATTTTTCTGGTGTCTTTGCATTGTATTCATGCTCTCATTATGTGGGTAGTTGCTCGAATCACCCGTTTTTTTCCTAACATGAATGAAATCTTAATACTTGCGAGTATGGATGGTGGAAGCTAGTCATCAATGCTATACCTATGATTCACATTTCAGGTTTTCCACTTAATAAAACTAATTATTATATTTTTGCTACTACAACAACCCAACACTCAAGCCCTTATCTCACTATAGTGGGGTCGGTATGGATCCTTTGTCGCCATTGTGCCCTATCTTTTGTCATAATCTCACTAATGCCTAAGTACATCATGTCCTTCCTTATAGTTTCATTCCATGTCTTTATTGGTCTACCCCTCCCTCGTTTAACATGGCTAGTGACTAGTCTCTCACAACGCCTAACAGGTGCCTCTAATGGTCTCCTTTGTATGAGCTTCTCGCATCTTAGTCGAGCTTCTCGCATCTTCTCTGCAATTGGTGTTACTCCTGTCTTATTCCTAATACATTCATTCCTAATTTTATCCATTCTCGTCTGTCCACACATCCGCCTAAGCATTCTCATCTTTGCAACTCTCATTTTCTGCTCAAGTACACAGTTCACTACCCAACACTTAGAACCATAGAGCATCGCAGTATAATTGCATTACGGTAAAACTTGCCCTTATGTTTTAGTGGTACTTTACGATCATATAAGATCCCTGACGCGCCTCTCCACGTCAACCAACCCGCTTGGATTCTATGTGTCACATCTTTATCAATACCTTCGTCGTTTTGAACTATCGATCCATGATATTTAAAACACTCACTAAGGAAAATATTTTGATCACCCAACTTAATAACCAAGTCATCCGTCCTTCTTGTACTGCTAAATTTAAGCTCAATATACTCCGTCTTTGCCCTGCTCAGCCTAAAACCCTTCTTTTCTAAAGTATCTCGCCAAGATTCAAGTTTTGCGTTTACACCCTCGCGTGTCTCATTAACCAAAATGATATCATCCGCAAACAATAAACACCAAGGTATTGCTTGTTGGATATGTCTAGTGAGCTCATCAAAGATAAGGGTATAAAACTGAACCTTAACGTAAGCCAATAGTGATAGGGAATTCCAGTGTTAATCCTCCAGATGCCCTCACCATTGTCACTGAATTTGTATACATATCTTTGATTATGTCAATATATGATACATTTACACCTTTCTTTTCTATGACTCTCCATAAGATCTCTCTTGGAACTCTATCATAAGCCTTCTCAAGATCAATAAACAGCATATGCAAATCTTGTTTTCTCTTTCGATAGTTGTCAACGAGTCTCCTCAAGAGATGTATAACTTACATGGTCGACCGCCCTGGCATGAATCCAAATTGATTCTCTGAGATGTTAGTCTCTTGTCTTACTCTTCTTTCTATTACTCGTTCTCATAGTTTCATGGTATGACTCATCAATTTAATTCCTCTGTAATTTACACAATTTTGCATATCTCATTTATTCTTATACAAAGGTATCAAGATACTTTCTCTCTATTGGTCTGACATCCTCTTTAACCTCAGTATCTTATTGAAAAAATATGTAAGCCACAAAAATTCTTCATTTTCTAGACATTTCCATACTTCGATGGGTATATAGTCAGGTCCAACCGATTTTCCAATTTTCATCTTATTTAGAGCATCTTTTACCTCCAATGCTTGAATTTTACGATAAAATGTTACGTTTTTATACTACTCTGTTTTATTTAACTTTTCCAAGTTCAATTCATTGTCTTTTATTTCATTATATAGTTGATAAAAATATCTTTTTCATCGCTCTTTAATATCCACATCATCCGTCAAAATTGTATTTATCTCATCCTTTATGCATTTTACTTGATTTAAATCTCTTGTTTTTCTTTCTCTAGCTCAAGCAATTTTATATATATCATGCTCTCCATCTTTGATATTTAATCGCTTATAAAATTCTTCATAAGCTTGACTTCTTGCTTTACATACTGTCTGTTTAGCTTTAATTTTGCGACTTTATAACTGGCTAAGTTTTCATCATTCCTACAAGCGTTGAGTGATTTATAGCTGGCTTTCTTTTCCATCACTTTATCTTCCACTTCCTTTTTTCACCACCAAGATTCTTTATTTGGGAGCGCACGACCTTTTGATACTTCAAGTACGTTCTTTTCACTTATACTTAAATGTGAAGACATAACTTCCCATGAGACATTAAGATCAACATAAGGGTCATCAACTAGTTGTTCCATAACTGCTGTCTTGAAAGCAACCTGTTTTTCCATTTTTAAATTCCACCACTGAATTTTTTGCAACATTTTTGTTCTTGTCTTAAATTTATTATATTTAATTTGTAAATCTAACATCACTAACATATGTTGTGTTGTCAAACTTTCTCCCGGTATGACTTTGCAATCCTTACAAATCATTTTATCAATTTTGCGAGTCATAAAATAATCAATCCTTACTTATTTTCGCTACAACTATTCAAAATTTCAAAGATGAGACGGATATAACACCGCTGAAAAGAAGATGAATCAAAGCTGCATAGAAAGTGTAGAAATATATGAACATATGAATAATTAGTGCAGATTGATGTTGGACCACTAATTGAGTTTTCACTGAAAGATGACACTTTTAAACAATTCCAAAATTCAGTGATGGTCACTTATCAGCCAAATCATATGCAATGTATTTAAAAAATGTCTTCAGCGTTCCCAACTAGCTAACCAAAATCTCACCAGCAAAATAATGCAGAACAAATAAAAATTGAACTACTGGGCTGGTCGTAACTCCAAAGCACCATGTAGAAATAGGAGAGGTGAGAGGGGATAAAAGAATGTGGAATCATATGAATCTTCTGTTATTTTTCGTGTGCCCTTGCACTATATTCATGTTCACATTATGTGGGTCATTGCTCAAATCACCAGTTTTTCCTAATATGGATGAAACTTTCCTACTTGCAAGTATGGATGGTGGAAGGTTGTCATCAAGGCTATGCCTAAGATCACATTTCTGATATTTCACGTTAAAAAATAATAATAATTATACTTTAGTTGTTGCTACTGAAAATTTTAAAGATAAGACGCACATAACGACGCCTAAGGCTCCTAAAGAAAAGATGACGGGGACCAACCGCAGGATCGACAATGGAAATCGAGTCACCACTCGAAGGGGCCTGCATTTGTGTACTCGCGCAGGAGACATTGATCGGATCGGTGATCCAAGACCATGAGTGCGTCCGGAGCACAGTTTTCCTATTTCAATAAATTTTATATATTTTATTGGACTTTATTTAAGTATTATTAGGACACCAAGTGTAACGACCAATCATAGTCATTCAGGTCATGTGTCTAAACCGTCTTTCATTATAAATAGGGTAGATAGTTGTCATTATGGGGCATTGTTAGCCTTGTGAAAATCCAAAGCCGGCAATCATATCGTGACGCGATGCCGCGAGACCCCGGGGTGTGACGCCCCTGTTATTTTCTTCTGCTTCCACCCTTCTCCATATTTTCTTCTGCTTCCGCCCTTCTCCACATTCTCGTGGGCCTAATCTCGTAAAATAACTACAAACTGCACCTCCTGGTCTGCATGATCCCTTACCTTGTGCAGGAATCGCTTTCATTAACCACTCCATTCCCCTTCCCCGTCACACGCTCCTGTCTATCAAGAGTTCACCTCCCAGATTCGCACTCACTATCGACTTCTCCAAGCCCAGTCGCAAGTCCTCTCCTCCATTCTCGTCACTAACTGCACGATTCATCTTCCTCCGCGCTACCCGCAAAGCCTTCACCCTGTTCCTTCCGCCAACCACCAGTTCTGCTACCGACAACACAACAACCACAAGCCTCCCTGCAACCACCACAAGATATACACTACATCCCCTCTTTCAGCGCTTGCACCGCGCGCCTCCTTGCAACCAGCCGCCGCTCCCTCCACCCCATGAGGTCTTGTTCCTTTTTGTCCCTGTTTCAGCAGCCCGCGTGGTGGAGACCAACCTAGGTCAGGTCGACGCAAAAGTGTCTGACGTCGCACCTGACCGGACCTTTACCGAACTTAATTTATGACATTTTAAATCTTGTCATTTTTAGTAAGCTTGTAATTTGTGTAATTGTGCAATTTAATAGGTGTGCAAATATATATAGAGAGAGAACAAATATATATATAGAAAAGGATATATATATATACTATATATACAAAAGAATATGGGTAGCCGTTGCGATTGCACGGTGTAACACTTGAGGTCCCTCCAAATGATCCTGACCCTCCATTCATTTCCACGCTGCAGATTTCATCCAATATATTTAGCAAACCCTACTCCCCATCCCGCCCACGCCTTGCCAGGCTCGTCGGAGACGCGCCACTCGCCCACGCCTTGCCAGGCTTGCCAGAGCAATCTCGCCCACGCCGGAAGCCATATATTTCCCACACCGTCGCTCTCTTCTCCATCCCGCACCGCTTCTTCGTTTCGCACCGTGCTCGCCGAAAACCCTACTTCCTCATCCTGCAACCTTCTCATACCCTATATCCCTCCCGCGTCCTCGCTTCCTCTCCATCCCACCTCGTAGTTCCTCTCCAAGACCGAAGCCCCTTCTTCCTCATCCCCTTCGACGCGCCACTCGGTCCGAACTCGAGGCCCCTTCGTCCTCATCCACCGTCGACGCGCCACTCGTCGAAGATCTAGAAGCAGGCTTCCGATGCCACTCACGGACTGAAGGTAACATTTTGATTTCTACATCTCCATTTTCTGCTTCCCCTCATTCCTCCCACCAGCTACAGCGCAGAGCCCCGACATTTCTACATCTCCATTTACAAATATTTTATACATTTAACAAATGTTTTTAGAATTCTACATTTTTTATGTGTAGCTGCTACTGCAGAGAGAGAGTCACATTTACTGAAGACCCTAAATCGATTTTAATAATGATTGCAACCAAAACCTATCAATCGTTCAATTTTAAAGCATTTGACAGCATCTACTTTAACTACAGAGATGAACAACAAAAATAGAAACTTTGGATGTCTGCTCATTAGAATTGTGATCCAGAATTCAAGCTTTGTGCGCATTCAAACCAGAGTTAATTTCTTCTAATATAATGGCTTCATTTCTGTGTGTATTTCAGGATGTTCGGGTCAACTTTTTCAGGGGATTCAAGTAAGCTTTCAACATCGTCTATCTCATTTCAGGCAGTAGCAGTTTAGAAAACATGAGAATATGTTATGTGTCAAATGCTTTAAAATCGATTTTAATAATGATTGCAACCAAAACCTATCAATCGTTCAATTTTAAAGCATTTGACAACATCTATTTTAACTACAGAGATGAACAACAAAAATAGACACTTTGGATGTCTGCTCTTTAGAATTGTGATCCAGAATTCAAGCTTTGTGCACATTCAAACCAGAGTTAATTTCTTCTAATATACTGGCTTCATTTCTGTGTGTATTTCAGGCTGTTCGGGTAAACTTTTTCAGGGGATTCAAGTAAGCTTTCAACATCGTGAATCTCATTTCAGGTAGTAGCAGTTCAGAAAACATGAGAATATGTTATGTGTGGTTTGAGATATTAGTTTAGGATTTTTATGCGTAGTTTTCGATATTTGTCAAGTAACTGATAAGACTATTGTTATCATAAAATTTCTTTACTAGAACATCCTGAAGCAATCTAAAGATGGAACACCAACATGAGTAATTGTTTGGCTATTGTTTGGCTATCAGCTTTACAGAGTAATTGATTCAGTGTTAGCATTGATTCATGTAATTGATACATGAGTATTTTCTTTTTGTACATTGTTGTGTGTGCATTGTTTTACTGTTCCCTATACAAACTAATTACTATCAGTTTTGATTGAATTAGAAATCGATGTGCATGCAAACTTTGCTCATGCATGTTTTCTAATGATCCAATGCTCCACGCCTTGAAGCTGTCAAACTTCCCTATCGTGCTGCAACAATCTGAAAATGAACCGGGAACGGAACACCAACACCAGAAGACCATTAACCCAACAACAACGGGATGCACGTAATGCAAGGCGACGGGAACTACGAGCACTGCGACAATCCTCTAATCCAAATCAATCGTACGTTCTTAGACATAGAAATTCTCAAGAACAATTGGGCGTACCAACAACTACCGTCGCCAACGACACCAACAACCTTCCGACCCAAACTCCATCTACTAGCGGTACAAAAAATATATTAATAACAAATACATTACTTCACTACATGTACTTTACCAAAAATACAACTTTGCAAATTGCAGCTCAACAACGAAGAGAGCAAACTCGAACACGAGTGCAAAACTGGAGGGCACGGCTGTCTGCCGAGCAACGTAGACAACAAAATGCACAGAGACGAGAACAACGTCGCGGCCAAGCTACTACCCAACCTACACCGTTCGTTCAACATGCACAAGTGCCTCATGGTAACCTTCCTGCACCAACTAAACGCATCTTATTGTTTGAAATTCCGTACATATACAACTTAACACCAAACATCTCAATCTCCGCAACAAGGTCGCTTTACAGCAATGGGTTCAAGAAGAACCAATGCCACACAAAATACGATCAATCAGCGCACCACAGAACAACACAATCAACGACAACGACTACTGCGCCAAAGACGAACAACGACTTCAGATAATTTGCCGCTAGCTGATACACACTCTGAAGAAATAGAGATCATACTGTCAACAATAAACAACAACCTACATATGTCAATACCCCTTCCTAACATTGCTCGAAATTTCTACCCAGCACGCAATATCTCCACGGCAACTTTGCTACCCTCGAATATTTGCAGACACTGTCAGGCTAAACTTTTTCACAAAGAGACATCAACTATGTGTTGTTCATCAGGAAAGGTCTCCGTTCAGCCTATACCGGTACCGATAGCATTATACAACCTTTACACTGATCAGGGAACCGAAGGCCGACACTTTAGACAGAATATTCGGGCTTATAACCACATATTCTCATTCACGTCAATTGGCATTACACTTGATGAGAATATGTCTTCACATAACAGAGGTATCTATAGCTTCACATGTATTTTAAATACATACAACCCTTACGTTCAAACTCTACGACATTTAGCAAGACGAACTGACATCCTAGACTGCAGACTATTAATCAAGGAGAGACCATCTAACCAACATCAGTACTCACTACCCACAACATCTCAAGTAGCAGCAATCTTAGTTGCTGGAGAAGATTCGACTGAAGCAAGCAACAGAGACATTGTGGTTCAGACAACTGCTGGGTACCTACAAAATATCAAAGAATACTCCGGATACTACGATCCACTCCAATACCCACTATTACTGTCGTGCGGTACACATGGATGGCATGGAGAACCTCAAATGCGCCTTAGAGAGAGGGTCAGCTGCTGCGAATACTACTCATACATACTAAAGGTAACCTAGCTATGCTACTATATTATCTTTTATCCAAGCAGATTCGTTGACTTAATTTCTTACATGCAAATCAGATTCGTGGGCCAACTCCAACATTACTACTGCATGGTGGGCGCCTACTGCAACAATATGCAGTGGACAATGCAGTCAAAATTGAAACCCAAAAATTAAGCTGGATTAGATCACACCAGAGTGATATTCGAGCTGAAATGTATCAAGGACTCCAGGATTGCATGCAATCCGGAGAAAATGATGCAGATTCGCCAACTCTACCTTAGTAAATTCAATTTAATTACATTTACTTATTTGCTGAATCGTTGAAACTTTTATACGCATCAACAAACGTTGGTCGTAGAACTGTCTTACCATCTTCATTCATCGGAAGCCCGAGAGATATGTACCAAAGATATCAAGACGCAATGTCTATTGTTAAAAACTACGGGAGACCTGATATTTTCTTGACGATGTCATGCAACCCATCTTGGGATGAGATCAAAGCTGAACTTCTGCCTGGTCAGTTTGCCCACGATTGTCCAGATTTACTAAGTAGAATATTTCATGCAAAATATGAAACCTTGAAAGATGATATTCTCCACAAAGGTGTTTTAGGTCAAGTTGTTGCACATGTTCATGTAATCGAGTTTCAAAAACGAGGTTTGCCGCATGTTCACATGCTAATTATTTTACAAGATTCTGACAAGCTTTCCAGTACAGACGATTATGACTGCATTGTAAGAGCAGAGATACCTTATCGAAGCGAAGAGCCGGAGCTTTATACTACCATACTTAAACACATGATACATGGACCATGCGGACCATTCAATCATAACGCCCCATGCATGAAAATAAATGGCTGCAAAAAAGGTTACCCAAAGCAATTTTCAGAGACCACAACACAAGGTTCTGATTCATACCCGGTATACAGGAGGAGGAATGATAACAGATACATTGCGCTTGATCGAGAAGGTGAGATAATGATCGACAATCGTTGGGTTGTCCCATACAACCCATGGTTATTTTTAAAATATAATTATCACATTAATGTCAAGATATGCAGTAGCATCAAAAGTATTAAATATTTATACAAATACGTGTACAAAGGACCTGATTGTGTTGCATTTGAAGTACGACCAGGGCCAAACTACGACGAGGTTAGCAAATATGTTAATGGCCGCTGGATTTGTGCTCAAGAAGCTATGTGGAAAATTTTTAAATTTAGCCTATATCAAATATTTCCAAATGTAGTTCGCTTACAGGTACATTTACCTAATAGACATCAAGTTCAATTTCATAGCTGTCAGTCAATATCAAATGTTCTAGGAGATGAAAGAAACAGTCGCACAATGTTAACTGAATTCTTTCGAGTGTACAATGAAGGTATCGAACAGACAAATTACTTATATGTTGACTTCGCAAAACATTACAGACGGTTGATCCCATCAAGAAAATGGACCACAAGACTGCGCAATCGAAGGGTGCTCGGACGGTTATATGTTGTTGCACCATCCGAAGGTGAAAGATTCTATTTAAGACTACTATTAAATCATATCCCGGGACCCAAGTCCTTCGACGATCTACTAACTGTCTCAGGTGTGCGATACTTGACTTTTAAACAAGCTGCAGAACGTCATGGCCTTTTGGAAGAAGACAACAACCTACGTGAATGCTTAGCAGAAGCACGCCACTCCAGAATGCCTAATTCCCTGCGAAGGCTATTTGCAACAATATTGTTATATTGTGAACCCACTACAGTTAGAGAGTTATGGGACGAAAATTACATTAGCATGACAGAAGATTATGCATGTACAAGCTCCACAAATAATACATACTTAATCAACAAGCTTTTTCATGATTTGAACATAATTTTTCATCAGCACAAACGCAATATCTCTGAGTTTGATCTGCCCAGAATCAGTGAAACATTCGAAGATTTAGACAACTTATCAAGCCTTCTCGAACATGAGCTGTCAATTGCCGTTCCACAAGCCGATCTAAACAGTATTGTATGTCTGAACTCTGGACAATTACTAGCTTTGACGACAATTGCTACATCAATAAGAAAACAAGACGGTAAAATTTTTTTCCTCGACGGTCCAGGAGGAACTGGGAAAACTTTTGTATATCGAGCCTTGTTTGCAGCTTTTCGAAAAGAAGGCAAGATAATGTTAGCCACAACTTCTTCAGGTATTGCGGCAACCTTACTTCCAGGAGGAACCACAACACACTCTAAGCTCAAAATTCCGATACAGTTTAGACCGATGTGTATGTGTAATATTCGGAAGCAATCTGACCTGTCTAAATTAATCAAACGCACGTCTGCAATCATATGGGATGAGGCACCAATGACCAACAAAAAAGCATTCGAAACGGTCGATCGTACATTTAGAGATATTACTGACATTGACAAGCCATTTGGGGGTAAGGTCATCATCCTGGGAGGAGATTTCCGACAAGTAATGTCAGTTGTCATAAATGACACAAAATCAGAAATTATTTGCGCCAGCATTGTCGAATCATATCTATGGCCCGAAATTCAATTGTTGCAACTAACCGAAAATATGAGAGCTCGCAACGATCCCACATTCTCCGAAAATTTGATTCGTGTCGGAAATGGAGAAGAAGCAACAATAGACAACGACATGATTCGTATTTCTCCTTCAATGGCTATGACATGGGAAGGTGAAAGATCAATTCAATTACTTATTGAACGAGTATTCCCAAATCTACATTTATGCACACATGAAGATGATTACATGGCAACCAGGGCACTATTAACTCCACTAAATGACGATGTTAATACATTGAACACAATGTGTCTTCGCGTATTCCCTGGAGAAGTAGTAGCATACAACTCATTCGACTCAGTTGCAGAAGATACACGTTCTTTATATCAACTTGAGTTTCTAAACTCAATAAATCCTGGTAATTTACCACCTCACAAACTAGAATTAAAAGAGGGGGCCCCGATAATGCTTTTACGTAACATTGACCCGAACATTGGGTTATGCAACAGCACAAGACTAATATGTCGTAGATTTGGAAGAAATCTTATTGAAGCAGATATATTAAGAGGTCAATTCAAGGGACTTCGAGTATTTCTACCCCGCATACCATTACAAACGGCCGAAGATGCAAAGATGTCATTTGAACTTACGCGGAAACAATTCTCAGTTCGTCTGTGTTTTGCATTAACAATTAACAAGGCTCAAGGTCAAACAATTGGGAATGTTGACGTTTACCTTCCAAATAATGTCTTCGGACACGGTCAACTATATGTGGCACTGTCAAGAGGTGTTTCAGAAAAAAAACACGACAGTACTGGTCAAACAAGGCGTAATAGAAGGCCAAGAAGGTGTATACACAAAAAATATGGTGTTCAAAGAAATCTTCGCAAAGGTTTTCTCAACAAATTTTTCAAAATCATCATGAAACTGTACGTAACACTGTTCGACAATGTTAATTCTCCAATATAATTATAATACATCCTTAATGGCTATTTAGTAAATGTAAATTCTCTAATGTTTTGCAGGTACATATAAAGTACCGATAACAAAAGAAACTACTAAAAGGAGAGAAGTGATCTATCCAGACTGGCTTAAGGAAATATATAAAGATATAGATGATGAGAACAACCCGATTTCTTGGCACGGGTGGCCTAGGACTCTCATGTTCAACGGTCCCAAAATCAAATACCCGAAGCTTCCTCAACATTGGCCTGCAACAAAACAGTGGAATTTCATTTTTGAGATATTCGCCAAATGTATCTGCTAAACATTTTCTAAATGTTATAAGAGTCGTGATAAACAAAACATTTTAATCTTTTCACTAATGTGAAATACAGTTTCTCAACAAGTCAGAATGCAACCTTTATTACTTATTTACAATGCAAACTCTATTCCTGCTGCTATTATTCACAATATTTAGATAATGGGTAAACAATGCACATGATGACAAGCTACGATATATGCCGCCTCCAGGCCAAATGTCAACAACCAAGACAAATCCTCCCCCCAAACAACAATGGTACCAACAACAAATGTCACTTCCCACGACAATGATCGCCACACACGACAAATGTCTCCTCTCACGACAAATGTCGTCTTCCACGACAAACGTCGCCTCCGACGACAATTGTCGCCTCCCACGACAACTGTCACCTGTTACGACAGATGTCGCCTCCCACGACAGATGTCGCCACCCACGACAGATGTCGCCTCCCACGACCGATGTCGCCTCCCACGACAGATGTCGCCTCCCACGACAGATGACGCCTCCCACGACAGATGTCGCCTCCCACGACAAATGTCACCCCTATAGGGCGGCGGGCGGAGCCTGCTGCCATAGGCCAGGTACTGTCGCGCGGGGGCACGGGGGGCCCCCAGTGCACTGTCACTCGTATATATATATATATATATATATATATATTATCCTTTATATATATATATATATATATATATATATATATATATATAAAGGATAATATATATATATATATATATACGAGTGACAGGCACGGGCCTCCGGCCCGATGGGTACGCGCCACAGTACCCGGCCTGCGACGGCGGGCTTCGCCCGCACCTGGTTGCGGCCGCCCCGCAGCGGGCTACGCCCACCCCCGGATAGCTGCGGCCCCCGATACGGGGCTCTGCCCTTATGGCCACGCGCCACAGTACCCGGCCCGTGACAGCGGGCTTCGCACGCATATGGCTGCGCCCGCCCCCCGGCGGGCTGCGCCCGCCCCGCCGGCGGGCTGCGCCCGCCCCGCGGCGGGATTAAAAATATATACTCTTTAAATATTACTCTTTATTTTATTATAAAAGATATACTCTTTATTTTATTATAAAATATATACCCGGCCTGCGACGGCGGGCTTCGCCCGCACCTGGTTGCGGCCGCCCCGCAGCGGGCTACGCCCACCCCCCGGATAGCTGCGGCCCCCGATACGGGGCTCTGCCCTTATGGCCACGCGCCACAGTACCCGGCCCGTGACAGCGGGCTTCGCACGCATATGGCTGCGCCCGCCCCCCGGCGGGCTGCGCCCGCCCCGCCGGCGGGCTGCGCCCGCCCCGCGGCGGGATTAAAAATATATACTCTTTAAATATTACTCTTTATTTTATTATAAAAGATATACTCTTTATTTTATTATAAAATATACTCTTTAAATATTATATTATAATATTTAAATAATATTTATAATATTAATATTTATAATATTAATATTTATAATATTAATATTTATAATAATAAATATAATAAAAAGAGTCCTGCTTAGGCGGGATTAAATGCCGCCTAAGCAGGCGGGATTATCCTGCCTAAGCAGGCGGGATTAAATCCCGCCTGTTTAGGCGGGATTAATCCCGCCTAAACAGGCGGGATTAATCCCGCCTAAACAGGCGGGATTTAGTCCCACACCGCCAAATATAGTCTAGATTTTGGGTATATATAGGTTTGCGCGTTTGAATATATAATTGCGGGTTCAAAACTGGCGGGCCGGTCTATTTGTTATTTTGGCAGGTTTGCGGGCGGGCTTTCAAATATCTGTTTGGCGGGCTGGGCGGCTTGCAGGTTTTTGCGGGCCGCCAGGTCACGGGTCCGCCAATTTTGTTGTTGTCTAGAGTAGGTTTAGGACTGTCCTAGAGTAGGTTTAGGAGGTCTATAAAAAAATCTGGATAGAGGGTTGGTTTGATCCAACGGTTCATGATCAAAAATCTAAAATCCTACGGCCACCTAATTATCCCTTAATTTCGAACTCATGATATCTGCAGACCATAGTATTTCTATTATAGTAGTAAAGATATATGTTATAGGTAAAAGACCGGTCGAGCCTTCACTGTTCATTTTCGCCGATTCAGAGTGCAGAACACTGTTCATCTTCCCGGTTCAGCCGCCTGTTGGACGCGTGTTAGGGCTCGATCAGAACGAAGCCCGACAATGGCGCTGCACCAGGTTGAAGCCGCATCTCCCGCCGCCCCACACGTCGCACGACGCCCACTCCCGACAGTTACTGCTCCCCGTCCCAGACCGAGCTCAGCCATGGCCGGTACCTTCCGTTTTTTTTCTTCTCTGTTCGAACCCTATAAAAGGGAATGTGTGTAATTTGTTTAAGGTGATTGAAGAAATATGTTAATGAATGTTGATGAAAAAAAAACTGAATGTATTGCTAGTGAGTTTGATTCCCGTTTGAGAGGGGTTTTACTGTAGATTTCCTGTTAGAGTTTAGGTGTGATGAATGTTGAAATTGATTGCTGCTAGTGTGGTTCCCGTTGAAGAATTTGAGATCTTCCTGTAGCTGTAGGAATAGAAGTGGTAGATTAGATGATTGAAGTGGATAAATTTTTCGAGCTTGCTGTAGATCTCCTGTTGAGATACCGGAGATTTGTTCTGTTAGCTTTAGGTGATGATGAACAGTAAAATTGGATCTAAAGTTTACTGTTCATGCCTGCAGTTTACTTGAGGAGGTGAAGGTGGTAGAAAATTAGGATTTTGATTCAACTGTGGGAATCTTGATCCACTGGAGCGTTAGAGATTTTGTGGATCCACCGTGAGTGATAGAGATTTCGTGGATCCTCTAGTGTGAAAGAGGGTGAATTTTAGGTTTGTTAGTTTTTGGCTTCCTTTGTTGAGTGATTCCGTGGAACCACCTCGTGTGAGGGAGCAATTTAATTCTTTGATGCCCGTGTGCGATAGCGGCCGACCTCGGAGCGGGAGATCGAAGGTGACGAGGAGTTCCTCGCGTGATCGTCATCGACTTCGAATACGGAAGACGCCTCTTCCGTGGGTAATTGTTTCTTTCTTTTTTTTGTATGCGCCTCTATATTTTCTCGTAAGATAATAGACTCTTTGTTGGGTTTTCGCCTGAGTTTTGTCAGCGAATGCTACGTCGAAAACTCCAAACGGTAACGTATTTGGAGTTCACGATTTTTGTTGTGCTACGAGCCTACGACAAAGTGAACGGAACGAAAGTTGCGAGCTTCCTTCCCGGATTTAAAATTGAACCATTTTATTAAGAAAAATCATTTTTCTAACAACATAGTGAATTTCATGCTTAACAAAATTACGTTGCCTAATTTCATAAACTTTGTGCAACGCCCGCTCAAATCTTTTTAAAAAAAAAAATATTTTGATGCATTCGGTTAGGGTTTCCTAGAAAAAGTCGACGGGCGCGCAAACCCTACGCGCTGTCCTGCATCAATTTGGTATTAGAGGGAGGTTCCGAAATTTTTCTAAGTTTCGAGATCCGCCCTGCGTAGAATAGGAACCCACATCGCATTTTATTTTCAAAAAAAAAAATTAATTGCGTAAACATTCATTGCATTTGACTAGTGTGTTCGCATGCATCTGCGTAGTGATAGGATGCGTCGAGTTAAACGCGGTCAATCGAGCCAAGCGAATGAAGGGGAAGAACCACCCCAGTGGTTTTTACCTTTCGCCCACCAAATGACGGCATTAACTGAGAGTACCTGTCAGATACGTGAAAGGTTAAAAAACCTTAAAGATAGGGTGAATAGTTTAGAAATAACCCCTCAAGCGTTAATGTCACCTCAAATTCGAGATGAGCATTCGGTCCGTCCACATTACGATGTTCCACATCACTACGTGAAAGGATCTACACTAAGGAGAAATCCTTTATTTGAGGATCACAACTTCACTTATACCCACCCCCATAGTACCTCATCACAGAGATCTGTGCGATACTTCGATGATTATACTCGATCACCATATACCTCGAGATCACAGTGATCTCGAGGTAGTCACCCCTACCCTATCTGGGAGTACGACCCTTTCTGATGATTTACTTCTGGAAGACCATCACTCTACTGATGGATCATTTGATGACCCTCCTATTGAGCCTCCAGATGAGCCACCTCATCCTTGTGTGGATGAGCTTTATCTGAATAGTACACTTATAGATTTTAAGAAATGGATACCTGCTCCATTTCCGCCATTGATATCAATAGTGCTTCAGAGAGATTTTGAGTGTAACATCCATGCAGTAGGGCTTGATCATAGCCATCTGGTCACTCTCCCTCGGGAGGAGTTTTCAGATGTCCCACCCTGTGAGCCACATGACGCCTCACCTTCCCTTAGTACATTTATCACGGTTGTCACACTTCGTGCATTATCATTTTTATGAGAGCACTTCCTGTGTTTTTGGAGTCTACGTTTGTACGTGTCGCATTAGCGACGAATTTTATTAAACCCCTCCCGGTGAACTCCCGGATGAAAAACGTCTGGGTTCACCGCACATTTGGGATGTATTTATCCTTAGTATCACCATCGAGTTGGAGGGTGCACTCGTTGATTCGTTGATACTCGTCACCTATATTTGCAGAGATAGTCTGCACACCATGTTGACACATCTGATCACTGATGTCTCAGATTTGCACTTGAGTGTTCATCTCCCCCGCGATGAATTCTTTTATGATTCACCCTCTGAGCCTCCTAATCATGTACCTCTCTCAAGAGTTGCTCTTGGCATCGAAAACCATCGATTTTTGGCGTTAGTCGTGTTAGTAGTCACATTTTGCATTTACATGATTTGCATAAAAAAATTTTAAGCGGAAAATTGCATAGTACAATTGATTTTTATGCAACTCAAATTAAAAGGCATAAAAAGGACTACTAGTTTTAAAATGAATGACTTGGTTGATGGTTCGGCTAAATCCGGAACGTTATCTTCGAGTACCGTAAAGAAGCTAGCTGACCGTAGAACTGGACCCTTTCGAGTAGTAAATTGGATTGGGAAAAACGCGTATGAACTTGAGATGTCTTCCGTTTGGGGAACAAATCCTGTTTTTAACGTAGCCTATCTGACTTTATTTCGCGACTGTCCGCATAAGTCTTTAGATTTTCCATTGCCTCCTCCTCCATTTGTTTCTTCTGGGTTAGTGAGTGAGAGTGAGGAGCCACATTCAGGACATACCGACGTTCATTACGCTACTGACACTTCCATCGTAGTTCCTTTTGTTTTCACTGCCAGTTTCAAGTTGAGTATGGACACCAGGAGATTATTTGATTCCAGTTCAGAGCACCTATTGGACAGTGACCACTACTGATGGTGGTTTTCAGAGATCTTTGATTCTGTTGGAAAAGCCCATGCAAAGTGGCCCATTTGTGGCTCATTTATTTGTTTTTTCTTCTTCTCTCCTCTTTAGTCCCACATCGTGTATAAGAATCTCTTCTCTCTTTCTCCCTCCTATAAATGTGTATTCACACCTTGTATTTCATTACTGAGAAAGTATATACAAGTTTGAGGTTTTCTCTACATGGTATCAAAGCATACGGTCTGGCCTGTTTTTTTCTAACCGTCTGCTTCTCCGGCTTACAGGGCGGCTTGTTCTCTTGCTTAGCTGCAGTGTGTTGCGGCTTGCTCCCTTTCAAACCGTAGTATCTTGCGGCCTGCTCCATGTCTGTAACCGCGGCTTCCTGCGCGGTTAGGGTTGTTCTAACCGCTTCCTCTGCTCTCCCTCCCTCTCTCTCGTGGCTTCCACCACTTCTTCTCCTTATCCTCCCTTTTATAACCTTTCTATCAGGTGGGGTCTTTCCCTCCCTTGACTGTGCGGCTTCATCCCGGCTACCTGCTTCCTCTCTACTCGGTGCGGTCTCCCTGTCTACCCGCCGATATCTTCTCTTCTCTCTGTTCTTCACCCTTCTCGCAACGAATTTTCTTAGCCGCCGAGTTCTTGCGATTTTCATCCCGACTACTCGTTGCGGTCTCCTTGGCTACTCGCTGCGGTCTCCTTGTCTACCCGCCGAGTTCTTGCCTCCTCGATGCTCTGCTCCTTGCTCGTCGCGACTTGTCTTAGTCGCCACGGCTTCTCTTCTCGCTGCGATTTGTTCTTCTAGTCGCTGCGGCTTCTCTCTTCCCGACGAGCTCCGCATCTAGGTCGCGACATCTTCCCTTGCCGCTGGTGTACTCACCGAGACCGTGCGGCCTCCTCGACTGGCTTGCTCCCTACCCAGTCGTCGCGGCTTCTCTTCATGGCCACGATTTGTTCTTTTAGTCGTTGCGGCTTCCCTCTTCCCGGCGAGCTCCGCATCTAGGTCGTGGCATCTTCCCTTGTCGCTGGTGTACTCACCGAGACCGTGCAGCCTTCTCGACTGGCTTGTGCCCTACTTAGTCGCTGCGACTTGTCTCCTCGAAGGCGGCTTCTCTTCCCTGTTGCGGGCTTTGCATATTGTTTGCGGCATCCTCCTTGTCGCTGGTGTGTTATCACCGTGACCGTGCGGCTTCTCTTCTTCTCTAGTCGCGGCGGCTTCTCCCAGCTAACCGCCCCGCACTCTGGTCGCGGCGACTTCGGTGCCTTGCCGCTGGTGTGTTGTCACCAAGACCGTGCGGTCACCCCTCAGTTCGCTGGTTGTCTGTCCGCCGGCCTAGCCTCCTGCTCGCCTTGCAATGACGTCCTCTCCTGATTCTACCGAACAGACGGCTTCATCCTCTGCAGACCGCCCGGCCTCTGCCCCTGAAATCCGTGATGAGCTGCGGATTACTACTATTTTGTTGGCTGGGAAGAACTTTGTGGAGTGGGTCCACTCTGTTCACCGCGTACTTCAGGCCAAAGGCTTTCTTCATCACTTGACCCAAGCGGCTCCTGCGGATCCTACTGACGATTGGTTGCGTAACGATGGTCGGGTTCAGAAATGGCTCCTCAACTCCCTGGATACTGAACCCTACCGCATGACCATGTATCACGAAACCGTCAAAGGCAATGTGGGATGAGGTAAAGATATTCTTCAACATCTATATGACATCATTACTGATCTTCAGACCCTTGAGGTTGGCGGGGCCACCGACCCCACCTCCTTTGTTGCTCGGGCCAAGACTCTGGTTGAAGAATGGATCCAACAACAACCTCCTAAGCTGGATCTTGTTGCACAACGTGCTCAGAAAGAAGCTGTTGGTGTTGTTATGATGATGGCTCGTGTACCACCTCATCTTCAGAGTGTTCGGGCTCAGATCCTCTCCTCTGCTGCTACCCCATCACTTTCAGATGTGTGTTCCATGTTGCTTAAGGTCTCACCACCTCCTGATAGTTCTGCTCCTCCGTCACCAGCTCTTCTTCAGCATACTTCTGCACCCCTACTGCCTTCCGCCCCTCCTGCTCGCGGGGGGCGTTCCGGATCTCGGGGCTGAGGTCGGGGAGGCCGGCCTCGACCAAAGTGTTCCTTCTGCGGTAAGGACGACCACCTTGAGGTCGCCTGCTACCGCAAACATGGGCTTCCTCCTCGACCACAGGACACTATTGATGCTACTGACTCCTCCTCTGCTCGTACTAACCTAGAAGAGATCCGCCTTCAGCGCCAACAAATCCAGGGTCTGCTCAGTCGACCACCTGCCTCCGTTGCCTCTGCTGCCTCCATCTCTCAATAAGGTATCGCTTGTCTCTCCACTAGTCCGCGTTGGATAGTGGACTCAGGTGTCACTCATCACATCACCACCCTGCGGCAACATCAATACCTGGATTTTCCTCATCCCAAGTATATCGCAGTGGCCAATGAGGATACTGTTCCCGTCTCCGGCTCTGCTGATATCCCTCTCACTTCGTCTCTCTCTGCGCTCGGCTCTTCATGTTCTGGGCTCCTCGTTTAATTTGCTTTTTGTTGGACGTCTTACTAATGATTTAAACTGCTCTGAAACTTTTACCTCTTCTTCTTTTCTGATACAGGATCGACAGACACGGATTATCATTGGTAAGGGGTGACTGCAGAACGGGCTCTACCTCCTTGATGACTCTCCGACTATCCTCTCTTTCGTCTCCTCCGTCGATTGGCATCGGCGTCTTGGGCATGCCCCTTTACCAGTCCTCCAGAAGGCTACACCAGATGTATCTCCACCTTCTTTTCAGTGTGAAACATGTGTGTTAGGCAAGTCTCATTCATCTTTTTCGTCTCATTGTACTCGGAGCACTGCTCCTTTTATTTTAGTACACTCCGATATTTGGGGTTCGTACAAAGTCACTAATATTTCTGGTTATCGCTATTTTCTAACTTTTATTGGTGATTATTCGCGGATAACGTGACTATACTTACTTCGTGATCGCTCTGAGCTTCCACGTGTCTTTCGGGCGCTCCTCCTTGAGATCCGCACGCAATTCTCCACAAATATCAAAACTCTTCGCGCTGATAATGCTCCCAAATACACCAGCCACGAATTTGCGACTCTTTGCTCTGAATTTGGAGTCATTCACCAAACTTCATGTGTCTATACCCCCAACAAAACGGAGTCGCTGAACGTAAGAATCGACATCTTCTCGATGTGGCCCGCTAAATCATGCTTCAAATGCAGGTTCCCAAAGCTTATTGGAACTTGCCCTTTTGACGGCTTGTTATCTGATTAACCGTCTTCCTCCCCCCCATCCTCCACAATGCCACTCCGTTCAGTCTCATGTTCCCGTCTACTTCCGCATTCTCTTTCACACCTCACATCTTTGGGTGCACCTGCTACGTTCACACTCTTGGTCCATCCTCGGACAAATTGGATCCCCGGGCAGCCAAACACATCTTTGTTGACTACTCCCGGACTCAGAAAGGCTACCATGCTACTCTCCGGCTACCCGCAAGGTGACAGTCTCTGCTGATATTACCTTTCGGGAAGATCTTCCTTTCTTCTCAGCTCCAGATCCTACACCTCTACCACTAACCGTCCTACGCCCTGTCATTCTCGTTACCAGTTCTCCACCACCAAGACCTCCTGTTACCACTCCACCACAACAAATTCCTGCCCAGGCTCCCCCCATTTCCAAACATCTACCTCCCGTTATCCGTGTCTACACTCATCGTCATCCTACCTCTGATGCCCCATTGCAGTCGGCTTCGACATCTGATGCTCCGCGTCTTGCTGATCTGGCACCAGAATCTACAGCTCATCCCCTGGCGAATTATGTATCCTTACATCGTCTATCTCCACAACTTCAAACTTTTGCCACTTCATTATCCTCAATTTCTATACCCAACTCTATGCAGGAGGCTTTCCAACATACTGGCTGGCGGGCGGCCATGGAAGAAGAAATGACAGCTCTCTGGGCTAACCAGTCCTAGAACTTGGTACCTCTACCTACCGGTCAGACACATGTTGGGTGTAAATGGGTCTTTGTCATCAAACATGCTCCTGATGGGACGATTGACCGTCTGAAGGCCCGTCTGGTGGCTCGTGGATTCACCCAACAGCAAGGTTTAGATTATGAGGAAACATTCTCTCCAGTGGCCAAGCTTAACACAGTTCGTGTTCTCCTCTCTGTGGTTGTGCATCGCCAATGAACTTACACCAACTGGACATCAAAAATGCGTTTCTCAACGGCGACCTCCAGGAAATGGTTTACATACAGCAACCTCCTGGGTTTGAGACTACAGGAAAGTCCCGAGTTTGTCACCTTAAGAAGTCCATCTATAGTCTCAAACAATCCCCTTGGGCATGGTTTGAAAAGTTTAGTAAGGCCGTCCAACAAGTCGGCTTTACTCGAAGTTCAACTGACTTCTCTCTGTTCACACGTCATCAGGCAACGAGAACTGTTCTTATATTGGTTTATGTTGATGACATCTTAATCACTGGAGATGATTCGAAGGGCATCCAAGCGATCAAACAACACCTCAGTTCCGTCTTTCAAACAAAAGATCTGGGGCATCTTCGATACTTCCTCGGTCTTGAGATCGCGAGACGACCGGACGGACTTGTCATATACCAAAGGAAGTACTGTCTGGATCTCCTTCAAGATGTTGGCTACTCTGGATGCAAGCCTACTACTACTCCAATGGATGCAAATCATAAGCTGTGTGCACATTCTTGTGATACAGATCTTCCTTTTCAAAATCCGGAATATTATCGACGACTGGTTGGAAAATTAATCTACATAACGGTCACAAGACCGGATATATCCTTCGTTGTTGAGATGGTCAGCAGGTTTATGCATGCCCCGCGAACATCTCACCTTCAAGCTTTTGAGCGCATCCTTAAATACCTTAAAACAGCTCTGGTCAAGGATTGGTATACAAAACCTCATCCTCCACTCCAACATTAGTTGCGTATTCTGATGCAGATTATGCCGGCTCCTTGGATGATCGTTGGTCAACCAGTGGCTTTTGTACCTATTTTGGAGGTCATCTTGTGACCTGGCAAAGTAAGAAACAAGTCGTGGTTGCTCGATCCTCAGCTGAAGCAAAATATCGATCGATGACATCTGTTGTCTCTGAGCTTACCTGGCTTGGAAGTCTCCTTGCTAATCTTGGGGTAAAACTTCCCTCACCTGCCATCCTGCTATGCGACAGCCAAGTGGCTATACACATTGCAAAGAATCCAGTCTTTCATGAAAGAACGAAACATATTGAAGTGGACTGTCATTTTATCCGGGAGAAAGTCCAAATGAAGAAGATAGAATTGAAGTTTATTCTGGGTACTGAACAAGTTGAAGATATCCTCACAAAGGCTCTACCTAGTACCCTATTTTACCAGTGTCTGTCCAAGCTGGGTACATACGACTTGTACGCTCCAGCTTGCGGGGGAGTGTTGGAAAAGCCCATGTAAAGTGGCCCATTTGTGGCCCATTTATTTGTTTTTTCTTCTTCTCTCCTCTTTAGTCCCACATCGTGTATAGGATTCTCTTCTCTCTTTCTCCCTCCTATGAATATGTATTCATAGCTTGTATTTCATTATTGAGAAAGTATATACAAGTTTGAGGTTTTCTCTACAGGTTCGTTGGCATAGATGTTGATCTTCTCTCGTACTACCACTCGGAGCACTCATCAGAGATAAGTGATTTTGAGAGGGGGAGAGTTGGTGGAGACCAACCTAGGTCAGGTCGACGCAAAGGTGTCCGACATCGCACCCGAACGGACCTTTCCCGACCTTAATTTATGACATTTTAAATTTTGTCATTTTTAGTAAGCTTGTAATTTATGTAATTGTGCAATTTAATAGGTGTGCAAATATATATATAGAGAGAACAAATATATATATAGAAAAGGATAAATATATATATATATATTTATACATAAAGGTTAATATATATATATATATATGTTATAGGTAAAAGACCGGCCGGGCCTTCACTGCTCATTTCCCCCGATCCAGAGCACAGAACACTGTTCATCTTCCCGGTTCAGCCGCCTGCTGGACGCGTGTTAGGGCTCGATCAGAACGAAGCCCGTTAATGGCGTTGCACCAAGTTGAAGCCGCATCTCCCGCCGCCCCACACGTCGCACGACGCCCACTCCCGACAGTTACTGCTCCCCATCCCAGACCGAGCTCAGCCATGGACGGTACCTTCCGTTTTTTTTTCTTCTCTGTTCGAACCCTATAAAAGGGAGCGCGTGTAATTTGTTTAGGGTGATTGATGAAATATGTTAATGAATGTTGATGAAAAAAAACTGAATGTATTGCTAGTGAGTTTGATTCCCTTTGGAGAGGGGTTTTACTGTAGATTTCCTGTTAGAGTTTAGGTGTGATGAATGTTGAAATTGACTGTTGCTAGTGTGATTCCCGTTGAAGAAGTTTGAGAACTTCCTGTAGCTGTAGGAATAGAAGTGGTAGATTAGATGATTGAAATGGAAGAATTTTTCGAGCTTGTTGTAGATCTCCTGTTGAGATGCCGGAGATTTGTTCTGTTAGCTTTAGGTGATGATGAGCAGTAAAATCGGATCTAAAGTTTACTGTTCATGCCTGTAGTTTACTTTAGGAGGTGAAGGTGGTAGAAAATTAGGATTTTGATTCAACTGTGGGAATCATGATCCACTGGAGCGTTAGAGATTTTGTGGATCCACCGTGAGTGATAGAGATTTTGTGGATCCTCTAGTGTGAAAGCGAGTGAATTTTAGGTTTGTTAGTTTGTGGCTTCCTTCCTTTGTTAAGTGATTCCGTGGAACCACCTCGTGTGAGAGAGCGATTTAATTTCTTGATGCCCGTGTGCGATAGCGGCCCGACCTCGGAGCGGGAGATCGAAGGTGACGAGAAGTTCCTCGCGTGATCGTCATCGACTTCGAATACGGAAGACGCCTCTTCCGTGGGTAATTGTTTCTTTCTTTCCTGTGTGTGCGTCACTATATTTTCTCGTAAGATAATAGACTCTTTGTTGGGTTTCCGCCCGAGTTTTGTTAGTGAACGCTACGTCGAAAACTCCAAACGGTAACGTATTTGGAGTTCACGATTTCCGTTGTGCTACGACAAAGGGAACGGAACAAAAGTTGCGAGCTTCCTTCCCGGATTTAAAATTGAACCATTTTATTAGGAAAATTCATTTTTCTAACAACGTAGTGAATTTCATGCTTTACAAAATTACGTTGCTTAATTTCATAAATTCTGGGCAACGCCCGCTCAAATCTTTTTAAAAAAAAAACATATTTCGTTGCATTCGGTTAGGGTTTCCTAGAAAAAACCGACAGGCGCGCAAACCCTACGCGTCGTCCTGCATCACCACGCATATCTCTTAACGACCCAAACTAAGTAACAACAACCTTACAATGTCTTCCCTCCACCGTTTGGCCGATTATAGTCGCCTCCTACGTCTCCTGGATCTCCACCAACCATTGCTCCCAGATCTTGTTTGCGAGTATTTTTGCATTGTGTTTCTTCTTTTTAATTGAATATTGGAAGAAAATCGCTTAGTTGTTTGGGATTATTGCCTCGTTTGTGTAATTATTTATTTTCATATTATTTTATATATTCATTTGTGAAAGTTGTAGTTGAAAGCTCTTTGTGCAAAGGAATGTGTCTTGATTGTTTAACTGAAAATCATTGTGAATATTGCGTTATGTTGCTAAGCTCATCTAACTTTATTGCACAATCTTCCGGATCAATTCAAAACATACACGCATCATACAGAATAGGTTTGTTTGAGTCAACCCCGCACCACTTGCATAGGAGAGCATTAGTGTCCGTTCACCTCCACCTACCCTGTGTCAAAAGATGAATTCAAAGCAGCCCAAATGAGTGGAGAAGTATAAGATTATTGCAGATTGATGTTGGACCGTTGATTGAGTTTAAGGCTTTAAGCTAAAAGATCACACTTAAAGATCACACTTTCAAACAATTTGAAAATCTGTGATGGTCTCGTATCAAACAAATCATATGCAATGTCTTTATATAATGGCTTCTTTGTTTCCAACTAGCTAGCCAAAATCTCGCCAGCTAAATAATACAAAACAAATAAAACTAAACAATTGGGTTAGTCGAGTCCATCCAGAAAAAAAATTATATATACCGGAGCGCATTGTCGTTCCAGTCAAATGAAAGCGCAGTTGATGCAACCTGCGTCGCATTTTTTGAGCATCTTTATTCTAGTGTTATTTACTGCAATTTTTGGTGCCGCGCACGTCTATCTTATTTATTTCGTATGTATTATTTACTTTGTATTGCGCACATCGTCCGCGCTCGTTGTGACGGTTTATTGGGATGATCGTCCAATAAGTCCATGAATAAAAAAAATCCAACAAATTAGGGGACAGTTTAATTAAGGCAAGCATTGTCAAAATATAAGCAAAATAAGAGAAATATTTGTATATTAGTTAAATTATAAAATAAGATTTCACGCATCAAATCTCATCATTCTTGTCGCTAGATGGAGAGCCCCAAATAATAAATATCATTTATAAATATCTAGCCCTCATTTATCATTGATTTGTATAAAATGCCTAAAATAGAAAAAACTCATTTTATAAAGCCCCCCCCATTCATGAAAATAACAACTTGGAAAAAAAATAGGGACATAATATTTCTATTTCTATTCCCAATAATCCAGCCCGGCTCCTTTCTATTTCTATCCACCTGACTTCTTCCTCCTCATGCAACGCCCTATCATGCTCTCAGCCGCCGGCTCCTCTTCGATCGCCGCCGACAAAGTCTTCCAGGATCCGGCGACACATTCCCGTCCGTCTTTGCTAGGGTCGACGAAGTGTTTGGCGGTTCCATTCATCTGGCGTAGATTCGGCGTCAACTTGTGCTCCACTGGCACAATTTCATCCGGCGAACCGATTCCTGTCGACCACCACCCTTCCCATCAGCTTCAACGCTAAAACCCACCTCCCAGTCTTCCATTCCAAGACCCGCACCTCCATCCGACCTCCTACCACCTCTAGTACCCCTTTCTGATCATCTCTGACCGAGCCATGGGAGTCCCGAGCCTCAAGCAGTAGTTTAGTCCCAGTTGGATATGATGTTGTTGCACGCCTATGGTATACTTCGATACTCGTCTCCATGCTCGTTTCGTGTTAGCATCATGCCATCCTAACATTATGGGATGTATCAAGAGGATAGTGAGACGCTCACCAAAATATGTTAGAGTGACCGCGATGCGCTCACTAACTCTTACTAGACTAATAGTTATGCACACATCAGTCTCTATCAGGAGGATAGCTATGCACTCATCCATCTATGTCAGGGTGACAATTATGCGCATATCAACTCCTTTTAGACTGATAGTGATGCGCACATCAGTCTGTATCAAGAGGATAGCTATGCGCTCATCCACCTTTGACAGGGTGACAGCTATGTGCTCATCAATCCCTTCTATATTGATAATTACGCACTCTATGGTCTCTAACAGCAGGATAGTTATGCACTCATTCACCTTTATTAGACTGAAAGTTATGCGCTCATCAATCTCTATTGGGAGATAAGCTATATGATAATCCACTTTCGTCAGAGTGACATATGCGCTCATCAACCTCTTCTAGATTGATGATATACACTCATTAATCTCTATCAGGAGGATAGTTGTGCGCTCATTCACCAATGCTAGATTGATAATTATGAGCTCATCAGTCCAACCAGACTTACATTGTAATATCATTATAGGTCAAAACTTGGTCAATTCGGTTCTCCTAATGAACCTCGGGTATTCATTTTATGGTTTGGGTTGATGCAATTTATCCCATTAGCTGCAACCTATCGTAATACGGATTCAAACCCAACATAGCTCTTCAATCTAAGAATGTCACATTACCAAACAAATCATCAAATTATAATTATTATGAAGTACTTAACATATAATTAGTACCCATCTTCAAAGCACAACACTAATTTAACAATTTCTTGAATAAACTAAATATATGCACAACATGCTACCATGTATTTATTCACAATAATCCAATGCATCTCAAGGAATCAATGGACAAAAATCAGGGAATCAATTTATTTTTCCATGATAGAATTGATCCGAATTATCACTACTTTGCAATTGCATTACCACTCAACAACTTCAGATCCTTAAAACAACAATTCTTAACCAATTACTAATAATCAAAATGGGAGAAGGAAGAGAGATTACCTAGTGAAAGCTAATCATCAACAGCTCGAAAGTATTGTAAATTTGTAGCTGCGGTGGCTACAATGATGCTTAAGAGAGCTTTCTTCCCCATCCAATAGCATCAGAAACTGAGACCGGGACTTCAGCTTAACAAAAGGATCAAACCAAGACACCAGAGCTCCCACGATGTAGAGGAGGACGATGGATCCAGCGGTAACTACGGCTTTTCCGGCGACAAACGCGGCGTCCACACTCTTCTCAGTCGAAAACGGCTTGACCCAAGCGGCTCCTGCGGCTCCTACTGACGATTGGTTGCGTAACGATGGTCGGGTTCAGAAATGACTCCTCAACTCCCTGGATACTGAACCCTACCGCATGACCATGTATCATGAAACCGTCAAAGGCAATGTGGGATGAGGTAAAGATATTCTTCAACATCTATATGACATCATTACTGATCTTCAGACCCTTGAGGTTGGCGGGGCCACCGACCCCACCTCCTTTGTTGCTCGGGCCAAGACTCTGGTTGAAGAATGGATCCAACAACAACCTCCTAAGCTGGATCTTGTTGCACAACGTGCTCGGAAAGAAGCTGTTGGTGTTGTTATGATGATGGCTCGTGTACCACCTCATCTTCAGAGTGTTCGGGCTCAGATCCTCTCCTCTGCTGCTACCCCATCACTTTCAGATGTGTGTTCCATGTTGCTTAAGGTCTCACCACCTCCTGATAGTTCTGCTCCTCCGTCACCAGCTCTTCTTCAGCATACTTCTGCACCCCTACTGCCTTCCGCCCCTCCTGCTCGCGGGGGGCGTTCCGGATCTCGGGGCTGAGGTCGGGGAGGCCGGCCTCGACCAAAGTGTTCCTTCTGCGGTAAGGACGACCACCTTGAGGTCGCCTGCTACCGCAAACATGGGCTTCCTCCTCGACCACAGGACACTATTGATGCTACCGACTCCTCCTCTGCTCGTACTAACCTAGAAGAGATCCGCCTTCAGCGCCAACAAATCCAGGGTCTGCTCAGTCGACCACCTGCTTCCGTTGCCTCTGCAGCCTCCATCTCTCAATAAGGTATCGCTTGTCTCTCCACTAGTCCGCGTTGGATAGTGGACTCAGGTGTCACTCATCACATCACCACCCTGCGGCAACATCAATACCTGGATTTTCCTCATCCCAAGTATATCGCAGTGGCCAATGAGGATACTGTTCCCGTCTCCGGCTCTGCTGATACCCCTCTCACTTCGTCTCTCTCTGCGCTCGGCTCTTCATGTTCTGGGCTCCTCATTTAATTTGCTTTTTGTTGGACGTCTTACTAATGATTTAAACTGCTCTGTAACTTTTACCTCTTCTTCTTTTCTGATACAGGATCGACAGACACGGATTATCATTGGTAAGGGGTGACTGCAGAACGGGCTCTACCTCCTTGATGACTCTCTGACTATCCTCTCTTTCGTCTCCTCCGTCGATTGGCATCGGCGTCTTGGGCAAGCCCCTTTACCAGTCCTCCAGAAGGCTCTACCAGATGTATCTCCACCTACTTTTCAGTGTGAAACATGTGTGTTAGGCAAGTCTCGTTCATCTTTTTCGTCTCATTGTACTCGGAGCACTGCTCCTTTTATTTTAGTACACTCCGATATTTGGGGTTCGTACAAAGTCACTAATATTTCTGGTTATCGCTATTTTCTAACTTTTATTGGTGATTATTCGCGGATAACGTGACTATACTTACTTCGTGATCGCTCTGAGCTTCCACGTGTCTTTCGGGCGCACCTCCTTGAGATCCGCACGCAATTCTCCACAAATATCAAAACTCTTCGCGCTGATAATGCTCCCAAATACACCAGCCACGAATTTGCGACTCTTTGCTCTGAATTTGGAGTCATTCACCAAACTTCATGTGTCTATACCCCCCAACAAAACGGAGTCGCTGAACGTAAGAATCGACATCTTCTCGATGTGGCCCGCTAAATCATGCTTCAAATGCAGGTTCCCAAAGCTTATTGGAACTTGCCCTTTTGACGGCTTGTTATCTGATTAACCGTCTTCCTCCCCCCCATCCTCCACAATGCCACTCCGTTCAGTCTCATGTTCCCGTCTACTTCCGCATTCTCTTTCACACCTCACATCTTTGGGTGCACCTGCTACGTTCACACTCTTGGTCCATCCTCGGACAAATTGGATCCCCGGGCAGCCAAACACATCTTTGTTGACTACTCCCGGACTCAGAAAGGCTACCATGCTACTCTCCGGCTACCCACAAGGTGACAGTCTCTGCTGATATTACCTTTCGGGAAGATCTTCCTTTCTTCTCAGCTCCAGATCCTACACCTCTACCACTAACCGTCCTACGCCCTGTCATTCTCGTTACCAGTTCTCCACCACCAAGACCTCCTGTTACCACTCCTCCACCACAACAAATTCCTGCCCAGGCTCCCCCCATTTCCAAACATCTACCTCCCGTTATCCGTGTCTACACTCATCGTCATCCTACCTCTGGTGCCCCATTGCAGTCGGCTTCGACATCTGATGCTCCGCGTCTTGCTGATCTGGCACCAGAATCTACAGCTCATCCCCTGGCGAATTATGTATCCTTACATCGTCTATCTCCACAACTTCAAACTTTTGCCACTTCATTATCCTCAATTTCTATACCCAACTCTATGCAGGAGGCTTTCCAACATACTGGCTGGCGGGCGGCCATGGAAGAAGAAATGACAGCTCTCTGGGCTAACCAGACCTGGAACTTGGTACCTCTACCTACCGGTCAGACACCTGTTGGGTGTAAATGGGTCTTTGTCATCAAACATGCTCCTGATGGGACGATTGACCGTCTGAAGGCCCGTCTGGTGGCTCGTGGATTCACCCAACAGCAAGGTTTAGATTATGAGGAAACATTCTCTCCAGTGGCCAAGCTTAACACAGTTCGTGTTCTCCTCTCTGTGGTTGTGCATCGCCAATGAACTTACACCAACTGGACATCAAAAATGCGTTTCTCAACGGCGACCTCCAGGAAATGGTTTACATACAGCAACCTCCTGGGTTTGAGACTACAGGAAAGTCCCGAGTTTGTCACCTTAAGAAGTCCATATATAGTCTCAAACAATCCCCTTGGGCATGGTTTGAAAAGTTTAGTAAGGCCGTCCAACAAGTCGGCTTTACTCGAAGTTCAACTGACTTCTCTCTGTTCACACGTCATCAGGCAACGAGAACTGTTCTTATATTGGTTTATGTTGATGACATCTTAATCACTGGAGATGATTCGAAGGGCATCCAAGCGATCAAACAACACCTCAGTTCCGTCTTTCAAACAAAAGATCTGGGGCATCTTCGATACTTCCTCGGTCTTGAGATCGCGAGACGACCGGACGGACTTGTCATATACCAAAGGAAGTACTGTCTGGATCTCCTTCAAGATGTTGGCTACTCTGGATGCAAGCCTACTACTACTCCAATGGATGCAAATCATAAGTTGTGTGCACATTCTTGTGATACAGATCTTCCTTTTCAAAATCCGGAATATTATCGACGACTGGTTGGAAAATTAATCTACATAACGGTCACAAGACCGGATATATCCTTCGTTGTTGGGATGGTCAGCAGGTTTATGCATGCCCCGCGAACATCTCACCTTCAAGCTTTTGAGCGCATCCTTAAATACCTTAAAACAGCTCTGGTCAAGGATTGGTATACAAAACCTCATCCTCCACTCCAACATTAGTTGCGTATTCTGATGCAGATTATGCCGGCTCCTTGGATGATCGTTGGTCAACCAGTGGCTTTTGTACCTATTTTGGAGGTCATCTTGTGACCTGGCAAAGTAAGAAACAAGTCGTGGTTGCTCGATCCTCAGCTGAAGCAAAATATCGATCGATGACATCTGTTGTCTCTGAGCTTACCTGGCTTGGAAGTCTCCTTGCTAATCTTGGGGTAAAACTTCCCTCACCTGCCATCCTGCTATGCGACAGCCAAGTGGCTATACACATTGCAAAGAATCCAGTCTTTCATGAAAGAACGAAACATATTGAAGTGGACTGTCATTTTATCCGGGAGAAAGTCCAAATGAAGAAGATAGAATTGAAGTTTATTCTGGGTACTGAACAAGTTGCAGATATCCTCACAAAGGCTCTACCTGTACCCTATTTTACCAGTGTCTGTCCAAGCTGGGTACATACGACTTGTACGCTCCAGCTTGCGGGGGAGTGTTGGAAAAGCCCATGTAAAGTGGCCCATTTGTGGCCCATTTATTTGTTTTTTCTTCTTCTCTCCTCTTTAGTCCCACATCGTGTATAGGATTCTCTTCTCTCTTTCTCCCTCCTATGAATATATATTCATAGCTTGTATTTCATTATTGAGAAAGTATATACAAGTTTGAGGTTTTCTCTACAGGTTCGTTGGCATAGATGTTGATCTTCTCTCGTACTACCACTCGGAGCACTCATCAGAGATAAGTGATTTTGAGAGGGGGAGAGTTGGTGGAGACCAACCTAGGTCAGGTCGACGCAAAGGTGTCCGACATCGCACCCGAACGAACCTTTCCCGACCTTAATTTATGACATTTTAAATTTTGTCATTTTTAGTAAGCTTGTAATTTATGTAATTGTGCAATTTAATAGGTGTGCAAATATATATATAGAGAGAACAAATATATATATAGAAAAGGATAAATATATATATATATATATATATATATATATATATTTATATATAAAGGTTAATATATATATATATATATATATATATATATATATGTTATAGGTAAAAGACCGGCCGGGCCTTCACTGCTCATTTCCCCCGATCCAGAGCACAGAACACTGTTCATCTTCCCGGTTCAGCCGCCTGCTGGACGCGTGTTAGGGCTCGATCAGAACGAAGCCCGTTAATGGCGTTGCACCAAGTTGAAGCCGCATCTCCCGCCGCCCCACACGTCGCACGACGCCCACTCCCGACAGTTACTGCTCCCCGTCCCAGACCGAGCTCAGCCATGGCCGGTACCTTCCGTTTTTTTTCTTCTCTGTTCGAACCCTATAAAAGGGAGCGCGTGTAATTTGTTTAGGGTGATTGATGAAATATGTTAATGAATGTTGATGAAAAAAACTGAATGTATTGCTAGTGAGTTTGATTCCCTTTGGAGAGGGGTTTTACTGTAGATTTCCTGTTAGAGTTTAGGTGTGATGAATGTTGAAATTGACTGTTGCTAGTGTGATTCCCGTTGAAGAAGTTTGAGAACTTCCTGTAGCTGTAGGAATAGAAGTGGTAGATTAGATGATTGAAATGGAAGAATTTTTCGAGCTTGTTGTAGATCTCCTGTTGAGATGCCGGAGATTTGTTTTGTTAGCTTTAGGTGATGATGAGCAGTAAAATCGGATCTAAAGTTTACTGTTCATGCCTGTAGTTTACTTTAGGAGGTGAAGGTGGTAGAAAATTAGGATTTTGATTCAACTGTGGGAATCATGATCCACTGGAGCGTTAGAGATTTCGTGGATCCACCGTGAGTGATAGAGATTTTGTGGATCCTCTAGTGTGAAAGCGAGTGAATTTTAGGTTTGTTAGTTTGTGGCTTCCTTCCTTTGTTAAGTGATTCCGTGGAACCACCTCGTGTGAGAGAGCGATTTAATTTCTTGGTGCCCGTGTGCGATAGCGGCCGACCTCGGAGCGGGAGATCGAAGGTGACGAGAAGTTCCTCGCGTGATCGCCATCGACTTCGAATACGGAAGACGCCTCTTCCGTGGGTAATTGTTTCTTTCTTTTCCTGTGTGTGTGCCACTATATTTTCTCGTAAGATAATAGACTCTTTGTTGGGTTTCCGCCCGAGTTTTGTTAGTGAACGCTACGTCGAAAACTCCAAACGGTAACGTATTTGGAGTTCACGATTTCCGTTGTGCTACGACAAAGGGAACGGAACAAAAGTTGCGAGCTTCCTTCCCGGATTTAAAATTGAACCATTTTATTAGGAAAATTCATTTTTCTAACAACGTAGTGAATTTCATGCTTTACAAAATTACGTTGCTTAATTTCATAAATTCTGGACAACGCCCGCTCAAATCTTTTTTTTAAAAAAACATATTTCGTTGCATTCGGTTAGGGTTTCCTAGAAAAAACCGACAGGCGCGCAAACCCTACGCGTCGTCCTGCATCACCACGCATATCTCTTAACGACCCAAACTAAGTAACAACAACCATACAATGTCTTCCCTCCACCGTTTGGCCGATTATAGTCGCCTCCTACGTCTCCTGGATCTCCACCAACCATTGCTCCCAGATCTTGTTTGCGAGTATTTTTGCATTGTGTTTCTTCTTTTTAATTGAATATTGGAAGAAAATCGCTTAGTGGTTTGGGATTATTGCCTCGTTTGTGTAATTATTTATTTTCATATTATTTTATATATTCATTTGTAAAAGTTGTAGTTGAAAGCTCTTTGTGCGAAGGAATGTGTCTTGATTGTTTAACTGAAAATCATTGTGAATATTGCGTTATGTTGCTAAGCTCATCTAACTTTATTGCACAATCTTCCGGATCAATTCAAAACATACACGCATCATACAGAATAGGTTTGTTTGAGTCAACCCCGCACCAATTGCATAGGAGAGCATTAGTGTCCGTTCACCTCCACCTACCCTGTGTCAAAAGATGAATTCAAAGCAGCCCAAATGAGTGAAGTATAAGATTATTGCAGATTGATGTTGGACCGTTGATTGAGTTTAAGGCTTTAAGCTAAAAGATCACACTTTCAAACAATTTGAAAATCTGTGATGGTCTCGTATCAAACAAATCATATGCAATGTCTTTATATAATGGCTTCTTTGTTTCCAACTAGCTAGCCAAATCTCGCCAGCTAAATAATACAAAACAAATAAAACTAAACAATTGGGTTAGTCGAGTCCATCCAGAAAAAAATTATATATACCGGAGCGCATTGTCGTTCCAGTCAAATGAAAGCGCAGTTGATGCAACCTGTTACTGCAATTTTTGGTGCCGCGCACGTCTATCTTATTTATTTCGTATGTATTATTTACTTTGTATTGCGCACATCGTCCGCGCTCGTTGTGACGGTTTATTGGGATGATCGTCCAATAAGTCCATGAATAAAAAAAATCCAACAAATTAGGGGACAGTTTAATTAAGGCAAGCATTGTCAAAATATAAGCAAAATAAGAGAAATATTTGTATATTAGTTAAATTATAAAATAAGATTTCACGCATCAAATCTCATCATTCTTGTCGCTAGATGGAGAGCCCCAAATAATAAATATCATTTATAAATATCTAGCCCTCATTTATCATTGATTTGTATAAAATGCCTAAAATAGAAAAAACTCATTTTATAAAGCCCCCCCCATTCATGAAAATAACAACTTGGAAAAAAATAGGGACATAATATTTCTATTTCTATTCCCAATAATCCAGCCCGGCTCCTTTCTATTTCTATCCACCTGACTTCTTCCTCCTCATACAACGCCCTATCATGCTCTCAGCCGCCGGCTCCTCTTCGATCGCCGCCGACAAAGTCTTCCAGGATCCGGCGACACGTTCCCGTCCGTCTTTGCTAGGGTCGACGAAGTGTTTGGCGGTTCCATTCATCTGGCGTAGATTCGGCGTCAACTTGTGCTCCACTGGCACAATTTCATCCGGCGAACCGATTCCTGTCAACCACCACCCTTCCCATCAGCTTCAACGCTAAAACCCACCTCCCAGTCTTCCATTCCAAGACCCGCACCTCCATCCGACCTCCTACCACCTCTAGTACCCCTTTCTGATCATCTCCGACCGAGCCATGGGAGTCCCGAGCCTCAAGCAGTAGTTTAGTCCCAGTTGGATATGATGTTGTTGCACGCCTATGGTATACTTCGATACTCGTCTCCATGCTCGTTTCGTGTTAGCATCATGCCATCCTAACATTATGGGATGTATCAAGAGGATAGTGAGACGCTCACCAAAATATGTTAGAGTGACCGCGATGCGCTCACTAACTCTTACTAGACTAATGGTTATGCACACATCAGTCTCTGTCAGGAGGATAGCTATGCACTCATCCATCTATGTCAGGGTGACAATTATGCACATATCAACTCCTTTTAGACTGATAGTGATGCGCACATCAGTCTGTATCAAGAGGATAGCTATGCGCTCATCCACCTTTGACAGGGTGACAGCTATGTGCTCATCAATCCCTTCTATATTGATAATTACGCACTCTATGGTCTCTAACAGCAGGATAGTTATGCACTCATTCACCTTTATTAGACTGAAAGTTATGCGCTCATCAATCTCTATTGGGAGATAAGCTATATGATAATCCACTTTCGTCAGAGTGACATATGCGCTCATCAACCTCTTCTAGATTGATGATATACACTCATTAATCTCTATCAGGAGGATAGTTGTGCGCTCATCCACCTATGCTAGATTGATAATTATGAGCTCATCAGTCCAACCAGACTTACATTATAATATCATTATAGGTCAATACTTGGTCAATTCGGTTCTCCTAATGAACCTCGGGTATTCATTTTATGGTTTGGGTTGATGCAATTTATCCCATTAGCTGCAACCTATCGTAATACGGATTCAAACCCAACATAGTTCTTCAATCTAAGAATGTCACATTACCAAACAAATCATCAAATTATAATTATTATGAAGTACTTAACATATAATTAGTACCCATCTTCAAAGCACAACACTAATTTAACAATTTCTTGAATAAACTAAATATATGCACAACATGCTACCATGTATTTATTCACAATAATCCAATGCATCTCAAGGAATCAATGGACAAAAATCAGGGAATCGATTTATTTATCCATGATAGAACTGATCCGAATTATCACTACTTTGCAATTGCATTACCACTCAACAACTTCAGATCCTTAAAACAACAATTCTTAACCAATTACTAATAATCAAGATGGGAGAAGGAAGAGAGATTACCTAGTGAAAGCTAATCATCAACAGCTCGAAAGTATTGTAAATTTGTAGCTGCGGTGGCTACAATGATGCTTAAGAGAGCTTTCTTCCCCATCCAATAGCATCAGAAACTGAGATCGGGACTTCAGCTTAACAAAAGGATCAAACCAAGGCACCAGAGCTCCCACGATGTAGAGGAGGACGATGGATCCAGCGGTAACTACGGATTTTCCGGCGACAAACGCGGCGTCCACACTCTTCTCAGTCGAAAACGGCTTTGAAGAGTGAGAAGATAATCTCCGGCCGTTCGGCGGCGAAAGAGGGTTTCCGTCGGGAGGAACAAAACTTTTCGTCCCCTTCTCCCCCGTTTTCCCCCAAATTTCTTCATTCACTCTAGTCCTCATAACACTATTATAATCCTAATACCGTTAGACTCCGTTTGCCATGGTGGTGGCGGTCAATTGAATAAATTTTAGGTGTGTTTCTCTTGTTTAAAAGATTAGGATAGGAACGCGCATCAAATCATTGATACTTGTAAAAATAACGGTTTTGATCGAAATACTGACAGTTTCAATACTGCAGTGTTTCGCGGAAACAGATCAACCGTAGGATATCAAATCATATGGCTGTATTTAATCCCCCAATTAAAACTAAATGGGAGAAACGTGTTAGGAATGATGCCACCCCCAACAAAACGCACCTAAAATTTTTCCAATAAATATGGGGTAAATTGTCATTCATTAACGTCCGTCTAAGAAACTTCTGGTAGCGGCGGTCATGAATACGGGGTAAATTATCATTTTTTAATGTCCACCTAAAAAACTTCATCCACTTTTAGTCAAGGATGATGCTTGTTAGTTGATTCTTAACAAACGATGTTTTAACTCACGCGTTTACGATCACTGCCACCGTGCCAAATGGAGCCTTCATCCGCTTTTATGTTCAAACAGATAATGTTTGTTATAGAATCCTTAACGAATGACAGTTTAACCCGTGCGTTTACGACCACCGCCACCGTGTCAAACAGATCGTTGGACTAATTTAACATTTTCTTCCTGGATTAATATTTAATTTTAGTGTGTGTGGGGGGGGGGGGGGGGAGTACACTTGATGCATCAATATTATAGAGGAAAGATATTTGACCCGCTTTAACTTTTAAAATTACTATTGCAATCCCTAATTTTTTTATAATCACAACATTTGACCATCTGTCGAAAAAATTTGTAGGGGGATCAAATGTCTAGCTTATAACTGAAGATAAATGGTCAAATGTGTCGATTATAACCTAAATAATAACCATCCGACCAATATTATAGAGCACTAATATGGACAAATGTCTAGGTTATATAAAAAGTTTGCACCCGCAATAAGGAGAAAACGGTCGCGATCCGCTCCGTTTTGACCCCCACCTCTCCCCCTCCGGTTTCAAAATACCGTTTTGACTCACCGAATACACCAGCCACCGCCGAACCAAATATACCCTTTAGCTATATACAATGAGGATAATTAGAAAATTGATGTATAGATACAAAATTATATTAGTTCAGAATTAAACAAATTTTAAAAAAATTGTAATCAATTAATACCATTTTAAATTTTATATTTGACGACAAAAAAATTATGGGGCTGCCCTACTACCGCGTTTGGGCACAAGGGTATAAAATTATATATAATAAGTTGATTAAGGAGCCGTTTGTTTAGGCGGCAAACCACCATCCGTTTGGGCTAAAGGCAACCGAAGCTTGTTTTTCCGCATTTTCTCCAGCCGCATGTAAAAAGTCCTGATCCCTAAAATCTCTCCGTTCGCAAACCTTTTCCAACAAGGTCGGATCCAGGAATATCAGTAAGTGGGGCCAGACGTCGTCTTCCTCTTGTAATTTTTTTCTTGCCGCCTCCATCTTATCATAGTTGTTTCTCTCAATCCAGATATTATTTTTGACATGTAAGTAGTCAATATTCATTGGCTCGACGAGAGCAATCCAAATCCACTAATTTTTTTTTGCAAAATTCTTTGCGGGGGGAGGGGGGGACCCCCGCCGGTCCCCCTTAGATCCGCTCCTGCTTTCCAAGCCCTCCAATCCACCGCGTTTGATGACTCTCCTCCAGCGCCATTCGCTCAACAACTTCTTCTTCGACAACATTCTCTTAGAGCTCGAGCTCCACGTCGATTTTTGGAGGTCGAGCTCTTCTCCAGCCGCTGTTGGATCAAGCTTCTTCCTTCGATGACGATTTCCTGAGCTCAACGACATGCAGAGCTCGACGATTTTTGAAGCTCGACAACATCCAGAGCTTGACGACATCTCTTCTGTAGTGACCAACTGCGCCTTGCTTGGTGCAGATTTGTGCGCTCGAGTTCAATCCAGCAACGACTTCTCCGACTATCTCCCAGCCCTATCTCCGACGATTTGTGAGCTCCATCTACACAGTAAGAGCCTACCATTCATTGTGATTGTGACTTCTCCCTTGTTATGTGAAGATGATGTGTATGTTTATAGGTTTTCTGTATATGTGTAATTATGGATGAAGTGTGTGTGGTGTGTGTGTGTAATTGTTTTTGTATGTGTGTAATTGTTTTTGTATGTGTGTAATTGTTTTTGTATGTGTGTAATTGTTTTGGTAATGGGTATGTGTGAGTGTGTTATGTATGTGTTGGATATTTGTGTGTTTGCTTGTGTGTGTATGTGCATATGTGGTTGGTGTGGTGTATGTGTTGGATATGTGAGTGTTGTATATGTGTGTTGTTTGAATGTTGTGTGTGCGTGTGTGTGTGTGTTAGCTTTGTATGTGTATAATATGGATGTGTGTGTGTTGTGTATTTATTTGTAGTGTTCTTGTGTGTGTTGTGTGAATGTTGTGTTGTGTATGTGTGTGATGTTTGTATGAATGTTGTGTTGTGCGCGTGTGTGTGTGATTGGCGTGGTGTATGTGTTGGATATATATGTGTGTTGTAAGTGTGTTTGAATAAGTGTTGTTCGCTTGTGTGTGTATGGGGTTCGTGGGATATATGTGTTAGATGTGTTTTGTGTGAGTTGTATGTGTTGTATGTTTGTTAGTATTTTTGTTTCCTTAATGTTAATAACTTTAATTTTGATCTTTCATTCGGTAAAATAATTATGGGTAAACATAGAGAAGGTGGTATTTCTGCCAATTGGGAGTCTGGTGATGTTATGGTATTTTGCGGCATGTGTTTGAAAGAAATAGAGTTGGGTAATTGACCCACAACACACTTCGGCAGGAACGGATGAAATAACTTAACAACTTATTTTTTTAGCACACACAGGGAAGACCTACGATCGGAATCAAATGAAAAATAAGTGAGACCAATTAAACAAAAAGTGGAAGTTATGGCAAGAGCTAAATGGACGTGAGATATGCTTGGGATGGGATCCGATTTGGAAAACCATTACTGCTTATGATGATTGGTGGAAAGAATGACTCAATGTAAATATAATTTTTTTCATGCTTGTAACATATTATAATTATGGATGATAAATGAAATATTTTTTCATGTTAGGTGTTCCAAATGCAAAAAAGTTTCGGTACAGAGACATATCCCCCAAACTAGAAGAGAAGCTTGATATGTTGTTTAGTAGCGTCGTAGCTACAAGAGGCCTTGCATGAGAACCAAATTCAAGAAATTTGGGGTCTAAATCAACTGATGAACATGATTTGTCTCCTGAAGCCGATACTCAAAACGCTAAAAAATTACCACCCCATACAAGCAAGCAAGAAACGGGAGGAGAATGGAACAAATAAAAACACAAACAAGAAGATAATGAGTTCCACCATGGATGAGATAGTCAAAACAACGCGCATAATTGGTCGGTGCATCATTGTCCATGTTTAGACCATGCATGACATCGCAACAAACAGACACTAGATGTGTTGGAGAACTTCTCATAGGCCATCCTGCGAGATTTTGCAATGCTTTCAGAATGTCGAAGTTCATATTTACTGATTTGAGGTTATTGCTCGAACAACAATATGGACTACGCGGATGCAGGAGAACTCAAGCACAGCAGAGAACTCAAGCACAACAAGTGCTAGCAATTACATTGCACATTTTAGGTCGTAATTTATCAATGTGACTTGCAGGCGAACGATTTCAACACTTGATAAAAACTATGAGTAGATGTTTTTGCAAAGGGTATATCTGCCTTAAACAGTATCTTCTGATGTTATCACACACGCCGATGTGATGTTCAGCGATATTCCTCGAAATATTAAATGATGTTAGATACATGTACTTCAAAGACTATATTGGAGATATTGATGGAGCACATGTGTACGCCCGAATTCTCGCTGATCAACAAGTTTCATATATTGGTCGACACGGTACAACGTCACAAAATGATATGTCAGTTTGTGATTTCAATATGTGTTTCACATTTGTAATGGCTAAATGAGAGGGTTCTACTCATGACAGTTGTTGTGGCCAACTCAACCCTCCTGATAGACTGGACTAAACTAGGTTGACATAGCCCGTGGAGCGGTCAAGCGCATACAGATACTGAATAAGCAGAAGCACGCATGTCAATTTTAACTTGGAAAAACCTCTTAAATGAGTAAAAAATCACGTGTTCGGTACGGTGCCGGTCAAACTTCACTATTGATGGTTGTTTACAGATCGTGCGGAGAACTGAGGGCGACAGGTCACTCCTTGTTACAACAGTGAGATGAGAGATTGAGAGTGATCGGTGGGCGACAGACCGCCTCACATGAAGCTCACTATTGGCAATTTTGTGCTTTGATATTTGTTGGTTAATATGATCGTTTCTTTTATCGCTGTGATATCATGTTTGTTGATGTCATATGTTGTGAAGCCTAACCATACTCTCATAATATAGTGCTGATATAAGTGAGGCCTTACATGTTGAGCTCCCATGATAATAACTAGAAGTGTATACACACCATAATTACTGAAAACAGCATTCCCTTGAGAGTTGAGACAATTTGAATATGGAGGTTATGGATCCAATGAAGTATCATGATTTGATGAAGTTTTTAATCAAGTTACCAAATAAGTCTCACAAAGATTGATGGATTAGATGAATTTATTTGTCCATGTTTGAGATTTTGTGACGTTTGTGTGACGATAATTCAAAATTGTCAACGAGAGACAAAATTTTACATGTGTTTAATAGGGGCAGACTCACATAGGACCTAAATTCTAACGTGAGCATCCGTCAGCATACACTGAATATAAAAAAGTTTTTTTTAGTAATAGAAGTTAAATTAAATTTATTTTTTGTACTTGTATATACAGTTTTGTTTGTCTTTATTTTCTATTTTGTTGTGCAAATTTGATTGCGGCTATAATACCCCAACCTAATTTAACAACCAATCAGTCGTCCGACCGGGTCCAGCGAAAAGAAGTAAACTAATAAACAATATTAAAACTGGTACATAACAGACAAAAACTAATTTACTTCTCTTTTTACCGAGTGTTATAATTATTCTGATAACTTATACGGCTCGCGGCCTCGGGAAGAAATATCGGAATCAAAAATAAAGGATACTTTTAAAAATAAAATTTAAGAATTAGCTGTCAGAAAAAAAACGCGCACATTTAGTAATTTAAATGAATTAAGATTGTACACTAAAACACAATTCCATGATTTTATGAGCACGGAGGAGATTGAAAACTTCGATCTCTTAAAATGGTGGAAATGTAAAGTTAATACATAGCCTATTTTGACCTACATGGTCCGTGATTTACTAACAATCCAAGCTAGTACGGTAGCTTCAGAGTCCATTTTTTCTATTAATGGTAGGATTTTGAACGAGCGGAGGAGTCGGCTCAACGAAGAATCTCTGGAAATTTGCATATGCTATAAGAACTATTTGGATGCTATGAAGAAACAACACATTATAATATTAGAGGATAGCTCGAAGGAGATAGAAGACGAGATAGACGCAATAAATTTAAGAGATGATTAAGCGCTTCTCACATTCATCACATGACCGATTAAAACTATATTTTCGTGTTTTGTTAATTTAATGAATATTGTAATTTTCTTTATCTAAAATTAATAATGATAGTAAATTTCATTTTTTTTTTTCAATTTATGTAAATTGTAAATGTTATTTAATATTAATAAAATTTTAATTTTTTTGTCTATAAGAGAGAATTTTTTTTATTATCATAATAAAATAATAATTATAAATTTTAAATGTATTAATTTTTGTTAAAATAATGCAATAATTATAATTTTTTTAATTTATTTTTTTTTAAAAAAAATCCCGGCCCAAGCAAGGCCCGGCCCGGCCCTAAGGACCGGATCAGGCCCCTTCCCGGGGCAGGGGCCCTAGCCAGGGTTAAGGAAAGCCTGGGCTCGACCTGGTTGACTAAAACCCGGGTCAGCCCGATCGGGCTTTATGCCCCTGACTAATTCTGCCTACACGAAAAAAATTATGCAACAACAGTAGCATTTAATACTACAAAGGTGGCAAATATGATTACTCTTTCACACTTGAATTATTAAAATAAAATTTTAATCAAAAATATTGTTTTAGGAAAATAACCTTCCCTATCATTACTACCCAAACTCTATGTATATTTTCATCATTGTGTTTGCAACCGTCACCGTACATTCCAATCTAGCCATTGGCTCCGTTTGGCATGGTGGCGGCGATCATGAACACGAGGGTTAAAATGTCATTTGTTAACGCTCACCTAAGAAACTTCACCCACTTTTATGTTCAAACGGATAATGTTTGTTATATGATCCATAACACATGACGTTTTAACCCATGTGTTTACTATCGGCACCATCGTGCCAAAACGAAGCCTTTAACTTGTACATACCCGACATATTCCAATATATTTGAAGCTATAAATATGACAGTAAAAACTTCAATCTTGGCGAGATACTTTAAAAAAGAATGGTTTTAGGTTAACTAGGGCAAAGACGGAGTATATGGAGCTTAAATTTTGTAGTACAAGAAGAAAAAATGGCTTCGTTATTAAGTTAAGCCATCAAGATATTTCCCGTAGTGAGTGCTTTAAATATCCTGGATCGATAGTTCAAAAAGACGGAGGTATTGATAAAGATGTGACACATAGAATCCAAGCGGGTTGGTTGAAGTGGACAGACGCGTCAGGGATCTTATGTGATCGTAAAGTACCACTAAAACTTAAGGGCAAGTTTTATCGTACTGCAATTAGACCCGCGATTCTTTATGGTTTTGAGTGTTGGGCAGTGAATTGCGTACATGAGCAAAAAATGGGAGTTGCGAAGATGAGAATGCTTAGGTGGATGTGTGGACACACGAGATTGGATAAAATTAAGAATGAAAGTATCAGGGATAAGACAGGAGTAGCATCAATTGCAGAGAAGATGCGAGAAGCTCATCTAAGATGGTTTGGAAACGTACAAAGGAGACCAATAGAGGCACCTGTTAGACGTTGTGAGAGTCTAGTCACTAGGCATGTTAAACGAGGGAGGGGTAGACCAATAAAGACTTGAAATGAAACTGTAAAGAACGACATGATGTACTTAAACATTAGTGAGATTATGACAAAAGATAGGGCACAATGACGACAAAGGATCTATATCGCCGACCCCACTGTACTTGATAAATGCTCTAGTGTTGTTGTTGTTGTTTGTTTGTTGCTTATAAATATGACAGTAATGTTCCAACCTTTGCATAATTATAAGTCTAACTCATTCTTAGGCTCTGTTTGGGAGAGCTTATGATGATGAATAAACTGATGATGAAAAATTGATGATTTAATAGAGATTTTACAAAAGCAATTATGAATAAACTGTAGAGTGTTTGGACAATTTGTGGATAAGTGATTATCCAAAGACTCATGCCCCCAGATAGAGTTGGCTCGGGAGAATTTTACCTCTCTCAAAGTGTTTCACTGATTATTTTATACACTCCCCTGAAGCCTACAGCCCCCAGTTCCTAGTTCAGTGCCCCATGATAGCTGAAGGAATTGTGCAAATTTTTCTGGCATCTAAAAATGTATTACTCTTTTTTTCCTGTAGATGTCTACCTCTGGAGTTTGTTTTACTTATTAGTCTTGTATTGATTCAGAGTAGTTCATGCTAAACTCATTCAAGCAAACAGATTTACGCAAACTCAAATGAAATTTCTCTTGGAGAAACTCATTTGGGCATTTCAGCAAACACCAAGAATGCACATTGTGCCATTCAGAACAATATAAAGGGATGACAGACATTCCTTCAGGCGGTGTTCATGATTTTCCAAAACAAAAAGTGTTTTGAATCCAAATGCGCCTACTGATGCCATGAAAAAAAACTAGGGCAGAAAAAGAGTGAAATGGAGGTAGAGGAAACCTTGCAGAAAAAGAGGGAAATGGAGGTAGCGGAAACCTTCGTTCTGCTGTCGATGGAAATCGCCGATGGAGTGGACCGAGGATGGAACTCGCCGCCGATGGAAAACACCGATGGAGTCTGCGGCGAGAGAGACTGGCGGCGAAAGAAATAGTCGGCGAGACAGATCGCCGGCGTGAGAAATCGGCGGCGAGAGAGAACGGATGCGAGAGAGATCGCCGGCGTGAGAAATCGGCGGCGAAACTCACAGTCGCGGGGAGTATCGGGCAGTCGAGCGAGCGATCGGGAGGACGATGATTCTTCAGTCGCGATTTTAGGGTTGAGCGATTATACCGGGAGCGGAAGCTGGGGGTATACCGTCGATCAATAATCAGCTTATAAGCTGAATTAAAATAATCACTTATTTATAATCTGCAAAAACAAATAAATATTTTGTAGCTTTTGCTTTTAAAAAATTGCTTATTGATCATCATAAGCTCTCCCAAACAGAACCTTAATTTGAAAATTTCAAATAATCAGTATTAGTATATTTAAGGGGTGATATATAGGCTCCCTTTGTTTTTCTGGTGGCGTTTTGAAGAATTGAGAATGGGAAGCTTTGAAAATTAAGAAAAAAGTTTTAATAAAAAACACCACAGCAAAAGGAGGCAGAGCCCAAGAAGCACAGCCAGCCCAAACAAAAATTGTAATAATTTATTGTGCAGGGTTGTATATGCAAAATGTAAGCGTCAACATTTACATAACGGCCCTTGCAGTCATCAGGAATCATTATTTGTAATTACGTTGTCAATAGGGGTGAAAATGTAAAAATAGCGTTGAGGCCTGAGGCAATGGGCCCAGATTAAAATAAAAACTTCCCTTCCCCCCAAATGTCTTTCGCACGTTAAAAAATATTGGCGTTGTGCAACAACTGCACCGGCGGCATAGAGCGGCGAAGAGAAAGAGAGAGCGAGAGAGAGAGTGTGTGAGGTCACCGGAGAAGGGAATGGCGCCGGAGGGAGAAGATAAGAGTGGCGGCGGTTGCGGAGAAGAAGAAGGGGGCGGGAATAGTGGCGAAAGGGAGAGATTGAAGCTGTTCGTCGGCCAAGTTCCGAAGCACATGACGGAGGAGCAGCTCTTAGCGATGTTCAAGGAGATGTCCCTCGTCGACGAGGTCAAAATCATCAGCGACAAAGTCACCAAGGCGTCTCGAGGTTATCCCATCTTCTACCCTTCTTCTTCATTGCATCCTCTCTCGATCCCAATATTTTTCCCCTCTTGGTCGGATCTCGGGAATGCCGGCGGTTGAATTGCGTAATGCATGAATTTAAAAACAGCGCTGCATTTTGGTTTCTCGCAGGATGCTGCTTCTTGATCTGCCCCTCGAGGCAGGAAGCCGACAAGGTCGTCAATGCCTGCCACAATAAGAGAACGCTTCCTGGGGTAAGCCCCCCCGCCGATCTCGCTTTCAATTTGAGATTTAATTCTTGTTTGGTTATTCCGATTTGACTTTTCGATGAGAAATGTCGGTAAGTATGGTTGATTTGACTCGTAGATCTTCTTTTCGATGAACGAATTAGGGCATGCTTAGATTTTTCAAGTGTATACTGAGATTTAGACATTGTGCTCGAGCAGTTGAGTTAGAAACTATTATCACCCAGCAGTGCAGATACCATGATCTCTAAACAATGAGGATCACTGAGAGACCAGTTAGTGCAGGAACTGATGTTGGAATTGCTTATACTGGAAACTTTATACTTAAAATACAGTCACAATTTAGGAATTTAGTTGTTGAACTGAACTAAGTGCTTGAAATGCTTTGCATGAAGAAGCCAAACAAAAGCATGGACATATGCATCTAAAGGGTATGATGAAAAGTCTACCTGCTAAATTAAGATGAAATGAGATTGACAAATTGTTTAGCTATTATTTTGGATAATTAGAAGCAAAAATACTTTGTTCTTTACTTGAGATTTTAGATTGTTAATGTAGGTGGTGCTGCATGTTGAAATATATTTATATAGCAAGTCCAATTATTTTAGCCTGCTACAATTTATTTTTATGAAATTAATATTTATATATCATTAGTTTTTTGTTGGGATTTGTTAGAAAGTTAGATGTAGTGTATTTACTGTGTAGCAGAGTTGTCTTATGTTCATCATGGGTGTTGTGAATACCCTCTCATGTACTTGTATATATATTACCTTACCTCTTGTGAATCAAACATTGAATTCATTGTGTTCTCCTATCATGGTATCAGAGGGATCTAGGGTTTCTGCCGCTCTCTCCCTCCTCTGAATCCCATGCCAGAAATCCCGTATGCTCTTCCTTTCCCGGTCCCGATTGATTCTGATCCGCCGCAATCCGTCGTCGTCGCATATCGATCGATCCTGATCCCTGTTCGTCCGCCGTCACAGAACGATCGATCCCGATCCTGTACGTCGCCGTCGCCGAATGATCGATCCTGATCCCTGTTCGTCGCTTGATCCTGCTTCGCCTCCAGCGCATGCTCTGATCGATCCCTGTTTGATAGATCCCTGCTCCGCCTCCAAAAGTCGATCGATCCCTGTTCGTCTGATCGATCCAGCTCCGCCTCCAGCGCATGCTCTGCTCTTTTCCTTTGGTTGTCGATCCTGATCTGCTATTCTGCTCCTGCGCCTACCGTCGGCGTGATCCTCTGTGATCTATATCTATGAGGCAACTACCCCGATCTTTTCTTATAACGAGTCTGCAGCCATTTGAGTCGGCTATCCTTTCAAATGCTCATAAAGGTTTCTCGGTAATGTTTTTCTGTCAGAACCATGGTGCAGTGGTCGTAGAAGTCGTGTTGTGATTCATCCATCATACACTTCCCAATAATGCGCGATGGCTCAGCTATATCATCTAGTGTCGAGCTCCTTGTTTTTTTATTAGTCATCTTGCTTTTTCCCTTACTGATCGTTTTTTTGTTCCTTGCTTCAACTGAATGTTGAGACTCGTTCAAATGATGTGTGTCATCTTCAGCAGATATGTCATGTTCGTCAATCGACTCATGCTCAAAATGTCTTAAATTTGGTGCCCAAGCTAGATCTCCAGTTGCTATGACCCGACTAAACATCATATTTAGCTTCTCCTCCAACTCATGGGGTATGTCAGAGAACTGAATTTTCCTTGCACTTGGAAGCACCTGCGATGGAAAGTAATAACTATCAGTTGAATAATCTATAATACAGTAATTGTAACAAGAGGTTTAAAATTAAAGTGCGTACTTTGAGGCGTTCAGTCCACCAATCTTCTGAAGCAGCAATAGTTTTGCGGATTGGATCCCAGCCCAAATCCGTCTCACGGCCCTTAAGTTCTCACCATAACTTCCAATCTTTCTTTAGTTGATCCCACTAATTCTTCATTTGATTACGATCATAAGACTTTCCCGTGCGAGCAAAGAAACATGTGGTTAGGTTGGTCCAACCATCCCTGCTAAAGTGCGTTGTTGGGCGATTACCCAACTCAATTTCTTTCAAGCAAAGGTCGCAAAAAACCAAAACATCATTGGCCTCCCAATTGCCACTAACACCGCCTTCTTTATGTTTACCCATAACGCGTAAACTGGATGAGAAAAAATAACCAAACACACATTTACATAGACGAACACACACACAACACACATATCACACACACACACGAATAGATGAACACACACTCACACATGTACACACACTCACACATGTACACACACTCACACATGTACACACACTCACACACACTTAACACATACACAACACATACATGAAAACACACACACACACTCATAAGTGATCACACACTCATGAACGCACACACACACTCATGAACGCACACACACATGAACACACACACACATGAACACACACACACACATGAACACATGAACAGAGACACACTCGACTAAACATCATATTTAGCTTCTCCTCCAACTCATGGGGTATGTCAGAGAACTGAATTTTCCTTGCACTTGGAAGCACCTGCGATGGAAAGTAATAACTATCAGTTGAATAATCTATAATACAGTAATTGTAACAAGAGGTTTAAAATTAAAGTGCGTACTTTGAGGCGTTCAGTCCACCAATCTTCTGAAGCAGCAATAGTTTTGCGGATTGGATCCCAGTCCAAATCCGTCTCACGGCCCTTAAGTTCTCCCCATAACTTCCAATCTTTCTTTAGTTGATCCCACTTATTCTTCATTTGATTACGATCATAAGACTTTCCCGTGCGAGCAAAGAAACATGTGGTTAGGTTGGTCCAACCATCCCTGCTAAAGTGCGCTGTTGGGCGATTACCCAACTCAATTTCTTTCAAGCAAAGGTCGCAAAAAACCAAAACATCATTGGCCTCCCAATTGCCACTAATACCGCCTTCTTTATGTTTACCCATAACGCGTAAACTGGATGAGAAAAAATAACCAAACACACATTTACATAGACGAACACACACACAACACACATAGCACACACACACACGAATAGATGAACACACACTCACACATGTACACACACTCACACACACTTAACACATACACAACACATACATGAAAACACACACACACTCATAAGTGATCACACACTCATGAACGCACACACACACTCATGAACGCACACACACACTCATGAACACACACACACACATGAACACACACACACATGAACACACACACACACATGAACACATGAACAGAGACACACTCCCCCCCCCCCCAAACACACAAACGCACACACTCACACACACACTCACACACATCACACACACTTTAACATACATGATCACACACACACATACATGAAAACACACACACACACACATACATGAAAACACACACACACACACACATACATGAAAACACACACACACACACATAAGTGATCACACACTCATGAACACACACAACACATACACATAACACACATGAACGCGCACACACACACACACACACACACACACACACACATGAACACACACACATACATGAACACACACTCACACACACATTAGACACACACACACACAACACATACAACACACATATATGAACACACACACACACAACACATACAACACATACAACACACACATGAACACACACAATCCAAATACATATAAAAATTCCACAAATTTCACAAATTTCATAAAGAGAAGCGGGTATACAATCCAAATACATAAACTCTACAAATTTCACACAATCCCAATACATAAATTTTTTTAGCACAATCCAAATCACCCAAATCAACCACCCCAAAACCAAAAAGACAAGCGGGTATACCTTCTCTATGATTGATGGTTGTAGGTTAGGGCCAAGATGTTGCACTCCACACAGTTGGAAGGGCGGGATCTACACAGAACATGGGAAAAAGGTGTTGTGAGAAGGTGCTGTAAAGGGATGAGGCGTAGGAGAAAGTGCAGTGAGAAGACAAACCTGCAGGAAGAAATCCGGTGGTGGAAGGAAAATCCAAATGTAGAAGAATCCCGGTGCCTGGATGCGGCGGTGGAGGAAGAGAAATGATGCGGGATCAAGATCTGGCGGTGGAGGAAGAGAAATGCTGCGGGATCGAGATCCGGCGGTGGGAAAGAATCCAGATCCGGCGTGGAGGAAGGAAAATGCGCAGGAATCGACTCGGGTCGCCTAGATGCGGACTCGGGTTGTCTGGATGCGGCCATCAAATGCGCAGGAATCAACTCTCCTCACCGGCGACGGGAAAGACGACGGAGCTCCTGATGCCCTAGCGTCGCCCACTTCTCCTCTCCAAAAAACGCGAGAAAACGGATGTTGCCTCGCCGGTTTTGGCCCGCGGCTATCTTAGCAGCGATAAAACGCTGAGCTGCTCGAAACGATGCGGAAATCCAAACAGGGTATTAGAGGCGCGGTTGCGTTTAGGTGAAACGCACCGGAACTAAACGCTCTACCAAATGAGGCCTAAGTTTTGTCTCTCAGTTTTCCTTACCTATCATTTATGTTTGATATCCTCTCCCACGAGGGATTCTGAGACTCACTTAGAGAGACACGGAGGCCGACGTGGATTTTATATCCATGGGGTACAAACCTGTAGTGGAGATTCTGTTAGTGCAGGTAATAATTAAAATACCCCTGAAACCTCTACCTGTGGTTGTTTCTAAGTATTTACATTAACTGAGCCATGAATGTGACAAAATATAGTCGATTAATGGTACCAAGATTAGGTCAAACTTAATTTAAGCTTCTGGGCATTACTCTTCCCATGATTAACAGAGTAATTATGATGACCAATGGGAATAATTTCATGCATTAATCATCTAGCAACTTGTCTAGCTGAATAAATAACACTATGTGCCCTGGTACAAAGAGATTACAGTGCCTTCTGATATGCTGCATGATTTTAGTTGGAATCCAGCTGTGATGGGAGGCGAACTGAGTTCACAAACAGTAACACAGTAAATTTTCTTGTTTAAACATTGTCATAATTATGTCATTTAGTTTCGGAATTTTGCACATGCCATGAAATATGTTCACTTAGCAAGAGTACCTTAAATTTTGAAACAAGTCCAATAGTAGCATAGAAAATGAAACAAGTTGGTGAGGGTCAATCCATAGAACACATCAGTTTGCTGGTGGGTGGCCAGAGGTTGTGATGATGGAGACAGGGGATACTTGGAGTCGGAATCACACCTGTCTAGGCGGGATGTGCTCCATATAGAGAGCTACCACAATCTCATGCCTAAAGAAGGAAAGAGACTCAATATTTGCTTCATTCAACACATTACACGCCTTTAAATAAACTTACAATTAAAGGACAACTAATTACTCTTATCAACTAATACCATCGTAATGACTCATAACTTTTAAAGACTTACACCCTTATAATGACTCATCATTAAATATTCAAGGCAGTTTAATAAAGTGATTTGATGACTAGGCTGAGGCCTATAACACAAGTCTAACAGGAGCAACTTAATTTGCCACATATCTAAATCTCACAGTCTGCATTCGTTTCGCCTTTGTAGTTCTTGTAAGTTTCGCCTTTGTAGTTCTTGTAAGTTTCGCCTTTGTAATTCTTGTAAGTTTCGCCATTGTAATTCTTGTAAGTTTCGCCTTTGTAATTCTTGTAAGTTTCGCCTTTGTAATTCTTGTAAGTTTGTTTTTGAATAGATGCTATTCATTTGCTACACGTTTATAGTTTTTCTACCTTCTAAACTTAACTCATGTGCCTTTGTTTAGTTTAATGCATGTCCTGTAAATACTCATACACATTCTCCACGCTTTCTGTGTCAACTGAGCATTACAAGTTTATATTTTTTTCCTTTTTTTTTTGGTTAAGCTTTGATCTATGTCTTTTTTATTCAGGTGTCTAGTCCTTTGCAAGTGAAGTATGCAGACGGAGAGTTGGAAAGTCTGGGTGGGGTATACTGTCCTGCAGTATTATCTTTTGCAATTATTTTAATTTTCCCACTTCTTGTTTCATCTGGGTCAATTTTACATAAAGCCATGCCCTTTGTATCTTAAACATTTCCATCCATTACAGAATGCCACTGATAAATTTCTCTCGCTTCATCTTCTGATTTCTATAATACTCCATTTACACAGAACGTAAACTTTTCATTGGTATGCTTCCAAAGAATGTTACGGATGCAGAGATTACTACTTTGTTTTCCAAGTATGGAAATATTAAGGACTTGCAGATCCTTAGAGGTTCTCCACAAACAAGCAAAGGCACGATTTTCTTCTTAAATAAATCACTATGAACCAACACATGCAGTTGTTATTTTTCATATTTATTATTATTTTGTATTAAAATGTAATTGGTGTCACTTATAACATTAAATTCATTTATGTAGCAGGTTGTGCTTTCTTAAAGTATGAAACCAAAGAACAAGCTCTTGCCGCACTCGAGGCTCTAAATGGGAAGCATAAGATAGAGGTTTGTAATTATACAATTGAACGGTTGAATATATTTAAAGTTACTACTATTTCCTGCTTCCTGTATCTCAAGAAATGATTTGTTTGTCAAAAACATTCCTACAACAGACTGAGATACCTTTTTCTATCCGATCTATATATAGAAAACATAGTAATTATTTTCATGACACGAATTCACTTTAGTATTGTACTGCTGGCCATGCACAACGCCCCTGTGCAGTGTGTGACCGAGTTATTTTCCGGCCATCACTCATGCCTGTGCGCGCGTTTGCTAGTATCTATAAGCAGTATTATATATATTATGTTTGAGACATGTAATAAAAAATCACGTATTTCGTTAGATCATGGGGATTGAAATTGAAGGGCTCAAATTCATAGGCATGGATTCTCTTTAGTATTGTACTATCGGTCATTCCTCATATGCGGTCGGCGACTTGTCACTCATTAGATCAATGAGTTTTAAGTTGAAGGGCTCAGATTCATTTGATAAACGTAAATTTGGATGCATTAGAACCATCAATAGCATCTCAATTTTGGTGCCTACTGAAGTAGGTGAAGTACTTGAAGGTTTCTCGTGTTGTTGAAAATGGATTGTATTGTGTATAGCCGCTTCTTGACATAGATTCAGGCTAGAAGTGACAATTTGTATTCTAAATTGTATGATTGCATGTCTCCTTTTGATGTATTCCAAATCCGGGAATCAGTTTTTAAAAGATAAAATTTGACATCAATGTTAAATTGAGCGGCGCTTTTCAAAATTTCACGAACAATTTTTAACGATAACCAATCTAGCATTCACAAGCGCTCATAAGTGTCCAACGTTGGTTCGCCTTCAACAATACGTCAAGTTCATCCACAAGCGTGTTAAAGAAATAAAAGGCGACAAAGGAAGTTTCACATTGACGACAAACAGGCAAGATGACAATTAAAGGCAAGCTTTGAAAATTTAAAGACCATATTAAATTAAACATAAAGTTAAGCAAACATTATTTGCTAAGCCTCACGATTGTGAGATAATGGGTTTCTAAGTTGGAATCTCGGGTCAATCTGACTCTGATAGTGGCTCTCCTGAATTGAAGTGAATGGGGATTACTCTACAGAGGATGAACGAAAGATGCAGAGCCTGGAGCTCTTGATCGCCGGAAACAGAAAGCTGGAAGGGGCTAGCATTGTAGGTGGCGCCTGTGGGTGACGAGGACTGGTTACATAGGGCTAGGGCTCGTCGGATCCACTGAAGTCCGGTGGAGCAGTGGTTGCTAGCCCTCGAAAGGGCCTCCAGAGGCGGCGACGGAACTGGGAGAAGACGACTCCAAGGGAGGGAACGAAAACTGACCGGGCACTTGCGTTAGTATGGCAAGGTAGCTCGCGGGAAAGATGAAACAGAGAAAAAATAATTTCCTCCGTTTCGTGTTTTTCCCCGTCTGCCATTCACGTGGAGGAGTTGGCCATTTTAATAAAATTGGTGGAGCCGGGGCGTTTCAATGTGGCTGAATATTAATTAGTTGTTTAAATGGGGATTTCAATAGGATTTCAATGAAACTGCAGCTCATAATGTTAATAAAGGGGAGTTGAATGGAGCCATATTTGATATTTCTTTCAATTAATACTCTCCTTTAATTAGGAAGAAATAAAATTTATTTTAATTTCAGAATTTAAAATATTATATGTATTATAGATTTTTTTTTAAAAAACTTTATAATTTCAATACTCGCTCAATTTATCATCTAACTTAATTTGACGGACCTTTTCATTCATTATCTTATTGGCGGGAACTCCAATAAGCCGTACAAAGAAACACTAATACAAACGAGCGTGAGTAACACGCGTGATTCAAATGCATAAACACACATACACAAATAAAACAACATGCACAAAAATAAATTAAAACAACGTGCTCGAACACGTGCACGACATTAATAAAAGTGTGGAAAATAAAAGTAAAATACTATGTAACTCGGGTTGCATCACCTTTCCTTTGGAGTTCAGATAACTTAACAAAGTGTTTTCAATCTTTTAATTAACACTTTTCTCATTCATTTGAAAAATTTCACCACCTTTCTTCCCAATCATAAATTCATAGCTTTATATGCAGAATAAGGGAACAATAGAGTTATGAAACATGTTTTCTCTTTATCGTGTCATTGTTATTATCACGCCCTATTCCGGTAAGCTCGAGTTAATGAGGCGGAAATAGTAAATATGAGTACGGTTCTTTCAGAGCACAAATTAAGAGTAAGAAACAAAGCGTATTTTATTCATACTTTAACTTGATATCCAAAATTAAATTTCTTTTACATTCATTATAGTGCATGATAATAAAATAAAAAAAGTTTTCAACCTAAAAGATTAAGCATGCTTGTAAGCATTCTGCTATGGGTTCACTGTCATTTATCTTGTTATATTAGTATTATGTTGTATCATGCCTTTATTATGTTGAGTCTTTATTAGAGTATTATAGGTATTTTAATATTTATGAATATCTTGATGTATTTACAAGTATGCCCCTGGGTCTTATTATATATAGACCCTTATCTTGTATGAAGGTATATAGACCCTCATACTCCAACTTGCCCTTCTTGGGTCTCTGCTCATCCTCTTCAAGGCTCTTCTCTCTTCACCCCTCCCTTCTAGGGTTCGTTTTCTCTCATCTCCTCCGCCATTTTTAGGGTTAACACCCTTGTATCCTCCACCCGCAGCTCTCCGACAAACCTCCAAAAGAGGACCATAACACATTCTTGCTCACTTCTAGAATATACTGCAGTTTTCATGTAAGAATGATATGCATATGAAATAAGAATTGAAATGCTTATTAGACAATTGCAGGAACGACCAAATACCCAATCATTTCATTTATTTAAATAAAAATCCTTTTTATATATTTTATAGCAAATAAATTCATTTAATCTGTTATCACTTACAACATGCTTGTAGGCCAAACAATTCAAATCCATATTAGTGGACACAAAGAGGTAAAGGTAGCGACAGGAGGGGCACAACCGGAGGAGTGGGCAACAAAGGAGGTGAATCAATGGTGGTAGGCACGTGAGGATGTGGAGGAAGTAGAGAGGAGGTGACTGGAGTTTCAGATTGGTGGAATGGTTGGTTTTCAAGGAAGGTGACATCGGCTGTGGTGACAAGTTTTTGATAGGTGGGAGAATAACAGACGTAACCATTTTTAGTATGAGAATAGCCATCAAACATATAACGAGAAGCCAACTTATCTATGGCAGGACCAAGATGGTGGATATAGTAGACATATCCGAAGACAAGTGGTGTCAGGGGAAAGGGAGATGTGGAGGGAAAGAAGATAAAAAATGACATGACAAAATTTAGAGCAAAAGAGGGTATGCATTTAATTAGGTAACGGGCGGCAAAAACGATGAAATGCCAATAAGCGGTAGGAACCTGCATTTGGAACATAAAGGATCTGACAATCTCGAGGAGGTGACGATTTTTGTGCTCGACCATATCGTTTTGTTGCGGTATATAGGGACAAGAGGTTTGGTGAATAATACCCAACATATTACACGTGTCCTGAAAACCGTGACTAGTATATTTGTGCGCATTATCCGTTCAAATAATTTTGAGAGACCTCGAGAACTATGCTTTAGTCTCAGTGAGAAAAGAACGGACAATCTGAAGTAACTTAGAACGATCGTGCATCATATACATCCACGTCATGCGAGAATAATCATCGACAAAAGTAACAAAATAACGATAGCTAGAGACACTAGCGGACTAGCCGTTTTGTAGGAGCCCCAAATATTTGAATGCACTTAATGAAAAGGAATAAGGCTCCAAATACAATGAGGAGAAAAAGTAGAACGTGTTGTTTATCATAAATGCAAGATTCATAATGAAAACCATGAAAGGAAAACTCAGGAAGAGCCCGCTTGAGGATATAGAAAGGAGCATGTCCAAGATGTCGGTGCTAGTTGACGGAGGTGACAGAGGAGAGAACTGAGAGAGGAAGATCAAGGGTGTACAACCCATTTGAAAGTTGGCTCCTAGCCTCCTACCAATAATATTCCGAGTCCGTTGATCCCGCATCACAAAGGAAGAAGAAGACAACATGATTAAGCAATCATGATCCTGAGTGAAGCGACTGACAAAAAGGAGATTAAACTTATAACCAGAAACATGAAGGACACATTGAAGGAAGATGGATGAAGTGAGAGGTACATCGCCAGAGACACAAACTTGGGTAGTATCACCATTGGCTACTGTAATGATCTTAGGAGAAGCAACATCTAAGTGCATAGAAGGCTTTTGCCGGGAAATGTGGTTGGTAGCACCAGAGTTTACTATCCATACCGGACTGTAGGAAATAAACAGGATATACCTCGTTGGAGATAAAAGTGATAGAGTTAGAAGCCCAAGTAAACATCCCTCAAAGATGTTGAAGTTCCTCATGCAAGACGTCAATGTCAGAGCGGGAGGTAGAAGGAATAATCATCGCAAGAGCAACATGAGGTGACACATTCAATGGTGGTAGTGGAAATCCATGTTTTCTTGAAGCATGTGTCGTCTGCATGGTTCGGGAGGCCACATTAAGTACAAAGACAACTGCTTGTTTGAGAGTGATGATTGTGATTATCACGGCCACCGCCGCGAGAGGCAAGTCGACCACCCCGAGTCCCGGGAGGAGGGCGCATGACTGGAGAGTGATACAAAAGGGCTGGAGAAGGAGACATCATAGCTTCGGGCGGCTGTGTGACTTTGAGTATCATGGAGCACACATCAAAAAGAGACGGAACAGTGGGGGATGACATCATGGTCGCCCTGACATTCTGAAGGCGGGGAAATAAACATACAACAGTAAGCGCCCGACTAACAAAACTCGGCCAGGGCAAGTTCTCCTAATCATCTACCTCTTTTGGAGATTGAGATACTTAGTGGAATAACCAAAGACAAAGGTGAAGAGTGACACAAACCCTATGCAAGCTTACTCCAACTCCACCTGGGCTAGTGATCCTGTTGACCGTCGTTCTGTCACTGGTTTTTGTCTGTTCTTGGGTTTTTCCTTATTGCATGGAAGTCCAAGAAACAAACTGGTGTTTTTTTGTTCCAGCACTGAGGCTGAGCTTCGAGCCATGACTAGCACCGCTGAGGATATTATTTGGCTGCATTGACTTCTTGAGGATCTTGGTGTCTTTTCTCCAGATCTCACTCTCCTCTACTGTGATTACATCGGTGTCATTCAGATTACTTTAAACCCGGTGAAGCATTCCCTCTCCAAGCATATCAGGGTGGTTGCTTTCTTCCTGCGTGAGCACTATGGTCGGGGCACTCTTGCCCCTTCCTTTATTCCTTCCGAGCAGCAAATTGCATATTTGATGACAAAGCCACAGACGAGGATCCAACATGCCTATCTATTGTCCAAACTCTCGGTGTATGATCTCCCGTGAATTTGTGGGGCGGGGGGTGTTAGATATGTTGTATATTATGAGTAGTAGTGTTAGCTTATAGTCACCTCGGGTGTTAGGATCACCATCCGTTATTCATGTATATGTATTACTTTGGTCAATTGTGAATACATAGAAAATCTATTCTTCCTATCACTCTTTTCCCGAATTAAATACTTAAAAAATTTCAACCTGTATAGTCTGTACGTAAGTTCACTGTTTCCCCCCTCTATACTGTGTTGTAAATTTTTTAACTCATAAAACTTGAAGCCTTTTGCTTAATATTTACATTACTGTTTGGAAAAAAGTAGGTGATTGTGTTATGACCTGACGGCAGAGATTGTTATTATAATCTTGTGTATTATTTACAATTTAGAAACTTTGTAAATTTGATTGTCGTATGTTCCTTTTCTCTATTGTGTTTCTTGCAATTCCTAATCCATAAAACTAAGCTTTGTGCAAAGTTTACAGCACCACTAAAAAAATCTGACAAGCTTCATCTCTCTTTCTCTTGTTCACTCTCTCTCTCCCTCCCTCCCTTCCTCTCCTCTCTCTTTCCTTCACTTCCTCTAACATTCCATCTCTCATCCTTCTCTTGGTGATGCCATATAGACAGAAATGTATAGTTTCAACTGTAGTTGGTGTCCGCGAGTGATTCCATTTGATAATATATTTACATATTCTGTTTGTTTTTTAAAGGGATCAAATATACCTTTGGTTGTCAAGTGGGCTGACACTGAAAAAGAGAGGCAAGCCCGAAGAGATCAAAAAGCTCAATTTCAACCCTGTAGTGTTTTCCATAACAAATCTGTTCAACTACCTTCAATATTTGGAACATTACCAATGGGCTATTTCCCACCATACAATGGGTTTGGTTACCAGGTAAGATACTCTTGCTGCTTTTCTAGCAAACTTGTTTTTCTAGTCTGCTACTTGTAGATCTTTTCAAGTAATTTTGCATGGCTCTTTCTTGAGCTTGATTTTTATATCTACCTAACAATCGTGCATGTGGTCCCCCATGCACATTGTTTGATGACGACGGTACTTGGCTGCCATTTGAACAACGATCGGTACTCGTCCCCGTGCACGGATGTTAGTATCTATAAACAACATATAATTTTTTTAATTTATTCTAGTCATATGTTTTAAATGCAGGGTAAGGTTTGTCTATATTTTCACTCTTGTGGTTGGACCTTTCCCCGGACCCTCGCTGCACGAGGATGTTTTGTGCACCGGGTTGCCCTATATGCATTAAAAAATCACATGATCCATTAGATTAAAGAGATTAAAATCGTAGAGTTCAAATTCATTTGATGGTCCTCAAATGGGCTATGACCACCCCAAGTATTTCTTTTTAATATAGTAATGTTAGATATAATGTATTATGTACGGTAGAGTTAGCTTAGGCTCACTTTGAGTGTTTTTGGCACCCTCTCTTGTACATGTATATATATTATTGTGGTTATGTGAAAAGAATCATTGATTCCTTTTCTTCTATCATGGTATCAGAGTCCATCTAGGGTTTCACCGCTCGTTTCTCCTTTCCGCGACTCCCTGCTCCACCGCCCCTTATTTTTTTTCCGCGACTTCCTTCTCACGTGGATCTAGAGCTAGCGCCGGTGGCAATCTGCGATGCACTTGGCGGTGGTTTGCTGTCTGTTTGAAGCCGTCGATCAAAGGAGAGGCCTCATTGGCTTCCTTCTTGCACGGATCTAGAGCCTACGTCGGTGGCAATCTGCGCCGGCACGTCACTTCTCTGCCGACTAGCATTGGTCCTCGTCTCTATCCTGACCACCATCGGTCCTCGCCAGTGTGTTGCCATTCCTGCTAACCCCGCCGACCCCGTGGTTCTACGCTGCCTAACTTCGCCGGCCCTCCTTGCCGTTTCTGCGACTTCTTTCGCTGTTCTGCGTCTGTCTCTGTCTCTATCACCTGCAGCCCGCTGCTCTTCGTTGTCTAACCCCGCCGGCCTCCTCCACTGCCTCCTGCAGCCGCCAGCTTATCTCATGCCGCTCTCGTCTCTTCCGTCTGATCTTGCAGGCCCGATGGCCTCGTCTTTTTCCTCTGCTTTCCTCTATAAGGCGGATTTCATCCTTGATGGACGAAACTACAAGGCATGGTATGCCACTGTCGGTGTGATCCTCCGTGACCTAGATCTATGGGGACACATTGACGGCTTTGAGCCTGCTCCACCTCCACTAGCTGCCCGTCCCGTGGACAATTCTTCAACTGTTAGCACTGCTGCTTCCATCCAACGCTCCGACATGACGAATTGACGCTCGGACGACTCTCGCGTGATAGCCATCATCTAATCCTGCGAGCTCCCCCTTCGCATGACCGTCTACGAGCTACCTACGGTCAAGGCGATGTAGGATCACTTGCGTCGTCTCTACCTACCATCTAGTCAGGCCCTGCGTTACTCTCTGTTCCAGATTCTTGACGTCTGCTACCAGCGTGATCGGTCTGTACAAGCCTTCTTAGCTGAGCTTCTGGACCTCTGGCGTCAGTGCAATGGGATGGTTCCTTCTCCATGCACTACTTGCCCTCAGTGTGTTGCTACCTCTCGGGATCGAGATTTTTAACGCATGTATGAGTTTCTTATGCACTTATGCCCCAAGTTCAAGCCTGTTCGTGCTCAGCTCCTGCATCAGGACCCTCTACCTTTTTTCAGCGATACGTTGGCCTTGGTAATCGCTTAAGAGACTCGTCTCCACTGCTTGGACATTACTACGCCTTCTGGTGTGCTGACTCATACCGTCCTTGATGCTTCCGAGTTTCCACTGCAGTCCTCTCTTGCGAGTACTCCTATGCTGCCTTCATTGGGTTATAGTGCGCCGATGCGGCCTGTTCCTCGTCCTCCGGCGTCCTCTACTACTCAGTCTGATGCTCGTCGCCGCCAGCCTGTCCGCTGTCACTATTGCCAGTGTCTTGACCACGTCAAATCTTAGTGCGACAAGCTTCAGAGGGCTCAGCAGTCTGGATAACAACGTGCCCCTGGTGCTTCTTCAGCTCACTTCTCTGCTATAACGCAGTCACTCTCTGTTTCTGAGCTTGCCCAGCAGATTGCCCATCAGCTATCTCACGGTTCATTGCATCGCTTCTCTGCCTCTGTGCTCTTACCGAGGGCTTTTGCTGCCTCTGCCTCTTAGCCAGGTTCCTCAACCCCTGCATTTATCTCTTTCTCCGACTGTTTGCTTGACTATGGAGCCTCTTTTCTCATGACCAATGATGTCACTCACCTCTTGTCCTGTAAGCCCGTCTCGTCTGCCCTAAGTACGCATGGTATCAGATGACACTATTCTACCCATCATTAGTCGTGTCCTCCGTCATACCACCTATTTTCATATTCTTGATGTGGCCTACATACTCAAGTTAACCATGAACCTTATATTTGTCAGTCAACTCACGTTTCACGGTTGTCTTATTATTTTTGATGAGTTTGCTTGTCGTGTGCAAGATCGTTTGACAGGGAAACTCCTTGGAATTGGTCGTTGCCGTAGCGGGGTATACGTCCTTGACCTTCTTCATCTTTGATATACTCCATCGTCACCAGCGACCTCATCCTTTTGTCTTCCTTCAGTGGGCTTCTCTCAATGGCATCACCGACTTGGTCATCCCAGTGGTTCGCGTCTTTCCTCCTTCATCAGTACCGGTCTCCTTGGTCGTGCTTTTGTTGATCGATCTCACTCTTGTACGGGTTGTAGCTTGGTAAACAGCTACAACTCCCCTATCAGTCTAGTGAGTCTTGGTCTCAGCGTTCTTTTGATTTAGTTCATTCAAATGTATTAGGTCCCGCACCTTTTGTATCAAAGGGAGAACATCGGTACTATGTTATATTTGTTGATGATTATTCTCGTTATTGCTAAATTTATTTTATGCACTCTCGGTCTGAATTTTTCCAGATTTATGTTACTTTTTCCGCTGTGGTGCACACCCAATTTTCTGATTCTATACGTACTTTCCATTCCGATTCAGGGGGAGTACCTCTCTCATGCTTTTCGTGATCCGCTAGCTACCCACAATACTCTTCCTCAGCTTGCATGTCCCGGTGCCCATGCTTAAAATTGCATCGATGAAAGGAAGCATCATCACATCATTGAGACAACCCGCACCCTTCTCATCTCCTCCCACGTTCCCCCTCATTTTTGGGTTGTTGCTGTCTCCACTGTTGTTTACCCTATTAACATGCAACCCTCTACTTTTTTCAGGGTCAGTGTCCTGGTGATTTTTTGTACTCTTGACCCCCAAGTTATACTCATTTGCGTGTTTTTGGCTGTCGATGTTATGTTCTACTTCCTCCACGTGAGCGTACCAAGCTCCCTGATCAATATGTATCTTGTGTCTTTCTTGAATACAATACTGAACATAAGGGCTATCGATGTTATGATCCTGTTGCACGTCGACTTCGCATCTCAAGTGATGTCACCTTTGACGAGTCTCACTCTTTCTTTGTGTCCTCCGTCCCCTCGACCTTGCACTCATATGTGACTCCCTCTGATGTGCAGTTTCTCACTCTTCCCATCCCACCTCCGCATGTTTCCTCCTCTCCACCGGTATGCTCACCCCTCACCCCTTGTTGTTGCCTACACCATCTCCGACCTCTCCAGTCTCACCTTCTCACTCCTCTTCGCCTTCCACTTCTTCCTCTGACACGCTCGTCGTCCCCCTTTCATATCACTACACTCGTCGTCCTCCTCCGGTTCCCTCTTCTCCAATGCCCCCAGACTCAGTGTCTGCCTCCTTCAGCGAGTGCCCCGTGGATGATCCTCAAGTGCGTCGCAACCCACCTCGTGAGTGACGTCCTCCCGACCACCTTAGCCTTGCTACACTACCGTTGGACCTACCCGTCTTTCCTGCTACTGCTTGTAGTACTTCAGAGCCGATTTTCCATCGTGAGGCTGTCCAGTTACCTGAGTGGCAGATTGCTATATCTACTGAGTTGGCGGTGATTGAGCACACTCGTACATGAGATCTTGTTCCTCTTCCACAGGGTGCTGTTCCTATTACTTGCAAGTGAGTCTTCAAGGTCAAGACTCGGCTCCAATGGTTCTGTAGAGAGGTATAAGACTTGACTAGTTGCTCGTGGTTTTCAGCAGGAGCGGGGGAGAGATTATGGCGAGACCTTTGCTCTAGTCGTTTACGCACTATATTACAAAAATTGTGGGTAGTTCTGGTCCTTAAATAAGACCATCAATTAAATTTGAGCTCTCCAATCTTAAACTCTATGATCTAATGACATTTATTGTTTTCCACTAATTAAACAAATCTATACCGTCAAATGATTAAGTAGGAGTTAGACCGAAGACATAACATGAGCTCTTCAAATGATTTGTGTTAAATGCTGTATTATGTTAATATATATATATATATATATATATATATTAGACTTGGTCCAAAGGGGATACAAGTCATTATTTTCTCCCCATTACATGGTATCTGAGGGACGGACGCCGTCGCGCTAAGGTTTTCTCGCATCCGCCGTCTACGCTCGTTCGCCGCGCTCGTTCGTCGTCGCCGTCACGCTCGTTCGCTGCGCTCGTTCGATCGTTCGCCGCTAGGGTTCGCTCGCTTCTTTCTCCGCCGCCGCGCGCTCGTTCTCCGCCGCGCTCGTCCCTCCCGTGCCCTAGACGGAGGCGCATCGCGTGATGATGCCGTCTGCCGTCGCTGCTGCTGTCTGATGCCGCCGCCTGCTTGATTCCTGTTGTTGCTGCTGCTTGATGCCTACCGCTGGATGCAGATTCCTGCTGCCGCTGCCTACTCTCACTGACCGCCGATCCCTGCTTGCTGCCGATGCAGTCTTCCCATTGCACTGCTGCTGCTATTGAAGATGCCGATCTCCTCTCCTCTGCTCTGCTGCACTGAAGTCGCCCGCTGTTGTGTGGCTGTCTCCGGGTACTGCTTGTTGATGCCTCCTGCTGTCTATTGAAGGTTCTTGTCCAAGACCATGGGAGACTCGGCTACAAGCATCACTCAGACACCTGTTCCCTCAGGGGATTCTACCAATACTTTTCCTTCCAATACAAGGCTGGCTACCACTATCCTTACCTCCTCCAAATTTCAGTTGTGGAAAAAGGGGGTTACTATGTCTCTAGCAGGCATCCGACGTACTCACCACCTTACTAGACTTCCTACTCATGCCGTGGGAAGTGCCGAATACGACGATTGGTACAGTGATGATTGTCGTATCTTTGCGTTCCTTCTGAGTTCCATGGACCCATCAGTTCAACAAATGTGCAAGAATTGTGATAGCACTAAGGAGTTGTGGGACACCCTGCATATGATGTTTTCTCAAGCTAACAACCTCTCTTGTCTTGGTGAACTCTTTCCTAAGATGGCTGAGCTACGACAAGGAGCACATCCCGTCACTGAGTACTTCGCCGAATGGAAGGTTCTTGCCGATGAAATCCTTGATCTTTGGGAGATCCCCTCTACTCGTGAAGGACATCAGGCTCAACGTGAGCATCTGGTTCTCATCTGGCTTCTGAACGGTCTTGACCCAAACTTCTCAACAACAAGAACCGAAATGCTTGCGAGTCCTTCTACGTTGCAGACTGCTAGTGTGTACCATCGTCTGACTAAAGCGGGCTCTGCCTCTTCTCCAGCTGCTCTACATGTTTACTCCAACGAGTCAATTGTGCTGGCCTCTCGGGGGGGGGGGAAGGGGGACTAGCCGTGGCGGTCGGTCTGGTTCTGGGCGTGGTCGGGAGATTGATACGCGACATTGTACTCATTGCGGACGTCGAGGTCACACAAAGGATACGTGTTGGCTTGTACATGGAAAGCCAGACTGGGCGGCCAAAACCTCGTCTGCTTCACCTCGATCTGCTCACGTTGCCGACTCGACACCGACACCCCCGGGTCCCCGCACTGTCCAAATCTCTGAGGAGGAGTATCGTCGCCTGCAGGCACTTCCGATTTCTTCTCCACCTCATAGTGCTGCTGTGGCCCAGACTATTCAACCTGCCTGCACTTCCCAGACCACCCAGCGTCCAGTTCAGTGGCTGGTAGATTCTGGAGCTTCTGACCACCTGACTAGTTCTTCAGGTATCTTGCATTCATATCATCCCCATTGTGGGTCGTCCATTACGGTTGTAGATGGATCCACTGTTCCTATTGTGGGCTTTGGAAGCTGCAATGTGACACCGGATATGCCTCTATCCTCGGTTGCTCATGTTCCTCAATCTGCTTACAACCTACTGTCTATTAGTAAGCTTACTCGTGATTTAAACTGCACTGCTATCTTCACATCTTCTGGTTGCATTTTTCAGGAATAGTCGACGAGCCGTATTATTGGTAGAGGAAAGCTGCGTGGTGGTGTTTATGTTCTAGATGAAGTTTCCCACATTGCCTGCTCTGCTGCTTCGGCCAAACTCTTGGACCTCCACTACCGTCATGGTCATCCCTCTATGCAGGTCATGCGTCATTTGTATCCTGAGTTTGGGAATGTTTCCCATCTCAGTCGTGAGTCGTGTTTGTTTGCTAAACTCCATAGAGTTAGTTATGTACCTCGTATAGATGTTCGTGCTTCTGCACCTTTTGATTTACTTCATTCCGATGTCTGGGGACCGTGTCCTGTCCCTACGTTGTTAGGACACAGATATTATGTTACCTTTATTGATGATTTTTCTCGCATGACTTGGGTTTACTTAATGAAAAATCGCTCTGAATTACTATCTATTTTTCAACATTTGTGGAATGAAATTTTCACTCAATTTTCTGTTCGTCTGAAATGTCTTCGTACCGATAATGGGAGAGAATACATGTCCCAGTCCATGTCTAGCTTTCTTTCCGACAAGGGTATCATACACCAAACCAGTTGCCCTGATACCCCCCAACAAAACGGGGTTGCCGAACGAAAAAATCGCCACCTTCTTGAGGTTACCCGGGCTATCCTCCATCATAAGCATGTTCCTAAACACTTTTGGGGAGATGTTGTCCTTACCGCTGCCTATCTCATTAATCATCTCCCTACTTATATCCTTCAGGGGGAGACACCTTATCACATCCTTTATCCCGATAACTCGGGGCCTCCTCTACCTTTCAAGGTCTTTGGGTGTGTTTGCTATGTTCGGGATGCTCGTCCCTCTGTTTCTAAACTTGATCCTCGCTCTTTAAAGTGTATCTTCCTTTGATACTCTCGGACTACCAAGGGATATCGCTGTTATTCTCCGGAACTTCACAAATATATCATCTCTTCAGATGTCATCTTCCTCGAATCTGACTCTTATCGTACCACTAGCTCTCCCCTTCCCACGTCATCTTCTGATCTCTCTCTCGATGATATGCTAGTTCCTCATCCTGAGTCTGCTCTCGTCTCTCCGACTGATATATTGTCTCCCCTTTGGGGGCAAGTCTACTCTCGTCGCACTTCTGACAGAACTGAAATACCACCATCTCAGCCTACCTCAACCATTGATGGCACAACTACTGTTCCTCAGATTGCACCTGCAAGTGAGGACCTGAACCAAACTGAAGTGCCTGCCGCTCCTCCTCTGGACAGTACCGAGCGTCTTATTGCTCTCCGAAAGGGAAGTCGGACTTGCCAGAATAGACCTCTCTATATGAGCTCTTATCAGGGGTTGTCTGCTTCTCATACCGCACTTCACTTGACGCTGGCTCAGTACACCATTCCCTCAACGGTTGGGGAGGCCAAAACTCATCCTGGCTGGATGGCTGCTATGCACGAGGAATTGACAGCACTTCAACTGAATAATACTTGGGAACTTGTGTCTTATCCTCCTGGCAAGCGCGCTATTGTTTGCAAATGGATCTATTCTGTTAAAGCCAATGCTGATGGCTCTCTCGCTCGCTTGAAAGCCCGCCTTATTGCTAAAGGTTATGCCCAAACTTATGGCGTGGATTATGAGGAAACGTTTGCACCTGTTGCCAAGATGTCCTCTATTCGGATCGTGATCTCTCTTGCAGCCACTCACTGGTGGCCTCTTCATCAGTTGGATATCAAGAATGCGTTCTTTCATGGGTCCTTGGAGGAAGAGGTGTATATGGAACAACCACCTGGGTTCGTTGCTGAGGGGGAGCGTAACAAGGTGTGTCGTCTCCTTGCCTCTTTATATGGGTTGAAACAATCCCCGCGCCAGTGGTTTGCTCGCTTTCGGTCTGTTGTCACCAAATTCGGGCTTACCAAGAGTATCAAAGACTCATCTCTCTTTTATCGGAACTCCTCAGCTGGTACTGTGCTCCTAATTGTGTATGTTGATGATATTGTCATCACGGGTAGTGATCCTAAAGGGATAACCGATCTCAAAGCATTCTTACACTCCAACTTCCAAACCAAAGATCTGGGGCCGTTGCGATACTTCCTTGGGATTGAAGTTACTGATCATGACGACTCTATCTTTGTTTCTCAACGTAAATATGCCCTCGATCTGTTATCTGATCTTGGAATGTCTGACTGCCTCCCTATGGATTCTCCCCTTGAACCAGGAGAAAAGAGCCTTCATGCCGAGAGCAAATCTTTTGAATCACCAGAGAAGTATCGTAGAGTAGTTGGAAAACTTAACTACCTTACAATGACTCATCCAGATATTGCCTGTGCTGTGAGTAAGGTCAGTCAGTTCATGGTCATCCCAACTATCTCTCAATGAGACTATGTTCTCAGCATTGTTAGGTACATAAAGAAGGATCCTGGTCTAGGAATATCATACAAAAATCATGGTCATTACAATATAGAGGCTTACCGTGACTCCGACTGGGCAGGTTGTTTAGCCACTCGGAAGTCCACCACAGGATTTACTATCTTTATGGGAGGAAACCTTGTCGCCTGGAAGAGCAAGAAACAGACCACTGTCGCCAGATCTAGTGCTGAGGCAGAGTATCGGGCTATGTCACACACCGTTGCTGAGATCATGTGGATCAGACAGACCCTTTGTGAAATCGGATACCCTGTCCATGACCCATCTCTGTTATGATGTGATAATCAAGCTGCAATACAGATAGCAACCAACCCTGTGTTTCATGAACGCACAAAGCACATCGAGGTGGACTGTCATTTCGTACGAGAGAAGTATGAAGAAGGTCTTATTTCCTTAAACCATGTGAAGACTAGAGACCAAGTTGCTGATATTCTCACGAAAGGAGTCACTGGGGTCAGAATGAACTTTATATGTAACAAGTTAGGTCTGGGAAGTTCCCACGACCCAACTTGAGGGGGAGTGTTAAATGCTGTATTATGTTTATATATATATATATATATATATATATATATATATATATATATATATATATATACGAGCATCAACGCACGGGCTACGCCCGTGCTCGATGCTCTCGGGCGGCCTTCGGCCGCATCAGGCGGGCTTCGCCCGCCTGCGCACGGGCTTCGCCCGTGTTCGATGCTCTCGGGCGGCCTTCGGCCGCATTCGGCGGGCTTTGCCCGCCTGCGCACGGGCTTCGCCCGCCTGCGCACGGGCTTCGTCCGTGCTTGATACTCCGGGCGGCATTCGGCCACATAGAAGCGGTCTCCGCTTTCACGTAATTCAACGGCTCGGCGTCACACCACCACTCGCAAGCCCGCGGCGTGTATGCATCTATGCGGCGCCGAGCATCAAACATGAGCCTCGAAGAGTATGATTTAAGTTTGTAGAACAAATGACGGTCACAACGTAATCGGTAGTAATTTTATTATAAAACATTCTCGTTCAAAGATCGGAACTATAACTAAAAATCTTTCTTTGTCAAATTCAGAGAAGCAGAGAACACAAACTAAAAGCCTTATGAGTTGAGAACACATACTGAGAACGCGTGTACAAACTGAGAAGCAACTTTTAATAGTCCAAACTGAGAAAGGTTTTGAAAGCTGAGAACACAATCTATAACATACCATAAATATTTGTTCATCAGCACAAATTCTTCTTGAACATTGCAGAACCCAAAAATAACTATTTTCAGAGGGAAAAAAGGCCCGGCCTTTCACATGGCGCCGGCCTCCTCCGCAAGTCTTCGACATCCGATGATGAGAGACTTCATGTGTCGGGTTGCTTTTGTGAACATCGATGGAGGGCAACGCTGACTTCTTTGTAGGGAGTTTGTTGCAAGCAATTGAAATTGAAAAAACAATAGTACATGTGAAGCAAATCATAGACTAAGGAGCTAGAGATCGCTTAAACTAACATTAGTGCTATGGACCTCAGCGTCTGTTAATGGCAAAAAGGTTGCAACAATTATTCATAGAATTAGGCACAAAAAACTTGAACATATATTAAAAAGATGTTGAAGCTGGAATATTTGTTAGCATAGAATTGATACCAGAATTAGCACATTTTCTTTCAAAACAGATCCTTAACATGCATTCATACTCATGCTGAAGATGCAATGCACAGGCTTCGTTCGACTGTGCACGGACGTGCTTCGGCCGCGTAGAAGTAGTCTCGGCTTCCACAGTGATAACTCGTGTTGCTGTAGTGCACCTCTCTCTCTAAATCATGAAGTATTTTTGCCACACATGTGACTCCCAAAAAAAACCATGAACTCAGTGTACAAATGATGATAGACGAATGTTTGAAGAAAGTAGCAACTGTTAATATTGAGCATCAATCTAAGGAGAGGACAAAAACTTAGTTTATATAAAATAGTAGTACAACATGAAAAAGTTGAGAAACAATGTTACACATTGAGTTTAGTACGAATCGGCTATCACATTTTCATAAACCATAGCAATTGGCACGTGCATGTGTACTTTCGAACTCAGCAGTATCAGCAGCGATTCATGACATATTTTCTTCAGTGGCCTTGGGAGATTCTGCATTGGTGGAACATGTAAAGTGATATCAATTGTTCAGGAATGTTTGGTGAGTTATGTTAGTATTTTTGTAATGTACTGAATATTATGTTGTATGTGTTACCTGCGAATCATTGTGAACACGTAGCTCCATTCTTGCTGTGTTGTTAGACCTGCTGGCACAGGTGGGATACGTAGTCGAAAACCTGGAATCTCATTTCGTGGAAGATCTGACCAACGGGTTGTGGTTGGCGGATAAAGCTCATCATAGTAATTGTCATCTAAGTCAGATGATGTGTTCTTGTTGATAGAGGTAACTGCAAAACAAATTTTAGACTGTTTGTTTTAAATTGGTATGGTAGTACAAATATAGATATGTGAAGTTGTAATGATTTACTGTGTTGTGTGGCAGAATCATTAGGTAACTGTAGCTGCTGATTTGCTGAGGTGTTGTTTTCCATCTGTTAGATTTGTTAGAATTTAATAAAAAAGTCTTAATAATGGCAAAATGAGACAGTTGTGGATACCATATAAGCAATAACATGTATATCATATACAAATAACATAAATTATATTTATTACAGAGAGGTAAGGTATGATTTTGAAATCAGAGTATTAAGGTTTAAAGCTGGAAGGGAGTCGAGTGCTCGTGGATGTGGTCAAAGTTGATGTAGTTGCATGTGTTTGGTTAAGTAACATTGTGTATGATTGCATATTACTTTTTTTTTGAACGCACATGTAAATTGAACGTGATTACATTTGAATTTGTAGATGCAAATGACATGTTTTGTTAAAAGTGCAGTAGTTGATAAAAGGTTTATGTTGATCGACCTATAGCTTGTAATTTTTTTTTACACAACTCAAATAATGTGTATTCCTTGCATACCTTAGTGTGATACTGTATGCTGATGTTGTAGTTGTCTGAAGATTTCTTTGTAAACAACATTTGCTGTATAGATACCTGTTTGATTATCAATCTTCCCTTTCTGGACTAACACATTTGTGTTTTCTTGGCAAGTGCCTCGTGATAGAGCCACGTACAGTTGACCATGACTGAATACATTATTTGGTAGGTATATTCCGACATGCTGGAATGTTTGTCCTTGAGATTTATTTATTGTAAGTCCGAAGCTTAATCGTATTGGAAATTGCTTACGTGTTAACTGGAATGGTAATTTGATATCTTCTGCAGTATTTAAAGGAATTCGCGGCAAGAAAACAAATTTTCCTTCAAAATGACCTGTTAGAATCTCTGCCTCAATTACATTCTTTGCAAATCTATGGCACATAAGCCGTGTTCCATTACACAGACCCATTTTTGGATCAATATTCCTGAGTAACATAATTGGTGCTCCAATTTTTAACTTTAACTTATGAGGTGGTAAGTTACCTGGTGTTAATGTATTTAGGAATTCAGGTTGATAAAAATTCCTCGTATCATCTGGCACAGAATCATATGAGTAGTATATAACATCTTCTCCTGGGAGTTGTAGTAGAGTGATATCGTTCAACATGTTTACGTGCTGATTGAGAGGTGTTAGTATAGCTCTATCACGCATATAGTTCTTGTCTCCAACATGTGATTCCAAATTTGGAAATGTCACATTTATTAAATTTGTGATGGATTGCTCACCTTCCCATAACATGTTTAGTTGGTCTGGAATCCTAATCATGTCATCCATTGTGCTTGTTTCTGTACCATTTCCAACTCGGAGCAAGAATTTAGCAAAAGCAATATCATGTTTTGCACGCATATTCTCTGTTAAACTTATAATCTTTACATGATTCCATAGATATGATTGAACAATAGTTGCATTAATTATTTGGGCTTTTGTTCCATTTACGACAACAGGTAATACCTGACGAAAATCACCGCCCAAAATAACAATCTTTCCTCCAAATGGCTTGTTAATGTTAGTTGCGTCACGGAATGAACGGTCAACTGCTTCGAGTGCCTTCTTATCAGCCATTGGGGCCTCATCCCATATGATAGCTGATGATTTTCTGATAAGTTCAGCCAAATTTGATTGTTTTGTAAAGCCACAATATGACTGGGCATGCAATTTAATAGGTATACTGAATTTTGAGTGTGTAGTTCGACCACCTGGTAATAGAGTTGCAGCAATTCCTGAAGTTGCAGTAGCTAATATGATGCATCCTGAATTGCGAAATGTTGCGAGAATTGCACGGTAGAGATATGTTTTTCCAGTTCCACCTGGGCCATCAATGAAAAAAAACTCCTCTGAATTGTTTCTTATTGCAGAACTTATTGCATTGTACGCAGCTAGCTGACCTTCATTAAGTGATGTGACGGTATTAAGGTCAGCTGAGGTAATAGGTAATGATAACTCTGCTTCAATAAGACTGGAAATGTTTCTGAAATGTTTGAAAGATTCATTTATTTGGGGTAGGTCAAACTCTGTAATTGAACGTTTATGTTGTTGAAGAATATCACTGAGTTCGTGTAATAGTTTATTCAGAATATAACTGCTGTTAGTGGCACTGGAACTTGGGTAGTCTTCTATCATGCTTGCATAATTTTCAGACCATAGAGTTCTAACATCAGTTGGTTCACAAAATATCAAAATAGTAGCAAACAGTCTTCGCAACGCAGGTGGCATTCTGAAAGTTCTAGCCTCGGTTAGGCATTCTCGAATACTATTATCTTGCTCAAGCAAACCGTAGCTTTGTGCAGCTTCCTTAAAAGTGGTATATTGAATGTTGTTGACAGTCAGTAAATCATCAAATGATTTGGGACCTGGAACATGGTTTAGTAGCATACGCAAGTAATATCTTTCATTATCAGCAAGTGGAACAGAGTAAATCCTACCAATAACTTTTCGTCTTCTGATTCTTTTTCTCCAGTACTTTTGTTGTTTGAACCAACGATAATATTTAGGAAAATCTCTATATAAATATAGAGTAGGTTCTTGATGTTCATTATATATATTGAAAAATTCAGTCAACATTGTCTTTGAGTTGCGGTTGTTTGTTAAAATGGATGAGATCAACTGTTCGGTATGGAACTGTATCTGATGTTGATTTGGAAGATGAATTTGTAGTCGTTCTACTGATGGATAAATTTGACTCATCTGAAACTTGAACAGTCTCCACAGTGCCTCCGGTGGACATAACCATCTGCCGTTTATGTAATTATTGATTTCATCGTGATGGGTATCAGGTTGTAGCTGAAAAGAAATTTGATCAGGGCCCTTGTATACGTACTTGTATAAATATTTTATACTGTTGATACTGCTGCAGATTTCAACATTTAGATGACAATTGTATTTTAAAAGTAACCACGGATTGTATGGAACAACCCATCTGTTGTCAACGTTGAAATGTGCATTTCTACCTAATGTTATCAGACGGTTGGTGTTTCTTCTTCTATATATTGGATATGCGTCATTGCCTTGAAGTGTCATCTCTGAGTATTGTTTAGGAAAACATTTGCTACAAATCTTGTTGTGCATACATTTAGCATTTGGATTGTACGCACCGCATGGACCGTGAATCATGTGTTTTAGTACAGCCTGATATAATGTAGGTTCCTGGTTTGCATAGGGTATTTCAGCTCGTACAATTGAATCGTACTCGTCTGGAGAGTTTAATTTATACGATGATTCTAGCAGTACTAACATATGTACATGTGGTAATCCTCTTTTCTGAAATTCGATGACATGCACATGTGCGACAACCTTACCCAACACACCTCTTCTGAATATATCTTTTTTCAGTTCTTCATATTTTGAACGGAATATTCTCGTTAATATATCTGGACGTTCGTATGGAGATTGTCCTTCTAGTAGATGGTCAGTAATTTCTTTCCATTCTGGATTACAGGTCATTGTTATAAATAAATCAGGTTTTCCACTGTGTTGAACAATTGTCATAGCATCTTGGTATCGTTGATATAGATCTCGTGGGCTGCCTATAAATGTTGAGGGCAATATTGTTTTTCTTCCAACGTTACCTAATAAAACATATTATATGTTACAGCAGAATATTAATGAAAAGGTTAAGAATACAAATATTTGAAGTAGATAATTTTATGTACCAGCATTATTTTCACCCGCATTAAAGCAATCTTGTAAACCTGAGTACAGTTCTGCACGTAAGTCGCTTTGGTGTGATCTAATAAAGCGTAGCTTCTGTGTTTCAACCTTAACATAATTGTCGACAACATACTGCTGAAGTAATCTTCCGCTGCGTAGGAGAGTTGAATTAGATGTCTCTCGGATCTGCATGATGGTAATTACAATTATATGTGAAGGCAGTAATATTTGTAAGGAAAAATGGTAGAAGCGACGTACTACCTGCAACATGTATGAGTAGTAATCACAACATGTTATTTTTGTGTTGTGTAATGACTGTACGTTGCAAGACCAACCGAAGGTGCCATATGGTAATAACAATGGATACTGAAGTGGATCGTAGAAACCTGAGTATTCAGGGATATTTAAAAGTTGATCTCCAGTTGTGTGAATGATGATATCTCTTTCGTGTGTGTCACAGCTGTCTGATTCTCCAACTAATATAGCAGCAACTTGAGATGCAGTAGGTAAATTGTATTGGAGCAGAGTAGATGGACGTTCTTTTATGAGTAGCCTGCATTCTTGTAAATCTTGTCGTTGTGCCAGTTGACGGAACATATGTACGTAGGGGTTGCAAAAATTCAAAATGCGTGTTAATTGTTGAAGTAAATCAACATGCAATTCATTATTTTCTTGTAATCGATTTGACATTTCATGTTCAGTGTCGTAGATGAATAACTGAAGAAACCGTGGTCTTACACCAGTAGGAGGTGTTAGGCTTCCAATTCGATGATAAATTGTTCCATGTGCTCGGAAACTATAAATACCTTGCTGAAATGATGGTATGGGATCATCAATTGTAACGCCAAATGATGTAAAAGCAAAAACATGGTTGTAGGAGCGCAAGTTTTGCCTAAAGTGTTTGGCTTCCGCGCTTTGGTCAATGAATAAATTCAGGAGTTCATTTGGTGTTGGGATTTCTGGAAGTGCAATTCTACCTCGATTACAACACATGGTATTTTTTTCATGATGGAATAATTTAGCCTGACAGTAGGAACAAATGGTTGACATGGGTAACTCAAAGTTTGTCGCAAAATGTGCTGGGTAGAAATTTCTTGCACAATTAGATTGAATATACGATCTACTGCCCAAATCAACATTGTCCTCCACGCTGTCGATGTTATTGTCTGATTCTGAGCTAGAAATGACAGTATTTGGTGTAACTGCAAGAAAGACGCAGTTAGTTTGTGAACGTAATATCTATGAAATAGACATGTAATTGTACTTGTACTGAACCTGATGTTGTAGGTGCATGTGCTGCTGCTGAAGTTTCACCACGGTGATATGTTGACTGTGTGTGTACGAAGCGGGGCAATGGTGTTGTTTGTTGTTCGTGAAGGTGTCGCTTCTCTCGTCTTCTCATGTTTGTTGCAGTACGCTGTTGTAGAGTCGTACTATTTCTGCGCATGCGGGCTGAGGTACGATTTAGTAGTCGGCGGCGACTTGCTGTTTTGGGCACGCGATATGTAAGTAGCTTATGTTGAGTAATAAAATTAGTTGCTTATTTCATGTTTTTTTTAGTTTGGACAACCTGGGCTTAGAAGATTTTGAAGTAACTCTTCATCTGAGTCAGGTTGCATTTCCATCTAGTTGATGTACCTATTAATAATAGATAGTGTGTCAATTAACAATGTCACATTAGTTTTGCATACAATAACTGAGTATTAAACAATAAAAAAGCACGTAAATGTTTATAAGTAACCAATAGTTGAGCAGTTGGTAAAAACACATTGTCGAATGGACTATTTGGCTGATTAAACATTGGTTGAAGGGTACAGTGGTAATGTACAATAGTATAATATGCAAACGTTGGTACACGTTACATACATATCCAGTAAAGCGTGGATGATTCAAGTTACTGACGTATATATAACTGTACATTCTTCGACACTGGACTTTAATTAATATGTTGCAGATAGTATTCTGGCCTAATATCAAAAAGGCGTAGCTCTTGTGCTGAGACTGATCTTCCATTAATTGTTTGACCGTGTATCAGATTTGTGGCCTGATGCATTGTAGCTTCATCAGCAAAGATTACTTCTCCTGTCCCAGTTGGGTTGCCTGCTGTGTCAACGTCGGCCTTCATCAATAAAGGTTTAGTATGTTTGAATTTTAAAACATAATGTTGAAACAATGTCGTGACAGTGTTGTGTTTGAGTAAGTACGCTGGCGTGTAGAAACCCTGGCATTGTTTGAAAGAGTGATCTTAAGAGAGCACTTGTTGTATCATGATCCAGGTTGCTAAGAAGTACAGCGAAGTAGTAGTATTCACGCATATGTGAGGGCACATTTGCCTCGAATGTAGAACCAAGGTCATTCTCAAGAGTCATGGTTGCTGACACTGCGTGCTATGTAGCAGTTTATAACAAAAAATGACAAAACAATTATGTGAAAGAACATAGCAATTTTGGTGTTTGTTAAAAGAGAAGTTGTGAATTAGCAAAAAATGCATCGTTGAGTACATATAATCATATTAATATTGAAGGAGAGAAAATATAATGTATCATTTATTGGGAGTAAATATAGATTTTAGACTGGAAGAAGAAATGTTATTCATATACAATGTGTTTTTTTTTTAATTTTTGGCGAACAGGAAAAACATAGTACAGTAACCCAAAGAGAAACCGCTGGAGGGGCAGAATTGTGGGAATATTGATGTGACCGACGACACGTAAGAGTGGTGAATAGTTTGAAGGCTCAAATTTGTGAATAAGTAGAAATGGCAAAGTGTTGTCGGGGAATTCATTGCGTGACGTAGAGAGAACCCAACAATTATAGTACAAACAGAGGGCCATGACAGAGGGAGCATTGCACCGTCGTGAAGAAGAGCTGGGGTCGGCATCGTCGCGCTCTTCATGGTTTCACACTGAGCAGGTGGTGTTTGTCATATGAAATAATCTATTTAATTCATGTAGAAAAAAGAACAAACAGGTAAAGCATATCAAGCAATATCAATATGAATGGAAGAGAGATTCAAAGAGTGTTTTGCATAAATACAACCTAACAGCATAAAGAAACAATATCACCGTAATTGCAGAACTCTGGAGAAAAGTAAGTGAGAGGATATAAGCAGAAATGAATCCAAGTAGCTGCACATAAGTAAGAGCGGTTGGGGATGAATGATATGCAAGTAGCAACGTTAAGTGGGAGAAATTCAACAGATAAGAGAGGCTCGGTGAAGCAGAGGCGCGGAAGAGAACCGTAGGAGAGCTGTACAAATTTTGGAGTGGTTACGGATGAGTTGTGCAGAGGGAAGATGAGGTAATAGAGAAATGATTTCTTCAAAAGGTAGCATCTGTGAGTGCAGAGTGCAGTGCATGAGTCTCTAATGGAGCAAATTTATTTGGTGGATGAGTTGCATGGACTCAAGAGTAGGTTGCTGCAGTCCATAGTGCAGGGCAAACTCTGGGTAAAGAATAGGTTGCTGCATGTTCAGAGCTGCATGAGTTTGTAATGCAGCGTTAAATGACGTGAGAGTACATAGATAAACCGATGTGACTTGCAGGAAGTACGACGAAGTGCGGGGGAGATGTTCAAACTGTAGTGCAGTGTGGTGCAGTATGCAAAGTGCAGTGCAGTTTGAAGCATGATGATGCAATGCCATCCATGAGATATGTAGCAATTATATTGGGTATTGAAGATGTTGGTTTCACACTGTAAATGAGTGGGATGTCATCTGAAATAAGCTATGTAATTAACATACAGTTTGCTGAAGCATATGCAAAATTGTTTTTCATAGACAACCAATATCGATATGAATGAAAGAGAGACACAGTGGAAAGTAAAGACTGGGAAAAAATCAGAAAGTGGAGACGTGTTGAGTACAACTTAGGACAAAAAAAAGTAGAAGCAGTTTGAGGACGCAACGGAGTATTTGGGCGAAGATCGAACCACGTCGGTCGTGAGGTAGCCATGAAAATAGCTGTACAACTCTGAGAACCAAAGAACATGAAAAACAGGTAAGTGGAGTGGATGGTTTTAAAGTGTTTAAGATTTGAACATTGGTGTAATCAGAGTCTTTAGTAATGGTGGAATTAAAAACAACGAAAGCAGTCCAGCCAAACCAAATCCATAGGAATCGAGTGTATTGTTTGTGTTGTAGTGAGTTAAAAAACATGAACAGGCAGTAAAAACGCAAAACAAAAGTAGATTTGGTTTTTTGGAAGAGAACCAGCAAGGCAATCCCTAGTAAATAAATGGCAATATTTTGTTAGACACATGAAATTAAAATAATGTGGAGTAGAGCTACAGTACGGCAAAACATTCATTAGGAGTAAACGACGTCGTTCGGGGAGCATGTTAAGTGGCGTTCATACATGCAGAACATGTGAAATCATGGGCTATAATCACAAAATATTAAAAGCAATTTGAGGACTCACCGGAGTACTTGGGCGAAGATCGAACAACGTCGGACGTGAGGTAGCGTTGGGAACAGCAATACAAATCTGAAAATTAGAGAACATGAAAGATAGGTAAGTGAAATGGATGGTGTGAAAGTGTTTAAGATTTGAACATCGGTGTAATGCGAATCTGTAGTGACGGTTAAATTAAAAACTCTGAAAGCACTGCACCAACCTAAATTGTATAAGCAATGCATTGGATGAAGAAGGTTTTGTTCATTGCTCGGGTGGAATAACAAAAATGTAACTATTATAATTAGAACAAACTAAGGTCATAGCGAATGGAAACTGAGAGCCACCGTAACATGGGAGCAATAAGTCCAAATTGAAGTGAGGAGGTTCGACCGTAGCATTCATTAGGAGTAAACGAAGTCGTTCGGGGAGCATGTTAAGTGGCGTTCATTAATGTAAAAAATGTGAAATCCTAAACATATTTGATCAAAGTAGACAACATGTGCATGTGTGTGTGTAATTACCAAAAAATTACAAAACCCAAAACCAAAGTACATTTGGCTTTTTGGCAGAGAACCAGCAAGGCAAACCCTAGTAAATGAATGGCAATATTTTGTTAGACACATCAAATTTACATAATGTGGAGTAGAGCTACATTACGGCAAAACATTCATTAGGAGTAAACGACGTCGTTCGGGGAGCATGTTAGGTGGCGTTCATAGATGTAAAACATGTGAAATCATGTGCTCTAACGACAACCTTCCACCTGTGATCTACCCTCTTTGTTTGGAACATGATTTTCGCCATCAATTTCTAACCAGTTAAGATATTCATCAGAGAGATTGCTTTCTACAGCCACACCTACCTCCCTCCAAAGCATATACGTTTTATTTCATCATCTTTCAGGCTATTCAAGCCCATCACACACATTCCTAAACAAAATGGAATTTCTAGAGAGGGGATAGATTTCATAGATCCTTCTTATAGTTGAAATTTCTAACAATTACGTAGCTGCTAGGTTGATTAATTTTGGTCGGTGAAGATTGTTTGGAGGAAAAAAACATTAGGGAAGTAATTACGCCGACATGCCGAGCGTGTTGGTGGAGTGAGCGCCGATCGCGGGTGAGATGAGGAGATCGCATCAAAATCGCAAATAGACAGAGATATGAGAGATTTATATGAAAGAGGAATTTTTTTCTGTACAAAGTTCACAGAGAGAAGATGAAGATACAGAGGAAGGAATTTTTGAGAAGCTAGCATGTGTGTGTGCCATTTTGGGTCGGTGAAGATTGCAGGGAGGAAAATACAATTACGGAAGGAATTACCTGGATATGCCGATCGTGCTACTTGAGTGTGCGGCGAACGCGGGTGAGTTGAGGAGATCGCTTCAAACTCGGAAAGAAGAACGTCCAGTTTATACTGAGAAGTAAAGTAGTTCTGAAAACTCAGTGAGAGGATATAAGCAGAAAGGAATCCAAGTATACCAGGGATAGAGAAAAACAGCAGTGGAATGAATAAATCAGTCACCTTATTCGGAGTGTACGGCTCGTCCGGCGTCGTCTCGTGTAATCACTGCAGGAAATCGTCGGAGAGAAGAGGGAGAGGAAGAAGAGGCGGGGGAAATTTTTTAGGGGAAATGAGAGAATGTTATGGTTTGTGAGGGCGATGAGGAACGTGTAGACGAAGATGAAGCGGTGGAAGGTACAGGCGGCGGGATGAGCGGCGGACATCGCGAGGACGGAGCACGGGTTGAAGGGCACGTATTCATCGCAGAGGAAGCACCACGGGGTGAAGGCCAGGTATTCCATAGCAAGAGCGGCGTGAGAGAGGTCGTAGCAGGGAGCTTTTGCGACACGCGGCCGGATGCAGGGATACGCGTGGCGTGGGAGGCAGCGGGCAAGGCGGATGTAGGGCGGCGGCGCTTCTGCGATGCAGGTAGGGATTGGCGGATACGCGATGGTGTGGGTTCGGCGAAGGAACGGCGGGATTTGCGATATGAGAGGATCGGAGCTTGATATGGAAATATATCATGAGATGATCGGAGCGGATCGGACGGCCGAACGTGCATGATGATGAGAGGATCGGACGGCCCACAGCAAATGTATGGTAAGAGCATAATACACATACTTATTTATATATAATAGAGATATATATATTAGACTTGGTCCAAAGGGGATACAAGTCATTATTTTCTCCCCATTACAATTTGGATAGTGTAGGTTTAACATTTTAGAAAGATTGCTACTATTATTTGTTAGGTATAAATAGTATAGGGCACTAAGGGCAGCCCCTCAGCGAGGGTTTGGGGAAGGGTCCTATCACAAGGGTGAAATGTAGGCAAACCTTACCCTACATTTTTTGCAAGAGGCTGCTTTCAGGACTCAAACCCGTGACCTCAAGGTCACACGACAACACCTCGACCGGTGGGTGCGCCAAGGCTCCCCTTCAATCCAAAGATACATGCGTTCAAATGTTGATTTTAAGAAAGATAATCATCTCATATTGTAAAGTGCTGATGATTGAATGAAGCACAAGATATCCAACTATGATCACATTCAATGTAGATAGCAAAAGGTATTGGACATTTGAAAGTTCTATAGAAAAACATAATCTTGATTGTCATTATTGAATATCATCTATTAAGGGTCCGATTGGCGTGGCATGTTTGCTACGGTGAGTTTGGATAAAAATGTCATCGTCATAAAATATGTATTTGACATGACAACAATTGTGACTGCCACAAAGAAAAAAAAACAAAATTTGAGTAGGATGGAGTTCCTTAGGTGAGGCCGGGCATCAAGGACGGTTTATAACTGCCACCATTGTGTCAAACTGGCCCTAAGATCACGTAGAAAAATTGCTGTAAATGTCATTGTGTTGAACTATACCGGGGGATGCTTATTCATATAGGGTTGGAGAAATTGATAGTTTTTGGAACATAGGATTCTCCAAAAGCGATGCATACAATTTCATGCAAAGAGATAGAAGTGCCAGCTGAGACCTGAGATTTGGCAAGTTTATTAAAATGTTACAAAAAAGAGACAAAAAAGAGTGGCCCTGTGCACTCAGAGGCAGTACAAATATTTTTGCCTTAGTTCATTAGGACTTGCATATAGGGGTAAAATGGGTACACTAAAAATTGATGTTTACACTGGATTATCCTATTTCCTCACAACTCCTTTATATATACTTGATGCGTCTTTCTTTTGATATTTAGTTCAACAATTTTTGGTTTCATAACTTGTACATGTAAGGAGATGAAGAACCATAGACCCCATGGGTTGTAGTTGTCCCCATGACGCGATGGGGATACACTCGGTCACTGTGCCCGCAACATTGTCTTCTGATGACTAAAGCTCTGCTTGACACGTCGTTTTAGCTTGGTTGAGTTTAGAGAAACGCGGCACCGTCATAGAATGCATGCTTGGTATGACACAGTTATGACCGTCACCCCAAAAAAGAAAACTTGTTTTGAATATAAAAGTGAATGAAGCTCCTTAATTCAGGTCAGATGTTTATGAATGACGGTTCATTACCACCGTGTTTATGACCACTACCGCGCCATGCGAAACGGAGCCTAAGGTTCTTGGGACAGTTGTCGCAGTAGAAAAAGCAGTGGTGAGAAACTAGTGGTGGGATTAGAGCTGTCATAAAAGCAGTGGTTGAGAAAATAGTAGGAGAAGAAGGGAAATGCTGACATATGGGAAGAGAAGCATAAAAATACGGAAAACATCTTTTAGTTTTTTCCGAAAGTGGGAGGGAGGGTTCACTGCTTTTCAGAAAGTCCCGAAAATACCTTTTTGGCACGAGCATTTTTCCCACCACTGGGATACCAAATACCTCTAGAACAGCGATAGCAGTGGGAATAGAACTCTTCCCATCACCATCACTGACCCAAGCAGAGCAAAAGTCATTTGTTTTCATAATTGTTTGTGTTTGATTCATAAGAGCTCGCACCCAATTATGCCCAGTTACTATGCACACATCTATCTTCTTCGGACGACTAAGTTAAATTTTTCTCATAATATTTGTGTATGATTCATAAGAGTTCACCCTCAATTATGCGCATATACATTGACCTACGCTTTGCATTGTGCACCCATCTCTTTTTTCAAATGACTAAGTCATTTTTTCTCACTATTATTTGTGTATCATTGAAGGAGAGCCTTGGCGCATCGGTTGAGTTGTTGTATGACCTTGGTTGAGTTGTTGTATGACCTTGAGGTCACGGGTTCGAGTCCTGGAAGCAGCCTCTTGCAAAAATGCAGGGTAAGGTTTGCCTACATTTCACCCTTATGGTGGGACCCTTCCCCGGACCCTCGCTGCGCGGGGATGCTTTGCGCACCGGGCTGCCCTTTATTATTATTATTATTATTTGTGTATCATTCATAAGATTAGGCACCAAATTATGCTAAGTCAACTCTTTTGCATGCATGTCTTAGGATGACTGAGTCAATGTTCTTTCGTAATTATGCGTACGATTCAATAGTTCTTGCATCATCACAATTCTCAAATTATCAACAGGCTCCGGGAACCTTTGGAGTCCCGCAGTACCCGCTGGCTTCCATGCAGAATCAAGCCGGATTTCATAGTATGATTTCGTCAGTTCATCAAGGAAACATGCTGCACGGAATAAGCCACGATCTCTCCACCCGCACGACGCCGACAAATGTAGCAACAATGCAAGCCGGTTGCTATCCAGGCACCGGATATCGCGGCGTTCCCGCCCTTCAATATCCGCTCTCCTACCATGGAAGCATGATGAGCCCCAGGTCTTCGGGAGACTCGCACACCCCAGCTCAAGCTTTCAATACGAATAATAGTGTTCCACTTCCTTCATCTACAAGCACTAGTTTCGGCGGTCACATCGAAGGTCGCAAAGTGCTATTTTTGTATTTTATAAATGATCGTTTGCCGGGACCTCTTCTGTAGGTTTACTAAATTACAGGTTGCACCTCTCTTATCTTACGAAATTACAATAATCTGTCATGTAAGTTGCACAAAAATATCCCCTGCAGGGAAGCCCCCAGGGTATATTTTGGTAAATGCATGGTATGGAATGTAAATTTATTGGGGAGATTTTTGTAATTTTAAAAGATAGGAGGGCGGAACTTGTAATTATGCCAACTCCAGGTGGAGGTTTGAGTAATTAATAGCTTTATAAATGCATCAGATTTATTTTGCCCTAATTGACCCTTCTTTTATTTTTATGTTCAACAAAAACACAGGGCCTCCTGGAGCTAATTTGTTTATTTATCACATTCCTCAAGAGTATGGAGATCAAGAGCTTTGGAATGCATTCGAAGAATTCGGTCGAGTTTTAAGCGCGAAAGTGTTTCTCGACAAAGCCACCGGTTTTAGCAAATGCTTTGGTACGCTGCCGCCCGCACCTCCGTAGAAACACTGGAACGAATCCTCTTCGGTTATAAAAACTGGAAACTTTTTTCGGCAGGTTTCGTGAGCTATGATTCTTCGGAAGCCGCGCAGGCCGCGATCAATGTGATGAATGGCTTCCAATTGTGCGGGAGGAAGCTGAAAGTGCAGGTCAAGAGAGATGACAAGCACCAAAAACCATACTGATTCTTGTACAAGGATGGAGGAGACTGTAGGCTCATTGCTTTATTCAAATTATTTAAATTTGTTCACACATGTTTGTAATTTATGTAGCAGTGAATTTGATTAGCAGTGGTTATTAAATTCATTTGATTTTTCGCCGAAAAATTAAAGACATGTCGTGGTTTCGTGTTGAGGAATTCGCGCGCTTGTTATGGGTCTTTGATAACTGTCCTATGCATGTCATACTTTAGAGGAGTGCATTTGTTCTTTGATCATCTCTTCATGAGGATGAATGCCTTTTTCGTCACTCTATTTTAGGAGTAATTTTTAGATACGAAAAAAAAGGTGCTGGTGAAATCTCATCCATCCGATCTGTCATCGGACGACCAGCCAAAAAGAACTAACAAAATTGTTCTGATCTAACGGCTGCCAGCTGATTGAATGACTGTCAGCCATCTGGCCTGCACTTTCCTTTTATATGCTACCCTAACAAATTTTTTCCGAGAGGAAATTATTAGTTCGTCACTCTATTTTGTTATATATATATATATATATATATATATATATATATATATATATATATATATATATATTTGTAATCAGTATGAGCTGAACATGCTCTTCTTTTGCTGCCAGATTTTCTTTCTCGTCGCTACGTGTATGATTGAATCTAGGAGGATTCAAAATCGTCATCATTCACTCGGTTTATTTTTCCTCTCTTTTAATTGTATTGTATGTTTGAGAAAAGAAAAATAAAATTCTCTATCTTAACAGTGTAACCACTTTAAAATTTGTGTTTTTCATTTTTGGTGTTTTCTTATTTTTTGTGCTTATTATTTTTAGTAACCCCTCGTTTTGTCGTTTGATAATTTATTGGAACAAGAAAATCATCTGCTCTCGGACCGGATTTTCATAACAAGTGATATCAGAATGAGGTTCGATCGGTGACTATTTGGACGTTCTGTTTCGAGTTGGGTCAATGGTAGGTGATGACATCGACCCGCTTCCTATCTTTCGAATCTTTATCCGTGAATTTATTTGATTGCCTCGGTCTCAGTGCAGATTTCCCCAATTTGATTACTAAAGCTCGGTTTGGTGATACCTAAGGAATTAATCTACTTTTATGTTCAAAACTAGTTTTCTTTTCTTGGTGGCCCTCATAATCAGTCATGTCAAACATACGGTAATGTTTTTGTCCAAACTCACTTGAGCAAAAAAGCAGTTCCAAACGGAAGAAATTTGTAGGTGCGGATAACACACCGTGATATCTAAGGTTTCATTTGGCGTGGTGGTGGCAGGAGTAACCAGGGGGTGGAACCACCGGTCTCGAATTGGAGGGGGGAGACGGGGATCGAAACGGAGTGGCGGCCCGACTTTTCCTCCTTGCCGCGGGAGCAGATGTGGTAAACACCGCCGCAATTCATTTGATTTGCCACCTTGCGGCGGCGTTTTCTCCAACCGTCGGATGAAAACGCAAAACCAAACGAAGTTTAAGCGCCGGTGTAAATCCAGCTGGTGATTTGTAATCCAATGATGTAAAATCTATTGTACCCCCAAATTTTCACCGCAACACTCTAGCCTTTATCCCACTATAATAGGGTTGACTATATGGATCCTTTGCGGCCATTGTGCCCTATCTTTTGTCATAATCTCACTAATGCCTAAGTACATCGTGTCTTTCTTTATAGTTTCATTCCAAGTCGGAGCGCATGTTCTTTATACGATTTCGTTGTCGCCACTGTGCCCTATTTTTTGTCATAATCTCACTTAGCGCTGTAACGGTTTGGTTTGGTTCGGTTTTTAAGCAAAACCGCAAACCGAACCACCCCCATGTGGTTCCAAAAATTTGGAACCGAACCGAATCGTTCAAATATTGAAACCGAACCGAACCAAACCGAATGGTTCGGTTTTGGTGGTTTAAGTAATGTGTTACAATAGAAGATGAACATTAATGTCAAATAAAACAGAGTTGTATTTACATGATAAAACACTAGTGTGACAATCAATTATAGTTTGCATATTCTTAAGTAAATATGTAAAATAACAATTTATAGGTACTTGCACATCACATAACTGTGTGAGACTCGCATGCACAAAGTACTCTAGGTCACCTGCAAGTGAGAATAGGAAAAGCCGCTATGAAGCGAGTTCGGTTGGTTGGTTCATATCATTCTATATACTCGATTGAAATTGAAACCTAAAAATATAAAAAAAAACAGAATACAGTTTGATTTGCAAATGTATTTCATGTAATTAAATGTATTTTAAAAAAATCACATATAATTAAATTTATTGCAAAAAAAATAAATGTAATGAAATGTTGTTATATAATATGGTTCAGTTCGGTTCGACTCAGTTCGGTTTGTCATGCAAAATCATGAACCGAACCATATGATTTTTCTAAAATAAAAACTATGGCCGAACCACAGCCTACTGAAACCTAACCAAACCGTACGGTTTGATTTGGTTCGGTTCCATTTTAGGATTCGATTGATTTTTTGCTTACAGGCCTAATCTCACTAATGGCTAAGTACCTATGTCCTGCTTTGTAGTTTCATTCCAAGTTTGAGGCATGAAATCGTATAAAGAAAGACCTTAAACCCTAAACCAATATATAGATGAATGGATCCTAATTCTACAAAGTTTGTCTTCTCAAACGTATATACCTAGAAACAGGAAGAGGGTTCCGGTGGACGGCGGCGGGGCGCATGTACGACTGCGGTGTCTGCAAGTCGGAATCCGCCGTAATTGGCGCGGAACCGGCCGGAAGGTGAGCAGATCCTCTACGAATGGCGGTATGTTCCCTTTGTCTGCTCCCTTCAGTGATCAGCGCTCGCAGATATCCTCTCATAAACCCTACTCGAGCCCATTTCTCCACTTCTACGAATCATTTTGCGACGGCTACCGGAGATCTCCATGGATCCGCGCTCAGGATTTCTCAGATCCGCGCAGCCGCCGCTCATCTTCCCGTCGATGAGGAAAACCCTCCTTCATCCAGGATCTTCGTCAAAGGTATCCTCGCTCATCATTCTCAATGCTTTTTTTTCTCCATCTGAATTAGGGCTTTGTCTGCGTTTAATAAGAGTAGAGATCTGTTTATTGAAGTGCTTAGGTAGAGATTACGAGGTGTATATTGGGAGTGATTGCTGAGTTCATGTCTTTGACCTAATTTTTTTGTCGGAGAGATCTTGTATAACCCTCTTTTGGCTCTTAAAGGATCATTTATGATCATTTTTTTTTTTGAATCTAAATGCTAGTTGTAAGGAGCTCATGAATTGAATCGGATATCACTTTGATCGAATCTGAAGCTTTAATATTTTGCTGGCATCCAGATTTGGATATCACTTCCATTGAATCTGAGCTGGTACATTGCGAGAAGATTTGTTAATGTATATTCGGATATATAATGAGCTCGGAGACTTAACGAGTATGATTCGGATATCGGGATATCCGATACCCGTATTAAACTTGGTGTTTATCTATAAAACTCAAGTTAGGGACAACGGGGAGGTAGTTTCACTTTGACCATCACCCAAGATGATTCGAGTGACCTAACAAGATTCGTGATCCGACAGAAAAAATTTTGTGCGTGCAATTAGATCACCGTGCGCGACCCCTATCACACTGTTGTTTTTTTGCATCCACGGTTTTTTACACGTGATTGATCTAAAATACGGACGCTTTTTCAATACCACCGTATTTCACTTTTTTTTCCGCAAACAATCTTGACTGTTCGATGACAAATCAGACGGCTGTATTCTATCTCGCACGGTGATTTTTGATGATCATCACGTGTTAACCGTACTTAAATATTTTTTCGATTTGATGATGCAGATTCTGTGCAAAAAATACGGGCAGATAAAATTCGTCCATAGTTGGAATTCAAAAATCTGCTCATATCTTTGCATGGAATCTGCACCGTCGGATCACAAATTTTACGGGTAAGCTTAATCCCACACGGTATATCACGGTGTGTTATCCGTACCAACAATTTTCTTTTGTTTGACACTATGGTGGCGGTTCGTGAACGCCCGACCTCATCTAACGAACTTCATCCACTTTCATATTCTTGGCAGTGGTCGTAACCATTGCCCTAAACATGCATTTTATGACGATGACATTTTTGTCCAAACTCACCGGAGCAAAATCGTCACGCCAAGCGGAGCCATAATCTGATTAGTGTAGGGCAAGACTTGATAATGGATGAAATGAAGGCAGTTAAATGTGTTTTAAAGGCTAATGTCTACAGTTTTTGTATTTTTTTTTTGTGATAGGCCTTCAAAGCACAATGCCTTGTGTTATATTTTCTTACATAAACATATTATTTTTATGTAAATCAAGGCTCCGTTTGGCACGGCGGTGACGGTTATGAACGTGAGGTTAAATTGTCATCTGTTAACGCCCATCTAAAAAACTTCATATACTTTTATGTTCAAACGGATGGTGATTGCTAGGTTTAACCCGTGTGTTTATGACCGCCACCACCAGGCCAAATGGAGTCTAAAGATTGCAAAAACATGCTATATTTTTTCGTTTTCTTTTTTGGTGTACTTTCACTCATAAACTACAAGTACAAGTATGCTGAGAATATAGTTTCAATGTTGCATATTAGAAAACTCATATAGCCTTTGTCACAAGGCTCCATTTGGTGCGGCGGCGGCGGCGGTCATGAACACGGTCGTTATGAACTGTCTTTCGTGAACACCCGACCTCACCTAAAGAATGCATTTTTGTCGAAACTTATCGGAGCAACAAAACTGTGCCCGCGCCAAACGAAGCCTAAATATAGATCATGGTCACCTCCATCTATAACCAATTTATTTTAAGTTGAATGCATAAATTCTAATTATAGAAATGATGCAGGATTGTCCCGCACCACTTCTGAAGGATACTTATTGAAACAATTTTCACCGTTCGGGGAAATAAGCAAAGGTACAATCCTTTTTCTTCATTATTAACTAGTTTTGTTATAACCAAATCACATATCATTATTAGCAACCCAGAATAAATACGATTTTATGCCAAAAGACTTATTTTACTGATGTTATGAAAACCGAACCACCGCCAACCACCAATCGGTCCCCCGGGCAGTCTGGTCAAGCTTTTAAAACCTAGCTCGCCACGAACCAGATAAAAACGGCTTAACCGGCCAGTTGAACACGACAACAGGAAACTGGTAACTTAACGGAGCGGGGCGTGGGTGGGGTTTTTCTGAGTAAAGTTTTAATTCTAGGTCCGTAGAGTTCAATCCTCAGTCCTTCCAATAGAATACCAGGCTCCTACTGACTAGGGCTCCGTTTGGGGGGACTTATTTTCACCGGTCAAGCGGTTACGACCGCATGTACCGGACCTTACATGCGGTCGTAACCGCTTGACCGGTGAAAATAAGTCCCCCCAAACGAAGCCTAGGTCACCTTGCCAAGTTGTCTTCTAGTGACATATTTATATAAATACATTATTCAACTCAGTTAATAAAATATACTTACATAATTATAAGGAAAATATCATATTTATTTTTATATAATAATAGTATGATTTTTCTAGTTATATTTTATTGTTAAATCATAATTTGTATCACATTGATTATAACAATTTATATATATAATCCCCTGCTCAACCCCGGTTCACCCCTGGCTCAACCCCGATTGAACCCCAGTTCAACCACGGCTCAACCGGTTCAACTCCAGTTCAACCCCGATTGAACCCCAGTTCAACCTCGACTCAACCAGTTCAACTCCTTTCAACCCTCGTTCAACCTGTTGAACCCCGGCTCAACTGGTTGAACCGGTTCAACCCCGGCTCCACCGGTTCAACCCCGGCTCCACCGGTTCAACCCCGTCTCGACCGGTTCAACCCCGTCTCGACCGGTTCAACCCCGGCTCGACCGGTTCAACCCCGGCTCGACCGGTTCATCCCCGGCTCGACCGGTTCATCCCCGGCTTGACCGGTCCAACCCCCGGCTCAACCGGCCCAACCCCGGCTCAACCCAGTCCAACCCCCGGTTCACCTCGGTTCAACCCCAGTTAAACCGGTTAAAACCCGGTTGAACCTCGATTCTGCCCTGGTTCAACCGGTTCAACGCCGGTTCAACCGGTTCAACGCCGGTTCAACCGGTTCAACGCCGGTTCAACCGGTTTTTGTCGGTTCAAACCTGATTCAACCCCGGCCCAACCCGATTGAACCGGTTGAACCCCGATTAAACCCTGGTTCAACAAGTTCAACCGGTTTGAGTTGGTTCAAACCTGATTCAACCCCGACCCAACCCGATTGAACCAGTTGAACCCCGGCTCAACCGGTTCAACTCCGCTCAACCCCCGTTCAACCAGTTCAACCCCGTTCAACCCCGTTCAACCTCGAACTTTCCTTCTAACATATTTTCAAGACGTATTTTACTACTATTTTTATTATATTTGCAAAACATTAGTCCTGTTACTTGTCCTTTGCGTTTTTAGTCAGAGCCGGGCCGAAAGGCCCGAAACCCTATCTCTTCGTGATTTATGCTGGGAGGCCAGCGCTTCCTCTTCGCACAAACCATCTTCTCTCGGTGCAAGGGTTCTTCTCGAAGGAGAAGTTTCCTTTTTGGCCCATCGCAGCTTCTCTCGGCGCAGAGATTTGTCTCGGAGGAGGCGCGGGCTTTCGTGCTGCTCGCAGCTTCAAGAGGGGATTTTAAGTAAATCTTTGATAGAATGCACTACTTGTATAATTGCTTGGAAAATCTTTTTTATTTTATTTTATTTTCTGAGTGGTTTACTAATAATAAAAATATTTACTAACAACCGTTCGCAAAATAACTGATTTGTTAATAGTAAAAAATGATTTGCTCGTAACATTGCGCTTATTAATTGATATACCCATGAACTTGATAATTTCATCCATTTTTTACTCGAGCTGATTTAGGTTTCGTTTGGTTCGGTGTTTGGAGCAGCTGGCGTGAGGAGACGGGCGGATTTTGGAAACAGAGGGGGGAGGCTGCAACTCGAAATGGAGCGGTTTGCTCCTTCTTCCAGGACACGGCGGGTCCAAACGCGGCAAACGCCGTCGCGCGGCATTTGGTTACCCGCCGTGCGGCGGTGTTTGCCGCAAACGGCGGGTCCAAACGCCCCGCCAAACGAAGCCTTAATTGACAAGTAAAATGAAGGAAAAAATAAAATGTTGTATTAATATTCTCTCTGCATTTGCAGTTAAAATTGTAACAAGTAGAGGTTCAAAGGAATCTCTGGGGATGGCGTATATTTGGTATTCCTGTAAAGAGTCAGCTGAATTGGCTCTCAAGGAGATGAATGGCAAGGTGTGTAAAACGTTTTATCCTGCTGAGATGCCCCCCTCAAAGATTTATGATGAACTGTGTATTGTTGCCTGGCTAACACGATCTCCCCTTCAGTTTGTCGATGGCAGGTTCATCGCAGTGATGATTTCTCGGCCCGAAGCACCGACGAAGCACACCAAGTTTGTGCCCTACAGGTTCTAATTAATTAATGATGGCACACCTACTTGACCCAAGGTGATCAAATTTTTTTTTTGTCATTTTTGTTATTAAACTTTTATGGTGTAGCATAAAGAGCTTCTTTCCTTTTTCCCCGTGAGAAAGATTACGATAGGGATTCGTGTTTGAGATCTCGGGCGTGGTTGTAAGATGTTGAAATCCTGAAGGAGGTTTGAGTTTCCCTTCTTGGACTGGCCCGACGGAGAGGAAGGAGCGAACGTATGGTGCTGGGCGCAGCTTGCTGTTTGGGATGGAACCAAAAATAAAATCAGTTGTTTTTCCAAAATGTTCTCTCCCTAGGCTTAAGAAAATGAGGTGCAAGATTAACCCGATCCCGCCATTAAAAGACACAAAATGAAAAGATAAAAATTGTGGGATTCATCCCTTGCGGGTTTGTGGACAAAGTTGGTTTGTGACGTCTCAACGCTGATCTGCAACAGAGTAGTTCAGCACGAAAGAAATTGTTGGAAATAAAATGAAAAAAACTAGCCATTTGTATTAGGTAGTGTCATCCAATCAATGCTAGCTTTGTTGTCCGTCCACCTTCATTGATATAGCTGCGGTTAGCACAACCTAACCACCAGATAAAGCTGCGGTTAGACAAAGTCAAACCGCCAGACCGCACCAGAGGTTGCTTGAGAACTCCGAACACCAGGCCTGACCGCCAACTAGATCTGACCTCAGCAGTCCGCACAACTACCTTAGAAACATTGGTAGACCGCCAAACCGGTTTGCTTATTCAGACCGCCAGACCGAACCTTCACAAGCCAGAGCGCCATCAGAGAATTAATCGCAAGGGCTCTAGTCAACAGACCGCCAAACCTGTCTGCTTGTGCTAGCCGCCAGACCGCCTAACAACACCGGCTCCAACACTGCCAAGCTGCAAAGGACAGACCGCTACTACATATTGTCTGTCCGTCAGTACTGTTCGCCAGGCCTGTCCGGCAGACCGCCAAGAGCTAAACGCTAATGTTGACCGCCAGATCGCCAGACCGCCAAGATCTATCCGACAATTCTGTCCGCCAGACCGCTGTGACTCCTTATGTTTTAACAGTAGTGTTGAAGCCAGGAAAATTCCTAACCTCGAAATAGGATCAAGGCAGCCTAAGGTTACTGATTCTACGGTCCGACATCACAATTCAATTGGCTAGCGAGAGAGAGAGAAAGGAAACTATCTATAAGCACACCCCAAGTTCTCCAGCGGGGAGGTACCACCACGTACCCGGAAGCTTTGAAGAAGCTTCCCCTCCGCAACCAAAAGGCTGGGCGAGGTACTAGGCTGACATGGACTTGGCGAGTATCTACCTGGGGGGACCTCGTCTCTTCCAAAAAGTGTCATTTCCAGTACCCTTGGGGGTCTATTTATAGAGAAATCCTGGGGGGGGGGGGGGGGTAGGCGAGTATCCAGCCTCTGCGAGCGAGTATCTAGGGGTCTGTTTGGCGCAGCTCTGGCGGCTGGAAAATCTCTATTCCAACCGCTAGAGCTGCTTTCAGTCTGTTTGAGACAGCTCCCTGTGAAGAGCTTTTCAAAAATCTGGAGCTGTTTTGCAGCTTTTCAGAAATTTCTCCCTCCCCAGCTTCTGCTCCCGCAAAATAGCTTTCTCTCTCACATGTTTTTGGAAATCTAATGGTTTCTTCAGTTGGAAAATGCTCAGAGGTCGGACGGCCTTCCTCCGGCGATTTCGAGCCCCGGACGGCTTTCCTCCGGCAATTCCGAGCCCCCGACGTCCTTCCTCCGGCGATTCCGAACGCACTTCTGCACAGAACACCCAAACAGTCTGCAGCTTTTCAAAACTGCTCCCCAGAGATCTATTTTAAAACAGCTCTATCCGGACAGCAGCTTTTCAATCCGCCAGAGCTGTCCCAAACAGACCCTAGGTCTACTCGCCCAAACTCGCCCAAACTCGCCTCTGCTCGCCGCAGCTCGCCAAAGCTCGCCGCTGCTCGCCCATGCTCGCCCAAGCTCGCCTCTGCTCGCCCAAGCTCGCCCAAGCTCGTCACTGCTCGCCCAAGCTCGCCTTTGCTCGCCCAAGCTCGCCTCTGCTCGCCCAAGCTCGCCTCTGCTCGCCCAAGCTCGCCCAAGCTCGCCCAAGCTCGCCGCTGCTCGCCCAAGCTCGCCTCTGCTCGCCCAAGCTCGCCTCTGCTCGCCCAAGCTCGCCTCTGCTCGCCCAAGCTCGCCTCTGCTCGCCCAAGCTCGCCCAAGCTCGCCCAAGCTCGCCCAAGCTCGCCCAAGCTCGCCACAGCTCGCCCAAGCTCGCCTCTGCTCGCCCAAGCTCGCCTCTGCTCGCCCAAGCTCGCCTCTGCTCGCCCAAGCTCGCCTCTGCTCGCCCAAGCTCGCCTCTGCTCGCCCAAGCTCGCCTCTGCTCGCCCAAGCTCGCCTCTGCTCGCCTATGCTAGCCACAGCTCTCCCAATGGTCCGCGAATAGCCATTTGCTTGAGTACTTTTGATCTCGACGAATTACGGGTTATACAAGTAGCTTAGGAAACCTACTGAGGTGTCTAGTGGGCGAGCATGTGGCTAGTTGGGACTTTGTTCTCCCCGTTTTGGAGTTTGCATATAATAACTCAGTCACTAGGTCCACTGGGTTGAGTCCATTCCATGTAGTGTCGGGTTACGAACGTAGGAAACCTATCGACCTTGTTCCCAGTCCACTAGAGTCACGCCCTAGCGAATCCGCTGAGTCGTTTGCACGTCATTTGCATGAGTTGCATTAATTGGTCCGCCGACGAATCATTACGAGCAATGAAAATTATAAAACTCATGCAGATATGCGCAAGCGGGAACAAGTATTTCAGGAAGGCGAATAGGTGATGGTGCGAATCCGCTCCCGGAGACTCCCTCTGGGGCCTGCCAAAAAGCTAAGCGTCAAGCGAATGAGCCCCTACTCAGTCATAAGTCGCATTGGGACGAACGCCTACAAGCTTGATATCCCTGCAAGTATGGGTATCCATCTGATACTTAATGTTGAAGATCTGACGACATACTGCGAGCCTCGCAAGTATGTGGACCCAAGTAGAGGGGCCCCCACCCACCCGCACCTCCACTCCCGCTGCCTTACCACCCACACGGTCCACCCACGTCTGTTGACCACCACAACTTACCCATTTCCGACACCCACTCACTTAGGTATTCGTCATCTTTGGTTTCACCCACGGCTCAGTTGATCGCACTGAGATCCACCACCTGTAAGTTGAGCGTTGAGAGCATTACAGAGATCAGATCCCACCAGTTCGTTCCTACCACGGACGGACCTCTATGTCGTTACTTAGTACACTGACAAGACCGCCCAGATGCTGATGATACCTGGACACTACCAGCAGAGCTTGATCGGCTCCCCCCTGGATTTCGACTTCAGTATGACTGTCTCCATTCATCGGAGATAAAGACTTTTCAGTCGGGGGAGTTGATTAGGATCCATCAGAGCATTCACCAGGAGGTGTTTGCCGCAAGGTGGGACCTACGCTCGTGTACTCGCCAACATTATTAAAGGCGCAAGGCGCATCGAGGCGCAAAGGGGTCTTAGAGCCTAAGTGCAAGGCACAAGGCACAGGCGCGCGCTCAAAGAAGGCAATGCGCAACCAGATTTATTTTAAATAATCAGCATCAAACATCTGTTCATCTTCTTGAACAAATTCTTCATATATTCTACTCATTAATTTGTTCATTACTATCATTTATATCTCTTAAAAATAAAATCAATAGTCACTTGCATCATATTTAAGTCTCAACGATTGATTATGTTTCAAAATCACTAAATCATATAAAAAATATTCTGTTCTTGCATTAAATGTTTTTTTTTTTGAAAAAAGGTTTACAACAAAAATCACATGCAGACGCGTCTTTAATGTCCAAAGGCGCAAAAAAGGCGCACGAAGGCGCAAACCTCTGATCCTAGTGAGCCTGGAGCCTTAGGCGCGCGCCTTTAACAACATAGGTACTCGCGCAGGAGGACTTGATCGGATCGCCAATCCGACTCTACGGATGGGTCTAGATCCGCGTCGCGATTCAACTTCATATATTATTTTATTATTTTTTGCATTTATTTTGATGTATTTTGGTTGCCCACCTTCGACCAATCATAGTCGTGGATTGTGGTATGCCATAGTTGTCTCTTTATTATAAATAGTGTTATGGGTTGTTTTTAAGTCATTGCAGATTTTGGAGAGTTTATTCCCGGAATTCCGCGATCCTCTCACTATGCTGACTCTGTGAAACACTAGGTGACGACTTCTAGTCGTGTATCTTCCTCCCTACGATTTTCCCAAACCCTATACACACTTTTTTCCCTCCAACCTCTCTACCGATGTCCCAAACCACTCCCACAGCTGGTTGTTTGCCGTCCCTCCCTCTCCACAACAGCCGACCATTCCACTGCCCCTAATCCCAGTCGCCGACCATTCCCCCACCCCAACCACCATCGCCGCCTGCCCCTCCACCTTATGAAGCCACCGCCGCCCCCCTTTCCCACCTACAGCAGTCGGGCTAATGTCCACCGTCGTCCGATTTGCCTCCATCGCCCCCTTCCGTAGAACCACCTCCAATCACCCCCTCCTCCCTAAATCCGCCCAGATCCGGGCAGTCCAGCCCAGACCCAGCCCTCTCCCTTACCCGCCCCACATCCTATAGCCCGGATCTGCTCCAAATCACCGGACCCATCCTCCCTTCACCCGGATCCACCTCTATATAGCCGGATCTACTCATTTCCGGTCAGATTCCGGTTCCCACCGCCGAATTCAGCCGCCTACATTGTCACCCCGCCTTCGGTTCCACATTGGATCGCTGTCAAAACGCTTCTGTCTCCGAAATCTCCCTTGCCTGGGACAGCCCACTACTTGGTGAGTTTTTTGTTGTATTGGACGATTATTTTTAGCCTTTTGTTATTGGACTGGATATTTTATTTTGCTTGGATATATTGCCTGTGCAAAGATCGTCTCGAATCGCTTGTGACTTACAGATATGACTCCTTTGCCGCACATTCTGCCTTGACCCTCCGAGCGGAGGAAAGTCATTAAATGTTTGCTAAACTGAATGCTCTTTCCTCTTTTTAATATTATTGTGAGTTAAATATTTATTGCTCGTATTAATTTGTTGTCGTCATCGACAGACGCATTGCATATAGGGTAGGGATTAACGTGTCAAGTCTGCATTTCCCTCACTAGTAGTCTTGGATTGATGCACCCATTAGTCTAATCTACATCAAAAGCGAATTCAAATTCAAATCCAAGCCTGAAATCAAATTCAAATCTAGGACTCTAGGACGAATCCGAATTTGAATCTAAATCTATGCATTCTATGATAAATTTGGATTCGATTGAATAGCTTCGATTCCCCTAATATTCATGTGAAGTTGTATGAGTGATTTTCTTGGATTTCTACCGTGTTATAAATCATGTGATTCCGGATACTCTAAAAAATAACCAATGTGGGTAGCAACGACCGAAATTATCGTTTCCTAATCCTAGCACCTCTCTCAATTGATCTGAATACACCGTTATATATGGCAAAATGAAAGAGGGAAGAGAAAAGATCAAGCTTTACTGAGACAATAAGGCACCATTGAGCTAGGGATGGATGCTCGCGATAATTCTGCTCGAGTTAGATATATATATGGTTAAGAAATTTTGAGAAAATCTTGGACATGACCTATATATTGTTTAATTGCTTTTAGAATCAACATCTCCCTTGCACTCATAGATTTTTTTTATTTGGTGTCTTTCGTCGGTTGGTGTGCTCGCCGCTTACTCTTACCATTTTTTATAGGATATTTATGATTATTGGAGCATTGGATTTGGGACATTTGTGGAGAGTGGGGTTACTCTCTTGAGTAGTTAGATTATGTTGCTAGCTTTTGTATGGAATGACATTTTATTGATGACATCTCCCTTGCACTCTTAGATTATTTTGGTGTCTTTGCTCTTACCATTTCTATAGGGTGTTTATGATTATTGGAGCATTGGATTTGGGACACATGGGAGGAGTGGGGTTACTCTCTTGAGTAGTTAGATTATGTTGTTAGCTTTTGTATGGAATGACATTTTATTGATGTAATTGTAAGAAAGATCTTATTATTTTTATTTCGAGAAACATAAACATTTCGAGGCTACGGTCGTGACAAGGCGTTATTCTAGAGTGAATATCTTTAAGTTTTAACCATGAGTTTTTCGTAAGATTATTGTAGGGATTTTTGCGACATAAAACTTGTAAATTATTGGTTAAGTGATTTGAGCGCTTGCTAATATTTTCTATTATATGTCACAAAGATTGTTATTAGGAGCATTCTCGAATATCACCAATAAATGATCGATCTTTCATTCATGTCAAAATTGTTCATAGTTCTAATTCTATCATAATTATTTGTTTTTTTATTTTATGTTCTTAAAAATGAAGTTATTTCTATATGTTGCATGTTCAAACTCACTTTTTTAATCATGTTATAGGCTCCATTTGGCGTGGTGGTGGCAGTCGTGGTGGTGGCGGTTGTGGTCTCGCCTAACGAATTACATCTACTTTTATGTTCAAAACTAGTAATCTTTTTTGGTGGAGGTCATAACCAATGTCATGCCAAACATACATTTTATGACAATGAGGTTTTTTTCCAAACTCATTGTTGCAAAACCACCACACCATTTCTTCTAAGTTTTTAAAATGGCTCTACTGAGATCATTGGTTGAGTGCAAGCACCTCCAGACGCCCGACGGGCTTCACCATCGAAGACATAACGTCTTCTCTGCTAGACTGCACTGCCCAAATAGCGTAACCACTGGTCCACCATCTCCAGCAACCACAGACTACAAATTCTTCGGCATGCACTCAACCAAGAAAATTCGTTCATCTTACAGGGAAGAACATGTGGTTTTTCATCAGGGATACTACAGGGTTCACGGAGTCGGAAGAACCACCGCCGCACACCACCAAAGAAATTCCACTTGAGAAAACACGATTATTATTTCGTCTCACTTCTATAATATCCCCTTTCAGGGTTGTTAGAACTAGTTTTCGCAAAGAAACTTGAACGAAAATCCAACACCGAGAGAAAACCAATTTAAGTTTGAATGCCCGGAACTTAGACGTGACAATAACAATAATTATGACCATTGTAATAAAAAAGAAAACTACTTTTTAAAAAATATAAAAGCGAATGAAGTTCCTTGGCGAGATGCCGGATATTCACGAATGACAATTCATAATCATTGCGTTCATGACCATCTCCTGCTCAATTTCATACAATTTTTCGTGATTCCACTCTCATACTCGCCTTGCATATTACCCGGTACCGTCCTCAATATGCAGACCGCCCATGATTACTCTCAATTTGATGCCCTTTTGCAAATTAAACAAATATTTTAGTGAGTAGGAGAACACGAGCTGAATACTTGGAAGATAAAGGGAAGGACAATAGAAGAACATTCTAGAAGGAGAGAAGCTAGAGGAGAGACGGAGAATGAAAGACATAGAAGGGATTATTCATTACTTGTTTTCTTTCCTATAGCCCCACAGCCCTGTTTATGTTTTCATTCCATTGAAGCTGAACCGGTATGATCGGCCTGAACCGGTTCAGTTGAACCGTTAGAGTTTTGGTAGTGCTTTCACAAACCATCACAGGAAAACAAGATAAAAGACAAGTGAAAACACAGCCATCAGTCCCTAAAGAATCAGTCTCGTCACATTGGAAGCATTAGGGCTAAAAACAAAGCCATGAAATGACGGTGAAGAGCGCATGAGCGCGCCGAGCCCGCCCCAGTGGCCGGAGAAAAGCTGCCGGCCGGCGTGTTTGTGCTCAGAACCACCACGACCCAATCTCCTTCATCGGCGAGCCCAGCACCGGCGAACTTGCTGTCGTTGAGATTGCTGTTGTACTGCGACTTAGTGTAGTTGGACAGCACGAGATCGGGGTTAAGGCCGGGAACGCAGGCAGGCATTATGGCGGCATCCCGGGTCACCGTCGCATTGAGATGGCATTGGCTCAGAAAGTCCGGAAAGTTTGGGAACTGCTCCTCGGTGCCGGGGACGGTGTTGGCGCCCGTTGTGTTGGTGCATGGCTGGCCTTTGAATTGCCCGGCGAGTTGTTCGGCCAAGCAGTCGGCGTTGTCGTTCTCGGTTAGAGATGGTAGGTTGAGAGATGCTCTGTAGGCATTGATGCCTTTGAGAAGGTTCGATGAGATTTCTGCGAGGCGTCCGAAAAGGGATTATATTTGGAAATTGACAAAACATGGAAGAAAATTTTCAGAAATTTTTTGCGCGAAGGCACGCTTTTCGGCTGCCACCGTAAGGCCAAGCATGTTGGGGGTCGGGTGTGGCAGCCATCGTTGAAGCGCGAAACAACGAAACATGCTAACATGGTATTCACAAACTCTCGATTTTTGGTTCGTTGGGGGCACAACTCTGACGCAATGCCAGGCTGGAGCCCCCGATCTCAGCCTAACTGGCGTGGTGGTAGGCCTCGCCGAACGCAGTTGCGCCGCTCGACCACTTGGGTTGCCTCTGTCTCTCTCTGCCCGGCGCCGCACAGGAGCGCCAACCGCCAAACAAACATCCCCTTACTCTGTGCCTAAAAGACATGGCGGTGTCATTATGTTGGTGGCAGTTGTGGTGCGAAGATGCTTACGACAATGGGAGATGGAAGCGGCAGAGGGGGTTGGGGTGTGAAGAAAGCTGGGAGGTAGAGCTCCCAAGTTACATAAGGGTATGGGCCAAAACTATACTAAAATTACATGTGCGCAGCCTAGACGAATACTCTCACCATGCGTGCCTTCGAATGAGCGCACAGACGGGTCGAAAAAGATTATGTGAGTTGGTCAGTATCGGCTGTCAATGAGAAATGTTTGGAGAGGGGTGTAAATAGTGTATTTGGAGGTTCTAATATTAATGCTGTAATAGCCGAAATTAATATCTATTTAAATCACATTAGTTCACATTCACCCTAGACTTACCCTACCCTCTTGGTTCAGCTTTATTTTCTTGACTCAAGTGAAAAAACGATAGATCTCATATGCGATAATGGCAATGCTCAGGTTTTTGCTTGACCGGTGAAAATAAGTCCCTCAAAACGAAGCCTTAGTCTTTATCTGGCCAGCTATATGATCTATTCCATCTGAGAAGATGCCCAAAGTCAAATTCATTTGTGACATCCACCTCAGGCTTCTGGCGAAATCCATCAACAGGTCCAGATCTGTCTCCAATCATGGCTAGCCCACACCACCAACCCTTCTTCCTCGCCCACACCGGCCGCTCCCCCATATTCCCTCTTCATCCAGACCACTAGGAAGCGATCTCACAAATCCTATCTCGGCAACTTGATCAACTTCCTCCCTCTTCCCTCCCTCGACCCCACCCCTTCAGATGGCAGAATGGTCGCCTCCAACATTCTTCTTGAGAGGCACACCAACAGGAGGGATATCAGCGATATCTCCTTTGCCAGCTGCGATGGTTTGATCTGTCTCCGTGATGAGATCCGCGAGACGATCTAGCCGGGAGGCCGCGACAACTGCCACTACGTCATTAATCCTCTCACGGACTGCCACATCGACATGCCCAAGCCAAGGATCCCTGGAGGTCGCCTTATAAGACTCTACTTGCACATGTCGAGAGGCGAGTACCATATGATCTGTAGAATAAGAAACAACATCATCCATAATATGGTAGATGTGATTGCGCTTGGTGGAGAATCATGGAGGACGATTCATCTCCCTCCCAAGAGGGAAGTGTCATGTGTCAATCTCTATAGATTTGAAAGGAAATCTATAATGATTTGTTTTTTACTTCTTTGAAAAATTCAATGTATATGTGGCTCTCGTGTTTGACACGCCAAAAAAGAAGTTCAAACTGATGCCTCTGCATGTGATGGATACACATCGGTTACAGACAACAACCTAGTTTACTTGGGGGAAGAATTAGGGTTCTTGATCATTAATAGAGAGCTGAGCTGGCTGTTTGAGATGAGCGTTAACAATTAGGTTTTTAAAGATCATAAGACCGGTGAATGGGAGAAGATGCATTCTATGAGTTATTCCGGTATGGTTGATTTCGTGTTTAGCCACACGATTGAGAACAAGGCTTTTTTCGTTGAGTAGTTGGTTGTTTTTTAAAGGATAAAATTTTCCTTTTTTACCTTCGCATATGGTTTTGCTTGACCTAAATTCCCTGAAATACCGCGTGAAGGAAATCACAGTTCCTAAGGATAGGATAATGGATAGGCATATGCTTCTGCACAAAGAGACCCTTGTCTCCTATGATTTCTTTCGAACCAGATGAAAAGAGCGGCCACTCGAGTCAACTCTCAACGAATATATGCATCTTCTGAATTCCTCTTTCGGTATGATAAAAAGTTAGCCTTCAAAAGTTTCTTAGAGGCCCATTCGGTTGGAGGAAATTAAGATCTACCTAGAAATTGGAGGTCCAATTCCAATAAAAATGGACCTTTCAATAAAAGATTACTAATAGAAGGAATCATAGGAGTCGAGGGTCGGTAAGAAAGGAAAATTTTGTCCTTCAAAAAGGAACAACCAACTCCTTGACGAAAAAAACAATGCGCCCAACCGTGTGGATATACAGGAAATCAATCACACTGGAACATCTCACATAATGCATCTTCTCTCATTCATCTGTCTCATGATCTTTCAAAACCGATATGTCAACGCTCAGCTCAAACGGTCGGCTCAGCTCTCTGTCAATGATCGAGAATCCTAATATTTTCCGCATGTGAACTAGGCTGATGTACGTAAACCGGCGCGTGTCCAGTACAGACAAAGACATGTGTTTGAACCCTTCTTCTGTGGTGTCAAACACAAGAACCATATACGCGTTGAATTACTCTAAGAAGTCAAAAACAAACCAATATAGATTTCCTTTCAGAACTATAAGGATTGGAACGCACGACACTTAACTCTCTTCAGAGGGAGATGAATCATCCTCCATGATTCTCCACCAAGTATGATCACATCTACCATATTATGGATGACGTTCTTGCTTTTTCTCCAAATCAGACAATACTCACTTGTTGGCGGGTGCCAGTATTGTCCCATGAGGAGACCTTCAGGGATCATTAGCTCGTGCACGTTGATGTGGCAGCTAATGAAAGGATTAATGATGTGGTGGCAGTTGTCGCGGGCTCACAACTCGAGCGTCTCACGGATCTCATCACGGAGGCAGACTAGACCATCGTAGCAGGCAAATGCGACATCCCTCATGTTACAACGCCTCCGGGAAGAAAGCTGGAGACGACAATTCTGCCAGCGGGGGAGAGAAGACGAAGGAAGTTGATCAAGCTGTCGTGATAGGATTCGTGTGATCGCTTCTTAGTGGTCTGGATGAGGACAAAATATGATTCTGCCATCCAAAAAAACCGTGAGAATTGCCCAGGAGAAACCCGCCTGCCCGTGTGCCCCCCCATCCCCCAGCCCAGTTCTGGGTCAATGGCCTTAACAGAAGTCAACTAAAGAAGGCCGGGCATATGCTTGATTTGGTTTTAACAGTTTTGAGATTTGTGTTTTGCATCTGCTTGATTCAGTGGGGCGACAGAGATCAAAGAAAAGGCAAAGAAATCTGGCTCCACAGGACCACCCCACTCCAAATCGACGAGCATTCAATTCCTAGATTTGTGCTAGCTAGTAGCGAGCTCCCCCCACTTGATCCAGAATTAACTTCAAACCAGATCTCGATGGATCAGACCCTCCCAAATCATCGTTTAGTTCCAACAAATTTGAACTGGAGAAAGCCCTAATTTCTGTAATCGGGCGGGGAAGAAGAAGCCGACGCGAAGCAAGTAGATCTCGTTGAAATGAACAGAAAATCAAAGCCCCAGCAGCCGATTCGAAAAGAGAAATGGGGAGAGGAGTTACCGTCCGATCTGATGGGAGGAACGAGGACGGCGGGGAGGAGAAGCAGTAGGTAGATCAGCGAAGCCATTGTTACAAGATCAAATGCCCTTCCTTCTTCTTCCTCCTCCTCCTCCTCCTCCTCTTTGAATCTAGGGTAAGAAACGAATCGCCGAGCTGTAAGTGCAGAAAATCACTTTCGCAGATAATTCCTTGGAGTTGAAGTTATGCCGCTAGGTGATCCGGAAGTAAGCGGGAGTTCACAAATCACTATCGCAGTTGGTGCCGTTGGTTACAATTGAAGAGTTCTGAAGGGGAACTTTTAATAAATTTGCAGAGGATTTCAAAAACTGAACAAATAATAATTATTATAACAAAAATAATAATTTATAATTTTATACGGTTTTTTTTTTCATCTTTTGAATTACTCTATTTTGACATTTTTGTATCCCAGATTTTTTTTAAATTGGCACTTTGCACCACATGACTGAAATTTAAGGGGTATTTAGGTTCGAGCATCACTCAAAATGCTCATTTTAGTACTCTGCACTCCAAATTATCTTATTTTGGCTATTTATAAAGTGTCAAATTGAGTATTTTGGGTGGTGTTCGGGCGTAAATATCCCTTAGGTGCAAAATATCAAAATAGGGTAACTGGGGGTGCAAAGTGCCAAAATGCCAATTTTATACTTTATATATTATAAAAATGTGTGATCTAAAAATAATCTCAAGTAAATGCCTCATTTACTTAATTATCATAGTTATTGGGGACTTTGGCACTAAGCATTTTTTAATTAGAAGGTTTTTGCCTATTGCATTTTAAATATTTTATATTTTATATTTTGCAGCTCTTAAAGCCTTTAATATTTATATTTTGTGTTTTGAAAAATCACTGAGAACTGTATAAATTGTTAATATTAAAGCTTTTGGGAATACAAAATATTAAAATTTAATATTTAGATGCAATATGTAAAAAATATATGCTTTGAGAATGCTTAGTACCAAACATCATTGTTATTCAATTTTAATCCTCTTGATCTTGGGATCAAGCCAAATATTAGGGTGACAAAATTTTATGTAAATATAGCTGATGTGCACAGGATCCCACCCGTGGGGCGTGAGCAATGTGTCGTAATGTCGCTCGAGTGAGGCGTGGATGCCCTAATTTTCACACACCTCTCATGAAGATGACACATGCACACACACTATTAATAATAAGACATAAATACATAAATCAGTTTCTAAACTTTAGTAAATAGATCCCCAAAATTTCAAACTAGGTTGATGTCAATAGTATGACTAGAAATAATTCAGTGCACACGAACACATACAGCAACCAACATTTCTCAAAATATCACATGCACCAAGTAAGGTTTCATTCGGGGCGGCATTTTCACGTCGATACGGGAGCAAACGCCGCCGCACGGTGGGAAAACAAACGGGCGGCGTCTACTCTTGCTGTGCCTTATCCCGTCTCCCCCTGAGGAACGGAGCGAAACTCTTTGTTTTGAAACCCTGCCTCCTGTTATTTTTTTGATGCTTTACTGGACCGGTCCAGCTGGACCGGTCCAGTTATGTTTTATTATATATACTTGCACAGGAAGAGAAGGCAGTAGGCATGAGCCCGATCTTTTATTTTTCCTAAACCTAAAACTCAGCGGCGGCTGCAAGAACGGAAAAGGGAGAGGAGCAGCGATCGAGGGCCTTCTTCTCCGGCGGCGGCGGCGGGATCCGGCGGTAGATCTCGGGCTCTTCTTCTCCGGCGACCGAGGAAGGAGAGGCGGGCTTCATTCCGAGGAAGGAGCGGCGGGCGAGGCTGAAAGAGGAGCAGCGATCGTGGCTAGGAGGAAGGTCGGGAGCGGCGGCCGAGGCTCATCCCGAGCTCGGCATCAGTGATCTTGGAGATCCGGCGGCTAGATCGGCTAGGAGTGCCAATCTTGGGTTCTTCTCCGGCGACAGCGGCGGATCCAGCGGCGGCAAGCGGAGGTAGATCCTACAGGCGAGCAGTGATCGACGGAGGCGGCGAAAGATTGATCGGGGTTCCGATCTAGTGCACGGCAGCGGCAACGACTCCATCTCCGGTATAGGAGAGGGGAGATCCACGGCAGCGGCGGGTGCGGGTTTCTTTCTTCGGCGGCTCCGGCGATCCAGCGGCGGCTCCGGCGATCCAGCGGCGGCGGCGACTCCGGCGGTGAAAGAGAGCATAAGGCTGCGGTTCCTTCGTCTTGAAGAGTGCAGCGGCTTTCTTGGCCGGACGGCGGCAGCGCGCTAGGGGAGTTTTTCTTCCCTCTTTCTTGTTCTTGCTTTTCCTATTCTAGGTTAGTGTCGATCCGAAAGGATCGTTGAGTGATCTGTGTTGTAATAGAACCTCTATTTTGTTTAGTGGATCCGGCGCGCTCTCCCCGTGGACGTAGGAGCTTAACTCCGAACCACGTATATCTCTTGTCGTCTGTGTTGATATTTTGTGTTTTGGAATCTCGTACTTGTATCCTTCCGAGGATTGTTTGGTGCGCGCCATTATTTGCTCAAATTTTAGCTTCCGTTGCTATTGTCCGCGACGAGTTCCGTACTCGCGGGCCGGTGCCAATTGCACAACAATTGGTATCAGAGGGAGGTTCGACCTTCAGACTAGTGAGCAAATTCAATGGCGGCCAAATTCGAGGTTCCAAAATACGATGGGCGGATCGATTTCGGTCTTTGGCAAAAGCGCATAAAGGCCGTACTCGTTCAGCAGGGTCTTCACAAGGCACTCTTTGGAAAGGAGAAGGCCAAGGTGAATGACGGCGACGAGTGGGATTAGCTGGACCTCAAGGCCATCAGCACCATACAGCTGTATTTGGCAGACGAGGTCATGTACAACGTTATCGAGGCGGAAACTACGGTAGATTTGTGGAGGAAGCTCGAGGAGCTCTACATGTCTAGGTCGCTCACGAACAAGCTGTACGTGAAGAAGCAGTTGTACAGCTTGAGGATGTCCGATGGCGCGCAACTGTTGGATCATTTAAATGTGTTCAACAAGTTGGTATCCCAGTTGCGCAGCATGGATGTGAAGGTCGAGGAGGAAGACCAGGCTCTTCTCCTCTTGTCCTCACTCCCGAGGTCGTTCGATCATTTAGTCACTACCATATTGTATGGGAAGGATACACTTAAGATGGAGGAAGTTGTGACGATGCTTCTCTCTAATGAGAAGAGGAGCAGTTCCGGATCGAGTGCGAGCGAGGGTCTGCTCGTGTAGAGCAGAGACCCATCCCGAGGTAGATCGAGAGGGGGAGGCAAGGAGGATGATCGACCTAGGTCCAGGGGTAGGTGTCATTACTGCAAGGAGGAGGGGCATTGGAAGGCCAACTGCCCAGTGAGGAAACTCAAGGGCAAAGAGCCTGTGCCTCAGCAGGCTGCAGTGGCATCAGAGTGCGTGAGCGATGACGACGTTCTACACGTTTCATAGAGTCACGATGTGGTAGTCGGGACCTCAGATTCCTGGATCATGGATACAGGATGTTCGTTCCACATGTGCCCGAACATTGAATGGTTCTCCAGTATTAGGCACTGTAGAGGTGGTCGTGTTCGGATGGGGAACCAGTCAGAGTGCGAGATATCAGGAGTCAGGAGCATCAGGATTAGGATGTTCGATGGAGTGGTTAGGACTCTCACCGACGTTCAGTATGTGCCTGAGTTGAGGAAGAGCTTGCTTTCTCTAGGCACTCTGGAGGCTGTCGGGTATTCTTATACCAGTAGCAACGAGTATTTGGAGGTCAGGAGAGGCGCGCAGATAGTCTTGAGAGGAGAGCGTTTTGGATCGCTCTATAGACTTATTGGCACCACGATTGCCGGGGGAAATGTGAGGAGAGAGGTCGGACCGTCTCTCGAGCTACAGGATACGGTAGCATATGCATTTCAGGCGATCTCCTCAGGTCGCGGTTCCTTTGATAGGGCTTTAGAGAGCGGAGACCGTTCTCAGCGAAAGGCTAGGAAGGACCAGCGGAGGAGCAGGGCAGGATTCGTGGCAAGGGCGTGTGCGCAGAGAGAGGACCTTGGCAGAGGTAGAGTTTTCGCAGCCGTAGATGAGACGGGTAGAGAGTCATCTCAGGAGTACCCAGACATCGTAAGAGGAGCCGTCAGGCTCAGAGGTCTCACCAAGGAACTTAGGATCACTCAGGAGAAGGTGGAGTTGCACAGTGAGAGTTCGAGTGCGATTCGTCTTGCAGTAGACCCGGTCTATCGTGCAAGGACGAAGCACGTCGGCGTGCGTCACCGGGAGTTGAGAGAGTTCGCTCGAGGTGGAGGCGTTATGTTACGGGAGAGTCCTACGGAGGAATGCGTTGCAAGCATGCGAGAGAAATCAGTGAGGCGAGTCAAGTTTGACTTGACTCAGACTGATGCACGTTGATCGTGCCGGCCCCAGGGAGAGGGGGCTTGTAGTCGCCAGTAGGGGTCTGTGTGTTCTAGGCGGTATTAGTGTTCGTGAAGCATCAAGGTGGAGATTGTTATTTTTTTGATGCTTTACTGGACCGGTCCAGCTGGACCGGTCCAGTTATGTTTTATTATATATACTTGCACAGGAAGAGAAGGCAGTAGGCATGAGCCCGATCTTTTATTTTTCCTAAACCTAAAACTCAGCGGCGGCTGCAAGAACGGAAAAGGGAGAGGAGCAGCGATCGAGGGCCTTCTTCTCCGGCGGCGGCGGCGGGATCCGGCGGTAGATCTCGGGCTCTTCTTCTCCGGCGACCGAGGAAGGAGAGGCGGGCTTCATTCCGAGGAAGGAGCGGCGGCCGAGGCTGAAAGAGGAGCAGCGATCGTGGCTAGGAGGAAGGTCGGGAGCGGCGGCCGAGGCTCATCCCGAGCTCGGCATCAGTGATCTTGGAGATCCGGCGGCTAGATCGGCTAGGAGTGCCAATCTTGGGTTCTTCTCCGGCGACAGCGGCGGATCCAGCGGCGGCAAGCGGAGGTAGATCCTGCAGGCGAGCAGTGATCGACGGAGGCGGCGGAGGATTGATCGGGGTTCCGATCTAGTGCACGGCAGCGGCAACGGCTCCATCTCCGGTGTAGGAGAGGGGAGATCCACGGCAGCGGCGGGTGCGGGTTTCTTTCTTCGGCGGCTCCGGCGATCCAGCGGCGACTCCGGCGATCCAGCGGCGGCGGCGACTCCGGCGGTGAAAGAGAGCATAAGGCTGCGGTTCCTTCGTCTTGAAGAGTGCAGCGGCTTTCTTGGCCGGACGGCGGCAGCGCGCTAGGAGAGTTTTTCTTCCCTCTTTCTTGTTCTTGCTTTTCCTATTCTAGGTTAGTGTCGATCCGAAAGGATCGTTGAGTGCTCTGTGTTGTAATAGAACCTCTATTTTGTTTAGTGGATCCGGCGCGCTCTCTCCGTGGACGTAGGAGCTTAACTCCGAACCACGTATATCTCTTGTCGTCGGTGTTGATATTTTGTGTTTTGGAATCTCGTACTTGTATCCTTCCGAGGATTGTTTGGTGCGCGCCATTATTTGCTCAAATTTTAACTTCCGTTACTATTGTCCGCGACGAGTTCCGTACTCGCGGGCCGGTGCCAATTGCACAACAGCCTCCCCCCTCCAGCTCCAAATGACAACTAAGCCTAAAGTCTCGGAACATAAATCTTGAAAGGCGGAAGATATTGATTTTTAAGAATTGAATTTCTATCTAATATCAATACACTAAAAAACAAGTCAATAACATTGGATCACAAAGACGCCATTTGACGCGTTGTTTTTGCTCCGATGAGTTTAGATTAAAACATTACCAGTATGGAATGCTTGTTTGGCATAACAACGGTGATGACCATGAAAAAAAAGCTACCTTTGAACATAAAAGTGGATGAAGTTTCTTCTTTCGGTGAGGTTTTCGGTGGGGTCCGGTGGTTATGCATGACAATTGAGATATACAAGTAAAATAAAGCACTATACAAATCATATTAACGCACCAAAATTGATTTCATAAACTATGTAATGAAATTCATCTTAGCACAGTAAAATAGTGTAATATGCAGCCTGATTTTTATGGCATACATTAACTACACTCTAACCAGTGTCACTGCAATATACAGTGTCATGGTGATGAGAATAAAAAAAAATTTCACCACCGCCCTAGCCCCCAATCAGAGCCTAAATTTACCCGCATTGATTTTAATCATGATAAAATTAGACAATAATTATATGCATGCTCACTTTGGTTATGTGCAGGACATGTAATTTCATAACGGTTACGTGCAGGGTAGGCCTATACAAGCTCATCATTTACTAAAAATGACCTGCATTTATTCTTGGACTGTATATAACTAAATATGACCTGCATATAACATGACCATTTTACTTTAGGTATATTTATGGGTTTCATTTATGATTTATCTATAGATTTATTTATTTATTTATTTGAAGCACAAAAAATACACTAGAACAGGCGAGCTTATTCCGTCCGGGTTCCGGAGCGACCGAAGTGCTGGCACGGGACCTCGCTCGACCTTCACCTCACCTTTGCATTCTTTTTGTTTTCCCTCTCTCTGAATTCCGTCCATTGATAGCTCCATGCGAAAGTGAGACCTCGTTAGATATTTCGGAATGGAGCCAGGTCAGAATAATCTACTGGAGCAGATATTACATTTTGCCGGTGGCCGATTTCCACACTCTGTCAATCTCATCATATACATCGGCGGTCGGAAGCTCGAATCTACAACAGGGACACGTGTTGCGCATCCGAAGCCACTCGAGAATACATCTCCAGTGGAACGGATGCCCGCACGGCATCGCGCCTCCTCCGGCGATCTCCTCCCCGCATATCGCGCACTCCCCCGCCTCCGCAACGGCCAGAGACATCACCGCCGCGGCAGCAGCGGCGCCTCCGGCCTTCTCCGTATCCCGCGCCGTCTCGGCCAGCCGGCGGCACTTAGCGGCGGCGTCTAAATGCGGAGCCAGGACCGGCCACCACCCGACGCCGAGCCCGGCGGGGCGCAGCGTGGCGGAAGCGAGGCGGCGGGAGATCATGGCCCGCCAGTCGATGCAGCGGTCGGCAGGCACCGCCGCCGACGGATCGTAGGCGTCGCACATGGCGAGGAGGAGGATGGCGGCGTCGAAGTCGCGGAGGCGGAGGCTGTCGGGGCGGCTTAGAGGGGAGAGGAGGAGGGAGAGAGAGCGGAGGAGGAGGCGGGAGAGGAGGAGGGTTTTGCCGGCGAAGGAGAGGGATCGGAGGTGGGAAATTGTGAGGGAGAATTGTGGGGGGCAAGTGAGGAGGAAACAGAGGCGGCGCTGTCGGAGTCGGAGGTCGACGGTGAGGGAGTGGAGCGGCGGTGCTCGGGCGGGATTGAGCCTGAGAAGTGCTGCCATGATGGATTCGCCGGCGGCGGACTCCATTACCATACATACACAGCGGGGATTGGGGATCTGAAGAAGATGAATGTGAGGGGGGAGTGCTGGCCGGAGAGCGAACGGGGATAATTAACGTGAGTGGAAGGGATTGTCGTGTTGCGCTTTTTATGATTCCGATGGAAGGAGATATTATGGGCGGAGGGATTGCAGGGGCGGCGGCCCCCATGATTGAACATGGAGAAGAAGAAGATGGGGGACTGTGTCTCGTGGGCTGTCGACGGAGCCCCCCCCCAGTTTTGTCTCATGAACATTTTTTGGACGGTTTAGATCTAAGTCAATCTGTCAACTATTAATCGGTGGTTCGGATCAACTTGAGCTCGAGATAGGATCGAGACGCCGTTTGGCCGGGTGATGGCGGCCGTGAACATGATGATGGCTATGAACCGCCGTTCGTGATCGCCTGGTCGCGGGATCTCACCGAAGCAAAAATGTCACGCCAAACGGAGCATTAATCAACTTAAAAGTAACTTGAACTATGTATACTTGGGGGTGCGGGTTGGGTTGAGCCGACTCGTTAGCCCAATCAGTCGGTATTGAAGTCGGGAAAATTCCTACTCCAAATGTTCGGATCTAAGTGTAGCGTAAGGTTACTGATTCTGCGGTCGAACGACACAATTCGGATGGTTAGAGTAGAAGAGAGAAAAGTGTACAAGCACACCTCAGGTGACTCGGGAGGGAGGTTCCATCACGTACCCGAAAGTTTGGGAGAAACTTCTCATCCGCAACCAAAAAATTGGGTGAGGTTCGTGGAAGACACAAATTTGGCGAGTATCAAACGTGGAGGGTCCCTGCCTCTTCCAACGTGTTATTCCTGGTACCCATGAGGTTCTATTTATAGACAAAATCCCAGGGGTGCGAGAATTCATAGCTCTATGAGGTTGCTACTCGCGCAAGCAAATCTTTGTTTGCTTCTACTCGCCCAAGCTTATCTCTGCTCGCCCAAGCTCGCCTCTGATCGCGCAAGCTCGTCTCTGCTGGACCAATTACGACTTATACAACCGACCTATCACAGACTTGTCCCCTTGACAACGTCGTGTGCGGCTTTAGCTCCTTCCCGCGCCCTTCGCAGCTAGCTAAGTCAGCCTCCGTCAACACTTGATTGTGAAAAGATGAGAAGATAGTACTTAGAAGGAGTGAACGAGAGAGCAAGAGAGTAAGAATGTGTAAGAGAGCTTTATTACTCGAATTGTTTGGTGGTTACAAATGAGGGGGTTCTCCCCCTTATATAGTCCCCAAAAGGGTTTCCCTCCAAAGGAAGGAAGGGTCTAGATTACTCTATATTCATCTATGTATCTACTTCTTTCAAAAATATTATAAATTAATCTCTATGTACAAGAATGTCCTCCAAAATTCTAGATTTCTCTAGAAATCTCCAGAAATTGTCCCAAATAGAGCCTTAAGTAAATATTCCCCAAAAACTAGAAAATAGTTAATATAATGAATTTAGGTAATTAATATTAGGGCTCGATGCATTTTAATGCCATTCATGATGTAAAATCTTATATGAGATATATTTATAAGGGGTACCAATGAATTCGAATTTAGGACATAAATGACATAATTATTTCGTAAAAGTTATTAATTAGATTTGAATTTAGCATTTTGATATTTATAATTTATATATGTATTTATGTGCTAATTATAAACTTATAAATAATTTGTGAGTAAAAATGTGGAGAGAAATTTTCCGAAGCCGAATTAAAAATGAATTCAACCGTTAAATTTTGGGCATCTTGATTCGATTTACCTTTCTTAAAAAACTTGTTTTTTTAATTTTTTTAACCCAATGAGTGGGGCTACACAGATGGGGCCATATGTGGGCCCACACCTCACTAGATATGATATTAAGGCTTTATTTGGCGCAGCAACAGTGGACCCATCCGATGTTTCCTCCCACAGCGATCGAACTGGAACGGGGAGCTGGGGATTGAAACGGAGCAATTTGCCGTGTTTTTCAGGGGGCGGCGGGAGGAAACGGAGCAAACGCCGCCAGAGGGCGTTGTTTACCCGTCCTCCGGCAGGGTTTGCCCCAAACGGCCGGTGAAAACGCCGCGTCAAACGAACCCTAAAGCAATATTTTATATATATAGAGAGAGAGAGAGAGAGGGATCGGGATCCTCTCCATTTCACTTGAAATGGAGGGGATCCATTTCAATATCTAATGGACAAGACAAGTTGGAAAGAAATCTTGTGGTGGAGATTTTTTGGATTAAAAAAATCTAAAAAAACATGGGAAATGATGAATCCGTCGGATCGAAAGCATTTCAATCTCGACCGTGAAATGGATCCCCTCCATTTCACTTGAAATGGAGAGGATCCTGATACGAGAGGGAGAGGAATGCATGAGACTCAAATGCAAATGTATTAGGCCATTCCTAACCCACTTTATTTTCTCTCCGCAAATCATGGACTAGGCTGCTCACTCCTACCCCAAAAAACGAATAGGCGCCACTTTTCTTATTTTTCAATTGACCGAGGGCAGTCTAAGGCTACGTTTGGAGGGACTTATTTTCACCAGTCAAGCGATCACAACTGTATGAATTGTAGAGAAACTCCAACATGAATCGGGCCTCAATTTAGGTCCGATTCATGCGGTTGTGACCGCTTGACCGGTGAAAATAAGTCCAGCCAAATGGAGCCTAAATAGGTTGTGCTCGGCATAGCATATAATTTCTCTCCCTTAAGAACATATAAACTTGCATTTCTTCAAAAATACTTAAAGATATAAATATTTAATAAATAAATATTATTATTAATTAATTCTATTATAGAGAAGTTAAGACATTCATGTCATAAGATGAGATCTAATATAACTATTGGGATTAAAAAGATTTAAAACATACAAATAGCTCTTTGAAAAAGATAGTATTTTATTTTATTAGGTTTAATCTTTCTAACTTTTTTGTTACTTAGGCTTTGTTTGGGAAGACTTATTTTTCCCGGTCAAGCGATCACGATCGCATGAACCGGATCTTAATTATGATCCGGTTCATGCGGTCCTGACCGCTTGACCGGGAAAAAAAAGCCCCTCCAAACGGAGCCTTAATGATGTACCTATTGTTGTTTAATATTTTTTGTGCTTGTACATTTATTACTCAAAAAAAAATCATGCCTAACATATATCCGCAAATGCAAATTTCAGTCATTTTAATGTTTTATATATATTTCTCCCCAAAATGCCCATTGTAGCTCTTTTTAGGTGATTGTTATTCGCACTATAGTTTTGGTTATTCGCACTACGTTTTCTCCTAATTTTTTGCGCCTTTTGGAAATACGCCTTGTACATGCATTTTTAGGAAAAATGTTCAACACGAAAGATCTCGACGAGATCTACAAGTTTCGTGTTGAACATTTTTCCTAAAAATGCATGTACAAGTCGTACTTTGAAAATACAACCAGATTTCGCGTCTTTTAGAAATACGCCTTGTACATGCATTTTAGGAAAAGTGTTCAACACAAAAGTTTTAGATCTCGATGAGATCTACAACTTTGGTGTTGAACATTTTTCTTAAAAATGCATGTACAAGACGTATTTACAAAAAACGTGAAAAATTAAGAAAAAACATGTGCGACTAGCCAAAATGTAGTGCGGATAAGAATTCTTTTTTTAAGAGCAATGCAAATGAAAATTTAAGTAATATTAATATTTTATCAACATTACTCTCTCCCCAAAATGTCCTTTGCGTGGCATTTAAGATTGCTTTATATATTAGTCTAGTGCTTCTTTCCACGGGTGCAAAGTAGGCATAAGTATTCCCCTAAACTCACGCTATATACTTTAACCTTATTCCTTCCATTAATATTAATAGGAAGCTGATATTTGTCTTATAATTGATATTTGCAATCTTTGGATATTTGCAACTACAAATAAATATTTGCAACCCGCCGGTATTTGGTTCTTTTTTTAAAATTACATTTATTTTTTAAATCTTTTTTTCTCATAAGATAAAATTAAATAAACCGAAAATCACACATATATCATCAAAGTAAAATATAAATTTTATCATTCTAAAAAACCAAAATGATAAACTATATTTTTGGTATTCACAATGAACACATATCTACATGAAGGGACTTTCCACAAAACCTTGTTATTCATGTTCTGCAGGTAGCAACATTAATGAAGGGACTTTGCCCCCTGCCCGCGGCCCAGGCACACCCAACACATGGCGAGAATACCAGCAAAGCCAGCGCGTCCTTCCTTCCACCATGTCCGCCCATACTTTATCCCGTGGTGATAATATAAGGCACGAAACACCTATCCCGCTGGTTACGCCGGAGACGATAGAGCTGTCGTAACTGGCGGCGATGGCGAGCACTTCAGACGGCGGCGTGTTCATTTTGGGGGTGGCGGCAACAAACTGGAGTGCCATCACGACGACAAAGCTTTATGGCGGCAACAAAGCTTTGGATGACACCGACGGCGATGGCGAGCGCTTCAGACGGGGGAGGTGTTGCGCGATTCGCGAGTTCGGCCGTGCAGAGGAGAAAATCCCGAAATTAGGATTGGGCGATTAGGGGGGCGGTAAATATAAGGTTTTATTATAGAAATAAATTGTTCCTCTTTGAAAAAAATATCTGCAAATATCTATTGCAGGCCTATCTATTGCAGGCCTCAAATTCAGCGCCTATTATTAAATTATACTTATAATATAAATTGTCAATCTAGGTGCCTTTCATTAAGGTCAAGTCCTTGTCTACTTGTGTATTATAAATCAATTTTATGACAAATTGTAAATATTTATAAGCAAATTAATTTTTACTCATTTTATTTGACTTTATAAAAGTTTATCCACACCTCAATTGTAAACTTAAGCAATGATGTATTCGTTTTCCTATGTTACAATGGAGGAACTTCTCTGACGGCTTTTTGAGCCCAGGCCAATGGCTCCTTCCTGAGCTGTGCCCGGCGATGACAACACTGCTCTTGTGATCTTCTAATCCTAGGCCGACACTTCATCCCACACATCCCACACAACGGTCATACCTCTCAAATTCAAAAAGTAAAAAACATTTTGTTTGGAAATATTGAAAGATACGTAATTTCTCGGCGAGCAAGATGAAACACACGTTCAATCGGATGTGTTTTTTGCCCGAGCACAGATTCTTTACCACGGCTCATTTTGGCCTGGGTAAGCGTTTTTTGACCCGGCGCACATTTTTTTTCTTGTTGAAAATGTTAGGTTCTTATTGAATGCATCATGTTATAATTAATGTTAATATATGCGAAAAACCACGTTAGGTTTTTCATAATATATGCGAGTATATTTGGTTTTTTATCGGTAATATTCTTAGATTGAACGCCACAAAATGATAAAGTGTACAATATTATTCAATTATGTTTATTAGTCAAACACTATGATGGGAAATATGTTTATCAGTTTGGGGGGACTTATTTTCACCGGTCAAGCGGTTACGACCGCATGAATCGAAACTTAATTATGATCCGATTCATGCAATCGTAATCACTTGACAATAAATCTCCCAAAAAAAAGCCTTAAACTTTATTTGGAATAAGTCAAAAAAAAAATATACAAAAATCACAAATTATAACAATAAATTGCACTTTCACCGGCTCGTGAAATCAAAATAGCATTTTGATCAAAATGGATCGTCTACTCCTCCCAAATTACTCGGCCACTCCCACCCTACCCCAATGCCGGCGGCCATCTCCCCGCGGCGGACCGATCCACTACGCCGGGAGAAGACGGCGGAGGAAGAGCGTCTCTCTATCTCCGGCGACGAAGGCCTTGAGACTCGCGATCTCCCAGGCATCCTCGCTCCAGCATCTGCTTCCAATGCCGGGAGATTTTCTGGATCTTTTCCTCCTCCGAGGAGGCGACGGCGACGGCAGAATCCCGCCGATCTGGTCCATGGGGAGGCGCGGATGGAAACAATCGACGCCCGGCTGTTGGCCCTTGCACTGGCGTCGACGGTTGCGCTGGTGGGTCGGATCCCGCCGGAGTTGGAGTTGGGGATTAGGGTTTTGGTTCCGGTGATACTAGGGATTCGGATCCCGTACTGGAAGCGATGGGTTGGTTTTCCGATCCTTGTGGATCTCAATACAGTTTTTTGGGCTTTGCGGCTGGAGAAGAAACAAGTGATCTTTCCGGCATTGAGAAATCGATTATAAAAATGTGTAAGTCTCGCAATTTCCTCCATTATTTGCAGATTATCTTCACTGTAAATCTTCATTCATCATTACCAGAGTTTTTTTCTCTTCTTTTAACTTGGTATCACGGCTAGGCTTTTCTCCATGGAAAAAAAAACCCTAATTCATATAATTATGATAAATAATTAGCCTAAAGATGGAGGTATTGATAAAGATGTGACACAATAGAATCTAAGCGGGTTGGTTGAAGTGGAGAGGCGCGTCCGGGATCTTATGTGATTGTAAAGTCCACTAAAACTAAGGGCAAGTTTTACTGTGCTGCAATTAGAGCCGCGATGCTCTATGGTTCTGAGTGTTGGGCAGTGAATTGTGTACACGAGCAAAAAATGAGAGTTGCGGAGATGCGAATGTTTAGGTGGATGTGTGGACACACGAGATTGGATGAAATTAGGAATGAATGTATGAGATAAGACAGGAGTAGCACCAATTGCAGAGAAGATGCGAGAAGCTCGTCTAAGATGATTTGGACGCGTATAAGGGAGACCATTAGATGCATCTGTTAGGCGTTGTGAGAGTCTGGTCACTAGATTTGTTAAATGAGGGAGGGATAGGCCAATAAAGACTTGGACTGAGACTATAAGGAAAGACATGATGTACTTAGGCATTACTGAGATTATAACACAAGATACGGTAATTCTGAAAAACGTCGTCACCGTTCATAATATTGTGTTTGTTTTCTCTATCTGTGGAAAACACAACTCGTCCAAATGGAGTTATTTTACTTTTTGTAGAAAGTTCATCCACCCCTAAAACAAACACAATATTATGGATGGTGGTATTTTCTAGAAAATGAAAAGGAGGAAAAAAGCCCTCCCAAATGGAGGCCTTAAGACTCTGTTTGGGACTTCGGCGATTGCTGGGAAGGGGAAATGAACGCCTATCCCGATATCAGAGTGGAGATAGGGCGTGACTGTAGTGAGCGGCAGTATTTTGCCGTTCATAGAGGGCAGCGGCTGCTGGGAACGATGGGAAAAGACGGAAAAAACAAACGGTGGACACCCCAATAGCACAGCCAAACAGAGCCTAATTTTAATAGCACAAATCACTTGCAATAAATAGTATAGATTATTTAAGATTTTTATAAAATTATGTAGGATTTTGTGTGGGATATTGGATGTCATAATCTTTCTAGAGTTTGTATTCTGATTTTTTCCAAAGCTTACATTTCTTCTATGATTGCTGTTCCTGCAGCTTGAATGTTTTACCTTAAGCAGCATAAGGTCAATGGAGAAATGTTTTTAAAAGGTTTTACTGAGGTGGGTGGCTGATGATGTCACTGTATGCCTAGATGCTCGGGCAGGGCGGGCGGCAGATGCCCTGAGGTGGATGCCCGATCTCGACTCTGCCACTGCTCATGCGTTCACAGTGATTACTGTGCTGCTGATTGTTGTGCTAACCGAGCGATTGAAGGGGAGATTTCTCTGTCCCTGAGGAGGGAGGATCATCCCACAGTGCGTTTAGGGGGGATTATGCTTAACGGCCGTGTTGGCCGCGTGTACGAATACTCTCTCCCCAACCGTTGTTTTGCATGTGTTTCATCCCTGATGGTAGGAAAGTGTGTCAAAAGGATGCTTTTATATCATTTTGAAAAGCAGTGAACCCTCTCATTTGCAGGAAAGATACAAAATGAGATTTTGTTATCTTCATGCTTCTCTTTTCGTAGCTCTACATTTTCATTTTCCTCCTGCTTATTCTACCGCAGCATTTTCTTATAGCTCCAGGCTTTCGTGAATGCAGTTATGAGCTGTCATTCGTGAATGCGCAACGTCATGTAAGTAACTTCATCCACTTTCATGTTCAAAACTAGTTTTCTTTTCATTGTGGCGGTCATATCCGTTGTCTTGTGAAACTTGCATTCTATGACGGTGACGTTTTTGTCAAAGCTCATGGGAGCAAAAACAGTGTGTCAAATGGAGCCCTGATCTGATAACTAATTTCCGGCCGCTGATTTTTCTTCCACCATAGTCGCATCAAACAGAGCCTAAATAGCTTCCATGAAGTTGTTCTTCCAATAGATTAATCTACAACTCCATTCTGAATGGCATTGGAGATAGAGATTCTCCACATAAGCAGATTTTCCCACAAAAGTTCCTGACAGCTCCAATCTAACTGTTGATTTCTTATCGTAGTGTTCCCTGTAGCCACAACCGTCTCAAACAAAGCGTAAGTATACTAATGCGATTTTCAGCTCTCGTGGATCTTGACTTCTCTAACTATAGTTGAGCAGTTTTCTAGAGTGGGTTGAGTACATACCAGGGTGAGTTTCGACAAAATTCTCAAGCTTGGTCTCGAGCTACTCATTTTGAGGTTAAGCTCAATCTTTACAAGCTCATTTTCTGGCTTGGATTCATTGGTCGAATTAAAACGGGTGATTCGTGAATTGTCTTATTATTTCTTTTGACATTTATATATTGAGCTCCCAAGTTCGTCGTATTGAGCTCCCAGGCTCAAGACAAACGCTAGCTGCTCACGAGCTACGATGCTCATGAGCCATATTTCATTTATATTTTAGTTTTAAAATATATATATAAAAAAAAAATTCATGAGCTAGCTCGCTCAAACTCAACTCCCAGAGCTGGAGATTGTCAAATTCAAGCCCGAATCAAGCTGTTTTTGAGTCGACTCGTAGAGTTCACGAGCCGCTCAACTCAAGCTGCGCCCGGGCTTGCATGTGATTTAGAGATACCAACACCTGCACTCTTCGTCCCCGGTGCATGCACTGGGCGAAATATATATATACTTCTGATGAAGATGTCTACATGACGCCCACCCTGAGCCCTTAAACATTTGACCTTTTATGAATGTAACCGCTTACAAAGGCTACAATTCCCCACCGGTGGTTGTCGGCGCTAACATGTATATGTATGAAAATGTATATATAATAATATCTTTTTTTTTCTTAATATATATATACATTTTTTTGGCATATTTTGCTAAATGCTCGCTATTGTCCTTCCTCAGATAAAGGCTCTACTTGGAGTGGTGAAGGCGGTTGAAAAATCTCTATTCTTATGCTAGATTATTTGGACGTTGAGTTTTTCAAAATAGTTTTTTTAACCGATTGTTAACTGCAACCCGTTATTGGCTAGTCGCACCCCAAAATCACATAACTTTTCGTGCTTTTTCAAAATACGTCTTGTACCTGCAATTTTAGGAAAAGTGCTCAACACGAAAGTTGTAGATCTCGTCAAGATCTACAACTTTTGTGTTGAACACTTTTCCTGAAATTGCATGTACAAGGCATATTTCGAAAAAGCGTGAAAAATTAGGAGATTTTAGGGTGCGACTAGCCAATAACGGGTTGCGGTTAACAACCTTTTTTTTTTAAGAAAGGTGTTTTAGGAGTTTTTTAAACGGGCAGTTCAACATGATTTTCTAAAATCCTATTTCTTTGCTTTAGTTTTTGCTCTGTTATTAGTCGGTTTACCAAGCGTTTCTCTTTTTTTCTCACTGCTGCAAATATTTGCTTCACATTAACCATTTTTCACTCATTTACCATCATTGCTTCTCGCTGTTGACTTATAATATTTTTTTATTTATGTAATAAATGATTAACATAAAACAGTTTTATTATTAAAAAAAAATTTATTAAAAAGAAATTATCTTTTTTTTTTACACTGGAATAAAGTTTTTCCAAAAATTTGTAACAGCTCTAAAGCCACCAAATTCCTATCACTGTTTTTCCCACCTACACCTCAAACAGAACCAAAATTAATTGTCCAATTTTTATTAGGAATTGTTAAAAGCATCGCACTTTTGACTAATTGCACCGCATTTAGGTCTTTTTAATTGAACCTAATTAAGCAATTGCAGTAGCAAACACAATGATCACATCATACCAGTGTTCTGAACTTCCGTGACATTTTTAAGCCCAAATTCTACTTTTTAGAGACTAAGGTTCCGTTTAGGAGGACTTAATTTCACCGGTCAAGCGGTTACGACTTACGACCGCATGAACTGGATCTGGTTCATGCGGTCGTAACCGCTTGACCAGTGAAAATAAGCCTTCGTTTGGTTTTCCGTTTTGCTCCAGCGGCGGGAGGAGAATGAGGGCTTTTGGAACCGGAGGGGGGAGACCGCGGTTGGAATCTCTCCGTTTTCCTCCATTTCCCATGACGAGGCGGGTGGAAACGGAGCAAACGCCGTCGCTGTCCATTTGGTTACCCGCCGTGCGGTGTCGTTTGCCCCAAACGGAGAGCTCCAAATGCTGCGCCAAACGATAAGTCTGTCTTTCCAAACGGAGCCTAAGGCTCCGTCTGACACGGTGATTGCGGTCATGAATATGGTAGTTAAATTGTCATTTATTAACGCCCACCTAAGAAATTTTATTCACTTTTTATGTTCAAACGGATAATATTTGTTAGGTAATCTTTAATGAATGACGGTCTAACCTTTACGTTTATGACCGCCACCACCGTGCCAAAATGGAGCCTAAGCTTTCACAGTGACTAAATTTTGACCACACATTCACACTGTTGTGGGGTTCTAACTTAAAGGCTGTTTGAAAAAAATAGTATTGACAACTACAGATCCAATCACAGTCTGTGTTATGCATAACGTTTGCAATGACGGTCACCCGCCCATCGCTCTTTCAAATGAGACCTAAATTATTTTACAAGAAGCAATTTTCACTGCATTAATTTTACCTCAAAAAAAAAATCTTATAATTTGAAAAATGTTTTAAGGTTCTCCCAGTGCCCAGTGACCAGTGCAAGGTGACCGCAAATGCAATACCGTGGCTTGTCGTATGGTGTCCCACATGCAGCATGCAAGACTTGGTGTTATGTCCGAGAGTACCGACGTCATCACGAATTGTACGCACGCACACAAAATTTTCCCTTAGAAACTACGACGGATATAAAAAAACAAGCATAAACCATCAAAAAAGCATGTGTAATGAATACCAAGGGATAATTACAAGCACTTTGTATAATTATTAGCCCTCACATCCTCCATTTGGAATAGCCTAATTTTTCCTTCTAGTTTGTCACATTTATAGGTCGCCCCTCTTACACTATGATTTGGATTCAAAAAAATGCCTATTTTCAAATGATTTTCCAAATTTTAAAAAAGAAGTTATTTCGAGCGGACGCGGATCGAAAATCGAATCAACTTTGTCCGAGTCGAGTCAAAATCAAAATTTACGATTTTGAGTTGAACCCGGCTCTCCCGAACTTCGCAAAAGAAATCATCAAAACCTTTTTTTTTAAAACATTAAACACTGGTAACATCCCTCCTACATAATAACTGTTGTTTGATGAAGTAATCGCTACAGAAAATTAAATAGAAGAAGAAGAGGCCAAGCAAGGAAGGGTGGCCTAGAGAACATACCAAAATCTGCCTTACTGAAGCTATTGGCATGCATCAAGGGAAGCTTAAGAGGGAAGCTCAGCTTCCAGAACTGCTCCATGCAAACTCATCCCTGGGAGAATTTCTGTTTGCAACTTTCCTGATTCTGCGGTCAGAAAAAAATGATGTAGCTGAATGAAAAAAAACAATATCGGTGGGTCGAGAGGTCTTTCCCGTGTTGTTGGGTTCAATATATAAGCGTATAATTAGGGTTATTTACCGGGGCCTCCCCTCAAAGTTTGCGTAATTACACCTTGCATCCCTCTAACTTTCAAAATTACAAAAATCTCTCCCTCAATGTTTACATTTCATAACAACCATGCACAAAAGTAGTCCCCTCTTGGAGTATATTTTCAGGGGTTTTTTTTTGTGCATGGATGTTATGAAATGTAAACATTGATGGAGGTAATTGTAATTTCGAAAGTAAGAGGGGTGCAAGCTGTAATTATGCAAACTTCGAGGGAAGGGAGGTCCTGCTAAATAACCCCGTATATTTTATATATAAGTTAAAAGAAATTAACTTATGACATTGGAAATAGAGGAAAATTGGTTCAACTTTTGGGTACAAGTTATTTACGATTTGATCGAGCTACCCTATGAATATATTGGGCTCAGCTCGAGTTCTGATTGAGTGGATTTCAGCCGATCTTGAGCTGACTCAAGATTAGCTCGACTCGAATGAGTTTGAGTTGACTTTGACTCCATCTCGGCTCGAGAAAGAGGATAATCCTTTCCTTCAATAATGTGAAGGCGGCTAGTGAAGGATGCCAGAGAACAATGTATTAGCACCCAAGGGATATTTACTAGAGATGTAGGAGTTTTAAGGGTCAAACACCACATAGTAGTGCTTTGGGAAGTGCTTGTGGCCGTCCACCATCTCTTTAACCATTCTAGACCTCCCATTCGGCACCCGCCCACTGGATTCCCGTCGTCCCACTCTTTGTAAGTACAGCTCCCAAATGGACGAACAAAACCCTTAATAAGGGTATTTTTGGTTGGACGAGATTAGGATTGGATGAAAGAATTAGGTTCAATTAGAATTCCTGTCAGAATTGGGAATTTGAAGATAGAACTAGGGAATTTCTCAATTCCTTACCAGATAAGAATTGGAGAATTGAGTTTTGCAAACTAATTTCAATTCTCATGAAACTGGCTAGAATTCTAATTCTAAACTTATTTATGAGGCCAAATGTTAAGAAACCGAACAAAATATTGCACTAAACTTGTGAGGTATGCTCGCAAAAAAACTCTGGAGGGTTGGTTTCTTCTAATAGCTCCTCTCCAAATGAGAGAAAACTATATGATTGGAATATATCCCAAGACTACAGGGTAATCAAACTAGGTCAGACAACCATGGGCTCCGTTTGGCACGGCGGTGGCGGTGGCGGTCACGAATACGGTGGCTATGAACCATCGTTTGTGAACGCCCGGCCTCACCTAAGGAACTCCATCCACTTTTATGTTCAAAATTAATTTACTTTTTTGATAGCGGTCATAACAGCTGTCCTGCCAAACATACATTTTATGACTGGCGTTTTTGTCCAAACTCAACAGAGCAAAAAAAACTGCGCGGAACGGAGCCATGGTCTAATCAATGTCTAAACTTTAACAGATGGTGATGTGTCATTACCTCCATTCATTGGATCTAGAATGAAAATAATTCAAAAATGAATGGATCCCAAATCAATCAATGTCCTTCACATCACAGTTACTGGAGCAGGAGGTCCACATTCCCTAGAAGGACATTTAAAAAAAACAACTTTGCAAAATACTTGAATTAATTGCATTTAGAATATATGGCTATATAAAAGGGAGGCTCTCTATATAGTGACATATTTACTTGGTTTCATAAATTTACTATTTTGAGTTTTGACAAAAATAGTTCAATAATTTAAAACTTTAATCAATATAAATTTGATCTATAGTCGGCTAGTTGAACTGAATCAACCAAATCAAACCTCAGTCTAATGTCTGATTAAGAAACCAAATCAGTCAGTCATACAAAGTTATGACAATAAACTATAAAACCTAGAGCTGTCACTTAAAACCAAAAACCGTAAACCGAACCGGAACCAAACTGGAACCGCAAAGAACCGGACCGAACCGTTTGCAAATTATTCGGGTTCTGGTTTTAATTTTGGAACCGTTAAAAACTTTTGTTCGGGTGTGGTTCTTACATTTTATTATCCAGACCGGAACCGGAACCGGAACCGCAACATACAAGTCAAAAGCGGTTTCAAGATTTTTGGACCCGATCCGAACCGAACCGAAGTAGAACTGAACCGCAACCCGTTTATTATTATTAATTTTATTATAATATTATTATAATTTTATAATCTATCTATAATATTCATGCTAAAAAAATTAAGGTGCGTCGCTACGCAATTGTATTATCAAAAATTTAGGATAATTACAAACGCTGAATGTAGCGATGACGGATAAAAGATCGTCTTATTTAAAATATAATAATCTCTATTGGAGTAATATGTAAGATTAACTTTTCTAATTAGTCAAATTAATTTAAGAACACACAAATGAAATAGAGCTCTAATAAACGGTAACTGAAGTGCCGAAAATTTATACTGTTGTTTGTTCTGAGCTCATACTTCGCGATAGAGGATGTTCGCAACAGTTGACATGTATTTTCTTTATGAACTCTGCGGCGCTAGCATATCCCGTTAGCATACAAAATTATATGCTGTTTAGATTACTACAACAAGAGATAATTACTATAATGTATGCATATAAAATAATCTCTCCACCCGAGTCAGTAATTTATTAATATGTTAATAAAACTCTTGATCAAACATTAATGTTTGCAATTTAATGAATGATAGTATTCAGAACTTGCACACCCTTAGAAATCTATTACCAAAAACAAAATAACAGTGAACATAATGTCTGAAATTTTTGATTATTGTGATTTGTAGTTTTCTGCTACTGTGTATGTATATCCATATCAATTCAAAGCCTAGATTTTGGTCAAAAATTGAAGACATGTATAGGTATAGGTGTGCATACCTTTTCATGGTCAAAAACCTCCACCAATGAAAATGCGACATATACTAGCCCTCCGATCGTGGAAAAGACCGTCGAGGAGTGTGCAACTTAATTATTTCTATTTTGAAGGTGTTTTGAGTTTTTTGCAGACCGCTTTTATTTCATTATGTCAAATTTGGTTTTAGTTTTAGTTGGAACCGATTGGAACCGGACCGAACCGCATAGAACCGGACCGAACCGTTAATGACCGGTTTGGTTTTGGTTCTCGTTAAACCGAAACCGGAACCGTTGACACGACGGTTCCAAAAATTATGATGGAACCGGAAACAAAACCGGAACCGGTCAAACCAAATAAAGTTTTGGTTCTAACTTGAAGAACCGTTACCTTAGCGGGTTGGTTCATGATTTTAGTAGAACCGGAACCGAATCGGAACCGTGACAGCTCTAATAAAACCGTAGCTGAAAATTGAGAAACGGAACCTAAATTGAACTGAAACAAAACCGAACAGATTAATTTCAGTCCAGTTTGATTTAGATTGGGGCTGAAATTGAGGCACGTAGGTTGGGTTTCAGTTTGGGTCCAAACCGAACTGCCTACAACCCTAATCACAGATTTATGTATGTCTCGTTTTGAAAATCAAGTTACTTTCTCCCATTTAGACATTAGGAGTTCTGTTGGAGTTCCCTTGAAACCGGTTTCAAGTATTAAGTTGTACTCATTGATTATTCTTTAATGTCATGGGTCTTCCTAATGAAACCTAAGATAAAACTATATGATATAAAGAAGAACTCCTAATTTGATATTTCGAATCAATCTCGCATATTCATTCACATTACTATTAATTACCCAAACCTCCCACGGGAGTTAGCATAATTACAGGCTGCACACATCTATCTTTTACAACAACATTTAAGCCTTTATGACACTAATAGTCGGGTCGGCTATATGGATCCTTTGTCGCCATTGTGTCCTATCTTGTGTCATAATCTCACTAATGCCTTAGTACATCATGTCTTTCCTTATAGTTTCATTCCAAGTCTTTCTTGGTCTACCCCTCCCTCGTTTAACATGCCTAGTGACTAGACAATCACAACGCCTAGTAGGTGCCTCCAATCTCCTTTGTACGTGTCCAAACCATCTTAGTCGAGCTTCTCGCATCTTCTCTACAATTGGTGCTACTCTTGTCTTATCCCTGATACATTCATTCCTAATTTTATCCAGTCTCTTGTGTCCACACATCCACCTAAGCATTCTCATCTCCGCAACTCCCATTTTTTGCTCATGTACACAATTCACTGCCCAACACTCAGAACCATAAAACATCGTTGGTATAATTGTAGTACGGTAAAACTTGCCCTTAATTTTTAATGGTACTTTACGATCACATAAGATCCCTGACGCGCCTCTCCACTTCAACCAACCCGCATGGATTCTATGAGTCACATCTTTATCAATACCTTCGTCTTTTTGAACTATCGATCCAAGATATTTAAAACACTCACTACAAGAAATATCTTGATCACCTAACTTAATAATGAAGTCATCTGTCCTTCTTATACTGCTAAATTTAAGTTCCATATACTCCGTCTTTGCCCTGCTCAACCTAAAACCCTTCTTTTTAAAAGTGTCTAGCCAAGATTAAAGTTTGCGTTTACACCCTCGCACGTCTCATCAACCAAAACGATATCATCCGCAAACAATAAACACCAAGGTACTACTTGTTGGATATAAAAAAAACCTCCCAATTGCATTGCATTTCATAACATAAATGCACAACCCCCCCCCCCCCCCCCCTCACGCTTTCCTCCAAGGGGTGTTTTAGTATATGCATGCCATGAAATGTAAATTTGCAGGGGAGTTTTTTGTAATTTCAAAAGGGGTACAAGCTGTAATTTTGCAAACATATAGGGGAGGTCCCGGTAAATGATCCTTCACATTATTATAATATAGATAACAACAAAGAGTAGTTTTCAGGCCTGAGCCATCATGTGTCAATACCTCCTAACAAAACGGTATCCCGGAAGGCAAATTTCAGTAAGATATCAAAATCGGTTGTTATAGACCAATGCTGGTCCTCCCCTTAGTTTTTGCGGATGCAACATTCTATAATGATACCTCATATTTCTTATCGATACATACTCACACCATACTTTCAGTATTATTTTGCCTCTACTTATCCTACATAGAAAAATTTTGCTCCTTCCCGTGATTTTGCAACACCAGATACTCACCATAAACCCTGAACTTCATATTGTACAATTACATCCTCACCAGATACGTACCGTGTTACTTTGCCGCTACTTATTCCATGTCAGCAAGTAATTAGAGAAGTTTACCATCAAATAAATGCTCAATCATCAAAATTCATTTCTGCAACTCTGATGTCGAGGATGCGTGGAGACACGCAGGAAGCTGCACAGCCCTGGAGCTGGGAGAGCATCATTGGCTTAGGACACTGAACCTGTGACAGGAGCACGAACGTTTATGGAAGGTGGAAGTCAACTGGAGGCTTGTCAACTACTCAACTGGAGGCTCGTCAACTGGAAGAGAAGATGGTATTGGCGTTTGGAAATGTGACAGAAGATGCCCACTAGATCTGTGACAGGGGCTGGAACGCAGACGGATGCTGCGAAGAAGAACTGAAACGACATCGAGAGATCTCAATATGGATCCCTCCGTCGATGTCGTCGTCGCGATCAACAGAAGGGCTCGTTGTCGGGATCAGCAGACGGGCTCGTCGTCGGGATTAGCAGATGGGCTCGTCGTTGGGATCAGCAGACAAGGACTTCGTCGGGATCAACAAACGTAGAGAGAAGCCCTAGCCATAGAAATGCCACACAACGTCGAAGCGAGAGAGGAGATTGTGGCCTATGTCAGAGAGAAGTAGCGGAAAGACGGAGACAAAGAAGCGGGGGATCTGGAGCAGTGAATCGATGCTCCTTTCACGACTCGAGAAAGCAGCTGAAGCACATCACGAGGACTATTACAATGTGTTATTATGTACGGCGTATTTTATGTATCGTGTAATGTTGTATTGGTTATCCCGATCAGCCTCCATATATAAAGGGGATTAGGGCTCCTAATTAATTTTGGATCAATTTTTCTCTCTTACGACAAGAACCAGAGAAAATATTAGGGCGGAAACAATTCCACGTTTGCTACCATGTTAGAATATTAGAGAGAAATAGAAGGTTGTATTTATTCATCCCTCAAAGGGGGTATTTAAAGGACGACAATGACTTACAAACTTCAAAACAACAATATGAGACTAAACTCAAAAACTCCCAAAGAACTCTAATAATGCGATAACTCCAACACTTATTTTGGGGGTTAGTCGAAGGTAGCGGGGGAGGGGAGATACAAGGGTCTTACACTAGAATGGGGAAGAAGATGAGAAGAACTAGAGGATGAGAAGAGGAGACTAGAGGGAGAAGGAGAAGAGTTAGATAGAGAGAGAGAGAGAGAGAGAGAGAGAGTTTTTTAATTCTTTGATGCTTCATACATGACTCAAGGACTCCTATATATAGAACTCACGATGGCACAAGCGCAAATAACCTCAACATAAGAGATGCGTAAATAACACTCAACTACGACTCGACTCAATATGACTTATGCAACTCAACTCATACAACTCGACCTATACAACTCGACTTGATACCTAAAGATTAAAGACTCATAATAATATAATTGCTACATAATTGACGGCCTGGGACCCATAGTACTCTAATTCTAATATCCAACATTGATCTCCCCATTCCTCATTGCAAAAGAAACCACACCTGTATCACCAAATATGTCATAGACAATTATGTCCCAAATGATGATTTTAATCGACATGTCAATTTGTTTGCTTATTTATCCTCTAATCATGTTATATAAAACTTGGGATAATTACCAAAACTTCTCTTGGAAGTTAGCATAATTACAGGTTGCACCCCTCTTATTTTTGAAATTACAAAAACCTTTCCTATAAGTTTTCATTTCATAACATCCATGCAAAAAAATATTCCATTGGAGTAAATCTTCACGAGGATCTTTTTATGAATGGATGTTATGAAATGTAAACTTATGAGGGAGTTTTTTGTAATTTCAAAAGTAGGAGAGGTGAAATCTGTAATTTAGCAAACTCAGAGGGGAGGTCCCGGTAAATGGCCCTACAAAACTTCTAGAAAACCTTAGTGCATTCTGGATGGTAAAAAACAATGGAAGAGAAAATGGAAGTCCTTCGTCACACATGAACTTCAGATATTGTTTCACTTCTCATTGACAAAATTGCAACTAGATGTTAGGAGATCTGTGCAGTCAAGTTTATTCCACATAGTAGTAATCTAATCACTAATCGATATACTCAAGCTTATGACAAGACTATGCTGAAACTTTCTCCGATGTTGCCAAAAATTCTTCTGCCAGAGTGTTGCTTTCTTTAGGAGCTATGTGCCTGTGGCCTGTTTCATCTAGACAGTAAAAATGCAGACTTAGGGTTTGTTTGTTTTAGCGGTAAGAGTTAGAGCGGTGTGAATGGGAGCGTTGGCAATAGAGCAGTGGGAAATAAAGGGGGTGGCTGCAGTCTCAAAAAGGCCAAAATAACGTTTTGGAGCGGCGACAGTGGGAATTGCAGGGTCATCAAACAGTTTTTTTAGCATTGATGTTTTCCTCCCAATGGAGATGGAGCAAAAACACCCAAACAAAGAGCCTTACAAGATAATTTATCTGAGGACATATATATGAGGCAATCTCAAGGTTTGTTAATCAAGGGGAGCAAGAGGAAGTTTGAAGCCATGTAAAGATTTTATAGATCTCAAACAATCTCTAATGGTTTGGCTCGAAAAAATTAATATAGCTGTGCTCAAGTTGGGCTAAAACATTCCAAACCGGTAATTCAGTTTTCACTTAAGCTCATGAGTACATCTTCCCTGAATTAAAACTTCATACCAAGTCCTCGATCAACTGCAGTATTTATTAGGGATAAAATTTGCGATGGTTGAGAAACATATTCGCTTTAAATGAAAATGTGCTTGATTGCCTCGAAAAATTTGGTCTCTTAGGGACTAAACCTGTTGAAACCCCTATGGATCCAAATGCCAAACTTCAAAGCGGAGGGCAAAGTTACGATGATCCAAATTAATATCAAAAACAGGTTGGTAAAATCTTACTATTACAAGACCTGATATTTTCTTTGTGTGAGTTTTGTTAGTCATTTTATAAGCTCTCCAAAAAATCATATTGGGATATTATTTGTATTTTGAGGTACATGAAAGGCCACACATTGCTTATAATTTTACTTGTCACAATCCTTTACTGGGGTTCACAATCTCGAATGCATTAAGGTGCCCAAAGACAATGTTGAGCGGCCACACAATATTTTAAATTCTTTGGTGGAATTTGTGAAAAATACATTCCAAACTGATTACTCCCACTGTGAGACAAAAACATGGAATAGTTGCCTTGGCACTCGGGTAACATCATAACATTAATGAGTTCAATTAATGTCTTAAATAACTAATTTATTTTCTTTATTTAGCATGCTTAAAAGTATACATAAGAAGTGAGTAGTAATGGTTGAAGCGCATCCTCTATCTTATAAGAAATCTTCGGCCTTATGTTAGGCAAGAAGTCAACCCTCACAAATTTGTATTCTGAGTCAAATGGGTAATGAGATTAATTCTTTGATTCATCAAAGTGCTCTTCTTCTGTCTTCTCCCTCTCACAAAGTTACAATCTTAACAATAGGTCAGACTCGTCTTTAACTCCCATCATCTACTTCAACCAACAGGATTCCGCCAGCACACTCCTCATTCAATCCACAACGATACGTTCTCGAGGAGGAATCCAGTAAGGGGAGGGTTGGTGGTGGTGAGGGAGGAGGAGGGATCGAGAGAAAAAGTTAGGGAGCAACCCTAATTCTCATACATTCAAAGATAATGAAAAACAGTAAAACACAACCCCTTATAGATGCGGGGTGCGGAAAACGAAGGGATTGTGCAAAAATAAAGTGTACAACCTAACAAAATACAAATAAGATCGTCTTCGGTCTCCCCCCCCCCCCCCTCCAGATGGATCCGTCATCGTCTTCCTCAGCGTGTGGACTCTCCACAGCATCTCGTCGGCGTGCGTGTGTCTCGCCGGCATGTGCAACCGTAACAATGTCGTCATCTGAAAAATATGTCTTGTTCTCAAGACAGTAGTCGAAGGACTGACGGCAGAAGTGATTCTAGGGCAACCACGTAGCGTCGAACTCTAGGCGGTAAAACCCAGTAACAAGGATCTCTTGCGAGCCAGAGTCCCCCTGAAGGTGGTAACGATGATCAAGTAGCTTGGCTGAGTAGTACGACCACTACAGTCTTTCTACAGGACCAAAAGAACCAGGCTAGAAAATTGGCTTGCACCAGAACGGGTAAGGCTCCCCATCAGCATCCCCTACACCAGAGGCTCGAGCTTATCTTGCTGCCCATGGTCAGAACGGAATGGCTGCGCCGAGACTACTGTGGTATTCGTCTGGAGGGAAATTGCACGATCGATCAGCCGGGCTGGGGGAAATCCTGCCAGAGGCTGGATGACATCGGCGAGCGTAGTGGAAAACTCTGGGTGGTCTATCAGGGAAGGGAAAGTCACATGGGACGGGCCCGAGAGGGGCCACAACCACGTGGAGAAGTCGACGTCAGTGGTTCACTGGATCGTGCAGAGGGAGAACGGAGAGCGGAGTCATCGTCGAGGTGACATGGTAGGCCCCTTTGGAGGAACTACATGGTCATAGTCTGAAAAATTATGGGTAGTCTAAATCACCTATAGGGGGTGAATAGGTGTTTTGCTAAATTTAGGCTTTTTAAATTATTTAAGCTAACTACTGCAGAGAACAGAAAATAAGCCACAACACACAAATAACACACAGAATTTATAGTGCTTCCTCAGAGTATGGATACATCCACTGTCTCTCGCCACCTATATAGCAGTGTGCTAGACTTGGCAAACTCCCCAACTTCTCAGATCAAAAATCTTACAACTCAGATCCACTCCTAGATCCTACCTCAGATCTTCAACAAGACCCTACCTCAGGTTGTCCATAATCCTACCTTAGAGTGCAAGAACTCCTACAGCTCAGAGATCCAGATGATCTCCTACCTCAAATCACTCCTTGAAACCTTAGACTCACAACAGAGTCCCACACTCAGGCCCTTCATACAACCCTACACTCAGGCTGACAGCAAATCCCTACAACTCAGATTTCGGAGAGATCTTACACAGTAGATGAGTTTTAAAATAAATTACAGAAAATGACTCAAGTATAAATGTTACTTTGAAGTTTTGAGTCTTCCTGAGCTTTCCGGAGAGAAAGCTTTCTTCTCAGCACCTGAATAGAATTGATTTGATCATGATAGCAAGTTCAGAGCTGAGTGGCTTGAATGAAGAGATAGCTTGATCTTCTTCGTCTTCTACAGCAGGAAGATGAGTTTCTTGTTGTTTTGTTGTGTGAGCAACCTTATAGCACAAGGATCACAGAGTTCTTCTGTGTTAGCTTGATGTTGCTATCTTTTTGCTTGAAGGTGGCTGTAAGATGTTGGATTTCTTACTTGGAGAGTTCTTTTTCTTACAGAGCTCTTCTATTGACTTTTATAAGTCTGACTACTTAAACGGTCAAAAAAACATTTCTAGTAATAAATCAAAACATCTTCCATAAGGTACTGATGTGACATTTGCTTTTGGCGCCACACATATTTCAAATCCCGTCATTCTGGATAACAAGACGGTAAACTATCGTTTTGTAGTCTTCAAACAAAACGATATCATTTTGTTCTATATACCCATCAAGACAGTATCATTTTGTTCTCTATACCCATCAAAACGATATTAACCAGAACATCTCAAATCAGCACTTAGACCAATTCTGAGTTATAGATCAGTTCAAATTAGGTATGAACTTATTTCTTGTCCTACTGAGTTTAATAAACAACAATAAATATTGAGCCTACAAACATATAAATAGATAGACATCAAATACAAGATGCATTTATCATTGCATGATATACTTCTTCAAATATAGGAATATTAAGGACATATTCCCAACATAGTCGCCCAATTGAAGCATGCATACCCGAGCGTGCGGAGCCAAGCCACCCCTAAAATGGCGTCGATACCGCCTAGGATGAATGCGGAGAAGTCCGCGGTCACAAAACAGGATCCCATAGAGAGAGACACGACAGTGCAACGCCCCTGAGTCGGTCGGAGTTGCCCATCGTCCAGGCGGGCCGTAAAATCCGGAGAGGGAACCAGGGGAAGATGGAGCTGTTGCGCCATGCGCTCAGAGATAAAGTTGTAGCTTGCGTCGCTGTCCACCATAATGATGATAGGGTGATCTCGCAACGTGCCCGAGAACTGCGTGGTCTGCTGGCTGGAGAGCCCGCCCGCCAAGGCACAAGATAACACCAGGCGGTTGAATGTAATCGCGGTGGGGTCGAGAGGGGTATCCTCCCCTGAGAGCTCCAGGGCCTCCAAGTCGATCAGGGTAACCTCAGGGTCGACGTTGCCAATGATAGCATAGAACTCCTTCACGGAGCACTCATGGTTGGGGGAGTAGAGTTGGCGGCATCGCCGACATTGAAAACATAGACCCTTGTTGTGAAGCTCATTGTAATCACAGTTCGAGAGGCGTTGAGGGGTCGGTCGGCGACACAGACGGTTTCCCCAAAGCGATGGCCGTGGTGGAGTCGTGGGTGGTGGTCGCCAAGGCGGTCGAGGCTGGTGGTGGTCGACCATAAAAGCAGGTGGCCGGGGGGAGAGGTCGTCTTCCACCAGACGTGCGAAGACGAGAGCGGATATATTGCAGTAAACTATGCATGAAGAAGCTCAGGTAACGATCGGGCGGAAGCCCAGGGATGTGGGAGACCAAGATGTCAAACTCATCAATATAATCGTCCAGGTCGATTGTCTGGCGGACGCCACAAAGAGGCTCGATAGCGGAGGAGATGGAGTAGTGGGTGTCATACTGCCAGATCATCTCCTGCTTGAGCTCAGGCCAGGAGAGGCACGGGTTAGATTGTCGGAGCCACCGAGCCCAGTGGAGAGCCGAGCCATCCAGGCCAACCACAGTCGTAGACACTTTGTCATGCTCCGGTGTATAGTTGAGGTCAAAATATCGTTCCGCTTTGACGATCCAACTCATCAGGTCAACGCCGACAAAAGAGAGAATGTCAAGGGAGAGGGCAGACCGACCCGGAATGGGCGAAGGAGTGGTCCAGAAGGGAATGAGCGGCGCCCCGGCGCGGAGGAGAGAGTCGCCATCTGCGGGTGAGACAAAGTCGGACGCAGCGGAAAAGGCGGAGGCAGGCGCTTGAAGGGAGTAAATCTTGGAGTGAAGGGCGAGGAGGGAGACGTGCATGGAGGCGACAAGTTGCGCATAAGCCTCCACGCGACGACTAAAGGCATCGGTGGCTGCATCCGGAGGAAGATCACCGGCGGAGCGAGTGTTTGGGGCCATTCCAACGGCTGCTTAGGGTACGGTAGCCGGCGATGCTGGGCGTAAGGCTGGGACAGAGGCGAAGGAGGAGCAAAGGTGCGGCAGTTGACGGGACGCGAGTGGGTGATACACGACGAAACGCACATGGGTCGGAACGAACCACGAGAGACACACGTGGCGGAAGATCGATTCTGAAAAAATGCAGTCGAGCGGAAGGTTGCGGCGACAACCTGAGCGACGAAGTCGTATCTATTAGAAAAGCCCATGTGTAAAGGCCCAAAATAGTCCCTAGTATTCTCTCTTCTTTAGTCTCACATCTTGTATAGGATTTTTCCTCTCTTCTCATCTCCTATATATTTGTATTCCCTCCTTGTATTTACATACACAAGCAATACATACAAGTTTTGACTTCTCTCAACATGGTATCAGAGGGAGGTTCCAATCTACCCGCCCTGTGCAATTTTTAAACCGCATCTACCCGCCGCCTTCTGGCGGACTCCGCGGTCTCCTCGCGGATTGTTTGCGGTCTCCAGCGGTCTGCCTCCTTTTCTATCCTCCGCTTCTCGCTCACTGTCCGCGGCCTCGACGGACAGTCCGCTGCCTCTCCCCGTGGATCCAGGTTCTCTCCTCCTCCCACCCCTTTTTATAGTTTCTCTCCTTTCTCTCGTTGACCCCACCTCCCGTGCCCCTCGCGCGGTCTCTAGTTCTATCCGCGCGGCTTCCCCTCCTATCTGCTCGGCGTCTGCTCCTTGCGGTTTCCTTCTCGCCGCTCGAGTTCTTCAACTCGCGATCTCTTTTCTTCCTCCCGCTCGAGTTCGTCAACTCGCGGCTTCTCTCTCTCCTATCCGCTCGAGTTTGATAACTCGCGGTCTCTCTCCTATCCGCTCGAGTTTGGTAACTCGCGGTCTCTCTCCTATCCGCTCGAGTTTGGTAACTCGCGGTCTATTTTTCTTCTCGCCGCCTTCTCGCGGTCTCCAGACCGTGCGGTCTGCCTCTTACCCGCTCTGGTCGTGGCATGTCTGGCCGCTGGTGTTCGCATCGTGAACGTGCGGGTTCGTTCTCCCGGCCTTTTCTGCTCGCTGTTTGTCGCTGCGGCCTGTTCCTAGTCGCGGCGATCTCCTCCCCTCTCTGCGGCCTGCCTCTCCAGCGGACTCCTGCCTGGTCGTTGCGGTCTTCGTCAACATCGCTGCGGCCTCCTTCCAAGTCGGTGCGGCTTGTCTTCCAGGACTATGGACTCCTCTGTTGACTCCACCGGCCCGGCGGCTAGTCCGCCCGCTGACCGCCCGGCTTGTCCAACCGACCTGCGCGATGAATTACGCATCACTACCATCTCTCTCTCCGGGAAGAAAAATTTTCTCCCTTGGGCGCATTCTGTGCGCCGGGTTCTCCAGGCCAAGGGTCTCCTGCCTTACCTCACACAGGCTCCTCCGGTTCCCCCTACGGACGATTGGCTCCGCAACGATGGTCGTGTGCAGACTTGGCTCCTCAACTCCTTGGATGGTGAGCCGTATCAGATGGTCATGTATCACAAGACGGCCAAGTCTATATGGGATGAGCTGCACTCCCTATACTCCGGCAAGGACAGCCTTCAGCACCTCTACGACATCCTCACCGATCTCGTTGCTCTCGACACCGGTGGCGCCCCGGACATGACGTCGTTTGTCGCTCGGGCTAAAACTCTGGCCGAGGCCTGGATACTGCATCAGCCTTCTACCAGTGATCATGCTGCCCAGCGCGCTCAGAAGGAGGCGGTTTGCATTGCTATTATGATGGCCCGTCTTCCGCCTCACCTTCAGACTATCCGGACTCAGGTTCTGGCATCTTCCACCGTTCCATCCCTTTCTGAGATCTGTTCCATGCTCCTCCGCGTGACGCCTCCTCCGGATGCTCCTGCGCCGACTTCCTCGGCCTTTCTTCAAAGGCCCCTCCGCCCCTGCTTCCCTCGCCTCCCTCTGCTCGTGGTGGTCGCTCCGGCTCTCGGGGCCGCGGGCGTGGTGGCAGGGAGCGGCCGAAGTGTTCCTACTGCGGCAAGGACGGACACCTTGAAGCGACCTGCTACCGCAAGAATGGATATCCTCCTCAACCGACGGCTTCGGTGGCCGCAAATGCCTCCTCTCCTGCGTCTCCGGACCTTGAAGTTGTCCGCCTCCAGCTCCAGCACCTCCAGGGACTGCTCAACCCGCCTCATGCTTCCCTGGCCTCCACCTTCGTCTCCCAAGCAGGTACGGCATGTCTCTCCACCGGTCCGTCCTGGATCATGGACTCCGGTGCCACTCATCACATTACGTCCCAGCGGCCTGCCACATACTCCGACTCTCCTCATCCGCGGTCTATCACCGTGGCTAATGGGGCTCTTGTTCCCGTCTCCGGATCGGCGGACATCTCTCTCCGCCCGTCGTTTCCTCTCCGCTCGGCTCTTCATGTTCCGAGTTCCCCCTTCAATTTACTTTCTGTTGGTCGCCTTACTGCTGATCTGGATTGCTCTGTTATATTCACTTCCTCTTCCTTTGTCATACAGGATCGCCGGACGCGGACTACCATTGGTAAAGGCGGATTGCGGAACGGGCTCTACCTTCTCGACACACCTCCTATCATCCTCTCCTCCGTCTCCTCCACCGAGTGGCATCGCCGTCTTGTCCACGCTCCTCTACCTGTTCTCCAGCGGGCTCTCCCTGATATCTCTCTCCATCCGTTTCAGTGTGAGTCTTGTATCCTCGACAAGCAGCCGCGTTCATCTTATCCTGCTCATTGTACCCGGAGCTCTGCTCCGTTTGATTTATTGCATTCTGATGTATGGGGACCGTATAAAATTACTAGTATTTCTGGTTTCCGGTATTTTATTACTTTCATTGATGATTATTCTCGCATGACGTGGTTGTACTTACTTCGTGATCGCTCCGAGCTTCCTCGGATTTTTCGAGCCTTTGTCGTTGAAACTCGTACCCAATTTCACACCACTATCAAAACTGTGCGCACGGATAATGCTCGTGAGTACACTGGCCACGACTTCGCTACTTTATGCTCTGAGTTCGGGATTATCCACCAAACCTCTTGTGCCTACACGCCTCAACAAAATGGCGTTGCCGAACGTAAAAACCGCCACTTACTTGATGTGGCTCGCTCCCTCATGCTTCAAATGCATGTGCCCAAGCATTACTGGAACTTTGCGGTCTCCACGGCTTGTTTTCTCATCAACCGTCTCCCTTCCTCCGTCCTCCACTTTGCTACTCCGTTCAACCTGTTGTTTCCCTCGACTCCGGCTTTCCCTCTTCCGCCCAACATCTTTGGTAGCACTTGTTACGTCCACCATCTGGGCCCGCCCTCGGACAAATTGGATCCCCGGGATGCTAAACACATATTCGTGGGCTATTCCCGTACTAAAAAGGGGTATCTCTGTTATTCTCCCGCCACTCAGAAGCTCTCTGTCTCTGCGGATGTCACCTTCCGCGAGACTCAACCTTTTTTTTCGGATTCTCTCACTACTCCTATCCCTTCGGCTCCTTTACCTCCATCCATCCCACGACCAGTTCTCCCCGTTACAACGCCGTTGCTACCGGTTCCACCAGCTCTACCTCCTGTTCCCCCCGCACCACCCATCATCCGGGTCTATACTCGTCGCCCCCGTTGCTCTATGGCCCCACTGCAGTCCGCCTCAACCACGGTTACTCTGCGCCCGGCAGATCAGGTACAGACATCCACCGCTCATCCTCTCGCTCATTACGTCTCTCTACATCGCCTCTCTCCTCATCTTCACACTTTTGCTACTTCTCTTTCCTCGGTTTCTGTTCCTAATTCTGTGCAGGAGGCGCTCCAACATCCTGGCTGGCGGGCTGCCATGGAGGAGGAAATGGCTGCTCTCTGGACTAACCAGACCTGGACTCTCGTCCCTCTTCCTCCCGGTCAGAAACCCGTTGGGTGTAAATGGGTCTTTGTTATTAAACATGTTGCTGATAGCACTATTGACCGCCTAAAGGCCCGCCTTGTGGCACGTGGCTTCACCCAGCAGTAGGGGCTCGACTACGAGGAGACTTTTTCCCCGGTGGCCAAACTCAATACAGTCCGGGTTCTCCTCTCTGTTGCGGTACATCGCCAGTGGCCCCTACTCCAACTGGATGTCAAAAATGCATTTCTGAACGGTGATCTCCAGGAAACTGTGTATATGCAACAACCTCCCGGGTTTGAGACCACGGGGGAGTCTCAAGTCTGCCATCTTCGAAAGGCTCTTTATGGTCTCAAACAGTCTCCCCGGGCATGGTTTGACAAGTTCAGTAAGGCCCTCCGGGAGATTGGTTTTACTCGAAGCTCCGCCGACTTCTCGCTCTTCACTCGCCACCGATCTACCGGGACCGTCCTTCTGCTAGTCTATGTGGACGACATCATTATTACTGGGAACGACTCGAATGGAATACTGGCGGTCAAACTTCATCTGAGCACCGTTTTTCAAACAAAAGATCTGGGGCCCCTTCGGTACTTCTTGGGCCTAGAAGTCGCCAGACGGCCAGATGGTTTGATCCTTTCTCAGCGAAAGTACTGTACTGACCTTCTTCATGATGCGGGTTACTCAGGCTGTAAGCCAATTGACACCCCCAATGGATGTCAATCACAAGTTATGCGCGTAGGCCTCTGACTCCGATATCCTACTGGACAATCCAGAATATTACCGTCGCCTAGTTGGAAAATTGATATACCTCACAGTAACCAGACCAGATATCTCCTTCGTTGTTGGTATCGTCAGTCGATATATGCATTCCCCCAGAAGCTCTCATCTTCAGGCGGTTGAACGTATTCTCAGATACCTCAAAACGGCTCCTGGACAAGGACTGGTGTACAAAGTCTCTTCCTCCACTCCTACTCTGGTAGCATACTCTGATGCTGACTATGCTGGGTCCCTCGATGATCGAAGGTCCACCAGTGGCTTCTGCACGTACTTTGGAGGACATCTGATTACCTGGCGGAGCAAGAAACAAGCGGTCGTTGCTCAATCATCAGCTGAGGCAGAATACCGGGCGATGGCATCAGTGGTGTCGGAACTAACGTGGCTTGAAAGCCTTCTCACCGATCTGGGTGTAAAGCTTCCTTCACCGGCTCTTCTCCTCTGTGACAGTCAAGCCGCTATACACATTGCCAAGAACCCAGTCTTTCACGAGAGAACTAAACATATTGAAGTCGACTGTCATTTTATCCGGGAAAAAGTTCAACTAAAGAAGATCGACCTCAGACATGTTCCTGGTACTAAACAAGTTGTGGATGTCCTCACAAAGGCCTTGTCAAGTACCCACTTCTATCAATGCTTGTCCAAGCTTGGCGCATACGATTTGTACGCTCCAGCTTGCGGGGGAGTATTAGAAAAGCCCATGTGTAAAGGCCCAAAATAGGCCCTAGTATTCACTCTTCTTTAGTCCTACATCTTGTATAGGATTTTTTCCTCTCTTCTCATCTCCTATATATTTGTATTCCCTCCTTGTATTTACATACACAAGCAATACATACAAGTTTTGACTTCTCTCAACAGTATAGATGCGGGATATGGAGATCGTGTACTGAAAGTGCAATCGCGGATCGAGGCAAAGTCGGATGGTACAGGCAGGGCGGAAGCCAATCGGTGCAAGCGGGATTGGGCAGTCGGGGACCGGGACAGCGACCGACGTCAATGTGCGAGCGGTGAGGCGGATCAGACCAATGATACGCTCTCTGAGAGGAATCCAGCACAGGGGAGGATCGGTGGTGGTGAGGGAGGAGGGATCGAGAGGACAAGTTAGGGAGCAACCCTAATTCTCATACATCCAAAGATAATGAAAAAAAGAACACAACCTCTTATAGGGGCGGGGTGCGGATAACGAAGGGACGGTGCCAAAATAAAGCGTACAACATAACAGAATACAAATAAGATAATCATGGCATAGTCGCCAGCTTGACACCAGAAGTAAAAAAGACCCATGCTGACATTGATGATATGCCACGCTTACTCCAAGTCCCTAAATTTTCCCCTTCAAAACAAAAATCTGTTTTTTCACCTCATGGGACTCCACAAAATGTCCCCCAAAAAATACCCTCGTACTTCCCCAAGTAATGCCCATTACACCCAATTTCATGCATACCAATCCAACTAGCTATCGCACACCGGCCAGCCACACCCAATTAGATCCAAACAAATGTTGCATTCCAGTTACACAACAATCTTCTTTTTGGATGTAATCACCATGTTTTGCACATTCTCACATCTTCTGACGTGACACATCATCCTATTTCAGGCTCCATAACCATCCATGGCATGAATGTGTATCCCCCTTCTCTCTCTTTGACAAACTTATGGTCAATATAATCGTGTACTCTTGTGAAGCACGAAACAAGCAGTCATTTCCAAATCCAGTGATAAAGCGGAATATAGGACAATGGAACATAGTTTTTGTGAGCTTGGTTGCAACAATTTCCGGAAGAGTTGGGAATGCATGCCATTACCTATTAAAATGCACCGCTATAATAAGATTGTTACCAATTTCTCTGAAACAAGCCCTTCATTAGAGAGTTAAGCACATTAAAATTGTCTGTCACTTGACTCACTTCATTAGAGACAAATTCTTTGAAGTTGTGATCACTAATCTACTCACTTTCTGAAGTTAGGAGCAACTTGCATATCTGTTTACCAAACCCCAGGCCAGGAAACAAATATAATATATATCTAACAAGCTAAAAAAACAAGATATGTATGCTCTAGCTTGGGGGAAGTGTTAAATACAGTAGTAAACCGGAAAAAAGATTATTATTAGAGAATAGAGAGATCCCTGCACTTATATAAGTGAGGGAGAAAATACAAAGACGGTAATACCCTAATGGGTAAATACAAAACAAAACTTAAAAGGAAAACAACTTGATTTCAACTCTCCCCCTCAAGTTGGATGGTAGATATCTATCATTCCGAGTTTATGGATGATATCAGTAAAGGCATCGGAGCCAAGACTCTTGGTGAAGACGTCGGCTAACTGATCTCTGGAATGGACGAAGGGTGTGACTAGATTTCCTTTGTCAAGATGATCTTTGATGAAGTGACGATCCACCTCAACATGTTTGGGCCTATCATGCTGAACTGGGTTGTGTGCTATGCTGATAGCCGCTTTGTTGTCACAGTACAAGGATATGGGAGCTTTCTCCTTAAGACCGAGATCTTGCAATAAGATGCTCAACCAAAGGCCTTCACAGAGACCCTGAGACATCGAACGATACTCAGCTTCAGCACTGGACCTGGCCACAACACTTTGTTTCTTGCTACGCCATGTAACCAAGTTTCCTCCAATGAAGGTGCAATAACCTGTTGTAGATTTCCGGTCATCATGACATCCAGCCCAATCTGCGTCGGTGAAGACCTCGATCCGCAGATGTTTGTTCTTCAAGAACATCAGCCCCCGTCCTGGAGACTTCTTTAAATACCGGAGAACACGATAGGCAGCCTCCTGGTGTCTGACCCTTGGGACATGCATGTACCTACTCAGGATCCCAACAGCATATGTAATGTCAGGACGAGTATGTGAGAGGTATAAGAGCTTTCCAACCAACCTCTGATAACTAGGAGCATCTGTACGATCACCATTGCTGTCCTGATCAATCTTATGGTTCTCCTCCATGGGTGTGTTAGCGGGAGCACATCCAAGCATGCCAGTCTCTGTCAGCAGGTCCAACACATACTTCTGTTGGGAGATAACGATACCCTTGTCAGAACGGGTCACCTCAATTCCTAGGAAGTAGCGTAGCCTTCCCAGGTCCTTTACTTCGAACTCGGCTGAGAGAAGTCCCTTCAGCTTTGAGATTTCATCTATATCATTTCCGGTGATCACGATGTCATCAACGTAAACAATTAACACAACAATTTTTCCTTCATTCCTCTTGACAAATAATGTATGATCAGAGTGTCCCTGTTTGTAGCCAAACTTGATCATGGCCTTATGGAATCTGCTGAACCATGCCCTCGGCGACTGCTTTAGCCCGTACAGGGACTTCCATAACCGACAAACAAACCTCTCTTGCCCCTTCTTCACAAAACCTGGGGGGAAAGACATGTACACCTCTTCCTCGAGGTCACCGTGCAAGAAAGCATTTTTAACATCCAGTTGATGAAGTTCCCAATCAAAGATCGCAGCACAAGATATGATCACACGGATAGAGTCCATCTTTGCTACAGGAGCGAAGGTCTCTTGGTAATCAACCCCCTGAGTCTGAGTGTAACCACGAGCAACCAACCTAGCTTTATATCGCTCAACCTTCCCATCCTGGTTCTGCTTAACTGAGAAAACCCATCTTGAACCAATGGGTTTCTTGCCAGGAGGGAGAGAGGTGACATCCCAAGTGTGGTTCTTCTCCAAAGCTGACATTTCTTCCTTCATTGCTTGAGCCCATACTGGGATGCAAAGTGCCTCCTGCCATGTCTTAGGGATAGAGATCTCGGACAAGGAAGATATAAATGACTGGTGAGGGTTAGAGAGATGATCATAAGCAACATGATTAGAAATAGGATGTTCAGTACACCGGGCCTTACCACGTAGCCGAGCAATGAGAACATGTAAATCAGCATCAGGATCTGAGTCAGAAGACAGCATTGGCAGTAGCGGGGCGACAGTGGGCTGTGTGCCTGGTTTTCGACGATGATATATATGAGGTAGAGGAGTGATGAGTGAAGGATGATGAGAAATATCTGTAGTGGATGGCGTAGTGGAAGTAGGAGGAATATCTGTAGTGGGTGGCGTAGTGGAAGTAGGAGGAATAAACGTGAGAGGAACAGTACCAATGACAGGAAGAGGGACAGTATCAATGACCTCATCCTCCTGCTCCCCCTGACGACAAGAAGGAGTCAAGTCAAGGTAATATGATTCATCCTCGCGGAACGTCACGTCCATAGTACAGAAAGTACGTCTGGTTGGGGGGTGATAACATCTGTACCCCTTGGTGGTGGTAGAATAACCAAGAAAGACACATCGGATGGCTCGAGGATCGAGCTTATCCCGAAGAGGCTGGTGAACATGAACAAAACAAACACATCCAAAGATACGAGGAGGAAGAGATGAGGTATGAACAACAGTCTTAGACGCCAGACGAGCCAGAGGTGTAGCATAAGCGAGAACCCGCGAGGGGAGACGGTTGATAAGATGAGTAGTCGTTATGATGGCATCGCCCCAATAGGATTTCGGAAGGTGCATAGTGGTGAGAAGGCAACGGGCAACATCAAGGAGATGCCTGTTTTTGCGTTCCGCCACACCATTTTGGGTGGAAGTATAAACGCACGTAGTTTGGTGGATAATTCCATTGTCCGAGAGGTAGGCCCCAAACACACCACGATCATCATATTCGCCCCCATTGTCACTACGAAGGACACGAATGGTTCCATTGAACTGAGTTTGTATCATCTTATGAAAGGTTTGAAAAACAGAAGCGACATCCCCCTTTTTTTTTAAAAGATAAACCCAAGTAGTACGGGAAAAACAATCAATAAACGTAACAAACCATCTATATCCAGTCAAAGAAACAACTGGGGAAGGTCCCCAGACATCTGAATGTATAACAGAAAAAGGAACACTACTAGGAGAAGATAAGTGAGAAGATGAATGACGAACGTGTTTGGACATTTCACATACATCACATTTAAAACTAGAAACAAACGGAGATAAAGCAGGAAAAAGTTTTTGAAGATAAACAGGAGACGGGTGACCAAGACGCAAGTGCCAGCGTCGAGCGTCAGCAGTAGAAACAGCAGAAGAGGACAGAGCAAGGGATGATGGTGTAGCATCCAGGTAGTACAGACCACCGCGGTTCCTACCACTGCCAAGTATCCGCTTCGTACCCAGTTCCTGAAAAATACAAGAATCAGAGAAAAAGGTTACAAAACAGTTAAGAGATTTAGTAAGATTGCTAATAGAAAGTAAACTGCGGGGAAAGGATGGAACATGCAAAACAGAAGTGAGAGGAAGCGAAGAAGAGCAGGAGAAATTGCCCTTGCCAGCAATAGGAGACAAGGTGCCATTGGCAGAGACAACCTTGTCCTTACCAGACAAGGGTGTGTAGGAGTAAAAACCTGTGGAGGACCCGGTCATATGATCAGTAGCTCCGGAGTCAATAATCCACTCAGACGAAGGAGTCACAGCAGCATGGGCACTGGGCATCGCAGTAGTGGCAAACAAAGAGGAGCTACTCGGTGTAGGATCAGGCTGAGAGTGTAGCAGACGGCGGAGCGCATCCAATTCAGACATGGTGAAATGATCTGGGAGATGACCAGGATGGCCCCCTTGAATCTCTGTGGAGTAAGCAGCATCATGAGAACGGGTGTCAGTCTGGCGATGTCCACCACGACCAGGACCACGCCCACGTCCACGACCACGGACGTATCCAGGAGGAGCAAGGTGCGGATGAAGCTTGAAGCACGCTTCCCGAGAATGGCCCCGACGGCCACAATGGTCACAGGTGGGAATCTGGGTAGTATGGCTAGAGCCACCACGGCCAATACTAGTAAATGCCGAGCGATCAGAGGGGGGAGCCGTCGTGTTGAGAGATCTCCGACGATCTTCATCGCCAAGAACCATACTGAACGCCTCCCTGAGTGATGGGAGGGGTAAGCGATGAAGAATATTGGTGCGCACCATATCCAACTCCATGCTCAAACCCATCAAGAACACATGAAGACGAAATCGTTCATCACGCTTTTGTAACAGAACTGCATCGGCAGTGCAAGCAGGGGTAAACTGATCGAAGTAATCTAACTCCTGAGATATACGCTCGAACTCAGAGTAGTAGGCAGAAACAGTCATAGATCCCTGTCGTAGTTCCAACATACGACGGGTCAGCTCATAAACCTGAGTGGAATTCCCGATCTGAGAATAAGTCTCCCGCGCGCGAGTCCAAATCTCGTAAGCTGAGTCCATTAACATATAGCTGCGGTATACCTTTGGAGACATAGAGTGGAGAAGCCAGGAAACCACCAGGGAATTCTCGGAATCCCAACGTGACCATGCAGGATCAGTCAGGGAGGGTGCCACTTTGGTCCCATCAATGTATCCAAAGAGCTGGTGCCTGCGAATAACATGCTGCGCCGCACGAGACCACTCTAGATAGTTAGTGCCATCTAACGGCACCGTGGTAATCTTCAAGGAGCTAGCATGACCAGAAGACCGCTGGAGTTCACCCATCTGGGAAACTGAAGACCGCAAGGTTTCCCCCATGTGGGGAACAAACACACTTGGTGATGAAGAGCCACCACCAATCGAAGAATCATCCATGAGATCAGATCTGAAGAGGCTCAGTTACATCAAATCCTGAAAAAAAGGAGAGGTGCCGGAGAAGAAAGTAGGAGGAAAGCAGCATCCGGTGGAGAAGAAGAGAGCATCCGGATCTGAAGAAAAAAAGGAGGCCGGAGAAGACGGCGGTGGCTGGATCTGAAGAGGAAGGAGGTCGGAAAAGGTCGCAGAAGGCGGCGGAGGCCGGAGAAGCTCGCAGAAGGCGGCGGAGGCCGGATCTGAAGAAGAAGGAGGCCGGATCTGAAGAAGAAGGCGGCGGCGGTGGCTGTATCTGAAGAAGGAGGCCGGAGAAGCTCGCAGCGCCGGCTAGTCGATGCAGGAGGCGGTGCAGTGGTCTGGCTGCTTCATGGAAGGACGGCGGCGGCGTCCTTCTCAGCACCCGACGGTGGCTAGGAGGCCGCCCGACATCCGCAGAAGGGGGGCAGCAGACGATGGGCGAGCGAGAGAGGGTCGAGCGTCGAGGATGACGGGCGAATGAGCGAGGAAGCGGGACGACGAGCGAGGCGGCTAGGGTTTTTCTTTTTTTCCCTCTGATACCAAGTAGTAAACCGGAAATAAGATTATTATTAGAGAATAGAGAAATCCCTGCACTTATATAAGTGGGGGAGAAAATACAAAGACGGTAATACCCTAATGGGTAAATACAAAACAAAACTTAAAAGGAAAACAACTTGATTTCAACTAATACCTGATTTGTAATCTCATCGGGGGTGAGTTACACCACTCACATAAGTGGGGATTACATTCCATGAAATATGATGTTATCATTTCAATGAGATAATAGTGACTTAGCCTCCTTCCTCAAGAGCAGGACTCTACCACATTCATCAAATGTTGAACTCCTCTCTAACATGGATAAATAAATTTAACAATTGTTGCATAGTTGAGTGGTATCTCATCAAGAATGAGAATACTTCCAATCAACATGTTAGGGTTTTCATTCACCAAAATAAGATGCTATTATTTCCACGAGAAAAACATGAATGTGCCTCGTTCCTCAAGAGTACTAAATTCGCCTCCTTTACTAAGTACAGGATTCCTCTCTAGTGCTTATAAACCAATGTTAACATCGTATCAGAGTAAGTTAGGTCCAACATACCACTCTTACTTAATGTAATTTAAAATAATTGATCAATTTGTTAAAGGAAAAAAATCATGCACGTTCCCTCACATGCAAAATATAGTCTCACATTCAGAGAATACTCGTGTACACTTAATGTAGATCTTGGGCCCTCCACCTATAATAAACTGGTTTTGGGTTGGATGTATAGGTTCTAACAAACAAACTATTAAGATTGTTGTGGGTCGCTCGACACTCTTGCAGTTCAGTCGAGATAAACCGTCTCAGTTCGAGAGTGAGTTGAGCGCGCAAACAGTTGAACCAACAGTTGACAACAAGGTTTTTGACATGGAAAAAACGGAAAGAGAAAAAATCACGAGGTCGGATAGGTGTCGACCAAGTTTCACAAGTTCTCTAAGTGTTACAAGTGGTAGTCCTCGAGGGTGACAGGTCACCGCTCGTTACAGTGAGATTTCAAAGAATGTCAGAGTTGTTAGGGGCAAAGCACAGAGAAGCGTGCTACAAAGCCTTTGAGATGTCGAACGCAGCAACTGGAGTTCTTGACTCGGGGCTTGAAGCCATTGGGATGATGAACGCAACAACTAAAGTTCTCGGCTCGGAACCGAACACCGAGTGAGATTTTCGAGCACCTTCTGAGCTAGGTGATGGAAGCCGAGTGAGATCTTTGAGTCTTTTTTTTGCGCTTGGTGTTGGAATCCAAGTGAGCTTGGTGTTGGAAGCCAAGTGAAATCTTCTGCGCATAAGGCAACTCGAAGATCTCACTCGGCTTCCAGCACCAAGCTCAGAAGGCGACTCGAAGATCTCACTCGATGTTCGGCTATGAGCCGAGAACTTCAGTTGTTGTGTTCATCATCCCAACAGTTTCAAGCCCCGAGTCAAGAACTCTTGTTGTTGTGTTCGACATCTCAAAGGCTTCAGAACACACTTCTCTGCGCTCTGTCCCTGGCAACTCCGACATTCTTTGAAATTCCATTGTAACGAGCAATGGTCTGTCACCCTCGAGGACTACTACTTGTAACACTCTGAGAATTAGTGAAACTTGGTTGGCACTGATCCAGTCCCGTGGTTTTTTCCCTTTCCGAATTTTTCCACGTCAAAAGCTTTTTTGTCAACTGTTGGTTTAATCTATCACTGTTTGCATGCTTGACTCACTCTCGAGTTGAGACAGCTCATCTCGACCGGACCGTAAGAGCGTCAAGCGGCCCGCAACAAAGTTATAAAAATTTGGAATGTAGTGGTCCGTGAGTGTATTTTGACAATGTTGATGTCATAGATCAGGAACTAAAAAATATACCTATTTAGCATGATTTGGAGCAGAATCACTTTCTACAATATCACCATAATGTGGAGCCAGATCCTCGGGCTCAGAGTCATAGCTCTCACCATCCCAAAGTTTGCATGCTGGTCTTTGATCCATATCTGCCTCTTCCTGCATCAAGTCACCCTTTTAGTTCATCATAAAATGACAACGATGATAAAATAATTGATTTTATTTTATCATTGTTTACATCATCAGGAGACTCCGTCTTTGGAGGTCTATCCTGGAAAGGAACACTAGGAGAATGTTGTAGTCTTGAAAGGTGCTCCAATAGCACATTCCTGCATTAGCAAGTAAAAAATCAGATCACTGCAGAGAACATATTACAAATAAAGTTTCCTATTGTGGCAATTTGCATGCCGCATAATTACAATACATGAAACTGTGCAGATGTTACAACTTTTAAAAATATATATTACTGCCTTTGTCTCCAGGGGTGGAGTGAATTTATATTGGGGAATATGTAGAAGTCATGAAAGACTAACCACTTCTTTTTCAAAATAAGTTGGATGCAAATATATGGAACCCCTTAAATCACTAGGAGTTCCTTTTACTTTGGACCAATAATTTCTCTCAGCTAATTGGTACAATTTCCCATACATGTGCATGTGCATATCTATACTTACAACTTTGTGTTGGATAGTAAAAAGGAAAGACTGTTGATTTATTCATCCTCATAGGAGCATATAAAGCATTACAAGGAGACACATAACACTGATAGCCTATCTGGGACTAAACTTTAGATCAAATACATAGATACTAATAACCTCACATATTACTATAAAATTAATAAACTCCAACACTCCCCCTCAAGCTGAAGGGGAAACCTTCATCTTGGACACATCAAATAAAGGCAACAGAGGTAGGCGATATGGAAAAAAAACGTCAGACGAGCCACCGGGGAAATTCCAAATCGGGGACATAGCCATCCACGATGCAGACCCACACAAGACGCGGGACCCACGCATGACGTGGACTCACTAAAAGAGAACGAAAGACGTGAAGCAAATCATCAAACGGGAAATCATGGATAATCTACAAGGTAACCGTGTTTCCACTCGTCATCCCTTGTCTTATTATGTGACTTATGACTCTTTGTCGTCCTTGCATAAAGCCTTTTTCACTTCTCTGTCTTCCATATTCATCCCTTCCTCGTGGCAAGAAGCTCTGGGGAATCAAAAGTGGAAAGAAAATGTGTTGCAAGAGATGATGGCTCTTGAGAAGAATTGCATGTGGGATTTTTTTTATCTTCCTCAAGGCAAAACCGTGGTTGGATGTAAATGGATTTTTTTGGTGAAACAAAACTCCCAAGGTCTTATGGACTGTTACAAGACTAGGATGGTGGCCAGAGGATACACACTGACGACTGGAATTGACTATCAGGAAACCTTTGCTCTCGTATTAAAGATGAATTCCATTAGAATTTTGCTCTCTTGTGCGGCCTACAAAGGGCAGAGTCTCGGTCAATTGGATGTGAAGAATGTCTTCCTTCATAGGGATATGGAAGAGGAAGTTTATATAACTCTACCTCTGGGTCTTGCCTCTGAGGGATCTGAGGGAACGGTATGCAGATTGAAAAAAGCTTTATACAACCTTAAACAATCTCTGAAGGCTTGGTTTGGAAGATTCCAAAAAACCATGATGTCATTTAAGTATACTCAGAGCAATGTCGATCATACTCTGTTTGTAAAATACAGGCAAGGAAAACTGACTGTGATGATTGTCTACGTGGATGACATTGTCATAACTGGGGATGGCATGGAGGAGATCAAAAACCGGAAAACAAGATTGGCTAGTGAATTTGAGGTAAAGAATCTTGGGAACCTCAAGTACTTCTTTGGCGTTGAAGTTGCAAGATTCAGTCACATCTTTATCTCCCAGAAGAAGTACAACCTAGACCTGCTGAAAACAACGGGAATGAGTGGGTGTTGACCAGCAGACACTCATATTGAAGCCAACCATGGATTCAGAGGAATGGTGGAGAAGTTGTTGCATATATCAATGGTTTCAACGGCCTGTAGGGAAGCTTATCTACCTATCTCATACTCGCCCAGATATCTCTTATGTTGTTGGAGTTATCAGTTAATACATTCATTCTCCTAAATCTCACCACTTGGATGTTGCCCGCCAAATTTTTCGGTATGTTAAAACCTCTCCTGGGCATGGCATCTTTTTTACTTTCAACAAAGATTTAATCATTGAAGTATTCACAGATGTTGACTAGGCGGGGTCTGTTGATGACCGTAGATCTGCTTCAGGATATTGTACTCTAGTTGAGAGAAATATGGTAACCTGGAGACATAAAAAACAATAGGAGGTTGTCAGGTCCAGTACCGAAGTTGCATTCAGAGCAATGGCTCATGGAATATGTGAAGGAATATGGATTCGACCCCTTATGTCTGAACTTGGGTTCAGCCTGCCCGAAGATAGTCGTCGGTCAGCAAACCGTGAAGTCAGCGGGATCAAGAAGGCAAGCTCACAGGGATGGGTCTTCTTGCCTAAAGACCCCCTTCCCTCCCAGGTTTTGTTTATAAATAGGACCTCAGGGGTACCAGGAATGACACCTTGAAAGCTTGTTATTTTGCCCCCTTCTACCCCCGTGAGACTAATTACTCTTTGTGTGGTGCCTTCCTCGTACCTAGCTCAGCCATCTTTTATTGTGGAGGGGAAGCTTTCTAAGTTTCTAGGTACGTGGTGGGACCTCCCTGCTGCAGCATCTGGGGTCCTCTAGTTTTTTCTCTCTCTTTGTTTATCTCCAGAGTCGGGCAGGCTGAACCGCTGGGTCAGTAACCTCAAGCTGCACTTAGATCCGAATATTTGAAATAGAGATTTTCCCAACTTCAAAAAATCAATCATCCTTTCTCCCGACTTCCAACATAAACTATTGGTGAAATTTGTTAAAAACATAAATGTTGTGGCAGTCGTTTATTAAAAATGGTGGGATAAATCCTTAGAACTTCTCTTAGTAATAAAATTACACTCTTTTGCATGGTCATGCATAAAGGTTTATGTTTTAATAAAGCTACTCTACAACTACAAGCAATCTACTCCAAAAGTGTGTGCTTTTTCATATATCTCCTCCTAAGAATACCCTTTATTATTTACCATCTCATTAAATAGCATAAAATGAAGAATATTACGGTCAATAGCTACTTTCCAAGAAATGTGTATGGTATAAGAAAGAAATCTCAGATAAAGAATTAAATTGAAGGCCTCTCTGCAACCAAGTTGTTCTCTTTCTTATGATGAAACTTCAGAATATTAGAGTTCTGTTTTTTATCAATTTACATTGTGGCGTCGTCATAGAGATATTTGGTTTCTTGTAGATAAATATATTGCAGAATGCGATGATTTATATTTTTTCAAAGTCAGTTTGAAAATGAAATTACTGAAGAATTTTGAAGGTGTTTGTGTATTTAATAATCAATATTGATTTCTAATTACATCCAAATAAGTTCTAATAAACTCAAAATACACTCAATATGAATTCATAGAAGTCAAAATAAATGTCAATTACATATTGTACCAATTATTTTAATTTACGTTTAGATTTATGTATCTAGAAGATTATCTTGTTTTATTTATTTAAGTTTGTCAAATTTAAGTTGTAATTGCGGAATATTTAGTTGTTTTTGTTTGAGTTTGTTGTAGGTTCTTTATGGTCTAACTATTAAGATGCATGGTTATCAGGATCGCGATCCGGATCGTAGGATCTTACGATCCTACGATCCAGATTTTATAAATCGATCCGGATCTTACCTAGGAACTAAATCGGCACATCTACGACTAGGATCGCGATCCGGATCTTAGGATCTTTAGGATCGCGATCCTGACCCGATTCTACCGGCATGACCAAAGGTAACTAGAAACATGTCCAATCCTATCCCGACCCCATTCAATCGGTCCAATGCCCATAACCCATTGTTTAACCTTATCCCAATCCCGCCCCCATACCCCATCACAGAATCATATCATGTTGCTTTGCCGTATCTCAAGTGTTGATTGCCGACTGCAAATAGAGGCCAAGAGCGGCTTCTTCGGTCGCTTCCAGTCCAGATTTCTTTTTATTGTTAGTAAACATTGAGTGTCTTACCTGAAACTGAAATTGAACTTACTATGATATTATCATTTTGATTTAGTTATTCAAAAAAATTTAATATAGTTATTCACATACTACTCAATTTATTGATTTTTGTTTATTAATTGAGCATGTAATTTAATGATACAACATTCAATTTTAATTTTTTAGTTTTAATTTATGAATGTTGTAGGATCTTGCGATCCTCGATCCGATCCTACGATCCGATCCGATCCAACCTCAAAATGATCCCACCTAGGATCTCGATCCTGACAACCTTGTTAAGATGTAATTGAGTCGAAGGCAAGCATGAGCCACGCCCAAGAAAAAGCCCAAACTAAACCTAAGATAATCACACAATGACATGAGAACCAAACCCAAGTCAACACAGTTTCTTCCATGACCATCATACAGTATTTTGACCATAACTCCTTTTAAATAAGAACTTTGGATTAAGTAAATTTAAGTCCACTATTTTCCTAATGTCAACTTCAGGTTCACATATTCTTTTAATTTTGCATTAAAACCCTTCAAATAAAAGTTCGCAAGCGAAATGATTCATCATGCCCCCAAAATTATGACCCTCTTTGCACCCAACCTATGTGGAATCAACATCATCTTTGAGACGTTGATGTCAAAAATTATTGTTGAATCTCCACGGCATAATCGGCTACTTATATTCTCCACTAAAGCATATAATTTAAAATTAAAAGCTTCCCCCCTCCTTGATATGGGAAAGTATGAACGTCTCAAAAACACGAACAAGAACTTGCAATTGCGTCAAAGAACAAAAGGAAGAAATAATTAACGAGACATACTCATTCTCAACTCTTGATGGAAGATTTCTAAGAGTCATTCTCTCCTAAGATAAACAAAACACTACAAAACTCCCAGCACCCCTAACTCTTCAACTATGCTTCTTTATATAGAATGGAGGCCCAGTACAAGACAAAGTACACTAAAAGACATTTGTGTAATTAATCAAGAAAAAAGATAATCAATAAAGGTAGTTGTGTCTCCAAGTGTGTGTTTCACTTGTCTGCAAAGCGTGTACACATAAAAACACCCGGTCTGAAAATCGACCTTATGTTACGGATCATCGTTGGGGCAAGACGTACGAGCGTCGCGGACCGCGCGTGACAACCGCCTAAACGTCACCGTCTATCTTGTTATTTTATATTTCGTCTTTTAATTCCTACTAAGTATTTTATTCCTCATGTTTAAGCCTTATGAGGGGGCATTTGATATTTGGGTTGAACCGGTTGCTTCCTCTTAATAGGGGAACTTGTGGTATGAGAAAAAACCAAGCAAGAAGTAAATCAATTTCCTCTCTCTCTCTCTCTTAATTCTCTCTCTCTCTCTCTAGCTCTTTTCCCACGGGTTCGGCCGACTCCGGAAGCCCTAGCCGTCGTCCCCCCCGATTCCACGTCTCCCGCTCGCACGGTCTCCGCCGCTCGCCTCTCCGCCGGAGCCTTCCTCCGTCCATCTCCACCATTGCGCCCAAGGGGTCGAGGAAAGGTCCTCCCTCTCTTCTCCGGGACTTCCCTCTTCACCGTCCATCCACACGTTCGCAATCCCGGGAACGCAACAACTTGGTATCAGAGCCACCGGTCCCTCCCCCGGCCGCCGACACCGTCTCGTGGCCACCACTCCATTCCGCCGCTGCACACCGCCCAGATCCGGGCCACCCCGCTCCGCGCATCCATTTTTCCTGCGATCCGCAGCAGATCCGGCCGCCCGCCGCCCAGTACCACCACTCTCCGCCCGTCTCCACCAGTCCACCCCCCCATTCTCCTTGGATCGTCGCTTGGCGGAGGTTCTCTACTCGCCTCCTCCACCGGCATACTTCCCCTCCCCGATTTTTCTCCCAACCGGTTACCTCTCTCAATGGCGGACGACACCACCACCGGTCTAACCTTGGCCCAAGTTTTGGAATCTTTCAAGTCCATGATGGCGGACAACCACCAAGCCCTCCTCGCCGCGATCCGACCATCCGGCATACCGCCGCCTAGTGGGACGGCCTCCGCCTCCTCTCCCTCTTTTCCCGAGCCACCGCACCATCCTCTCCAAACAGAGCCACCACAACATCCTCTCCAACCCGAGTCCCTCAATCGCTCCGACTATTCCACCGTGCCACGGTTTGTTAAATTGGATTTTCCGATCTTTGAGGGCCGCGAGGATCCCCTTACGTGGTTGACTCGTTGCGAGCAATTCTTTGCGGCACAGCGCACTCCGTGGGAAGATTGGTTGGGTGTTGCCTCCTTTCACATGATGGGCTCCGCCCAATTGTGGTTCTCCCAACTTCACCGGGAGAAACCCCTCCTTACTTGGGAGGATTTCAAGACTCAGTGCAGCCTTCGCTTTGGGCCGCCTCTACGCTCCAACCCCATTGGTGAATTGATCTCTCTGCGGCAGTCGGGGTCTATTGATGACTACTTGGAACGGTTTCAGGTGCTCCTTGCCCGCGCCCCGCCAGTTCCAGCGGCCCACCAGGTGGCCTTCTTTACTGCAGGGTTACATGAGCGCCTTCGTATGGACGTGGAGTTCCAGAGCCCGCCGGACCTCACTACCGCCATGAGTCTTGCGCGGCTCTGCGAGCGGCGCATTTTGTTGGACCGTCCTCAGATGCATCGACGGGTCCACGACACTACCTTCCGGCACCCCAGTCCCGCTCAACCGCCACCAGGAGGCGGTGCAACTCGGCCCAAGGATGGGGAGCGACCGACCCACATACGCCGCTTGTCTACTCAAGAGATGAGCGAGCGCCGTGCAAAGGGGCTCTGTTTCAATTGTGATGAGCCCTACACCAAGGGGCATCGATGTAAGCGCCTTTTTTGGTTAGAGGTCGACGACCCCTCCGACGACGATGACGGAGATGACGAGGCCGGCCACCATGCGCTTTCGGTCAATGCCATGTCCGGCCCTCATTCGGGGGACACAGTTCAGATGGCCATATCTGTGGCAGGGCACCAGCTACTGGCCCTTATGGACACCGGCAGTACACACAGCTTCATCAGTGACCTCACGGCTCAGCGGCTTCAGCTACCAGTTACTACTCGCAGTCGTCTGCGTGTTGCCGTGCCGAATGGTGCGGCGATGGTCTGCACCGGGGTTTGCCGGGCCGTCCCGATCATGGTGGGCGATTTTCACTCTCACGTGGATTTTTTTGTCATCGCCCTGCGCGGGTTCGAGGCAGTTTTGGGAACCCGATGGCTGCGTACCTTGGGGCCGATCCTATGGGACTTGGACGCCCTCACGATGACTTGGGGCCAAGGGCCCTCATGGACAGTGTGGCAGGGCCATCCGACGGGGAATGTTGGTCGTGCCTTCTCCTTCCCACCCACGGATTCGCCGCCGACCGACCTTTCTACTCTTCTTCAGGAGTACACCGACACTTTTGCAGCGCCGACTGGGCTTCCCCCCGTGCGCCGCCAGGATCACCGTATTTGCCTCCTTCCAAACACCGCCCCGGTGGTCGTTCGCCCTTATCGTTATCCCTTCCTCCAGAAGGACGAGATTGAGCGCCAATGCACCGAGATGCTTCGACAAGGGATCATCCGCCACAGTGTTTCTCCCTTCTCCTCGCCGGTCCTCCTAGTCCATAAGAAGGACGCCTCGTGGCGCTTCTGCGTGGATTACCGGGCCTTAAATGCCCAAACCGTGAAGGATAAATTTCCTATCCCCGTTGTGGAAGAGTTGTTGGATGAATTACATGGCGCGCACTATTTCTCTAAATTGGATCTGCGTTCGGGGTACCACCAAGTCCGCATGTTCCCAGCTGACGTGGAAAAGACCGCCTTCCGTACACATCATGGCCACTTCGAGTTTCTGGTAATGCCCTTCGGGCTTACCAATGCTCCATCTACCTTTCAGGCCCTCATGAACGAGGTATTTCACTCCCTTCTTCGTCGTTGTGTGCTTGTTTTCTTCGATGATATCTTGGTCTACAGCAAAACGTGGGAGGCGCACCTCGACCACCTCAGACAGGTTCTCCAGCTCGTACGGACTCATCGGCTTTACCTGAAGGAGTCCAAGTGTTCTTTTGGCACCGACAGAGTTACTTACTTGGGGCATATAGTTGATCACACGGGCGTTTCGGCCGACCCGGCTAAGATTCAGGGGGTCCTCGACTGGCCCGTTCCTCAGTCGCAACGGGAGCTCCGCGGCTTCCTGGGCCTCACCGGCTACTACAGGCGTTTCATTCAGGGATTCTCCGTCATTGCCGCCCCCTTGTTATCTCTCCTCCGGCGCCAGTGTTTTGCGTGGGACGCCCAGGCCCTGGAGGCGTTTCGAGCACTGCAGCAGGCCTTAGTTTCGGCCCCAGTCCTCCAGCTACCAGATTTTGGGAAGGAGTTTCAGATCGAATGTGATGCGTCTGAACATGGTTGCGGCGCGGTCCTTCAACAGGGCGGCCACCCGATCGCCTACTTTAGCCGTAAAACGGCTCTCCACCACCGGAAGCTTCCCGCCTATGAGCAAGAGCTTATCGGCCTTGCCAAGGCCGTCCACCACTGGCGTCCCTATTTATGGGGCCGTACCTTCTTGGTCCGTACCGACCATTTCAGCCTCAAGTACTTGTTGGAGCAACGTTTGACTACTGTGCCACAGCAGCGTTGGGTGAGCCGTCTTTTAGGCTACGATTTCCGGGTGGAATACAAGGCCGGCCACTTGAATCGCGCGGCCGACTCGCTCTCTCGCCGCGACGCACCGGACGCCTCTCTTTATGCCCTGTCCGAGCCGTCCTCCTTGTTCCTTCCCCGCCTCCTCCAGGAGATCGACAGCACACCAGCCCTCTCCGAACTGCGGAGCCGCATCCAGGAAGGGCGCCTACCGCCATGTTGGGCAGTCCAGGACGGTCTCATTCACTACAAGGGTCGTTTTTACTTACCGGCCACGTCTCCTTTGATCGCCGACATACTAGCAGTCATTCACGACCGGACTCATGAAGGCGTCCACAAGACCCTTCAGCGCCTCCGCACCGAGTTCTTTTGGCCGGGACTCAAGCGCAGTGTTCAGTCCCACCTCGCGGCCTGCGTTATCTGCCAGCGCAGCAAGACGGAGTCTCTCTCCCCCGCCGGTCTACTACAGCCTCTTCCAGTACCGACACAGATCTGGGCCGATATCTCCATGGATTTTATCGAGGGACTGCCGTCTTCCCGAGGATATTCTGTTATTTTTGTGGTGGTTGATCGCTTCTCCAAGGGGGCCCATTTCATTGCCATGAGCCGCCCCATTACTGGCCCCACCGTGGCTCGTGTTTTCTTTGATCGTGTGTTTCGCCATCACGGGGTACCGGAGAGCATCGTTTCTGACCGCGACAAGGTTTTCACATCTCAGTTTTGGCAGGAGTTATTTGACCTCTGTGGCACCAAGCTAGCTCTCTCTTCAGCCTACCACCCGCAGTCTGACGGGCAGACCGAAGTGGTCAACAGGACACTCGAGATGTACTTGCGTTGCCTCACGGGGGACCGCCCGAAGGATTGGGCCCACTGGTTACCATGGGTGGAGTTCTGCTACAACACGTCCTACCATACCGCCCTCCAGACCACTCCCTTCCACCTGATCTACGGTCGCGATCCACCCCGCCTCCTCACGTATACTGCCGGCTCGGCCCGCTCTTCCGCCATCGACACCGAGCTCCGCACGCGAGATGAGATATTGCGCCTCGCGCGGGCTCGCCTCCTTCAGGCCCAGACCAGGATGGAGACCAACTACAACCGCCACCACCGCGAGTTATTCTTTGCTCCCGGGGATTGGGTTTGGCTCAAACGCCGCCCCTACCGTCAGACCACAGTTTCTAAGGGCGCAAGTCAGAAATTGGGACCCAAGTTCTTTGGCCCCTTCGAGGTTCTCCACCGCATTGGGGACGTGGCCTACCGTCTCCGACTCGACGACGACGCACAGATCCACGACGTTTTTCACGTCTCGCAACTCAAGCCGTTTGTGGGCGACCCGCCAGCAACACCCTTGGTTCCCTTGCCACCACCACCACCGCACAAGCTTGAGGACAAGCTTGATGTCGAGCAGGGAGGAGATGTTACGGATCATCGTTGGGGCAAGACGTACGAGCGTCGCGGACCGCGCGTGACAACCGCCTAAACGTCACCGTCTATCTTGTTATTTTATATTTCGTCTTTTAATTCCTACTAAGTATTTTATTCCTCATGTTTAAGCCTTATGAGGGGGCATTTGATATTTGGGTTGAACCGGTTGCTTCCTCTTAATAGGGGAACTTGTGGTATGAGAAAAAACCAAGCAAGAAGTAAATCAATTTCCTCTCTCTCTCTCTCTTAATTCTCTCTCTCTCTCTCTAGCTCTTTTCCCACGGGTTCGGCCGACTCCGGAAGCCCTAGCCGTCGTCCCCCCCGATTCCACGTCTCCCGCTCGCACGGTCTCCGCCGCTCGCCTCTCCGCCGGAGCCTTCCTCCGTCCATCTCCACCATTGCGCCCAAGGGGTCGAGGAAAGGTCCTCCCTCTCTTCTCCGGGACTTCCCTCTTCACCGTCCATCCACACGTTCGCAATCCCGGGAACGCAACACCTTATCCCCAAGGTCAAGTGAGGTGCCTCGAAATTAAAGGCTTCCATAGCAATAAAAGCACGCCAATTGGGCCACGATTTAGTCCTGAGTCTTGACAAGCTAAAGAACATCAGAGCTGAGTTGTTGGGAGAATTGGAAATACCTGGAAGGATTGGCACGCCCACCATAAGTTCCGGAAAATGTCTTTGGTAGGAGAACAGTGAAAGGTATAATTGTGTGATGGGGTGAAATTTGATGATTCGATAAATTGGACTGGTGGGAGTTTTGTTAGGCGAAATTGCGTAGATAATTGGGTGTGTGGCAATATGCAGCAAGGTGACCTATTAGGTAGATGATGGGGAAGTGAGGATGCCCTGCCGAGTTGGAAATGAGGTGGGAAATGGGCTGGGTAGGGTTTGTCATGTTACAGCCACAAATTTAAACAAAAAAAAGAAAAGAAACGAAAATTTAGCATTATGTCTTGCGGTTGACGTGTAGTAGTGATTTCCAAGTCTTGTCAATGTATGGATCGGTGGGGGGCTCGAGATTCTCGGGAGACTGGAGTAGAACGGGAGTGATTGTTATCACACATGGAAAACCACACGGCGCGCCTCTAGAAACAGAGATGGTTGCGGGAAGAGGGTCGAACAAGGGGCGACGACCACTGGTGATCGGAAGAAGGCAGAAAAAGACACTTGTTCAGAGTCGAGGATGGACAAGGTGGAGAATAAAGACGAAGGTTCGTTAGTAGTGGAGTTGTTGTAGGCGTGTCCACGAGTCAACTGTAGGCGACACAAGGTGCTACAAGTATAGTTGTAAATAGGTATGCCTATTTACAACTAGGGTCTGAGATCTCTGACGGGTATTAGGAAGGCGTCGGAGGTGGAACAGAGGTGGTCGGCGGGGAGGATAGATGAAGGAGGGACGAGTTAATACGGGCTAGTTGTGGATGAGAGGGGACGAATGAGATGTCGGAGAAGTTGAGATCGGTGATGCTATGGTGAAGGTGGATGGAAGTGGAAGCAGGATCATTGGAGGTGGATAGAGATATTGGTGAAGCGTGCGCGCGGCGTGCCATTGCGAGGAGATCGTACATGATGACGTTGATTTTGTCGAAGCGGGTGTGTAGTGATTCCATGTGCAGGGGAAGGGTAGAAGAAAACTAGTTCCTGACGACATAAGGAATGGCGGACTGAGAGAGGTAGGTCAGGCCAACTGATACGGACAAGCATGAACGTATCAAGAACACGAACAAAAACTTGAAATATTGTGTTAGAGAACAAAAAGAAGATACAATTAATGAGACATGTTCATTATAAATTCTTAAGGGTATGTTCCTTCGAAGAGACCTCTCCCAAGAGAGCCAAAACACTACTAAACTCTCAGCTCCCTTGACTCTACAACCATGCCTCCTTGAATAGGATGGAAGCCCGTTAGAAAATGAAACACACTAGAAACAAGATACGTAACTAATTAAGAATACATAATAATCCATAAAGGTAATAGCGTCTTCGAGAGAACTCTCACATAGTGAGGTTGATCGTCCAAGCTAGTGTATCACTTGTCCACAAAGTGTATTTGTATCACTCCTTGATTTTGAAATATCTGACTTGTGTAACTCCTTCATCTTGGCTCTCATTTATTAACCACCATTCAAAAAACAGTCACTTCATCACAAATTCATAGATAAAAGCTTCCCCTCTCTCTTTGTAATTGATCTTCCATTGTTCTACTTTCCCTATGAATCTACCATGCAATCATCTTTCTCTAGTAAATGACTTCTAATATGTGTGTGTGGGAAAACCTTGCTAAAGGACCTCCAAGAGAGGAGTACAAACACCTCGTGATAGAGTTTAGCTAGATGGACGATGAGGTAAAGAATTGTTTATGGAAATTCAACCTTCATATCCTGATAATTTTTGGCATCTTGCTTAATTTGTTAAGATCCTTCTCATAGACTTTGAATCACCCTTCAACCCCTATGACTTAGCACCTTGGTTTATTAATCTAGCTTTCAAAAAGATCGAAAGTATTTCATAAAAAAACTCTTAACAATTTTTAGCTCAATAGCTAAAGGCTAGTTATTTCCTTTTTATGTCAAGTTCTTCCAGTAGACATTGGTGTCAAATTTGTTTCCATCTTTGTTCAAATTGGTGGATATCTCCGTTGGTCATCCAAAACAGGATTTTTGATTTTGTCTTACAGCATAATATAGATTATATTCTATATTTAAATTTTCAAATACTATGAACAATACATATATAGATAATAATCTTGATTAATAATTAAAAATATTATATATATGTAAAACATTTTGCTCAAAACTGAAGTCAAACTAGATTAATACCAAGTTAACTCGAAATTTAAAAAAAATGAGTGGAGGTTGACTCACTTGTACTCAACTTCATATTACCCCTAAAATCTAGTAAACACATTGGTTTTTGAAATAGAAATTATAATTTCAAGCAACCAAATAAGCCTTAAAAGAGTTCCCCCATGGTCATATTTAAGACATGGATTGCAATTTGCAAATGTTCTATAATTCATAGTAAGTGGATTGATTAGTATGTGTTTGTTGGCAAATATATGGAGATGCAAAAAAGCTGTAAGTTTAATAAGACAATTACTATTTTCAAATTCACAATAAGGGATTAGTTCCAAATGTACATTGAAATAGGAAAGCTTGTCAATGAGTTCTAAGAAAGGGTTTAACCTATTCCTTATGAATGAATTGTAATTGTTGAATTCAAAAAAAAGGGCTATGGGGGTTCACTAATGAGTGGGACTCAGAAGTGAGGTTATTGCATAGGGCCCCAACGAGAAGTCCCGGGAAAGGCTCACCAATTTGTGAGCCCCAAGATCCTCAACAAAAATATCCATGCAAGACCACCTGTGATTGATCCCTACAAGGGCTTGTGTGGAACAGATCCACACTAAAAGTCCACGATCAAACTTGCCGGTGAGTGAACCCTATGAGGGATAGTGGTGGACGGGGTTAATTGTTTAATTGATTAATAAGATATTTTCATTATATATAGCACCTTCAATTGGTTAATGAATAATTAAAAATAAAACAGATGTAAATAGAATACGCCACTAACAACACATTTATAAGGGAATCTGTTAAATAAGATTGGCACCTTATTAATTGCTCGAGGGGAAGATGCTGGATGGAGACCGCGAGGACTGGTAGTGATGCATCAAGGGTGGCCGAGACTGCCGAGTGCGTGTTGGGAACGACATCGGATTACATAATTGTTGGAGGGCTGATGGAGCGCATGCGGCGTGTGGAGTTGCTAAGCGGAGGCTCATCCACCAATCTATTGTGATGTGGAGCGGGTAGGATGTTATCTAACCAAGTAAAGGATATGTCGGCGATGGTGGCGGGAGGAGGTAGCTCTGATACCAATTTGTTATGGGCTTCCCTGTAGCGTTACAGTATCTCATCAGAGAGATGATCGGAGGTGGCGAAGGAGGAAGGAATACAAGGGAGTTGTGTTCAACTAGAGGAGAAGGGGGAAGGAGGGGAGGTCTGCTCAACCCAAACCCTAACCCTAGCTTGAAGAGGAAGAGAAGAAAAGAGAAACTTAGACTAAAAGATTAATTCATTGTTTCTCATTTCCCTAACCAAAGAGACCTTTAAATAGAAGTTACAAAGACTAAAATAGGACAAATTACAAAAATACCCTCACGTAAAATTAAAAAAAATTGATGTCCATAATAACGGTGAATAATGACGATGACGTTAATTAAACATATGTAATAACGGATAATTAATCGTGTGGGCCCAAAACACTGTATTTTTTAAAAGAAATAATAACTTGATCTTAAATTTTAGTTGCATGCATTTTTAGCACTAGCTTAAATGTAATGAAAAGCATTAACTATTGATGTTTCATTTAAAATTTAAACAATGCGGTATGATTTTCCAGCTTCAAAACCTGCCAACCATAGCAAGTATGCTGCAAAATCGTCTTTGGAATGACAACAAGGAAAAAGGGATAAAAATTTATATGCAAGTCCTTAAACTTGAGCAATGAATAGTTGAATACAAGAAGGGCATGCTGGCATGCATGATCATAATGAGGATAACTCTCCTACATTAATGGATTCAGATATGAAAGTAATCAGAAGGATGAAACCATCTAACTGTACAATATAATGCTTGACCATACCTGATTTTTTCTAGATCACTGGGCAAGTTCTTATTTTCCATATTTTTTGGTTCAATATGTAGGGTATAATCAGGGCCAAAGTACTCATAATATTCACTATAAGGCAGCTTATTCTCTGGCTCCACTCCAACCGCAACTGCTGTCTGTGCCACCAAATACAGGTTCAATAACAGAAAAAGGGTACTAAAAGTAATGAATATTGAATAATATTAGCGCAACGCACGACATGTAGGATATCACCATGACTTGAGCAGCGACCAAATACTATTATTGCCGTACGTTGCGCAATGGGGACCCATGAACGTACGCTACTATTAAGATGGAGTATGGGGATCGGAATCAAATGGCCAAAATTCATTGGATAGTCCTATTTCAGGACCATGACCACTACAAATTTTTAATATACACACAGTATAGATGATAGAAAATAAACAAATAAACGGGGCGTGAAATAAACCTCGTAGCACCAGCAGCGGGCAACATTCCTCATTGTATAGCCACCGCCACCCAAAACCATGAGAGGCACATTAAAAGATCTAAGAAACCTTAAGCAATCAGCATGCCCTCTAACAGACAAGTTGAAGCAACCTAACCGATCTCCAGCCAATGAGTCTGCACCACATTGCAGAACTACAGCATCCGGTTGATAAATTTCCATGACCTTTGATATCAGAGGTCTAAATAATCCCTTGAAACTTTCGTCGTCAATTCCATCATTAAGTGGCACATTTAAAGCATAATATTTTCCACTGCCAAAGCCAACATCTTTGATGTGACCAGTTCCGGGAAAGAAGTCCCCGAATTTATGGAAGGAGACAGTCATGACCCTATCGGTGGTGTAGAAAGCCTCTTCAACACCATCACCATGGTGGACATCGATGTCTACATATAGTACACGCTGCAAATTGAACCAAATCAGATGGAAACTTAACCAGGTGGTTAATCAGCATAGCACCATTGATAATTTACGATCAAATTTTACAGTAAATACGTGATCAAGGTAGCGGAATGTTAACTTGATATCATTTACCTGAACCATGAAAATAAAGGTGCTCCGGGAAATGAAATATATAAGAAAAAGAGAAACGAAAAAACATGATCCATCGTAGTTAACACCTAAGCAGACAGATTTAAAAAAATGGCCCAAAAAAAGAGTAATGGTAAGCTTCTGCAAAATAAATAAAAGATTTTGAAACCATTTCAGTACCACTTAACACTTATTCCCACTTAATTTCAGATAAAGTTAGATTTTAAAGTTGTATAGTAACACTTTTATAATAGGGGATAATCCCACCTCTTATTCCTTTCAAACCCCATTCCTCCTCCAAAAAGTAAAATCCAACCCCCTCCCCAAATATCTGCATCTCATCCTCGGTCTCACCCCTCCCCCAATCTTCGTCTTGATCCCTCCCTCTCCTTCCTCATCATCAGTTGGAACTCTGAACAGCAAACCCGCCGATGGTCAACTACCTATGGTATGGATTTCGTCGCTTGAACTCCGAAAATGATTTGACAGCCAGTTTTTAATAGTTGGTCCTTGGTGGAAGGTTCTATCGTTCCTTGTCGGTTGGAACTCCATTTGATTGTGGATTTTAGCAATGACCTAGCACGCATAATACCAGTGGATGCTCTTGCCAGAGCACGGTCGAAGTCTCACCTCCTCTTGCATTGTCAGGAGACCTCCTTGCCTCTCCAAGATCCCTATTTATTTCTTGTGACCATCAGAGTCACTCTTTCTTTTTCCCTAGTCCCTACTCAATTGATTTCAGTTTAATCATTGAAATGGAGGTTTTTTTCCATTGTTGGTTCGATAATTTTTTAAAGGATTGTTCATACAAAGGTACCAAGATACTTCTCTCCATTGGTCAAAGAGGATGTCGGACCAATGAAGAAAAAGAATCTTGATACCTTTGTATAAAAACAAAAGCGATATACAAAATTGTGATAATTACAGAGAAATTAAATTAATGAGTCATACCATGAAACTATGGGAATGAGTAATAGAAAGAAGAGTTAGACGAGAGATCGGCATCTCGTAGAATCAATTTGGATTCATGTTAGAGCGGTCGACCATGGAAGTTATACATCTCTTGAGGAGACTAATTGACAACTATCGAAAAAGAAAACAAGATTTACATTTGTTGTTTATCGATCTTGAGAAAGCTTACAATAGGGTTTCAAGAGAGATCTTATGGAGAGTCTTAGAAAAAAAATGTAAATGTAACATACATTGACATATTCAAAGATATGTATACAAATGCAGTGACGAGGGTGGAAACATCTGGAGGATTAATACATGAATTTTCTATCTCTATTGGCTTACATCAAGGTTCATTTTAAGCCTTTCACTTTACCATCATCTTAGATGAGCTCACTGGACATATCCAACAAGTAATACTTTGGTGTTTATTGTTTGTGGATGATATCATTTTGGTCGATGAGATGCTTGAGGGTGTAAACGTGAAACTTGAATCTTGACGAGACACTTTAGAAAAGAAGGGTTTTAGAGTGAGCATGAAAAAGATGGAGTATATAGAGCTTAAATTTAGCAGTGCAAGGACTAATAACTTCATTATTAAAGTGGGTGATCAAGATATTTCTGAAGGGAGTTCTATAAATATCTTGGATAGATAGTTCAAAAAGATGGAGGTGTTGATAAAGACGGGATACATAGAATCCAAACAGGTTGGTTGAAGTGGAGAGGCATGCCAGGGATCTTATGTGATCATAAAGTACCATTCAAACTTAAAGGCAAGTTCTATTATACTGCAATTAGACCAGCGATGCTCTATGGTTCTGAGTGTCGGACAACGAATTATGTACATAAGGAAAAATGGGAGTTGCAGAGATGAGAATGCTTAGGTGGATGTGTGGACACACGAGACTGGATAAAATTAGGAATGAATGTATCAAGGATAAGACAGAAGTGGCGCCAATTGCAGAGAAGATGTGAGAAGCTTGACTAAGATGGTTTGGACAAGTACAAAGGAGACCATTGGAGGCACTTGTTAGGCGTTGTGAGAGTTTAGTCACTAGGCATGTTAAAAGGGGGAGGAGGGGTGGACCAATAAAGACTTGTAATGAAATTATAAGGAAAGACATGATGTACTTAGACATTAGTGAGATTATGACTAGAGATAGGGTATAATGGCGACAAAGGATCACTATTGCTGGCCCCACAATAGTGGGATAAAGTCTTGAGTGTTATTGTTGTGTATTTTAATTTCATTTGATTAGAATGGGAAGCAGCAGACATCATAGTAGGACCTATGTTAAGCGAGAAAGCATGTCGAAAGAGGGTAGTGAGGATGTACATCATTCTAAGTGAACTCATAGGAGCTACTTGCCGATAGAGTCCTAATTGATGCTCTTAAGAACATCAAACCCAAGATAATGGTGCAAGTTGTTCCGTCGACTCAAGCACATTGGGCAACGATTGTAAGAGATTTCTATGGTCACAGTGGCTATTTTCTGAAAAATGTGCACCTCCAAAATCATTGGAAGGTCTTAAAGGGGCATTTTAGGTTCATTGGGTAGTTGATTGCTATGAGTGGATGGACCCTCCAAGAGGAAGATTTCATCCGCCTATGCTCACTGGGACACGGAATAGGTCAAGCTGGAGGACATTCTAACTATCAAAAATGTGGTGCAACAATTTCTGTTGGATGTGCATGGAGTAATTGTAGAGGGTGATTGCCGCAACATCATCAACTACTGCACAGGCTGCATGCAGAGGGACTTATGGCGCGATGGTGGGTTATCCGAGCATGCATTATCATTCCTCTCAAGCATAAATAGGGTGCTTTTCCACCTCGTCCTGCGCGAGGCAAATAGGCCTGCAAATTTTTGTAAAAAATTTGTTAAATCTTGTAACTTCTTATGGGAAACTGTTGACTCTGTGAAGTCAGAATTCCTTGATCTTTTCAAGAAAGACACGAACACTATTATGCTTTTGTAGTTGCTGCCTTTAGGCCTTGTTTATTTTAATTAATTCAAATGCACTTTAAAAAAAGTAACGATTTCATCATTGTTCGACCAGTGAGGAGTGCTCCATTGTGCTGGCGAGGAATTAAATTTGCTTTGCACTAAATATTACTAAACTTTAATAGTAGTCTAATAAATTGTCTCATGCCTGAAAAATCCAGGTAAAGGAGCAGTAATTTCCATTATACAATGATATTGAGTGTCTATGAGGGAAGAACACTGGTTCAGGTCGAAATGCTTACAAGAACACCGTGGATGATGAATCTACACATTGTAGCTCGAAGAACGATGATCCCGGGAGACAGCCGATTGGTGGAATAGATGTTGAAGAGGTGGAGTCGATGTCATCCGAGGAAGGGCCCGTGAACACAGAGGGGAATACTATGACACTTGTTGATGGCAGCATTCCACGGACACCACCAGCAAAAGAAAGAAATTGGCAACTGCAAACCAGACTAAGCATTGAAACTTGCGCAACATCCGTAATTAATAATACACAACAATCGTAAAATGCAGGGTCCGACCTCGAGCGATCATGATCGAGGCAGCATTTCGTCGAGGTACGATGTTGTTTTGGTTAAAAAATTTTGTGCATTAGTCTTTTAATAAATTTTAGTCGTCGAAAATTTAGTTGATGCATCTAGTGTTAGCGCGTTGTCGAAGTGTAAATTATTTTAAATGTTGTAGTGGGATGGAAATTTTGTGATTTTCAGTGAAATATCTGATCCCCCCCCCCTTAATAAATTGTGTTCGGGTTCGTTTGTTTGCCCCTCACCCAGCAGTATCATAACCGCATCGTGCGGCTTAGTTAAAGCCCGCACCCCCCCCCCACCCATGCGTAACTCATTCTTCATGCTAAACCGTTGATTTCTTCCCCTCGCAAACAGTGCTTGTCTTCTTCCTGCGCCAGCCCACGCTCGTCGACAATAGGAATGGGAAGGATCCGTCTCTTCTCCTATCAGTCGCTTGCCAGTCGCAGTTTTCCCCAACTGCTGGACTCACTTCCTCGATGCCTCCGCCAAGTTACCTGCGCTTAGCCCTAGCCGACTCAAATCCCTCACCAGCACCCAGCGTCGACTTTGGGGAGAGGTTTTCGTCTCTTTCTGTGTCGTGAAATGTTGTTCGGATTCCCTCTCCAATTCCCAGTTATTTTAGTTGCTAGGGAAAGATCAGAAACCCTTCTGTGGATGGTTTTACGATTTCTCCTCCTATTTTTGGAATTACAGTCATTTGACATGGAGTTTGGTGTTATTTTTCCACAGAAATTTTAGAAGCCCTCAGCGAGGCTCCCTGATCAAGGCTTGTGGTAATAGTCCTTTCCTTTTCAATTTTTACTCAGGTTTTGTGTTGTCCCCTTTTCAGTTTCAGTTAATTTTTATCGATAAGACCCTTATAAGTCGTAAAGAATTATTTTTAGGGTGTGTTTCAACAACACCAAGCATAGCCAAGGGCGTTTTGTTTTGTTTCAAAAATAGTAACCCCACTATCGATGAAGTGGTAAGAGTCCTTCTTTCGTTAAATCAGTATCCCCTAAATTCCCAAGAGATATATAATAATGTAAATACTCTTATAGGTCCTTGAGGAAATAAGTTTCTTGGTTACTTGGAGATCAAATTAGTGTTTCAAACATTTCTTTTGGAGAAGTATGCCGCCGCGTCAGGTGTACGAACGTCGCAACACCGATGTAAGAAACTATTATTCTTTTTGGCTAGACATTCCAGATAGATTTGCATAAAATGCTCTTTACTGTTTAGGAAACTATTATAGTTGTAAGAAACTATATTTAATGTTAGAGAGCCACACCCAGCAAACTTCTCACTAAGATATGTAGATTATAATTTATAAGTAATGTTTTATTTTCCCCAAACGGTTAGATTTTCAGAAAATATAAAAACTTGTTCTCACATAAATAGTTAGAGTGCGGGAAAATATCAAATTTATGGATTGGAATTTTGTCAAAGCAACTAATATGAGACACAACTCATGACACGCAGATGAATACGTAAGCAGAGTATCACCATATAGAGTATTATTAGTAGGCACGATTGAGACCACATCTCATGCTAAATAGAGGCGCGCTATCTTTCTCATAGGGCGTAGGGTACCTTATGAGCCTCAGTGTTTGGGAGATGTTACCCCCTTTTGAATAATAGTAGATTTGAGTCTGTGTCTGTGAGACATTAGAACACTTGAGTTCATTAGTAAGACTCGAATCGTTCGACTCGAATTGTGCGGTAGAAGCTACTTTGCCTAGATATTTAAGAAATGACAGGTATATGTTATTTAGAACTCAAGCATAGACCAAAACTTAGAAACTTTTAGTCAACCAAATTTTTAAAAATTAAGTATCTGTGCTTAACTTGATTAAACTAGAACAGATATTTACGTTATTAATATTATTTTAGAAAAACATGCTTAACATATCAACACATAGTTTTTCATAATATAAAAATTTTATTTTTAAAAGCATGTGTTGGAACACCCTATTACTATTTGGACCAGGATGACTATACTTCTATAGAGATTTTGTGTTGTGACCTCCTTGTTGTTATAAAGGTCACATAGGCTAGTTAGAGTAATCTTCAGCTCGACGCATAGTCGACTTCAGCTCGACGTAGAGTCGACCTCAGCTCGACGCAGAGTCGATCTCAGCTCGACGCAGAGTCGACCTCAGCTCGACGTGGAGTCGACCTCAGCTCGACGTGGAGTCGACCTCAGCTCGACGTTCCGTCGAACCCAGTTCTGCTTACAGAAAACACTCTCTGGCCGATGTGTGTCGTGCTCAGATCGACGTTTTACTGTGAGCTCGACGTTTTCCAGACTTCCGTCAGTTTTGAATAGGAATTCAAATTCCTTCTGTCAGACAATTAATGCTGAAGATTTATTGGCCGTTACAGCATATCTGGTGCATGGCTCAAGGAATTTTCTAAGGAATGTCTGTCTGACATTTCCTTTGAGGCATGGACATTTAAGGAAAGCAATTAATGCTGACTTCCAACGGCTATCAAAGAAAAGGAAGAAGAAGACTCAGTTATATTATTCATTCTTTCATTTTTACAGAATACATAGAACAACAACACAGGACTTCAGCTGCTCTCTCTGTGATATTGTTTTGAAAGCTCACTCACAGGAATTCTGATTGCTTCAGACACAACCATCCAACCTTCTTGGATCATCTCTTGCTGGAGCAAATCAGATCTTTGAAGACCTGTCACCCTTGTGCAGAGCTCTCCTTCCTGAACTTCTTCTTGATCTCAGGGGGAGCTTTGACAACAACTACAGATCCACTTTTGCTTCTCTCTACTTGTTGATAGAGAAGACATCATCACCTCTTTTTCTTTTTCTTTCTGTACAGGGTTTTAACTCCCTTCAAAAGTTACTTTTGGTTTTGCTGAAACCTGGTCAAAATCAGCTCCTTTGGTTTGTGAGAACCTGGTCAAAAACTCTCTGGTGCTCAAGACACCTGATCAACTCTTCTTGAAGTGGATTCCTATCAAGGGTGATAGAAGAGTGGACTACCCAGATTTGGGGAACCACTATAGCTCCTTGTGTCGTCTGGATTGCTTGTTTCTTTGTGTTTTGCTTTGTGCTGTGAATTTCTTTTTACTCTGATTATTTGCTATAGCACCATACACTAAGTAAATATAAACTTTCTCTGCACACAAGTTTTTATTTGCAAAATTATTTTAAATAACTCTATTCACCCCCCTCTAGAGTTAGGATTGATCTTATCCTGCACTTTTAATTGGTATCAGAGGGAGGTTGATCATTCATACAGGCTAACACCTGGATCAAAAGATCCCTGATAAGATCATTTCTCTCAAAGGGTTACTTTCCTTAGTTTTACTTATCTTTAAAACTCATGGCACAAAACAAGGACTTTGCTAGTACCAGACCTCCTATGTGCAATCTCTCTAAGTTTGCACTATGGAAAGCAAGGATTAGACTGTACATGAACTCTTTTGATGAAGACATTTTTAATTCTGTGTTGACAGATTGTCCAAGACCTCCCACAGGAACAAGTACATCAGCTGTTCCTCCTCCTTCAGGAACTGATGCTGACATAAAGAAGTGGAAGGCAGCAGATGCTAAAGCCATGAACATTTTGGCTCAAACCATGTCAGATGACATTTTCCAGAAAGTAGCTGATTGCAATACTGCTAAAGAGATCTGGGAAAAACTTTCAGAAATTGTATCAGGTTCTGCAGATGAAAGAAAGGATAGGAGATCCTACCTCAACACCCAATATGAGAACTTCAAAAAGGCAGAGTCTGAGTCAGTTGCTGACATGTACAACAGACTGAGCCTAATCATCAGTGAGCTTAGATCACTAGAGAAGGACATATCTCTCACTGAGATAAATGACAAGATACTGACTTGTTTCCCTAGCTCTTGGGACTCAAGAATCTGGTCAATTAAAGATGGAAGAAATGTCTGTGAGTTATCCACAGAAGCTCTTCTAGGAAAGCTCAAGAGTTATGAGCAATTCATTAAGAAGAGAGAAGAAGAGCAGAAGACATCCACACCAACAGAAAAGGTTGAGAAAACCATTGCCTTCAAAGCACAGGAAGAAGAACCTAAAGAAAAGGTGTTGGGAAGTGAAGAGCTTATGAGCCTACTGGTCAAAAGGTTCAATAAGCTGAATAAAAGGAACTTCAGAAAATGGTCATCCAAAGACAAAGACAAGCCAAGGTATGACAGATCTACTAATAAAGATATTATCTGCTTTGGCTGCAGGAAACCAGGACACATTTTCCCCAACTGTCCAGAAAATCAAGATAAAGACAGAAGGGACAAGAAGGAAAGAAAAGATAAAAAGAAAGATAAGGAGTCAAGGAAGTACCATGACAAGCCTTCCTCCAGCAACAGCAAGCACACCAGAAAAGGATTTGTGGCTGAATCCTGGAGTGAATCTGATGAGTCTGATTCATCATCCAGCTCTAGTGATGATGAGGATGATGCAGAAGAAAAAGGATTCTGCATGATGGCCATCAGTGCATCTCAAAAGAACACTGATTCAGAGCCTGATGCTGATTACCTATCTGATCAGGAACTCACTGAGGATCAGGTAATAGATTCATTTGATTTTACCTCTGATGAATTTAAATCTGAGTTCAAATCTATGTGCATTGACTTGATTGAATCTCAAAAGTTGATTAAAACTCTCAGAGAACAATTAATTGAATGCAAATCCATTAACTCAGATAATCTTAGACTCTTAGAAGAGTTGAAGCAGTGTGGGGAGGAGATAGCTTCACTGAAAGGTGAGCTATCTAAGGCCAAACAATTTGAAGAAACCCTTAATGGGAGAAGTATCAAATTGATGGACATCACAAGTACAGTGAACTCAAGATTGAATGGTTCACTGGGCTTGGGTGCTTCATCCAGCCAACCCATAGTGCTGACAACTCCAATCAAATTTACCAGTGAGAAAGGTAAAGGAGTCTTGATAGTGGCTAGGAAGAATGCTGACTTAACCCAGGAAACTGGACAAAAAGCGTCGAACGAAGCTCGACGGACGTCGACCAGAGCTCGACGTAATCGCAAGAGAACGTCGAACTCAGGTCGACGCCCTCTACCTTCTGAACAAAGCAAGCCTTCGCCGTCGAATGGAGTTCGACGCACTCACCAGAATCCGTCGACCGAAGCTCGACGTGCGTCGAGCCAAGCTCAGAGCAAAAGTCAGTTCTCAGGGGTTAATTCAAAATTTAATTCCAGCTCCACATCTCATCACTTTAACCCTTATGCTGAATGGATAATACCTCCTAGGAGATATCATCCTGTAGGCTATAAGAGTCAACCTGAGATGTCTTTTATTTCAGAATTTAAAGGATATCAAGAAAGGCCCAAGGTAAACTGGGTCAAAAACAATTGATTTGTTGTATGTGCAGATAAAGACCTATCCAATTGAGAACCAGCAGTGGTACTTGGATAGTGGGTGCTCAAAGCACATGACTGGCAACAAGGAGAACCTTGTGTCCTTCAAAGCCAAACATGGACCCAAAGTAATCTTTGGAGATTCAAATTTTGGACAAACAAAAGGCTATGGCCAAGTCAAAATAGGGTCAATTACATTCAAGAAAGTGGCCTATGTGGAAGGACTAAAGCACAACTTAATCAGCATCAGCCAGCTATGTGATGCTGGTTATCAGGTTTGGTTTACCAACTCAGCATGTAATATTGCATTAAATAACAACATTGTTTTAATTGGTAATAGACAAGATAACATATATCTAGTTGATTTCAATTCATCTAAAGTAGATATTTGTTTATTTAACTCCCTTAGCAAACCTAATGAACTTTGGCATAAAAGACTAGGACATGTGAACCTTAGAACCATTGCTAAGTTATTCCAAGACAACCTTGTTAGAGGACTACCTTCTGGTCCCTACAAGAAGGAAGGACTTTGCAAGGCCTGTCAGTTAGACAAGCAAACTAAAAACAGTTTCAAGTCAATTAATAAAAGTGACTCACCTAGAATTTTGTACTTATTGCACATGGACCTTTTTGAACCAATTAATGTACAAAGCCTAGGAGGGAAATCTTATGCTTTAGTAGTTGTAGATGACTTCTCAAGATTCACTTGGGTGTTCTTTCTGAGAAAAAAGTCTGATAACTTCAAGATTTTGACAGATTTTCTCAAAGGCATACAGATTGAGTTCAATACTCACATTGCCCTGATCAGAAGTGATCATGGGACAGAGTTTGATTCTCTTCTTATGCTAGAGTTCTGCCAGAAGGAAGGTATCAGGCACACTTTCTCAGCTCCAAGAACTCCTCAACAAAATGGGGTAGTTGAAAGGAAAAACAGAACCCTTATTGAATCTGCCACAACATTGTTGACAGATGCTCACCTTCCTCTAACCTTTTGGGCAGAGGCTGTGAACACCTCCAACTATGTTTTGAATAGAAGCCTGATACATAAACTAAAGGGTAAGACTCCCTATGAGTTACTCAAAGGGAAGAAACCTAAAGTAAATTACTTCAAAATTTTGGTTGCATTTGCTTCATTCACAATAATGACAAGAAATACCTAGCTAAATTTGAAGCCAAAGCTGATGAAGGAGTGTTTCTGGGATACTCCATGACTAGCAAGGCTTATAGGTTTTTTAACAAGTGCTCAAATAAAATTGAAGAATCCATGCATGTTACATTTGATGAAACTAACATGTCTTATAAGGAGAAGGAGACTTCTACCATAAGCAATTTGCAGGAACATTCAATTTCAGAAAATCTGAAGCAGCTTACCATCACAGACAAAGGGTCATTATCTTCACCAATTCAGCAAGACACTGAACTCAGTGACAATGAAGAGGAATTTCAGGTTTTGGAAAGTTCAAAAGGCCAACAAATTGAAGAACCAGTTGTTGTTCCACAAGAAGAAACAACAACACAGGTTGGTGCATCATCAACACCCCTTGTTGATCTTGCAAAAACAAGAGATCACCCAATCTCACAAGTAATTGGAGATATCTCAGTGGGTGTGCAAACAAGGAATCAAGTTAATCAAAATATTATGCACACCTGCTTTCTTTCTCAAATTGAGCCTCAAACCATACAAGATGCAGAGCAAGATCCAAACTGGATCATTGCAATGCAGGAAGAGTTGAATCATTTTGAAAGGAATAAAGTTTGGGAATTAGTACCAAGACCAAGGAACCAGCAAATTGTTGGAACCAAATGGGTATTCAGAAACAAGTTGGATGATCAAGGAATAATTGTGAGAAACAAGGCAAGACTTGTTGCACAAGGATATTGCCAAGAAGAAGGAATTGATTATGACCAAACCTTTGCACCAGTTGCAAGGTTGGAGGCCATAAGAATCTTCCTTGCATATGCAGCTCACAAGAGATTCAAGGTATATCAGATGGATGTCAAGAGTGCATTTCTCAATGGAGACATCAAGGAAGAAGTTTATGTAAAGCAACCTCCAGGTTTTATCTCTCCAACCTTTCCTGATCATGTTTTTAAACTGCAAAAAGCTTTATATAGTCTCAAGCAAGCTCCTAGAGCATGGTATGAGACCTTAGCTTGTTTTTTGTTGGAAAATGATTTTAAAAGGGGTAGAGTAGACCAAACTCTTTTTGTTAGAACTCATAGGTCCCATACCCTACTAGTACAAGTTTATGTAGACGATATCATATTTGGGTCTACAGATTCAAACTTATGCAAAAAGTTCTCACAACTTATGCACTCAAAGTTTGAAATGAGTAGCATGGGTGAGCTTGCTTTCTTTCTTGGATTGCAAGTTAAACAACATGTGGATGGCATTTTCATTTCTCAAACCAAGTATGCAAGAGAACTGGTTAAGAAATTTGGAATGTCTGAAGCATCCTCTATGAAAACACCTATGCCTACAAATGCTGTTTTAGATGCTGATGAATCTGGAAAACCAGTTGATCAGACAAGCTATAGAGCAATCATTGGCTCATTACTTTATCTAACAGCTACTAGACCAGATATAATGTTTGCTACATGCATTTGTGCTAGATTCCAAGTAAGCCCTAGAGAGTCCCACCTCACATTAGTTAAGAGGATTCTTAGGTATATAAAAAGTTGTCCTAATCTAGGTCTCTGGTATCCACATGACTCAGGATTTGATCTAACTGGATTTTCAGATTCTGATTATGCTGGATGTAGAGTAGACAGGAAAAGCACCAGTGGAACTTGTCAATTCCTTGGTGATAGACTTGTCTCCTGGTTTTGTAAGAAACAAACCTCTGTGTCCACATCAACTGCTGAAGCTGAATACATGGCTGCAGGTAGTTGTTGCTCACAGATTTTGTGGATTCAAAACCAGCTCCTAGACTATGGGTACAACTTAGAGATGTCTAAAATCTTTTGTGATAATACCAGTGCAATATCTATTGCTCAAAATCCAGTTCTCCATAGTAGGACTAAGCACATAGAGATCAGACATCACTTCTTAAGGGATAATGTAGAAAAGAAGAAAATTGCACTAGAATACATTTCCACTGAACTACAGAGAGGAGATATTTTCACCAAGCCCTTGAATGAAAAGAAGCACTTCTTTTTCCTCAATCAGTTGAGAATGCTAGATGGAGACAGCATAAAATAAAACTCCAAGATTTTGAAACCCATAATTAACAGGAATAGGAAAAATTTCATTTTAAAATTTCCTGTCTGAGTGGTTGTTCTGAGCTCTGAACTAAGCTCGACGCTGCGTCGAACTGAGATCGACGATCCGTCGAACTCCAAAGCGTCGAACGTCGAACTCGACTTCTAGCGTCGAAATAAGTTCACAGCTCCCTAGCTTCTTGAGTTTCTCTCTCCCCGGTCGACGTCTTCGTTAAACGTCGACCTAAGCTCGACGTATAGCTTCAGCCAAAGCGTCGAACGTCGACCTAAGCTGGACGCTGTTGAGTCGTTTCAGTTCTCCTAGAGCCTTAGAGCGTCGAACTGAGCTCGACGTTCTTTCCTTTTTTGCGTCGAACCCTAAGTATAAAATCATTTTTTCATCGTCGTTCGCAGTTGCGCTTTCATATCTTTCTGCTCAAGCCTTCTCCCTCCAAATACCTTACTCTTGATCTTGGAAGGTATTCTTTTTGCAGGAAAATGGCAATCACAGCAGGAGCTCTGGCGGCCATGAAGTTCGATTCTGGATTCGATATCGACTTCGACTCTTTTGATGGATCTCCACAATACTTTCTGGATATACTGGAGCTCTTCAAGGAGCAGCAACTAGTTAACTTTATGTCAACCAGGATCCCTCTCCCAGAGTCAGAAATCAAAGAGTGGAGTCTTACAGCAGTTATCTCAGATAACAATACATTGACTGGGAAAGTTTCAGGAAATGAGGTAGCCATCTCACCTCAAATCATTTCAGAAGTTTTCAACTTTGCTGCTGGAGATGATGGCATAGAACTATCTGTGGAAGAGTATGCCTTGATGCTGGACAGGATGGGGCATGCTGCTGGTAACCCCTCTAAACTCCTCAAAGTTAACCTAGCTATTGAATATAGGTTATTAGCAGACATTACAGGCAAAGTGATCTGTGCAAAGAGGACTGCACATGATGCAATTACTAGGCATCAGTTTTGCCTTATGGCTGCACTTATGGATAAGAAACATCCCAACTGGGGATTGATTGTGTTTGAAATGATTAAGAAAAAATTGGATAAAAACTCTGTCCACTTTGGAAGAGTTCTTGGGTTGATTCTCAACCATTGCTGCCCCCAACTGCTTGTGTCCTCCAAGAAGCACATCAATGCTTCCAAGAGGCTCACATGTGCCCTAATTGGCAAGTGGGACAGAAGAATTGTGAATCCCAGGGCAGCAGCAGCAATGAAGTCTTCTGCAGACACCAGGACTGTAGAGGTCACTCTCCCTCAGTCCACTGGTCCAGAAGCAGGGAATTTGCCATCTCCCTCCCTCTCCCTCCCATCCACTTTCATCCCCTCAACCACAGTCATTCCATCCACTCAACCTCTACCTTCCTTCATCTCTACCATTGCCTCCTCCCTTCCACCTCACACTACTTTCCTTCCCATACGCTTGGATTCCACCCCTCATGAGGATCTCTTTTCTTTTGACATTCATGAAGACTCCTTCATGGATGCCTCTACCTCCTCTCCTCATGACTTCCATCATTCATCAACTTTTTCAGAACTGCTCTTTTCCTCCATCCATGAACCAGTTACACCTCCCTTGTCTGCACCACCCTCAACATCTTCTACATTTACATTTTCTGCTACTCCCTCTACCTCTACTCAAGTCCCACTTGAGCAAGTAGCTCTCCTGCCCTTGGCCAATCAGATCTTTGACCTTTTGGCCCCTAGGCTCTCCTCCCTCTTGGATGCCAAGCTGGCTCCTCTCCTCCTTTCCCTGAGAACTCTCTCTGCCTCTGTCTCCTCCCTCTCCTCTCATCTGGCATGCCCTTCTTCTGGGGGCCTAGAGTCAGCTGCCACTGATTCTAGGCAGGGGGAGATGTCTGCAGAAGAAGAGCTGCATCCTTCATCAGTTCAGCTTGTGCACACTTGTTCAGAGACAGTATCAGTTGCAGAAGTTCAGATAGTATCTGAGGCTCCTCCTCCAGCTTCAATTCAGCTCATCAGCAGTGCCTTAGACCTTCAGTGTTTGGCAGCTTCTGTCCAGAGCTTCTCCCCTCCAGCTCAGATTCAAGAAGACCTTTCCATGGCACCTGAGGCTCCTCCTCCTAATTCAGAACTGCTTCAAGAAGATCTGTCTAGGGCTATTGTCCCTTTTCAGAAGATCCCTGATGTAGCAGTGGTAGCAGTGGCTCCTGCTAATGATGAAATTGAAATGTTAGCAGTTGTTGAAACTTCAGGTGAAGCGATTGAGACACCTGATGCAGTTGAGACCCTTGTCTCCCAAGGCCTTCAGGAACCAGCCTCTTCAGTCTCTATGGCTCCTGAGGCTATTCCCTCTCCTGCAGTGGTAGACTCCTCCTCCTCCCCACTGACAGCAGATCTTCCTTCAGTTTCCTCCTCAGCAGCTCCAGCCTCCATCAGTTTTCCTATCTCTAAAAGGAAGTACATAGATCCATATGAAGAATCTCAAAGTTCAGAAGATGAGTTTGCTACAGATTCTGATGACTCCTCTGCAACCATTGCAAGGAAGAGGAAAGCAAGATCAAAAGCTTTGAAAAGAGTTCCAATGGCTAGAGCCACAGACCATGACATTCCCTACTATATCAAATACAATTGTGAAATCACAGAGCCATGGATGCAGTACTCCCAAAATCAGAGAAAAGCAATGAAACAGAAAAGAAAATTCAATGAAGGGCCAACCAAACCTGTCCATCAGCCTCCACCTCCACCTCCTCCAGATGCATGTGCAGGTGCTAGTCTATCTTCCAATCCAGCCCCTTCAGCTCTACATGGAAAGACATATCAAGCAAGAAGATATCAAGGAGACAGTCAGCAAATGGGAGGTCAGCAAAGAGGAAACTATAGAGGCAGGCAGTCCAGAGGAAGATCAGGTTCTCAACCTTATCAAAGGGGAAGAGCCATTGATCCAACCTCTGGTCCCTATCCTTATAGACCTAGAGCTGACCTCACCCCAACTACCTCTCAAGAACTCTCCTCTAACAGATTTGAACCAGCAGTACCTTTTGAAGATCCCACCAAAACTCCTGCCTACTGGAAAGCTAGAATGACAGAAATGGCTGCTTTAAATGAGATTAATAAAGCTAGAGAAAAAGGTCTGGACACCTCTCATATCAGTACAATGTCAGACCAAAGAAAAGAGGAATTGGAGAAATATAATTCTAAGAAATTTTTTGATTCAGACAGATATATGCAACTCCATCCTGCAGCTGTACCACCCAGTGCAAGAGATCAAAAGTCTTTAGGTGCAGCTGATGATTACAGATCTAAAAAGGAAGCTTCAAATCCAAACAGAGAAATCATCTTCAAGAAGAGTGATCAAAACAAAGCCCCAAAGGGAAAGTAAAGTAAGATGCTTTAATTCTTTCTATATGCTGGACTCAGGACATTTGAACATTTGCGCTGCTATATAATGTTATATATGCTGCTTTTTATTCTGTCATGTCTGGTTGTATTGTAGTGTAGTGTATCTGCTTTATCTTTCTTTGAATCCCTAAATTCATGTAAATAGTAATCCTAATCCAAATAGGGGGAGATTGTTGGAACACCCTATTACTATTTGGACCAGGATGACTATACTTCTATAGGGATTTTGTGTTGTGACCTCCTTGTTGTTATAAAGGTCACATAGGCTAGTTAGAGTAATCTTCAGCTCGACGCATAGTCGACTTCAGCTCGACGTAGAGTCGACCTCAGCTCGACGTAGAGTCGACCTCTGCTCGACGCAGAGTCGACCTCAGCTCGACGCGGAGTCGACCTCAGCTCGACGCGGAGTCGACCTCAGCTCGACGTGGAGTCGACCTCAGCTCGACGTTCCGTCGAACCCAGTTCTGCTTACAGAAAACACTCTCTGGCCGATGTGTGTCGTGCTCAGATCGACGTTTTACTGTGAGCTCGACGTTTTCCAGACTTCCGTCAGTTTTGAATAGGAATTCAAATTCCTTCTGTCAGACAATTAATGCTGAAGATTTATTGGCCGTTACAGTATATCTGGTGCATAGCTCAAGGAATTTTCTAAGGAATGTCTGTCTGACATTTCCTTTGAGGCATGGACATTTAAGGAAAGCAATTAATGCTGACTTCCAACGGCTATCAAAGAAAAGGAAGAAGAAGACTCAGTTATATTATTCATTCTTTCATTTTTACAGAATACATAGAACAACAACACAGGACTTCAGCTGCTCTCTCTGTGATATTGTTTTGAAAGCTCACTCACAGGAATTCTGATTGCTTCAGACACAACCATCCAACCTTCTTGGATCATCTCTTGCTGGAGCAAATCAGATCTTTGAAGACCTGTCACCCTTGTGCAGAGCTCTCCTTCCTGAACTTCTTCTTGATCTCAGGAGGAGCTTTGACAACAACTACAGATCCACTTTTGCTTCTCTCTACTTGTTGATAGAGAAGACATCATCACCTCTTTTTCTTTTTCTTTCTGTACAGGGTTTTAACTCCCTTCAAAAGTTACTTTTGGTTTTGCTGAAACCTGGTCAAAATCAGCTCCTTTGGTTTGTGAGAACCTGGTCAAAAACTCTCTGGTGCTCAAGACACCTGATCAACTCTTCTTGAAGTGGATTCCTATCAAGGGTGATAGAAGAGTGGACTACCCAGATTTGGGGAACCACTATAGCTTCTTGTGTCGTCTGGATTGCTTGTTTCTTTGTGTTTTGCTTTGTGCTGTGAATTTCTTTTTACTCTGATTATTTGCTATAGCACCATACACTAAGTAAATATAAACTTTCTCTGCACACAAGTTTTTATTTGCAAAATTATTTTAAATAACTCTATTCACCCCCCTCTAGAGTTAGGATTGATCTTATCCTGCACTTTCAGCATGCATTCATTTTTTCAGCATATTTTAGTGTCACTAGGGGGAATAGTTTTCTTACTCTCCCTTTGGGTTGACCCATTTTTGGGCATGTTTTAAAAGGAGACTCAGGTGTGAAGTTGCGTCTAGGATGAACGTGTTTGTGGAGTCACTCCTATAATTGGTTTTCTTTCAGTATTGTACTTTTTTAGTTCATAGATACTATGTAATTTAAATGTTAAAGAGTTTTTTTGTGTACCAAACATTTTACAGTATTTCAGATATTCAGTTGTTTTGTTCATTATCTTTTCTAGTGTCTCTGTGAATTCAGCTTGATGAGATACGCATTTACCCTTAGTTACGTTTTCTACTTCCGCTGTAGGTTTACTTTCAGTACTCTTCATTTATGCATGTTATGTAGCAGTTTTAATACTGTTTCTTAGTTTACTGCTTATCGTTGGGCCTGACCGGACTATTGATTTGTTGTTAAACTATGATGAGGTGTTACAAATTGGGGAGAAATGAGTTGACTTATAAGGAAGAGGGCATGGGCATAAAGACTTTCCTCCTCAGATGTAACTTGGCGAAGGACAAGGGGAACAAAGCAATCCTCATGAAGCTGTCGAACCCTACATTGAAAGCTTAATTAGAATACATGAACCTTCCACTCGGGCTACTAGTGACACAACTAATGAAATCTTCTTCCATTACTAGCTAGTTACCCTAACATTGTGTTTGTGTTGTTTCTCTTGTAATTTTTCAGTCATATAAAAATTTACTAAAAACCATATTTTGCTGAACAAAATTATTGAAGTGATGAATGTTAATAACCAGTATATAACACTCCTATTTCTTCTTCTTCTTCATAAAAGCCTAATCACAGTCACCTAAGGAGTAATTCCAGTGTCAATCTACCAACTACACCGGATCTGGAAAAAAATAATATATTCACGGTTGCTGTAAAACAAGGAAATTTCAAGAAGAACAGTTGCATTTCATAAGCATCGTCGTCATACTAAAACAGATGCATTAAACATCCTACTAACGGAACACCAGAAACTTATGAATCAACGTTGGCTTCAAATTTCCAAACATTTTTGGGCAATCTAACCGGCAACAGGGTAAGTTGAAACATCTCAGCAACGATTAATCACCTTGTGAAACTTGAGGAGCTCGAGGATCCCAAGGACAATGTCGTTCACGTAGCAGAAGCCCGAGGCCTCGCACTTCTTGGCGTGGTGAAGCCCTCCGGCCCAATTGATGGCGATGTCTGCGTCCCCGCGGTTGAGCTTGACGGCGGCGCCGATTGATCCGCCGGCGGAGGCCTGGCAGAACTCGAAGAGACCCTCGAAGACCGGGCAGTCCTCCCCGACGTTGAACCGCCGGAGCTGCCGGGATGAAGAGGACTCAAACGGGTGGATGCTTCCGCCGTCATCGGAAATGGCGGTGCCGAAGGCGGAGGCGGAAGCTGCGAGGACTTGGGGCGTGATGGATGCGAGGAAGTCCACGTAATCCTCGGAGTGGAACCGGCGGATGTCGGCGGCGGAGGCGGGGAAGGGACGGCAAACCTCCATGAAACGGTGGAGGTAGTAGTGGACGACGAGGTTATGAGCCATCCGAATCCGGTGGGGCTTCATCGGGTGTCCCTGCCCGTAGTAGTAGTCGCCTATAGACGGCTCGTAGAAGTAACTCACACGACGCTTCCTAGCGTCCGTCGCCGCCGGCGACGGCAGCGATGATCCGCCGGAGGAGTAGGAATCGGCTGCGGCCGCCGCCGGAGAAGTGGGCATCCTGGGCTAGCTCGAAAACACACGGCGTCTCGGCTGAAACCCGCACGGATGTATATTTTCCTACTAGTAAGTATTACTTCTAAGTTTATGATTTAGGTTTTGATTTAATTTGAAAACAAGTGACTTTCAGCCCTCATCTAGAAATATTGTGTGCGTTACTTTCACCTAAAAATAGATGCAAGAGTAAATACTGACCGATGATTTTCTACAGAAATACCATGATTGATCCAAATATTGATCAACGGTCATTATTTAATACCGTATGGGTCGTTGGATATCAGATTAACAGTCAGTATTTACTTCTGCAACTAGAAATAGGTGAGAGTAACTCACCTAAATTTTTTTCATGGGCTCCACCCCTATCATCAATTCCAATCGCGACATTATCTCAACTGTAATAGTGCACCTGGGGTGATGGCGCCGACCCGGCACCACTTGATGACGCGCATTAACATGACAACCTTCAACCCAACACGATGAGTGATTGTCGTGACATGTTTCGCTACAAACCTTGAGTTCTCTAGTCTATTCGTTTCTGAAACTATTTCGCTATATTTTATTTGTTATCGCGCGTCCGATTGACCAAAATATTAGGCGGTCACGGACTTCTATTTCTTGCATTTTATTTTATATTAGACCTCTTGGATGGCTAGGATTAATAGAGATTAAAATGTGTGGGTAGGATGAGTTTTGTGAGGAGTATATATACCCCTCATTGTGGGAAAAATTTTTGGTACGCTAAGCGTTCCCTCCTTTAGGAACGCTTTTAAATAAATTTTACGTGGGCCCGGTTTATTTTCACTTTCCCGTTGTCTGAAAAATGTGGCTCCTTTTTTATTTCTTTCAGTGAACTCTATCTACTGGAAAACTTTTTTTCTGACCAGGTTTTCCACTCTCCACCGGAATGGCGGAATATACTTCTGCCCGCCACCTCCACTCCGATCTTCGTCGCCCCTTCCGACATCAAATTTGCACATTTTCTTTGAGGTGTCAGGGCTTAAGCGAGTTTCTTGCTGTCAGGTTCTGTCCTTGATGAATTTGAAAATACAGTTGTATATTAAACCTGAAATACAGTTGTATATTATACTATATGCAAATACAGTTGTATATTATACCTGAAATACAGTTGTGCATTACACAATATGTAAATACAGTCGTACATTATACTCAAAAATAGTTTTAATCACTTGAAATACAGTTGCAACTGTAATCACTTGAAATATAGTTTCACAAACAATCACTTGAAATACAGTTCTGAAAAATAGTTCAACATATGCAAAGAGATGAGGTCGTCGTTCGCTCCTTCCTATTGCTGGAAAAATAGTCGTACATGGCTCTTCTGAATCCAGCCGTCGGCGAGAAAATGCGCCTGGAAATCTGCCAGAGATCGCGAGTGCGCGGAGAGAAGGAGTTGTTTGATGACGGCATCTGCATTAACATGTATGACTCGCCGGAGTTCACCTCGCAAGAAATCTACCGGAAATCTGCCAGAAATCTGCCAGAAATCTGCTGGAGTTCGCCTCGACTGGGCCGGAGATTGCGTCACTTCAGCCGCCTAGGTTAGGGAAGAAGAGGGAAACGTGAACAAATAAGTGGGCCCGCGTTTTTTGAAAGTGTTATTTAACCGCGCTCCTAGCACAGGAAACACTACACACATACAAAAATTTTCCCTGACCCTCATTGTGGCATGATGCCCTGATGAAAAACTTTTGAGAAGAAAATTCCCAATCAGAGTAGTGCGGCCTCCATTTGAGAGCTCGACGGACGCCCGCCCCCTTCCTCTGACTCGACACCGGCAGCCACTTCTCCGGCGCGACACCAGCGAGTCCCCACCGGCGTGAAATCGGTCCTGTGACGGTGTGAAGTCGCCTTCGCCCCGCCGCGACACTTGCTGGATGTTTCACCGGCGGCGGAGGTGCGGCGCCTCTACTGTCTCTGATCAGTGTCGTGACGGCTCTCTCGAACTAGGTCTCCGGGTTCCTTGTTGGGGGGTAACGATTTCTCTTCCTCCTCTCCTGGCGCGATTCATCCTTGTTCTATTTTTGTGTGTTGTGATTTGGTGTGTGCTCAGAAACAACGAACGAATCGGAATTAGGCTGTTGTGTCGCCGCCTCCCAACCATTTGATCGGTAGAGGCACTCGAGTGGTAATTGTGCGCAACCCTAGCATTTGCTGCATCATGGGGCCCCCGTGTGGTGCACGACATTATCCCTATCATGATATTGTCCCAGTGTAATGGCGCTCCTGGCGCTCGTAAACCACGTAGCGTTACACTCCGCCGGTCACTCTTTTTTGCGATGTGCATGGGAATTTACGAGCGGCGGGTAGAATACATTTTTAGTGTAAGTGTACGTTTTTATTTATATGAGAGCACATTTTTCAAAAAAAAAAAATTAATAAAGAATGATAAAATCAGAAAAAAAATGTTTAACTAAATGATTTTTTTCCTTTTAATATAATATAGATAATTCAAATTATAGTTGGTTCATTTATATAAAAAGTGACTGGGCCTCAATAGTCACTCCGCCACGTCGCGACATGACGGGGCTCCTTCTCGCATCCCCTGAGCGCAATGCTTTGGCTGTCAGTCAATTTTCGAATGCGAGTTTGATGAATACAACACTCATAAGAAAAACTCATACCTTTTCCAATCGAAATAATAAAAATTGTGTTTGTTGTATTCCTCAAATCAAAACTTCAAAAGCTAAGCATTGTTTGCTTAAGGTTCCGTTTGGGGGGACTTTTTTTCACCGATCAAGCGGTTACGATCGCATAAATCCGACTTTAATTCGGTCGTAACCGCTTGACCGGTGAAAATAAGTCCCTCCAAACGGAGCCTAAGTCTCTCTTTGATGCAGTGCTTTTTGCTTGGGTAAATTTGGACAAAATGCTTATTTTACAAGCCATTGTTAATTATGATGATCACCAAGAAAAAAAATTTAGTCTTGAACATAAAATATAGATGATTCATTGACGAACGACGATTATAACCATTATGTTTACGACTGTCACTGTCGTGCAAAACGCAGCGTAAGTTTCAATATCTTTGAGCCAGTTTTGAAAAAAAAAATGCACTTTCATCTTTTAGCCAATTGATTAATAATCAGTTGAAAATTCATCTAATAAAATTATGTTTCTTTATTGCTTACATTTTTAGCTGATTATTTATCAAATACTAAAAAATAATTTTTTTTTAAATAAGCTGAAGTTTTTTTTTGAAGAGTGTTACACCGTCATACAGGTGGTGGCGTTCGTAAACACATGGGTTAAACATCATCTGTTTGAACATAAAAGTAAATGAAGTTCCTTAGGTGAGCGTTAACGAATGACAATTTAACCCTCATGGTGATGATCGCCACCACCGTGTCAAACGGAGAAAATTTTGTGCGTTAGATGCAGGAGGAGGATCACGGAGAAAATACAAAATCCTCCAATGTCTTCTATTTTTTCACAAAATATTGAACTATTCATTTTTACGCTCATTTTAAGTACTCATATGGCTATATTTTTGGGTGAAAATTCAATTGTAAAAAAATACTTTTTTGAACTAAAAATCCAGTCCATTTTTCGAATTAAAATTCAACTGGATTTTACAATTGATGGGTTCCCCCTTTTTTATGGAAAGTCATGGGTGGGCCCCACCCCCCCATGATCTCTCATGGAGATGATGGGGGCGGACCCCCACTCCCTCCCCTCATGGGGAAACCGCCGCCATAGGAACCGCCGCCGGCAAGAGGCCGAGCCACCACCGGCGGCCGGCCCTCCCACGGCCACCACGACCGTGGCCGGCCTCGGCCATGGCCACCCCAGCCATGGCCGACCGGGGCCATGGCCGCCCCGGCCATGGCCGACCGGGGCCATGGCCGCCCCGGCCATGACCGCCCGGAGCCATGGCCGCCCGGCCATGGCCGGCCGGAGCCATGGCCGCCCGGCCATGGCCGGCCGGAGCCATGGCCGCCCGGCCATGGCCGGCCGGAGCCATGGCCGCCCGGTCATGGCCGCCCCGGCCATGGCCGCCCGGCCATGGCCGGCCGCGGCCATGGCCACCCCGGCCATGGCCGGCCGTGGGGCCCCGGCCGTGGCCATGGCCGCCCCGGCCGTGGCCGACCGGGGCCATGGCCGCCCCGGCCGTAGCCGACCGGGGCCATGGCCGGCCGTGACCTTGGCCGCCGCCGGCCTCCCTCGCCGGCCGCCCGGCTGCCGCCGCCGTCATGACGGTCCGCCATCAAGGGAAGCCCCCCCCCCCCCGGCCGTCCGATCAAGGGGGAGGCCCCGCCGGCCGTACGATCGGGGCAAAACCACCCACTATGTTAGTGGTGGGGCCCGCCATAACTTCCCCCTGGAGCCTATAAAAAGACCTCAGGGGCTCCTCATTTGATCATCTTCTTCTCCTACGCTTCCCTCTTCTTCTTCTTCCTCAGGTGGGAGCTCTCCCGTTTTCTCCGCCGGCGACCATCTCTCGCCGCCAACCACCAGCAGCCGCCCATAACTTCCAGCGGCCATCAACGGCTATCGACACCCACCAAGGACTATCAGCACTCGTCGAAGGCCACCAGCGCCTGCCATCGGCTATTGGCACCCCACCAGCGCTCAGTTAGAAAGGAGCACTCCAAGGACAGAGAAAGACGAGCAAGGGAGCTAGCGACAACCCTTGAATACGTGCCGCCTCTGAGCGTACGCGCCTAAAGCATCCCGCGCATTCCACCGTCCAAGTCCCGTTGGCAGAGGTTGCATACACTCTCTCTCCCTTCAAGATTGTAACGGGAGCGGCCTGTCGCCCCGATTCCCCCATCAAATTGTAACCTCCAGCAATCTAGTGGATTTTGACCGGCACCGACCCGGTCACGTGGTTTTTCACCCGGTTGAAGGGTTTTCCACGCTAAAACTCTTTGTGTTCATTCTCCCTTTTTAATTGACTGTGTGCGCGCTCGACCGCTCCGCGAGCTAAGGCGGTCCGAGATTATCCGGTCCGACCGGGGCCTCGAGTTAGTCCGCAACAACAATCAATGAAAATCCAACTGTATTTTTGAACTAAAAAAAGTCCCCCACAATTCTCTCATACGTTGCACGCACAGAAAATTCTCTCGTGCCAAACAGAGCCTAAAAGGTCAAAAACCTTCTAGGTTGAAAATGATGAAGAATTGAAGACTATATTTCAAAAAAAATTCTGAAAGAGAGAAAATTATAAAGATGAAGGCAGAGAAAAAAAAAGCGAGACAAGCTTATAAGCAACCCGGTTGGACAGTCTATTAAATAAATATATATAATAATTTAGTTTTCGGATAACTCGTGCTCGGCAGTAAACATAATCAATTAAAAAAAATAAGAATTCCAAATGTCGTTTGAAAGCAGGCCAGACTAAAAAATCATAGGAAATTGTAAACCCGTAAAAAATTAACTTGCACATAACCATTATGAAATTGCACGATCTACACATGGCAAAAATCGACCTGCATATATTCATCACCTTTGAATAACAGAAGCCACAAGAAAACCCCAGCCATCTTCCAAATCAGGCCCCATCCAATAACCATATATTACAGCATCATGCCCTCCACAGCACAAGTTCAAACCAATGTGATCAGTTGTCTCCCCCACCATGCATTCAGCTGAATTCTTCAAAAGTAGGGCATTGCTCGCAGGAAGGAATTTCGCGTCCCCGACTCGTTTCTTCGCTGTGACCAACAAGAACGCATCAGCGGTTAATCGAAAGCTGAGAATGAGAATACGAAAAAGAAGATGAGGGGCGACAACGAGGACGGTGGGGAATCGATCACACCTACGGTTGTTAGAGATAGGAAAGGTAGAATGAAAATTTGTAAAGCATATGCGCGTGTAGATAAGGAAATTTCTGCAGTTATGTAAAAGTTGTGCACAGTTCATACGGAAGGCATCATTTGGTGAAACGTTCATCTTTCCAATTTTAGTCACTTTTATAATCTTTTATAATTGAGTTTAATTTATGTGTTTTTTATTTTATTTTATTTTTAAATGTCATTATTGTAATGTCGCTCGAAGCATCCGGATGAAGATCTAAGTGGAATCCTCTATCCGTTGCCCCTAGGTGGGTATAAATAGAGAAACCCAAGGAGTTTCTATGGGTATGGGTTAACCGTGTACCCGTTATGCCTCCGAACCCGTTAATTTGCCCAAATATACACTAACAATTATCGCTTTATTTTTTAAAAAGTTGTGTATCTGACAAGACAACATTTTATGGAGACAATGAACGACAAATGTAATGTCGCCCCGCGCAAATAAGTAGTCATGGAACTTTTTTACTATGGTAGAATAAGAGGTTTATCCTTTTATCTATTTCCCCACATAGTATAAGAGTCTCGGTGACCTAGCCCGTCCCCGACGCGCTCAATCGAACATCTAGTCAATAAATTAGGTCAACCTCCAATTCCGAAGCCCCAACCGAACGAATCGTAAAAGAGATTTGATTTTTCTAAAGTTTGTTTAGTGTTTTACAGTAATAATCAAAAAAATCAAAGAGAAATATCGCAAGAATAAAATCATTAAATCTTATGACTATGTTTTCAATTTCAATATAATAGTTTGATCCTTCTTCTACATTAATTGCAAAAATTAAAGCGGGGAAATATCATAATGCAAAGCAATTTTCTATTTGATTCTCACGGGTAAGGTGGAATTTGTTGATAAAACTGTCACGTGCAACATTTATACATTTGATTTTTGAGGACTACTACATCAGAATGACAAAATTATCAACAAAAGCTCTGTTTGGAGTGGTGGTGAAAAAAAGTGCGGTGGGAAACAGTGATAGCATTAGATTTGTCTAAAAAGTTTAGAAAAATTGGAGAATATTTAGAAAATCTCTATTTAAGTGCTTTTCAAAAAGGTATTTTAGGTTGTTTTATTATTTGGAAGAACAACTTTTTAATAACAAAAAGGTGCTTTATGATAATCATTTATTGTGTAGATAAGTAAATATTATATAAATCATAAATAAATAAGTTACAAAAGATTAGCAGCGAGAAGCGAAGATTGCGAAGGGGTGAATAATCATGAACGGGAGAAGAAAACCTTTGCAGTACCGAGAAAGAAGCAAGGCAGATTGTGAATGGTCGGGGCGTGACTTTGGTGAGCCCTTTAATGAAAGAGCAAAAGCTGAAAGCAGATGTAGTTTTTAAAAAGCTCTATTGGACCGGCTGCTCCAAAAAGCCCAAAACATCTTTCTTGAAAAAACTCATCATTCAAACAACTTAAAAAAAGCGGTGGCCGTGGGAATAAAGCTTTTTCTACCGCCACCGCCGCCCCAAACAGTGCCAAAATGTAGAAAATAAATATTTTTTCTATCATTTGGAGAATAAACCTCTAATACAATAATAATAATCTTAATAACAATCAGGAGAGAAGAACAAGTGTATGAAGTAAACACCTGTTATGGAGGCTGCTTGACTATTCCATCTACCCAATGAAAGCTGCATCAACAAAATAAAATAAAGGAATTAAGAACAATTTAAAATTCGAGCGCAAAATAAGAGAATACGGATCAGCAGGAGAATTATTCTATTATGATAATGAAAAAAAGCCTTGCTAGAGATAGGAAGAACCGCATAAATATAAAACCTTTCAATTTTGTTTGAAATAAGTTGGCCGTGAAATGGTGCATTCGCATTAAAAGAAAGAGAAAGAAAAAACAGCCAAAAGCTACACCAAGGGGAGGATACCATCCTGGTGTTCCTCAACTATCTCAAGAAATTCCGGGTGATACGTGTAGTTCACAGTCCGTCCAAACAAAAGAGGAAAGCATTGCAAGTTTAGAATAAAAAATCGGCAGCCCTATTGGCCGAACGTCTCACATGAAGGAACGTCTCACATGAAGGAAGGTCACGTGAGAAAAATCCGGAAGAAAAGCGAGGTCATCTGTATCCCGCATTTCCCACATCCGCCAGCCATGCTCCGGCGGCAATACTCAATCATGTTGATGTTGTCGTTCCCGAAGATGGCACCTTTCACCTGGAATAGAGCCAGAGGGATTATCAATCATGTTGATGTTGTCGCTCTTGAAATAAGTTAGCCGGGGTCGAAAAGCCGACAGCGAAGAAGGAATTGGCATAAAAATGGATTCAACATGCTCTGCAGACAATAGTTCTTCCCTAGCACCATCATCATAAATAACCTCATATCACAACTATTTGGGACTGGCTTTATGAATTTGCATTTTCATTCTTTCGCACAGAAAGCTTCCGGCGGTGTTAATGCGAAATTATGAAAATCGTCTTCAATTAGTTTCATCAATCAAGCACATCGGAGCAAACAGGTCCCGCCGCCACAGCAAGGCAGTATCTGATATACGGTAGTCATATCAAGAATGAAGAACACGAACAGTAGCTTGAAGCATGGAAATAAAAAATACACTCGGAAGGCACGCTTCAGTCAAACACCCAAAGGCTAGGTCGTCTAGAGCACTCCACTCCCCAAAGAGAGCCCAAGACTCTAAGTCTTCGTTTGGCGCGGTGGTGGCAGTCATGAACGCGGTGGTCATGAATCGTCGTTCATGAACGCACGACCTCACCTAAAAAAATTCATGCATTTTATGCTCAAAACTTGTTTATTTTCTTGTTAGCAGTCATAATCTTTTTGTCTTATCAAACATACATTCTATGATAATGACGTTTTTGACCAAACACACCGGAGAAAATAAGCTGCGCCAAACGAAGCCTAAGACTCCAAAATTGAGATACTGCAGGACAAAGACACTACATGACGAAATACATCAAGAACGATTATAATGATGATAACTCCCAAATCTCTTTCAGAGCAAGACAAAACTCCACGAGGAGGTTGGAAAAAGAGAAGAACGGGGCTTGAAAGTTGATTTTATATATTGATTGGTATCCATTACAACATAAAGGAGCTCCTTGTATAAACTTTAGAATCATATAAAAGCTACTTACTAAGGTTACTCAGTAAGCTAGTAGGCAGAGCTTCTATTCGGTAGAGCTACTAGTGAAGAGAACTTGTCAAATCAACTCAAAAACAGTAATCAAATAGAGTTATTTGCCTATGGGGACTCAAGAGAGATGATCTTATCATTCCCCGTCCCATCAAATCAATATTTGTCCTCAAAGTTGTAATTGGGTGTCTTGCAGATGAATCGTCGAAGTGGTCGGAGACTATGTAGGAGCATTTGTTGGTGTAATAATCGACAACGGAGTGGCTAATTGTGGATTTCTCAACTAGTTGACTACAATGAAGTGTTGGTGGGGATGTATGCGCGTCGGCAGTGGAGGACGGTGATGTGTCGGTGAAGGCGCAAAAGTGGCTGGGATGGCCCTGATTTAAGTAGAGTGGCATGGGTGTGACTTGGGGATGTGTGAACGTAATTTAGGGAGTTGTGGACATAATATGGGTCGGTGTGGATACAACTGAGGAAGGCACAAATGAGATCGGGAAAGGTGCACGTGCGGTTGTGGATGGTGAGGGTGGGTTGTGGAAGAGATGCAAAGGTGGTTGAGGTAGGCGAGGTAGTTTCATGAGAGTGAGTGGTTGTTGGGGTCATAGGGGTGAGTAAAAGGGATTGCCTCATTGCAGAAGGGGAGATGAAATGGGGGTGATCTTTGCGAAGACAGTTGGCAATGATGTTCGCAAGCCAAATAGTTTGTGAATAATTCGGGAATCTATTCGTGAAGATTTGAATAAGATTCGTATTTTCGAATTCGAATGTGAATAGTTAGTGAATAATAACAATTTATATATTACATATGAAGATGATCCTAGACATCCAATCTAAGTCTATTTGGTCCTTCATTTTAAGCGAATTCGAATCAAAGCCCGAATCCAAATTCGAATGACGGATTTCAGGACAAATTCAAATCTAAATATTTGCATTCTATAACAAATTTGGATTCAATTGAAGAGTTATTTGGTTTGATTCGGTTCGTGAACACACCTAGTTGGCGGGGGCAAAGACACTCAGGGGATGGCATAAATCTTTTTTGTGATGGTGGAAAGAGCGTTGTTGAGCAATTTGCAACGTAGAGTTGATGACCGGTTGGTTGCAATAAGTGGCGAGTTTGAAGAGAAAACTAGTAAATTGTTGTTTACTGCAAGAGGTGCAGTGTTTCTGGTATTACGGATGGGCAACATGGTGACTAGTGAGCATCATGGAGAATGTATGTGGCGATCGAAGGGTTGATGTTAATAGAAAAGGAAGATGAGATCATATTTGCAACAAAAATAAAAATGGAGGTGATGTATAATTAAATGTGGATGTTAGTGTATCTTTCAAAAAGGGTGCGAGGGTGAGGGAAAAAGTCAAATCGACTGAGGAGATGGCGAGGGTTGTCAGTTGTGGTGGTGAAAAAATTATGGATGTGAAGCAGTTGATATATAAATTTTTATGATGCTTGCGAGAGAACACAATGTATTCTAAATTGAGAAATGTGGGTGTAATTGATGGTGAAGGGGAGGATGAGGGCAAGGACCATCCTAAATATGCAATGCATTGAGACAAATTGAAGATGTTGTGGTTGTTAGTGTATCTTTTGAAAAGGTGTGTGTAGCTGGAAAAGTGGAATTGAGGTTGGGTGCGAGAGTGAGGGAAAAGTCAAATCGGCTGAGGAGATGGCGAGGGATGTCGGTTGTGGTGGTGAAAAAATTATGGATGTGAAGCAGTTGATTTATAAATTTTTATGTTGCTTACGAGAGAACGCAATACACTCTAAATTGAGAAATGTGGGTGTATTTGATGGTGAAGAGGAGGATGAGAACAAAGACAATCCTAAAATGTGGGACAAATTGTATTTGATGGTGAAGAGATTTATTTTGAGGACTAACATGAGAACAAAGTGAATGGTGTTGGAAGGGAAGAGGATGAAGTATTTGGGTCATCAAAAGTTTGTTGTCGTTGAAGGTTCATGCAACATCTACAATCCCCTATGTTGCACCGACACGCGGCACGACACGACACGCCTGACGCCACGCGACTCATGACTCGTCAATTCTCAAAAAATATCATATTCTGACATGTTGTAACTTGAATATTAAATATTTATTTTTTATAGTTATTAAAATTCTAAAACATTTAACAAAAACTAAAAAAATAAACAATTAACAAATATTCAAATAAACTACGTCATGTTTAAATATTACTCATCAAATATTCAAATGTAAAACTTAACAGAACAAAGATAGAACATTAATACATTACTATTATATATTATCAGTAAAAATAATGGATTCTCAAGCAAACTTTTTCCCCCACTTTCATTTTTCTTTTTTCTAGAGAAAATATCCACCCAACTAGTAGATCTACCTTCACTACTTGAAATGCTAGAAGGGGGCAAAGGCAATTTTTTAGGAGAAAGACTCGTTATTCTAGCATTCACCTCTTTTTCTAGTTTTTTCATCTCAAATAGATCACTCCTTGAAACTTTTACACATTTTTCAATTTTGTTTTCACCAATTATTAACAAATGTGTTATCACTTTTGTATATGAACTTATAAAAAAAAATTCACAAAAATTACATTTTCAAGACAAATTGTCTCCTGCCTCACTATGAGTAGCTAGCTTAGGGACACGCATGTTCGATTGAGCGAGACACGTGAGTCCCGTGTAAGCTATCATGTCGGACTTCTGACACACGTATCAGAGAGTGTCGGAGAGTCAGATGCATGTCAGAGAGCCTGATACCGACACGCTCGGCATTTTGAAATGTCGGTACTTCATAGACGATCCCCGATATTAATGATCACAAGACAAATCAAATATTTTGAAACCTGAATTTTTTTGGATAAAAAATATTCCTTGAAACTTTTGAAAGCATATTTGTTAATTATTATAGAAATATTTTATTTATATTTGATTATTATTTTAAATGATTAGAGGTTTTTTGGATAATGTTTAGCCGTTTAGTATTTAATAAGTTATTCAAATTCAAATATGTATATATTAAGAAACGGGTCTCCGGCCCTTTGCCCCGCGCGACATACACAACCAGCAGCGGCGGGCTTCGCCCGCCCCCCACGGCGGGTCGCCCGCCCCCATAGCTTCGCCGCCCCCCAAGTTCTCGCCCGCCCCGGCAGATTGTTTTAATTATATTTGTTTTAAAACTAAATAATTTTAAAAAAATATTAATTTTAATTATTATAGAAATATTTTATTTATATAGGAAGAAACTTGACGGCCTCCGGCCCGTGCCGCACGCAGTTTCTTTCGCCGCCGCCGGCGGAGTGCCCCCGTTTCGCCGGAGGCCGGCAATGTTTGCCGGGCAGGCCGCCGGCGGCCGTGAGGAAGAAAATTTGCCGCACCTTTTTTACTGTTGAGGTTAGGAGAGAGAGGGGGGAAGGTTTTTTGGGTTTTTTTTTGTGCAAACCTAGCTATTTGACCTAGGAATCAAAAGTTTACGGCCCTTGTTTTTTCCCCTATTTAATACATGAGACCATCATATATCTAGGCCTGTCCGGACCCCCGGCGGGTTCGCCGGAGGCCAGAGTCGGCTAGTGGGTGTCGGGCAGGCCGCCGGCGGCCGTGAGGAAGAAAATGGCTTTCGCATTCTTTTTTGGGGGGGTTTAAATCGTGTTTTAGGAGAGAGAGAGGGGGGATACATACATACATACTTTGGATCAAAAGAATTCTGACGGCCCTTATTTTTCCCCTATTTTTGAATACTATTGGTAGATATATATCTCTTTATATATATATATATGTGTGTGTGTGTGTGTGTGCGCGGCTGCGACAATACCCTGTTACGACAGTGCCTTCGCCCATACTCGCCTACTCTCGGGCGCTCGAGAGGACTGCAGGCGGCCAAAGTACGACCGTGTAAAGTTTGAGCGCCCGAGAGCAGGTTAACGTGAGGGGACACTATCGTGGCAGGGATACTGTCGTAACTACAGTACAATTGCGGCCGCGGGATGGCCCACATGCATTGTCACTGGTATAATATAATATTATACATTTTGTATTATAATAATACCATTTTATAATAATATAAGAATAATTATCATTCCTGAAATGCATGAAAGATCAGGGATCAACAAACGGTGGATCGTCGATCCCCGATCGATGATCGGTACGGCCGTGATCCGAGAGTATCTGAGGATTGATGGAGATCGCCAATCGGCAGTCTGTTATTGGCAAGAAAGAAGGTAGAACGCGGAAGGGCAAAATAAATAAAATTGGACGCAATAGGTGGTCGACAGGATGACACTGTTCACCAGCTAACTCATATTATAATGGTAGAGATGTATGTATGTATTGAAATATGATCCCTTGTAAATCAATATTCAACATGAACCTAAAAATTTCCATCTGGGGCCTCAGGGAAGATGCGAGAGGATCCTCAAGGGTGCTAGATTGGGTGTCATTTGTCGTGAGAATGGGCCGGACCATTGATAAGATCACCTTTTGGGAAATTCATGACCTCTCATATGTTTGTTCGACCAAAACAAACAAAATGGGTTGGAAAGTTTATTTGATATACTAATTTTTATATAGTTTACACTCCTCCAACTTGGATTCAAGTCCTTACACTACCATTATTTGGACCTCCCTCAATGACTCACTCCACTTTATCCACGCGAATGCGTAACATTGCCATCAAGTCTCTTGAACTCTCACCCGTCTTCCTCGCCATTACATCGTAGCGGTCATCTTGTGCATACTTCATGGCTGAAGGACAAGGGTCATAGCCTTCCCAACAAAGAAACTCGCGATCTACTAGAAGCTTCTACACAATTCCAACATTCCCTCTCGAGAAACTGTTAGTGTATATTTGGAGTCTCGGAGGCTACGGGTCGTGTCGGGAATAACCCATCCGTAGAAACTCCAGGGTTTTGCCAATACCCACCTATGGGAGAAACCTCTATGCTTCCCATGAAACTTCTACCCATGTAGTTAAAAAAGTGAGCACATACCATGAACTCGTAGTTCGTGTCATAAGGTTGAAATAAAAACTAAAATCCTCTCAACCCTTTATATTACTAAAGGTACCAAGTCCATAGTTGAGGGTCCTCCCACTTTCCATGCTGATTTCCAGTTAAAAATCATCACACTAATGCATATAAATGAGGATAAATAGTAGAAATCTCCAAATCAGTAAAAAATTTACTCAGAAAGAAGGATGCTTATCACAAAATGGAGTTGGAATAAAATTTGAATATGTAACAAAATCATCCTAGCTATTTCATCCCGTCAAATAAGAACTGAGTGGGAACAAACTTTGCAATTAATCCGGTAACCATAACCGGTTCCGGATTTCAGAATGGGTTTTCAGCTGAGTTCTTTAATTCATGTGTTTGAACTCGCTAGAAGATGATTTCAGATGACCTAACAAAGAAATTATGCAGCCATAAGAAGGGGGGAAGAAGAAGAAGAAGGAGCAGAGGTATACTTTGTCCGCTGCGGTGAGAAGAGGAGGAAACCAAGGAGCGGAGAGGAGGAGATTGAAGACTCCGATGGTCATTTCAAGGAGAAAATGGAGCTCGATCGACGTAGCAAAAATGGCGGACGGCGAGGAGATTGAAAATTTCCAAATAGGGTTTTAGCAGGGTTAGCTGATGCAAATCCGAAACATATCGACACATTTTAAATATTTATAATGTATTTTTGTTATTGTTTTTCTTTTTTTCCATCGACGGGTTGAGCCCTTCTAGAATCCACTAAAATTTGTATTTTTTAAATTAATTTGAATTTGAATAATTTTATTCATATTTGAATAATCTTTTAAATATTTGTCAATAATAGAAAATAAAATTTATACATGTAATTAAAAATTATATATAGTAATCTTTGAACATTATATATAATTAAACGTTGTAAATTTGAATCTAAACTCGAATCTAAATTTGAACTTCAATTCAAATCTAAAATTTTATGACAAATTTGAATCCGACTCCGAATATTTGAACGAACAGAAATCTATGCTTTCCATGTCAAATTTGATTTTGGTTAAAGAACAATTTGATTTAATGTGATTCGTTAACATTTCTTAATGGGGTTTCCCCTGAATTTTCCAAGTCAGACCGGGAAGATTTCGACCAAAGACACGAAGGGAAGCCGATCCATCTGATTGAGCCGAGCACTATCCCCACTTACCCAGAGGCCCAAGATCACCTTGAAAGGGGAGCCAAGCACGACGCAAACAGTCCCCTATGTGTGTGCATGCGCTCACTTGTGTGTGCGCACACCACCAGCTGCCCCCACTGCCTCCGGCCTCCCCCACTGCCTCCGTCGCCACCGACACCAAGCAACCTTCCCGGGCCGCCCGAACAGGGGACACTTTCATCGTTTCGCTAAAATTGGTGATCCAGATTGTACAACCCCGTATTCGCAGAGCAGGGTCCCCCGGCGTGCGTAGGACCAGTTTTTAGCCTTTGGGAGCGGCGAGCCAGGCCCCGTGGCCTGCGGCTCGCCCCGGGCTGTCAGCCCTTGCGGGCGAGCCAGGCCTGCGGCCAGCTCGCCCCGGGCGGCCAGCCCTTGCGGGCGAGCCAGGCCTATGGCCAGCTCGCCCCGGGTGGTCAGCCCTTGCGGGCGAGCCAGGCCTGCGGCCTGCTCGCCCCGGGCGGCCAGCCCTTGCGGGCGAGCCAGGCCTGCGGCCAGCTCGCCCCGGGCGGTCAGCCCTTGCGGGCGAGCCAGGCCTGCGGCCTGCTCGCCCCGGGCGGCCAGCCCTTGCGGGCGAGCCAGGCCTGCGGCCTGCTCGCCCCGGGCGGCCAGCCCTTGCGGGCGAGCCAGGCCTGCGGCCTGCTCGCCCCGGGCGGCCAGCCCTTGCGGGCGAGCCAGGCCTGCGGCCAGCTCGCCCCGGGCGGCCAGCCCTTGCGGGTGAGCTAGGCCCGTGGCCTGCTGCTCGCCCGAGGGGTGGGGAGCATGGCTCGGCCCCCGAATCCCTTTGGGTCGTATTTTTACCGTTGTGCCCCCGGGGTGGAAGTTACCTCTCTACCCCCCGGTGTGGAGGTTTGCCATTGGCTCAAGGCCAATTGGTCGTAAGGGCATTTTTGTCATTTTACCCTCAGGACTTGGAAAAACTATAAATAGACCCCCTTGGGTGCCTTTGGAGAGGATGAGTTTTCTTGCCTCCTCCTCCCTTAGCATCTTCTTGGTAAAGTAGAGAGAGCTCTCCAAGGCGCCCAAGCCTAGCTCCTTGGTAAGGGAGGGGAAGAGTTCTTGTAACCTTCCGGGTGTGTGGTGGGACCTCCGCGCTAGAGCCGAGGGTCTGTTCCTAGTTTCCCAAGTCTCTGGTCCGTGACATTCTTCTGAGTGTAGTAAGTGTGAGATCACCCCTTCCCCAAGGGTCGAACTCCACAGAGACCGGTTTTTCGGTTTCAACATTTTGGTGCGGTGAGCGTGGAAAGTGACCAGCACAGAAGATCTCAGGAGAGTGTCATGGCTGGGGATCAGGGAGGTAGTGATGACCTCGGTGGTCTCCCCCACCTAGGACCCTTTGTAGGAAGGGAGGAGTTCATGGCTTCCATCGAAGGCATCATGGGGATGCTTAGAAGCATTGCCCCTCGGGCTGACAGCTCAACCCCCACCCCCCAGGGACTAGCTCCCAGGGGTCTCGGCGAGCCAACCCAGAGTGGTCTCGGCGAGCTGGCTCCCAGGGGGCAAGGCGAGATCACCACAGCAGGGGGAGAAGTGAGTATGCCGGATAGGAGGCCTGGGAAGGAGAGGATGGTAGAAGGGGTTGAGCGGGACCTCTCAGGCCGGGAGCTGTTCCCCAGCCCGGAGAGAGCTAGCCCCCCATGCGAGCAGGTCGCGCGAGTGGCGGTGGCGAGAGCTCCCCTTAGGGGGTCACCCTTCAGCGAGCTGATCATCTCAGCTCCCGTTCCCGAGGGGTTCAGGGAACTTGACAAGGCATACTACACCGGGAAGGACGACCCCATCCAGCACTTACAGTGGTTCGAGGATGCCGTCTCCATCATACCAATGACGGATGCCTTTAAGTGTCGCCTCTTTGCGATCACGTTGAAGGAGAAGGCAAGGGACTGGTTCCATCAACTCCCTCCAAGGTCCATCTTCGGGTTTGAAGACTTGAGCCGGAGCTTTCAGCTTCGCTTCTCCACCTCCAAGAAGAGGAAGAAAGGTCCTGAGTCCCTCTTCCTGATAAAGCAAAGGGCCGAGGAGTCGCTGGCCCATTACGTTGACAGGTTCCAGGAGGAGGTCCTTGACATCCAAGAGGTGCCAGGGTATGCCCTCCAGATGGCATTCACGGTGGGGTTGCGTGAAGGGTTCTTCAAGATGAGCTTGACCCGGAAGACCCCTCTTTCCTTCGAGGAGCTGATGGAAAGGGCGGCAGAGGAGATAGCCATGGAGGCAGCCAACCCGGCCTTTGTAAAAAAGTTGGCTAAGTTGACGGAGTTGGAGTCGAAAGAGCAAGGTGGCTCAAGGCAACAGGAAGGAAGGCGGAGAGAGGAGCAGAGAGCCCGGGGGTTCCAGAGACAGGAGGGTCCGGAGCCAGGCTGGAGGCAGCAGGGAGGACCCGCCCATGGTCCAGGAAGAGCTCTCATCCAGGATGGGGGGAACTTTCATGGGGGTCAAGGGAGGTTCAACTACCAAAGGCAAGCCCCAAGGCAACTCCTACCCCCACCGCAGCAAGCCTTGGCAATAGGCGAAGGAAGAAGAGGCAACGGGAGAGATCGCCGAGTCCGCCGAAGGAGGCTGGTAGAAGAAGCATTGCCGTACTGTGACTACCACCAGGTGGAGGGGCACGCGACGGCTACATGCCCCGAATTCCTGGAGGTGAGAGGAGCGAGAGGTCAAGCCCAGCAACCACCCCCGAGGCAGATCGAAGCCCCGCCCCAAGCCAGGGAGGAAGACAGATGTGAGGATCGGGTCAACGTGGGCACCCGGGGAAGGATCGGTTGATGCAAGAGGCGAAGGAGCCTCGCCTCAATAGGATCTTGTATTTTTTATTATGTTGTACTGAGTCTAGCCCCCGACCCACTGAGTCGGGAGAGGTCATGTAACCCATCTTTCTTCCCCATTTGAGGATGTTGAATTTGGCAAGGTTTTTGTTGAGACGCCTAGTCCCACCTCCCGATGATGGTCCCGCTGTCAGGCTCTCACTAGCTGGCAGGTCAGGCGTACCTCTCGTGGAAGCCCCAAGTCCTTAGCTCCGATGATGGTCCCGCTGTCAGGCTCTCACTAGCTGGCAGGTCAGGCGTACCTCTCGTGGAAGCCCCAAGTCCTTAGCTCCGATGATGGTCCTGCTGTCAGGCTCTCACTAACTGGCAGGTCAGGCGTACCTCTCGTGAAAGCCCCAAGTCCTTAGCTCCGATGATGGTCCCGCTGTCAGGCTCTCACTAGCTGGCAGGTCAGGCGTACCTCTCGTGGAAGCCCCAAGTCCTTAGCTCCGATGATGGTCCCGCTGTCAGGCTCTCACTAGCTGGCAGGTCAGGCGTACCTCTCATGGAAGCCCCAAGTCCTTAGCTCCGATGATGGTCCCGCTGTCAGGCTCTCACTAGCTGGCAGGTCAGGCGTACCTCTCGTGGAAGCCCCAAGTCCTTAGCTCCGATGATGGTCCCGCTGTCAGGCTCTCACTAGCTGGCAGGTCAGGCGTACCTCTCGTGGAAGCCCCAAGTCCTTAGCTCCGATGATGGTCCCGCTGTCAGGCTCTCACTAGCTGGCAGGTCAGGCGTACCTCTCGTGGAAGCCTCAAGTCCTTAGCTCCGATGATGGTCCCGCTGTCAGGCTCTCACTAGCTGGCAGGTCAGGCGTACCTCTCGTGGAAGCACAAATTCCCTTAGCTACGATGATGGTCCCGCTGTCAGGCTCTCACTAGCTGACAGGTCAAGCGTACCTCTCGTGGAAGCCCCAAGTCCTTAGCTCCGATGATGGTCCCGCTGTCAGGCTCTCACTAGCTGACAGGTCAGGCGTACCTCTCGTGGAAGCCCCAAGTCCTTAGCTCTGATGATGGTCCCGCTGTCAGGCTCTCACTAGCTGGCAGGTCAGGCGTACCTCTCGTGGAAGCCAAAATTCTCTTTGCTCCGATGATGGTCCCGCTGTCAGGCTCTCACTAGCTGACAGGTCAGGCGTACCTCTCGTAAAAGCCCCAAGTCCTTAGCTCCGATGATGGTCCCGCTGTCAGGCTCTCACTAGCTGACAGGTCAGGCGTACCTCTCGTGGAAGCCCCAAGTCCTTAGCTCCGATGATGGTCCCGCTGTCAGGCTCTCACTAGCTGGCAGGTCAGGCGTACCTCTCGTGGAAGCCCCAAGTCCTTAGCTCCGATGATGGTCCCGCTGTCAGGCTCTCACTAGCTGGCAGGTCAGGCGTACCTCTCGTGGAAGCCCCAAGTCCTTAGCTCCGATGATGGTCCCGCTGTCAGGCTCTCACTAGCTGACAGGTCAGGCGTACCTCTCGTGGAAGCCCCAAGTCCTTAGCTCCGATGATGGTCCCGCTGTCAGGCTCTCACTAGCTGGCAGGTCAAGCGTACCTCTCGTGGAAGCCCCAAGTCCTTAGCTCCGATGATGGTCCCGCTGTCAGGCTCTCACTAGCTGGCAGGTCAGGCGTACCTCTCGTGGAAGCCCAAATTCCCTTAGCTCCGATGATGGTCCCGCTGTCAGGCTCTCACTAGCTGACAGGTCAGGCGTACCTCTCGTGGAAGCCCCAAGTCCTTAGCTCCGATGATAGTCCCGCTGTCAGGCTCTCACTAGCTGACAGGTCAGGCGTACCTCTCGTGGAAGCCCCAAGTCCTTAGCTCCGATGATGGTCCCGCTGTCAGGCTCTCACTAGCTGGCAGGTCAGGCGTACCTCTCGTGGAAGCCAAAATTCTCTTTGCTCCGATGATGGTCCCGCTGTCAGGCTCTTACTAGCTGGCAGGTCAGGCGTACCTCCCGTGGAGTATGACCTTTTTTCCCTGAGAGTGTCTCGTCACCCAGGCTCCTATTAGCTGGCATGACAGGTTGACCCCTCGGGAGGCTAAGTGTTTTCACCCCGAGGCTGTCTCGTCACCCAGGCTCCTATTAGCTGGCATGACAGGTTGACCCCTCGAGAGGCCAAGTGTTTTCACCCCGAGGCTGTCTCGTCACCCAGGCTCCTATTAGCTGACATGACAGGTTGACCCCTCGGGAGGCCAAGTGTTTTCACCCCGAGGCTGTCTCGTCATCCAGGCTCCTATTAGCTGGCATGACAGGTTGACCCCTCGGGAGGCTAAGTGTTTTCACCCCGAGGCTGTCTCGTCATCCAGGCTCCCATCAGCTGGCGTGACAGGTTGACCCCTCGGGAGGCTAAGTGTTTTTACCCCAAGGCTGTCTCGTCACCCAGGCTCCCATCAGCTGGCGTGACAGGTTGACCTCTCGGAGAGGCTAAGTATTTTCTCAACCACGCAAGAAAAGTCCACTCAGCGAATACGTTGGGTTGGATGTTTCTTTCCGAGCTTGTGCCAACCTCGAAAAGAGCGGGGATTGTGTACAACCCCGTATTCGCAGAGCAGGGTCCCCCGGCGTGCGTATGACCAGTTTTTAGCCTTTGGGAGCGGCGAGCCAGGCCCCGTGGCCTGCGGCTTGCCCCGGGCGGCCAGCCCTTGCGGGCGAGCCAGGCCTGCGGCCAGCTCGCCCCGGGCGGCCAGCTCGCCCCGGGCGGCCAGCCCTTGCGGGCGAGCCAGGCCTGCGGCCAGCTCGCCCCAGGCGATCAGCCCTTGCGGGCGAGCCAGGCCTGCGGCCTGCTCGCCCCGGGCGGCCAGCCCTTGCGGGCGAGCCAGGCCTGCGGCCAGCTCGCCCCGGGCGGCCAGCCCTTGCGGGCGAGCCAGGCCTGCGGCCAGCTCGCCCCGGGCGGCCAACCCTTGCGGGCGAGCCAGGCCTGCGGCCAGCTCGCCCCGGGCGGCCAGCCCTTGCAGGTGAGCTAGGCTCGTGGCCTGCTGCTCGCCCGAGGGGTGGGGAGCATGGCTCGGCCCCCGAATCCCTTTGGGTCGTATTTTTACCGTTGTGCCCCCGGGGTGGAAGTTACCTCTCTACCCCCGGTGTGGAGGTTTGCCATTGGCTCAAGGCCAATTGGTCGTAAGGGCATTTTTGTCATTTTACCCTCAGGACTTGGAAAAACTATAAATAGACCCCCTTGGGTGCCTTTGGAGAGGATGAGTTTTCTTGCCTCCTCCTCCCTTAGCATCTTCTTGGTAGAGTAGAGAGAGCTCTCCAAGGCGCCCAAGCCTAGCTCCTTGGTAAGGGAGGGGAAGAGTTCTTGTAACCTTCCGGGTGTGTGGTGGGACCTCCGCGCTAGAGCCGAGGGTCTGTTCCTAGTTTCCCAAGTCTCTGGTCCGTGACATTCTTCTGAGTGTAGTAAGTGTGAGGTTACCCCTTCCCCAAGGGTCGAACTCCACAGAGACCGGTTTTTCGGTTTCAACATTTTGGTGCGATGAGCGTGGAAAGTGACCAGCACAGAAGATCTCGGGAGAGTGTCATGGCTGGGGATCAGGGAGGTAGTGATGACCTCGGTGGTCTCCCCCACCTAGGACCCTTTGTAGGAAGGGAGGAGTTCATGGCTTCCATCGAAGGCATCATGGGGATGCTTAGAAGCATTGCCCCTCGGGCTGACAGCTCAACCCCCACCCCCTAGGGACTAGCTCCCAGGGGTCTCGGCGAGCCAACCCAGAGTGGTCTCGGCGAGCTGGCTCCCAGGGGGCAAGGCGAGATCACCACAGCAGGGGGAGAAGTGAGTATGCCGGATAGGAGGCCTGGGAAGGAGAGGATGGTAGAAGGGGTTGAGCGGGACCTCTCAGGCCGGGAGCTGTTCCCCAGCCCAGCGAGAGCTAGCCCCCCATGCGAGCAGGTCGCGCGAGTGGTGGTGGCGAGAGCTCCCCTTAGGGGGTCACCCTTCAGCGAGCTGATCATCTCAGCTCCCGTTCCCGAGGGGTTCAGGGAACTTGACAAGGCATACTACACCGGGAAGGACGACCCCATCCAGCACTTACAGTGGTTCGAGGATGCCGTCTCCATCATACCAATGACGGATGCCTTCAAGTGTCGCCTCTTTGCGATCACGTTGAAGGAGAAGGCAAGGGACTGGTTCCATCAACTCCCTCCAAGGTCCATCTTCGGGTTTGAAGACTTGAGCCGGAGCTTTCAGCTTCGCTTCTCCACCTCCAAGAAGAGGAAGAAAGGTCCTGAGTCCCTCTTCCTGATAAAGCAAAGGGCCGAGAAGTCGCTGGCCCATTACGTTGACAGGTTCCAGGAGGAGGTCCTTGACATCCAAGAGGTGCCAGGGTATGCCCTCCAGATGGCATTCACGGTGGGGTTGCGTGAAGGGTTCTTCAAGATGAGCTTGACCCGGAAGACCCTTCTTTCCTTCGAGGAGCTGATGGAAAGGGCGGCAGAGGAGATAGCCATGGAGGCAGCCAACCCGGCCTTTGTAAAAAAGTTGGCTAAGTTGACGGAGGTGGAGTCGAAAGAGCAAGGTGGCTCAAGGCACCAGGAAGGAAGGCGGAGAGAGGAGCAGAGAGCCCGGGGGTTCCAGAGACAGGAGGGTCCGGAGCCAGGCTGGAGGCAGCAGGGAGGACCCGCCCATGGTCCAGGAAGAGCTCTCATCCAGGATGGGGGGAACTTTCATGGGGTCAAGGGAGGTTCAACTACCAAAGGCAAGCCCCAAGGCAACTCCTACCCCCACCGCAGCAAGCCTTGGCAATAGGCGAAGGAAGAAGAGGCAACGGGAGAGATCGCCGAGTCCGCCGAAGGAGGCTGGTAGAAGAAGCATTGCCGTACTGTGACTACCACCAGGTGGAGGGGCACGCAACGGCTACCTGCCCCGAATTCCTGGAGGTGAGAGGAGCGAGAGGTCAAGCCCAGCAACCACCCCCGAGGCAGATCGAAGCCCCGCCCCAAGCCAGGGAGGAAGACAGATGTGAGGATCGGGTCGACGTGGGCACCCGGGGAAGGATCGGTTGATGCAAGAGGCGAAGGAGCCTCGTCTCAATAGGATCTTGTATTTTTTATTATGTTGTACTGATTCTAGCCCCCGACCCACTGAGTCGGGAGAGGTCATGTAACCCATCTTTCTTCCCCATTTGAGGATGTTGAATTTGGCAAGGTTTTTGTTGAGACGCCTAGTCCCACCTCCCGATGATGGTCCCGCTGTCAGGCTCTCACTAGCTGGCAAGTCAGGCGTACCTCTCGTGGAAGCCCCAAGTCCTTAGCTCCGAGGATGGTCCCGCTGTCAGGCTCTCACTAGCTGGCAGGTCAGGCGTACCTCTCGTGGAAGCCCCAAGTCCTTAGCTCTGATGATGGTCCCGCTGTCAGGCTCTCACTAGCTGGCAGGTCAGGCGTACCTCTCGTGGAAGCCCCAAGTCCTTAGCTCCGATGATGGTCCCGCTGTCAGGCTCTCACTAGCTGGCAGGTCAGGCGTACCTCTCGTGGAAGCCCCAAGTCCTTAGCTCCGATGATGGTCCCGCTGTCAGGCTCTCACTAGCTGGCAGGTCAGGCGTACCTCTCGTGGAAGCCCCAAGTCCTTAGCTTTGATGATGGTCCCGCTGTCAGGCTCTCACTAGCTGGCAGGTCAGGCGTACCTCTCGTGGAAGCCCCAAGTCCTTAGCTCCGATGATGGTCCCGCTGTCAGGCTCTCACTAGCTGGCAGGTCAGGCGTACCTCTCGCGGAAGCCCCAAGTCCTTAGCTCCGATGATGGTCCCGCTGTCAGGCTCTCACTAGCTGGCAGGTCAGGCGTACCTCTCGCGGAAGCCCCAAGTCCTTAGCTCCGATGATGGTCCCGCTGTCAGGCTCTCACTAGCTGGCAGGTCAGGCGTACCTCTCGCGGAAGCCCCAAGTCCTTAGCTCCGATGATGGTCCCGCTGTCAGGCTCTCACTAGCTGGCAGGTCAGGCGTACCTCTCGTGGAAGCCCAAATTCCCTTAGCTCCGATGATGGTCCCGCTGTCAGGCTCTCACTAGCTGGCAGGTCAGACGTACCTCTCGTGGAAGCCCCAAGTCCTTAGCTCCGATGATGGTCCCGCTGTCAGGCTCTCACTAGCTGACAGGTCAGGAGTACCTCTCGTGGAAGCCCCAAGTCCTTAGCTCCGATGATGGTCCCGCTGTCAGGCTCTCACTAGCTGGCAGGTCAGGCGTACCTCTCGTGGAAGCCCCAAGTCCTTAGCTCCGATGATGGTCCCGCTGTCAGGCTCTCACTAGCTGACAGGTCAGGCGTACCTCTCGTGGAAGCCCAAATTCCCTTAGCTCCGATGATGGTCCCGCTGTCAGGCTCTCACTAGCTGACAGGTCAGGCGTACCTCTCGTGGAAGCCCCAAGTCCTTAGCTCCGATGATGGTCCCGCTGTCAGGCTCTCACTAGCTGACAGGTCAGGCGTACCTCTCGTGGAAGCCCCAAGTCCTTAGCTCCGATGATGGTCCCGCTATCAGGCTCTCACTAGCTGGCAGGTCAGGCGTACCTCTCGTGGAAGCCAAAATTCTCTTTGCTCCGATGATGGTCCCGCTGTCAGGCTCTCACTAGCTGGCAGGTCAGGCATACCTCTCGTGGAAGCCCCAAGTCCTTAGCTCCGATGATGGTCCCGCTGTCAGGCTCTCACTAGCTGGCAGGTCAGGCGTACCTCTCGTGGAAGCCTCAAGTCCTTAGCTCCGATGATGGTCCCGCTGTCAGGCTCTCACTAGCTGGCAGGTCAGGCGTACCTCTCGTGGAAGCCCCAAGTCCTTAGCTCCGATGATGGTCCCGCTGTCAGGCTCTCACTAGCTGGCAGGTCAGGCGTACCTCTCGTGGAAGCCCCAAGTCCTTAGCTCCGATGATGGTCCCGCTGTCAGGCTCTCACTAGCTGGCAGGTCAGGCGTACCTCTCGTGGAAGCCCCAAGTCCTTAGCTCCGATGATGGTCCCGCTGTCAGGCTCTCACTAGCTGGCAGGTCAGGCGTACCTCTCGTGGAAGCCCCAAGTCCTTAGCTCCGATGATGGTCCCGCTGTCAGGCTCTCACTAGCTGGCAGGTCAGGCGTACCTCTCGTGGAAGCCCAAATTCCCTTAGCTCCGATGATGGTCCCGCTGTCAGGCTCTCACTAGCTGACAGGTCAGGCGTACCTCTCATGGAAGCCCCAAGTCCTTAGCTCCGATGATGGTCCCGCTGTCAGGCTCTCACTAGCTGACAGGTCAGGCGTACCTCTTGTGGAAGCCCCAAGTCCTTAGCTCCGATGATGGTCCCGCTGTCAGGCTCTCACTAGCTGGCAGGTCAGGCGTACCTCTCGTGGAAGCCAAAATTCTCTTTGCTCCGATGATGGTCCCGCTGTCAGGCTCTTACTAGCTGGCAGGTCAGGCGTACCTCCCGTGGAGTATGACCTTTTTTCCCTGAGAGTGTCTCGTCACCCAGGCTCCTATTAGCTGGCATGACAAATTGACCCCTCGGGAGGCTAAGTGTTTTCACCCCGATGCTGTCTCGTCACCCAGGCTCCTATTAGCTGGCATGACAGGTTGACCCCTCGAGAGGCCAAGTGTTTTCACCCCGAGGCTGTCTCGTCACCCAGGCTCCTATTAGCTGGCATGATAGTTTGACCCCTCGGGAGGCCAAGTGTTTTCACCCCGAGGCTATCTCGTCATCCAGGCTCCTATTAGCTGGCATGACAGGTTGACCCCTCGGGAGGCTAAGTGTTTTCACCCCGAGGCTGTCTCATCATCCAGGCTCCCATCAGCTGGCGTGACAGGTTGACCCCTCGGGAGGCTAAGTGTTTTTACCCCAAGGCTGTCTCGTCACCCAGGCTCCCATCAGCTGGCGTGACAGGTTGACCTCTCGGAGAGGCTAAGTATTTTCTCAACCACGCAAGAAAAGTCCACTCAGCGAATACGTTGGGTTGGATGTTTTCTTTCCGAGCTTGTGCCAACCTCGAAAAGAGCGGGGATTGTGTACAACCCCGTATTCGCAGAGCAGGGTCCCCCGGCGTGCGTAGGACCAGTTTTTAGCCTTTGGGAGCGGCGAGCCAGGCCCCGTGGCCAGCGGCTTGCCCCGGGCGGCCAGCCCTTGCGGGCGAGCCAGGCCTGCGGCCAGCTCGCCTCGGGCGGCCAGCCCTTGCGGGCGAGCCAGGCCTGCGGCCAGCTCGCCCCGGGCGGCCAGCCCTTGCGGGCGAGCCAGGCCTGCGGCCAGCTCGCCCCGGGAGGTCAGCCCTTGCGGGCGAGCCAGGCCTGCGGCCAGCTCGCCCCGGGCGGCCAGCCCTTGCGGGTGAGCTAGGCCCGTGGCCTGCTGCTCGCCCGAGGGGTGGGGAGCATGGCTCGGCCCCCGAATCCCTTTGGGTCGTATTTTTACCGTTGTGCCCCCGGGGTGGAAGTTACCTCTCTACCCCCCGGTGTGGAGGTTTGCCATTGGCTCAAGGCCAATTGGTCGTAAGGGCATTTTTGTCATTTTACCCTCAGGACTTGGAAAAACTATAAATAGACCCCCTTGGGTGCCTTTGGAGAGGATGAGTTTTCTTGCCTCCTCCTCCCTTAGCATCTTCTTGGTAGAGTAGAGAGAGCTCTCCAAGGCGTCCAAGCCTAGCTCCTTGGTAAGGGAGGGGAAGAGTTCTTGTAACCTTCCGGGTGTGTGGTGGGACCTCCGCGCTAGAGCCGAGGGTCTGTTCCTAGTTTCCCAAGTCTCTGGTCCGTGACATTCTTCTGAGTGTAGTAAGTGTGAGGTCACCCCTTCCCCAAGGGTCGAACTCCACAGAGACCGGTTTTTCGGTTTCAACACAGATGACCAAAACAGAGCAACATCATTCGTCAGCACAAATTCCGTTCTGTCGCAATCACTAGCATATCCATTCAGAAAACTATAAATAGACACGCATACCTTCATTTGAAAACTAGCAACTTTGAAGGGTAAAGAGATCTCTGAGGTTTTCTGGCAACAACGTGGGACTCTGATCGTTTCTCTGCTCAAAATTTGTGTCGCTCCCTCTCTAGTGTGGAGGCATCTCAGTACTTTCAAGGCACGTCATCCTCCTCCACAAAGAGAGCTCTCATCAATGCTCCGACTCAGCAGGTGCGTTTCTATTGATGCTCCGAAGACTTGGTGATTTTCCCCACTATCACACTCCCATCCAGACTCTGTAGATTTAGTTTCTTTTTCAATGTTTTCATACTTTGTACTTGTGACGGAGAGATGATCTGTCACTCTCTGAGAAATTATCGTAACTCTTTTAAACTCAAACAAAATAGTGGATTTTGGCTCTCTAGTGTGGAGGCATCTCAATACTTTCAAGGCACGTCATCCTCCTCAACAAAGAGAGCTCTCATCAATGCTCCGACTCAGCAGGTGTGTTTCTATTGATGCTCTGAGGACTTGGTGATTTTCCCCAGTACTATTGCACTTCTATCCAGACTCTGAAGATTTAGTTTCTTTTTCAATATTTTCATACTTTGTACTTGTGACGGAGAGATGATCTGTCACTCTCTGAGAAATTATCGTAACTCTCTTAAACTCAAACAAAATAGTGAATTTTGGCTCGGTACAGATCCAGACATATGATTTTTCACCATTTTCGGGTTTTCCACATCAATTTTTTTTGTCATTTGCAATTGTTTTTCTTTGACTGTTTGCGCGCCCAGTTCAATTTCGATTTAAAGGGATATGATTCTTCGGACATAGAAAAAACCGAGTGACCCACAACACTCCTAGTGACAGACACTGAGTTAGCCCATATGTCTAACTGTGATCGTGACAGGACTTTACCCCTATGAAAGCACATCCTTTAAAATTAAAGAAAAATATATAAATTTGACAATAGTAAAATTGGAAAGTTGTTATTAATTGCTTGATGTGGTACCCTTATTTTACAAAAAAAAAAAAATTGGACTACCATTAACAAAATATCATTATGAGAAGTGCTCATAATGGAGGAAGTGGGAGATTCCATAACTTCCTCCACCATGTGAATGCCTATAGTAGGAGAGACTTTTGACCGTCAAAACCGCCCACAACCCCCAAACAAACGAAGTCGTGCACGCTACCGCGAGCGGTGGCGCGTGCCACCGAAACATGGGGTCGTGTCCTCTACCACACGCAGTATCGCGCGCGATCGCGAACCTGCACTGTCTCACGCGCATTGTGACACGCACGCTCAAAGTGCTTCGTCTCCTGTTAACCGCTCAACTACGTGCGCGCTCACGACGCTCTGTCTCGTACATCCCACCAATGCCTTTTTTCTCATGACACTCACAAATCCTAACACACACAAGCATGCGAATTTATTTCCGGGCACATATTACAACTTTCCTTTTTTACAAGGACCACAGGGATGTTCGCAGTTTGTAGATCAAAATTCATTACTGTTGCCGCCACAAGTCCTGCCCGAACTTTTCCGGGCAAAATCTTCATATACGCAAAAAATGGCGAACCATATACTATGTATTGAAGAACGTGTTTCGTCTGTCCTGTGGTTGTAGTGGTTACAACGACATAATTACTGAACCTCCACCTTTAAAAACTAAAAAAAGATCAGCCCAGAGCCTTCATTTTTAGGACAGGTTGCATTCAATGGCCGATGGAGCTCTCTCGAAGATGCTTCAGAGATCTCCCTCAATGTCTCAAATTCCCTTTGAAGATCTAGTTCGACCTTCAAAAATCTTCCTCCCCTTCGACAACCACCCTCGAAGACGACTTGAAGATTTCACCTTCGCATTCTGTAAAATTTCATTGTAACGAGCGGTGACTCATCACCCTCGTAAACTTGACAACATGTAACACTCGAAGAATCAGTGGAGCTTAGTCAGCATCGAACCGGCCATGTGGATTTTTCGCCATATCCAAGTTTTCCGCGTTAAAAAGGTGTTCTTGTCACCTATCAGCCGTTAATATTCTACTATTACTGTTTACGCGCTCGACCCGCTCCCGAGTTAAGACGATTCGCTTCGACCAATCTACATGCGCTACGAGCGACCCACAGCACTGCTAATAAAAAAAGTAGATATTTTTTGAGTTGTTAAAAGAGAAATTAAATTTGCTAATAAAAGAACTTTTAAATAATGCAAAAAAGTGAAGATTTTTAAAAAAAAAAATTATGAGAGGAGTTGTGGAGGAAGTGAAGTAAGAAGAGATTTTTTGAGGCCGCGAAACTCTCTTGCCCAATCCTCTCCCCAAATTTATCATTTTTATCACCATTATTATCTGCTTATATATATGTATTATTATCTTATATCTATATATATATTTAATTATTTTCTGTTGATGTTTATATTAATAAATCGAGTGGCTTTGCCTTCTCTTCTTGATTATATATAAGTGTCCGGGGCCTTATCCTATCCAGTTCTCTTCTTCTTCCTCCCCCTCTCTTCCCCTGCAACATTAGAAGCCGCCTTCTTTTTTGCAGCTGCACTCTGTTTCTACTCTGTTTTTCCCAGGTAATTAACCTCTCTCTCTCTCTTTCTTCCTCTCGAACAAAAATTCTATAACTAGTTCGGATTGTTCTTAAATTTGAAATTCCCCTCATTTTCTATAATCGCCTCTGTTTTTTTATCTGAGGGAAAATCAAACTGTTGTTGCTGACATAATTTTGTCCTCTGTGTAGTTATTTTTCGATTTGGTTTCTACTCTGGTTTTAATAACATCTTAAAATTAATAAATCGCCATGGCTATACATGAACTGATCATCAAAACCTGCCAAAAATTACTTGCAGATGAGCATTATAAACCACTGCACAGCCACCTGCCGACAGCCACGGCTCCCTTCAAAGAAAACAGAGGCTCAGGATTCAATCCCACGCCATCCAACGGCTCTAATTCCTTTCCCCGGAACTCAATTTCAGAAACCACCACCACAGACACCAAACAGGGGAATATCAGATATTGCCGCTTCTCTAAAAGACGCCGGCTTTACGACAAAGAAGAGATTTTCCGGCGGCGGTAAGGGCGACTACACTCATCCTGTCCTCCAGTCCCTCTTCATGGGGCCGCTCGTCGAGCTGCCGGAGGAATCTGTAATGGCGGATCAGGGGGCGGCGAAAGTGGTGCTTGCGGTGTCTGTTTCCTCTGCGGTGGAGCTGGACGAAAGGCAGGTTGACCTGATTGCGAGGAAGATGAAGAGGATGACGGGGTTCTGTAATTTGAGAATGGAGAATACTGTTGACAGCTCGCTCATTGCTGGATTTGTGATCAGTTTTGGGGACGATGAGTCCCACGTTATTGACCTCAGCGTGAAGGGTCAACTGGCGGCGCTTGCAACCAGGGTTGAATCTTCCGACCGGTGAATTGTTTTTATAGCAACGGTCGGATTTGATTTCTCGTGCTCTGTTTTTAGTGTTTTTTTAGGTGATTGATATTAGCACCGCAGTTTTGGATAGTCGTACCGTACTTTATTCTTTTGGAAATACGTCTTGTATATATATTTTTAGGAAAAAATGTACAACACGAAAGTTGTAGATCTCGTCACACGCAAAAGTTGTAGATCTCGTCAATTGTAGATCTCGACGAGATCTACAATTTTCGTGTTGAACACTTTTTCTGAAATTGCATGTATAAGACGTATTTCCAAAAAGACGTGAAACATGAGTGTATTTCTAAAGTACGTGCTGTACATGAATTTTTAGGAAAATTGCTCAACACAAAAGTTGTAGATCTCGTCGAGATCTACAACTTTCTTGTTGATCATTTTCCCTAAAAAGGCATGTACAAGTCATACAACTAAAAGACGCGAAAAATTAAGAGAAAATGTGGTGCGACTAATCAGAATTGTGGTGCTAATAACAATCACTTCTTTTTTCTTACTCAAACACTTATATAAATAATATATATCTTTACAACTTTTTTTAAGTAAGGCTGAATTTGGATGTTTTTTTAAATAGAATTGGCACACGTGTAGTGTCCCGATTGGGCCCAATCTAAAAGGCTCAACATGCTCCCTTTTTTTACTATGATCCGGGCCCGGTTTGGGAAGGGCCCGGCCTAAGTTTGGCAGCAAAAAAGTCCGGGCCTAGGGGGCCCAAGCCCGGCCTGAACTTGCAGGGCTTTATTTTCACCCCTAGTCCACGTGCATATCCGCACATATCTCAAAACACATACATCTTCATTTCTCACAAAATTTTTTATGTTTGGATTTCGGACATGTTCTCGCAAAGATTATAGAGTTATTTTGATTTTTGAACATCTAGAAGTCATTTCCAATGTTCAAATACATCTCATATGTGCACGAACAAGCTCTGTGGTGAAGTTCCAGACAAAAAATCTCCCGCATTTTTGGACGGGATAGAATTTATCATTGGATGGTGAGCGAGTGACAACATTCATTTTTCTAATTTTATCTTTCCTTGTTATCTATTTTTCAACTTTTTATGTGTATCTTTATTTGCATAAATTTTAGTTAATTTTAAACAGTGTCACCTCTCCTCCATTTTCCTTTGAGTTATGTATTCGGCGTGACATTTTTGCGGGGAGGACAAAACAAATTGTGCATTGTTCTGCAAGGACATATCACGTATGGGAAGCGACTGCTTGAATTATATATAAAAGAAAAATACTATTTGATTAAACATTCATCTTTTCAATTAGAGAGTAATATTTTTGCTATCACATTATTGTCGCTCATTTGCATGTATTATTGGTATTATTTCTATAAATCAGATGTTTTACTCATGGTTTACATTTTTATCTAATGAGAAGGAGGCTAGTTACATGTGAGCTATTGTAGTATTTTAAGGATATTTTTAATATAAAAAATTGTTAAATGTTTTCATCGCGGACGAGGAGATTGTTTTATTGAATGCACTAAAGATTGTTTTCCCTCAAGCAAAATATATATTCTGTATAATATATAATAGGAATATTTTGACACATTACAAATTTTTTTTTCAAATGTGATATGAATTGTGATACTTTTTTGGGGTATGACAACATTTAATTAATTAACACAGAGACTGAAAATGAATATAATATGCGGTTCAACCAAATGTTTCGACCTACTGCTGCATTTGGTTCCTCCAGAAACCCAAAAGCTTATTTGCATTCATTTTATAGATGCAAATTATTACATAAAATTATGATTGGGTGAAAAATGTTCACTGTCACGGATATTTCCTGTTCGGGCAAGGTATCACATGGAGATTGCCGAACAATGAGACATACCGTTCAAAACCAAACTCCAAGATTAAAATGATATGCATACTTATTTTTTCTTAATTTCAATAACCACTAATATTGTTTCAACATAATTTTAAACTATACTACATGCACTTCTTGTAATTTGTTGGGTTTTTAAAGTTATATAAAGAGTTTAATGATGCATTACTTGCAAAAATCTTGCAAGTGACTCAACAATATTTATATACAAATTCTCTTCGCAAAATTTTTTTTAATACATACATGAGTGAGAGGCACGGACTCTGCTCCTACAACTTACTGCGACAGTACCCACACAACGAAAGTGCACGAGAGTCTCCTAGTACCCAGACAACAACAAATATAGCATGGAATGATTGTTAAGGGTATAATAGTCATTGTGTGTGTAAGATGCAATATATATAGCCTGGAATGATGGTAAAGGACATGAATTAATAAAGGGCATTTATATTGAGAGCCCAGCTATGACTATTGACAGCTCAATTATAATAGCAGTCTAGCAAAATGATATTGACAGCCCACTTTTTTTTGGTAAAAGCCCGTTTTTTTACAATTAAACAATAGTCTAAATTCACATGATCACATTGGCAAAAGCTGTTTTGATATTGGCAGCCTCCTACTCGCCAAGCTCCACAAGTCCCTTTCTAGTGTAGCTTTCCGAAGGGTCGACATGATCGAAGAATACACCAGGAGGATGTCGAATCCAAGCACGAAGTTGGGTTAAGGCCGCTATACGAACACACACATTTTGTGCAGCAATTTGGTCATTAGTAACAACAGCAGTCTTCATGTTAGAGATATTCAAAGTCTGCATGGAAGAGAGTGGGGGTGTGGGCGAGTCGCTGTTAATTACACCTAAAACAGTATCAATTGATACAGAGAGAAAAGGCTTTGCAGCCACATTCAAGGGGCTGTAATTGACAGACTTGATTGGAGCTGTACCAATAGCCAAGTTCTTTGCGGCATTTCCACAAACATTTGGATTGCACAGTGTTTGGTAAAGGTAGAAGATGAAGATTGCGGGGCTGTTCTCCTAGGAATGAAGCTAAATTGAATGCTCCAGTTTTGGACAACAAATCTCTCCTGCAAATAAAAAAAATAATGTCAATTAGCAAGTAGACTGTAGAACTCAAGCTGCAGAAATGAGAAAGTCCCATTTGTAGAAGAGAATATCAAACAAATAGTGGAAATCTATAGCTGCTTCTCCGGCGAGAAACTGCTGAAGATGAATTAGATGAAGAGCTCTCACCTGACAATGATTCTCCAGAGAGTTCACCTACCGACTTTGAAGATTTGGAGCTCGCCAACCTCTATAGCCGCTTCTCCGGCGAAGTCCGGCGGCCGACAGCGAGAAATCGAGGGAGCAGTGGCGAAAACGACCATTGTTACGGGAGGGCGCTGGAGTCGGGAGCGAACATATGAAGTAGGGAGCTATTACAGAGTTTTATTTAGGCGTTTTCTTTAATAAATCAGTTTGTCTTGTCTTTTTAGAGTTATGTAGATAGTGTGCCTTGTACGAGATATGTAATACTTTCTCTAAGTGTCTTATTCATCTTCCTCTACCGCCCCTCCGGCCCGCTGCCGGAGATATCGCCGTAACATCCGCACGACAGTATTCCGATCATAACATTGTCTCGACGCGACGATGTTCCCAGCACAATGATACTCCCGGCGCTAACAACTCCAAGCATTATACTCCGCCCGTGGCTCGTTATTCCCTATGCATAGAAGTTTGCGAGCCGAGTGGAGAAAATATTTTTTTATTGCAAGACTGCGTAAATTTAAGAAATTAGGAATTTATAATAAAGAAATATAAAAATAAATCGTAAAGTTTAATGTTTTTAAGGATTAGGGTGTTTTTGGATAGTTATTTTAATTTTTAAACCGTGTTGGGAAAAACGGTGCCTGTCCCGCTCTCCGACCTGGAAGCGGGGAGCGGGAGAGGAGAATCGAGGGACGATTTCAGTGGAAACCCTAAACCCTAAAAATAAATAAATAATCCCATTTCCATTGTCGTCGTCGAATCTTTCAATCTTATCCTCAATAAAAAGAGCGATCAGGAAAAGAAAAGCCGATCTCTCTCCATTTGATTCGATTCCCCGCCCATTAATCACCCATTTTCACGACGGATTAAGAAGGGGGAGTGATCGGGCATTTCTTCCCCGGCTATAAACCTCCGCCGCTGACGGACTCCAAGCCTTCTCCGCCGCCGCTGCAAGGCTATCCTCTTCCCCCGTGCGCCGAAGGTGTTGAGTTGCGGGACGAAACGTGGGTGATGGGCACCCCGATGACGCCCCAATTTCATCCGGCTAACCAGCACGCCACTTGGGTCCCCATCGACTACAATCCGGCCGCCTCCGCCGGCGGCGGCGGCTACAACCCGAGCTATGCCAACCACTCAGCCACCGCACCCAACCCTTATATACAGGTCTCGCCTGTCCCCGGATCCACGAACAAGAGTAAGCTGTTTTTCTATGGCATTATTTGACGTTGATGACGGCGATTACGATATTCTCTTACTTCATTAATTTGAGATTATATATGTTGTGTTGTTAAGAATTAGTAATCTCATGAGCTGGCTGAAGGGATGATAGCGATGATCCGGATTGGGCTGGATTAAATTAAGAAATTCAAATAAGCTTGATAGGGTCCCAGTGAGATTTCCGAGTCAAAGCCGGTCCAAGTTCCAAGTGCAAGGGAGCCCAACCGGAACAGTGGCGCCCAGAGAGTCGCGAGCACCCGAAAAGACCAGAAGAGCACGCAAGGCCCGCGCCTGAACGCGCACAACCGCTCCTCGCGCGGCCAGTGAGCGCGCGGCCCGCGCCCCGCGCGGCAAGCGGGGCCGCGCGACATGCGGGGACAGCGCGCGCGGCCGCCCCCGCACAGACGCACACGGCCTGCGCGTGCGAGGCACGCAGGGCCGCATGCGGCCAGCCTGCGCGCGCGAGGCCCGCAGGGCCGCGCACGGCCACCCCCCGCGCGGCCGCGCACAGCCAGCCCGCGCGGCTGCCAGGCGGCGCCCCGTGCGGCCGCCCGCGACACCCGCCCGCGCTCCGTCGGTGCCCTCCATCGGCGTCGGCCCTCGCCGCTGCCGCCGACCTCCGCCACTTTCGACCACCGCCGTCTCCGGGCACCCCGCCCGGGTTGCCCGGGGGCATCTCCGTCAATTCGGCAAAATTGGCGATCCACGTGATTAAAATGGAGCGACGTCATTCGTCAGCACAAATCCCTCCCCAACGCAATTACCACCATGACCCTCCATAAAATTATAAATACACACACTGGCCTTCATTTGAAGCCAAACAACTCCAAAGGTAAGAGAGAACTTTGAGCTTTTCTGGCGAGATCGTGGACTTATGCCGATTCTCTGCTCAGGAATTCTCTCCGCTTTTCTCCTTGCGCTACAGTTTTCTCACCGCTCAAGTGGCGTCAACCGCCTCCGCGAGAGTGCTCCCATCTAGGCTCCGCATCAACGAGAGTGCTCCCTCTAGAAGCTCCGTGGACTTAGAGAATTTTCCTTCCGGAATGCTTCCACCGAGGTTCCGTGAGTTCAGCGTCATCTCAAGACCGGAGCGCTTCCATTGAGTTCTCGGGGACTTAGTTATTTTCCTCATTTTTTGCACTTGTAACGGAGTAATGGTCTGTCGTTCTCCGATATCAAACATCACTCTCTGTAATCTCCAAAGAAGTAGTGGATTTTGGCTCGGCATAAATCCAATCACGTGATTTTTCACCCTTTCCGGGTTTTCCGCGTCAAAATGCCTTCTTGTCATTTGCTGCGGTTTGCGCGCCCAGCTCGACTCCGAGATAAAACGGTCTGATTCTCCGAACCGGGGAAAAAGCCGGGTGACCCGCAACAATTTGGCGCTGTCTGTGGAAAGGTGTTCCCAAAAGCTTTTACAAGATTTCAGCATCCCCCAACTAGCAGCAATGACGAAGGGAAGCGCAAAAACTGTCAGTAACGTGGTACTAGAGGAGCACATTAATCCATCCCCTACCGACTTACCTGCAGGAAATGCCCTGCTTCAGGGAGAATCCACCGTCACTGCATCCCAAGCATCAGGGGAAGAATGCAGATGTCTGATAAGGGAGCGCCACGCAAGAACGCTTGTCTTGTTGGGAAACTTAAGGGCTCGCCGCGCTCCCAACACGGATATTGCTCCTGAAGGCCAACCACTGCTGATCCCAAGTTAGATAATGCCTGACGACACCGCCTACCCGAAGGATCCCGTCACATATGAGTGATCTGACACCAATGACTCCACACACCTCGCATTGCTTGACGGGCTTCCTCGTCACGCGCAAGAAAATTTTCTTGTAACAAAGGAGGTCGCCACTTAGGCTGATAGAGAACTCACTCGCGAGGAAGTGAGACGCATAATCAGAAAGGAATACGGGCACGGGGGGCACCAAGACACAAACGTACAACACTCCGTTCACTGCATCTCCCCGCTAGCTCCATCGGTCCTAGCATATTCCGTTTCGCCCGGGATCAAGCTCCGCGAATTCGAGATATTTGACGGGACAGGCGATCCTCTCGATCACATTAAGCACTTTGTAAACGTCATGCACACGCATAATGCCCCAGACCCACTCCTATCTCTAGTGTTCCCGACAACTCTGAAAGACGACACTCACACCTGGTTCGGCTCCCTAAAGGAGGTGGAAATCAAGAACTTTGCAGAGCTAACTCAACTTTTTGCGGATCAATTCATCGCCAACCATCGGATCGTTCGGTACCCCTCACACCTCACGGGAATCCGACAGACTGAGGGAGAATCGCTCAAGGATTACTTTTGTCGCTTCACCGCAGAGGCACGACAGATTTCGGGGATTAACCCCGAGCTCCGACAAGGAACCTTCCTCGGAGGACTCAGACCGGGAAAATTCTACTCCATGCTGATGAGCGAAACACTGCCCAGCTATCGTGACTTCATCCACCGAGTCAAGGATCAAATCACAGCAGACGAAGCCATCGAAACGCATCGACAATAATACGAAGGAAGCTCGAGGAGGAAGAGGAATCCGGAGCCACTACAAGGCCCCAAGGGAAACGACGAGCATCACGACAATTCCTATCAGGACCAAGGAACTCGTCCACATCAAGACTACACTCCATTGAACAACACTCGAACCAACATGCTCCCCGCCATCCGTAGCAGCAGTGAGCTTCGTAGACCCGAACCGCTTGCGCCAAAGAGAGGAAACCAGCCACAATATTGTGACTTCCATCGCGGATACGACCACGAGACAAAGAGCTGCAACCTGTTGAAGGATGAGATCGAGTACCGCGTTCAACAAGGTCTCTTCGGAAGATTTGTGCAAAACTCCGCCCCAAACAAGCCCGCGTCGCGGAGCGACAATCCATCTAAAGGCCGAGCAACAGCCCTACACAGATAGTCTAGGGGCACAACGGGGGTCGCTCCCCCTGATAACGCACGCAAATCCCGCGTCTCAACTTCATGTATTTTTCCTTTAAAATAATAAGCCACAATGAAAAACTTGCGTACACGCTTATGTATCTCCTTTTATATTGTAACTGTTTTTTACTTTCGTCAGACATACACGTCTCCCCGAAGCAAAGATCTGAGGTGAATATCACAAGCAAGCGACAAGAAACGCGATGTATCTATGAAGCCGGGCGTTTCGCCTCCGCATTGCAGAGCATCCCGCTCCCACGCTGCCGGGCGTTTCGCCTCCGCGTTGCAGAGCGTCCCGCTCCCACGCTGCCGGGCATTTCGCCTCCGCGTTGCAGATCATCCCGCTCCCACGCTGTCAGGCGCTTCGCCTCCGCGTTGCAGAGCATCCCGCTCCAACGCTGCCGGGCATTTCGCCTCAGTGTTGCAGAGCGTCCCGCTCCTAGGCTGTCAGGTGTTTTGCCTCCGCGTTGCAGAGCGTCCCTCTCCCACGCTGACGAGTGTTTCGCCTCTGCATTGCAAAGCATCCCGCTCCCACGCTGTCGGGCGCTTCGCCTCCGTGTTGCAGAGTATCCCTCTCCAACGCCGTCGAGCGTTTTGCATCCGCGTTGCAGATCATCTCGCTCCCATACTGCCGGGCGTTTCGCCTTCGCGTTGCAGAACATCCCGCTCCCACGCTGTCGGCGTTTCGCCTCCGCGTTGCAGAGTATCCCGCTCCCACGCTGTCAGGCGCTTCGCCTTCGCGTTTCAGAGCATCTCGCTCCCACGCTGCCGGGCGTTTCGCCTCCGCGTTGCAGAACATCCAACTCCCACACTGTCAGGCGTTCCGCCTCTGCGTTGCAGAGCATCCTGCTCCCACGCTACCGGGCGTTTCGCCTCCGCATTGCAAAGTATCCCGCTCCCATGCTGTCAGACGTTTCACCTCCACATTGCAGAGCGTCCCGCTCCCACGCTGCCGGGCGTTTCGCCTCCGCGTTGTAGAGCATCCCGCTCCCACGCTGTCGGGCGCTTTGCCTCCGCATTGCAGAGCATTCCGCTCCCACGCTGTCGGGCATCTCGCCCCCCGCGTTGTTCGCTCCCACGTCGCAGAGCATCTCGCTCCCGCGTTGCAGGACTTCTCGACAAGGCGAATCCCCCAAAGACGAGATGGACAAAGGTCCTTCTGCACCTCCAAGGCGAGATGGGCAAAGGTCCATCCGCACCTTCACTAGGACGAACCCCGGTTCTCTTAAAGCACGATCGAACAAAGGTTCTTCTCCACTTCCACTCGTACAAACCCCAGTTCTCATAAGCCGTAAATGAACAAAGGTTCTTCGGCACCTCCACCCGGACGAACTTCGGTTCTCCGGAGGCGCTCGCCACCTCCACTCGAACGAACCTTGGTTCTTCCGAGGGGCAAACGAACAAGTTTCTTCACCACCTCCACTCGGACGAATCCTTGTTCTCCTAATGTGCAAACGAACAATTGTTCTTCGTTACCTCCACCCGGACGAACGCCGGTAGTTCTAAGGCACAAACGAACAAAGGTTCTTCATCACCTCCACTCGGACGAACCTCGGTTATCTCGAGGAACAAACGAACAAAGGTTCTTCGCCACCTCCACTCGGACGAACCCCGGTTCTTTTAAGGTGCAAACGAACAAAGGTTCTTCGTCACCTCCACCCGGACGAATCCCTGTTCTTCTGAGGCGCATACGAACAAAGGTTCTTTGTCACCTCCACTCGGACGAACCCTGTTTTGTAACCTCATCTCGAAGAATATAACAACAGGTCTGGTCGGGGCCCCACACCATATTTCATAGACAGTTAGTGAAGTTACGCATTGAAATCAAAATATTCACGTATCCTAACTCAGAGTTGCATTCTAGCGGAAACATTAATTTATTAAGAACCAAACAACAGGAATGTCCACTAACAACACCACATGAATGATATAAAATACACAAAATATCTGGCCTTAAGGTCTTACAAACAGTTTCCTTCAAACGTGTTTTACATGCATCGGCTCACTGACCGGCCACACATGAAAACAGTAATATATGCTTTGCTTGGCCTTTGAGGGCCGACATAACACAAAAGGCTTCAACCCGCTACTTCCCGCTCTGCTCTCTAGCACCTGCACAAGGCCAATCCACCGAGACGTGACAAACAAGCAACGGTTAGATTTCGCTGACCATTTTATAACGACCACACCCCTCACTCGGGACGACGGTGTTCCTTCCCTGCAGGCATGCAACATATATATATATATATATATATATATATCTTGACATAAGAACGTGCAATTTAAGCACCATTCACCACAGACATTGACGCGTACGACCACATGTCCCGTACACTCATGACACATTATCGGTGTGCTGGACTTTCCCAGTCCCACCACCATACTTAGTGATGGTTCAACATTTTTTCCAGTCCCACCACCATACTCAGTGATGGTTCAACATTTGAGCATTACTAGTCTTTCCGGCCCGTAGCCTAAGTGATGCGGAGCAGAGACGAGGACACGTTTTGGGCTCGTTCGGGGCTGATTTCCGGCCTAATCCGCGCCGCTTAATGACCGCTTCATAGCCCACTGAACTGTGGCGTCCTGCCATGTGGATCGCTACCGTCTAGCGATATCACTACCGCCAACGGTAGAAATTCGACTGCATCGCTTAATCGACTGCGTCGTTCTGATTGCTAGCATCGGGCGGTATCACACTACCGCCAGCGGTAGCAATTCGACTGTGTCGCCAATTGGATACAAATACATTATAAGTGTCTTATTCGAGACTTGGAGGCTTTAAAGATCTCTTGTGTTGATGAGAGATCTAGTGCAAATGCATGTTTAAACTGGACGAAGGTGCAATATGATCTCGCGGACAGGATTTGACAAGCGTTGGAACTGGATGACAGCGTGAAATGCTACGTGACAAAGACTTTGAATTGGTCAAATGCCCAGTTTTCTGTTGATAATGGACTTTTGTAAAAGGACAGTCGGTTGTGCATCCCAAATGTGGGCAAATTACGGAAGAAATTGATGTGCGATGCACACTTTACAAAGTACTCAATTCACCCGGGGAGCACAAAAATGTTCAAGAGCATGAAAAAACTGTTTTGATGGTCAGGGATGAAGAAGGACATAGCTCTCGTGAAGACTGAATGTCAGAAACCTGGTGATTTTCTGAAGTTGTTATTGATACCGGAGTGGAAGTTTGATAACATATCTATAAATTTGTGCACGGATTGCCGAGGTCGCAGTGCGGGAACGATACTGTTTGGGTGATCGTTGACCGTTTGACAAAAGTGTCACACTTCATTCCGAATTGGAGGGAACACGATTCAGTGGAAAAGCTGGCAAAGCTTTATGTTGACAACATCGTACGCTTGCACGGTGTGCCCCGTAGCATCGTCAGTGACCGAGATTGACGTTTCGCTTCGAATGACTGGAGGCTAATCCACTAATTGTTGGATACCAAGCCGAAATTCAGCATGACCTTTCATCCGCAAACTGATGGTCAGACCGAGAGGGTAAACAAGATAATGGAGGATATGCTCCGCATGCGCGCCTTGGATTTCGGGAAGAGGTGAGAGGACCATCTCTATATGATCGAGTTCGCCTATAACAATAGTTACCAAGCGAGTATTAAGATGACGCCCTTTGAGGCCTTATACAGTAGGAAGTGTCGTACTCCGTTGGCTTGAGTAGAAACTGGTGAATCGAAGCTTTATAAGCGTAGAGATGTCGAAGATGCGACTTCGACGATACGTTTGATTCGGGAACGACTGTTGATTGATCAGGATAGGCAGACAAGGTATTATAATATCAAGCACCGAAACATTGAGTTTGCGGTTGACGATTGGGTCTATCTCAAGATCAAATCGTTTAAAGGTGTATCCTGGATTCGTCTCTTTGGAGAGACGGGTCTTTGGTGGGATGAGCTGAAACTACATCAGTTTGCTAGAAGGCAACTAACTCGATGGAGGAGTTTTCGAGACTGTTTCTGGCAAGATATCTCCCATCTGCGCAGAGGATTGCGTTGAAAAATTAGTTCCAGAGGTTAACCCAGGGTGAGAGTTCTGTTGATGACTACTTGCATGTACCAAACGCTGTCTTGGGAATATCACTTTCCTGAATCCTCAACTGATAATGACTGGACTTCAAATCCAACTTCGAATAGACAGTTGATCGAACTAGCTGATCAAACAAATCATCGATTCTCGGAATCAGATATTTGTTTTTCTCTGTCAGCTTGTTCAGTTCATGGTAGTCAATGCATAGACGCAATCTTCCGTCATTCTTCTTCACAAAGAGCACCGGTGCACTCCAATGTGATATACATGGACTTATATAGCCTTGCTCTAGTAATTCCTACATTTATGGTGCACTCCAATGTGACATACTTGGATAGCACCGGTGCACTCCAATGTGACATACTTCGACGAGCCACGATGACGTTGAACCCAAAACGACAGAAAAAAAAGAGAATGTCATAAGCCACGAGAGCGGAAGCGAAGTGAGCGTCTGATTTTCGGCTAAAATTTCAGTTGGCCAACATTTACGGTTTCAAAATTTCAATGAGGAAATAACACCTACTTTGATACCATGTTAGAAGAAAGAAAATAAATACTTCGATGCATATGAGTAATATATAAGTGATTACAAAGATATAGTTAAACACATACTCATGACGTGAGACTAAACCAACATAGACTAAGACACCTTAAATATTAATATAAACTAATAACTCCAACAAACACTACTCAAGATTGACGAAAGATATTCACTAAGCTCATCTTGTCATACCCTCTAATCATATCCTCTGAGTTGAGTCTCTGTGTCAAGCAATCTGCTGTCTAACCCTTGGTTGAGACGTGACTCGGCTTTAATAGTCCACAGTCCATCTTCTCCTTTATGGAGAACATATCGATCTCGTTATTCTTGGTTCTATCCTGTTTAAATGAATTATTTGCAATACTGATGGCTGACTGACTGTCACACCACAACTTCATCTTTTCTCCTTGATCCAGCTTCAACTCCAACAACATCCCCTTTAGCCACAATGGCTCTGCAACTCTAGATGTCATGACCCTATACTCTGCCTTTGCAGTCAATCTGGCCATCACTGACTGCTTCTTGCTCATCCAGGAGACTAGATTGCCTCCCACAATTATGTAATAGCCCAAGGTGGGCCTCTTGTCATCTGCACAACTTGCCCAATCAAAGTCACAATAACCCACAATCTTCACGCACCCTTTCCTTTTGAACATTAATCCCTTTGCAGGGGTATTCTTCAAGTATTGAAGAATCCGGTACACAACATTCATATGTTCCTTTCTTGGGTCATGCATGTTACGGCTCACCACGCTCACGAGAAATGAGATGTTTGGGCATATGTGACCCAAATAAATCAAATTCTCAACTAGCCTTTGATACCATGTTTTAAATGAAACCTCACTTATTATTAGCCGCACCCTTATGGCTATATGTATAACCTACAACTTAAACTAATTACAACTTAATATAATAACAAAGACCAACAAGAAACTTGAAGACCCTTACTGATCAAGTATTTTTTTTCGACTCTTCACATTTGGACATTCGTTTACATATGACCATTAGTATATTTTCTTACATTTTTGAATTTAATTTCTCTTAGTAATCTACGAACATACTATCACTTTACATGTAAACGGACATCATATCAAGTTGATATATTCGGACCAAATCCTTTTTCGAAGCAGTTCTTCTTTACCAAATCTCACATATTTTTAGTTGATTGACAAAACATGAGATTTCTGGCAATATTGTGCTCCATATAATAAATAAGCTACTTCATAATAGTATGTGTTGGAAAAGCCCATGTAAAGAGGCCCATTTCTTTGTTTTTCTTCTTTTCTTCTCTCTATTCCCACATCATGTATAAAACTCTCTTCTCTCTTTCTCCCTCCTATAAATGTGTATTCATACCTTGTATTTGATTATTGAGATAGTATATACAATTTTGAGGTTTTCTCTATATGGTATCAGAGGTAATCGGTCCTCCTTGCGGTTAGAATTTCTGTAATCGCGGCTTCCCGTGCGGTTAGGTTTCTGCCTAACCTCGGCTTCCCGTGCGGTTAGGTCTCTGCCTAATCTCAGCTTCCCGTGCGGTTAGATCTCTGCCTAACCACAACTTTCCACGCGGTTAAGTTCTTTCTAACCGCTTCCCCTGCTCTCTCTCTCTCATGGCTTCCACCTCCTCTTTTTCTTCTCCTCGTCCCTTTTATAACTTTCTCTCAGGTGGGGCCTTCCCTCCCTTGTTTCCCTCTGCCCGCGCGGTTTCATCCCGGCTACTCGCTTCCTCTCTACTCGGTGTGGTCTCCCTGTCTACTTGTTGAGTTCTTGTCTTCTCGCTGCTCTCCTCCCTTCTCGCCGCGACTTCTCTTACTCGCTGCGATCTCCTTGTCTATCCACCGAGTTCTTGCCTTCTCGCTGCTCGCCACGACTTCTCTTAGTCGCCGCGACTTCTCTTCTCGCCGCGATTTGTTCTCTTAGTCGTTGCGGCTTCCCTAACCGCTGCGAGCTCCGCATCTAGGTCGCGGCATCTTCCCTTGTCGCTGGTGTGCTCACCGTGACTGTGCGGACGTCTCGTGCGGCTTCTCCTCTACTCAGTCGTTGCGACTTGTCTTATTGCAGACGGCTTCTCCTCTCTGCTGCGGGCTCCGCATATTGGTCGCGACATCCTCCTTGCCGCTGGTGTGTTATCACCGTGACTGTGCGGACTTCTCGCACAACTTCTTCTTTGCTTAGTCGTTGCGACTTGTCTCATCGCAGAAGGCTTCTCCTCTCTGTTGCGGGCTCCGCATATTGGTCGCGACATCCTCCTTGTCGCTGGTGTGTTATCACCGTGACCGTGCGACTTCTCCTCTTCTCCAATCGTGGCGGCTTCTCGCAGCTAATCGCTCCGCATTCTGGTCGCGGCATCTTCCCTTGCCGTTGGTGTGTTGTCACCAAGACCGTGTGGTCATTTCGCTCGGGTTACCGTGCGGCCTCCTGCTCGCTGTTCTGCTCGCGCGGTCTCTCCTCAGTTCGCTGGTCTTCTTACCACCGGTCTAGCCTCCTGCCTGTCTTGCCATGGGGTCCTCTCTTGATTCTATCGGACAGACAGCTTCCTCCTCTGCAGACCGCCCTACCCTTGCCCTCGAACTCCGTGATGAATTGTGGATTACTACTATTTCTTTAGCCGGGAAGAAGAACTTTGTGGAGTGGGTACACTCTGTTCGCCGCGTACTTCTGTCCAAAGGCTTTCTACATCACTTGACTCAAGCTGTTCCTGCTGCTCTTACTGAAAATTGGTTGCGCAACGATGGTCGGGTTCAGACGTGGCTCCTCAACTCCATTGATGGCGAACCCTACCGCATGGCCATGTATCACGAAACGGTCAAGGCAATGTGGGATGAGCTCCAGTCTCTATATTCCGGCAAAGATAGTCTCTAGCACCTATATGACATCATCACTGATCTTCAGACCCTTGATGTTGGCGGGGCCACCGACCTCACCTCCTTTGTTGTTCGGGCCAAGATTTTGGTTGAAGCATGGATTCCACATCAACCTCCTACGCTGGATCTTGCTGCACAACGTGCTCAAAAAGAAGTTGTCGGAGTTGTCATGATGATGGCTCGTGTACCACCTCATCTTCAGAGCGTTTGGGCTCAGATCCTCTCCTCTGCTGCTACCTCATCACTATCAGATGTGTGTTCCATGTTGCTCAAGGTCTCACCACCTCCTGATAGTTCTGCTCCTACATCACCGGCTCTCCTTCAGCAGACTTCTGTGCCTTTACTGCCTCTCCCCCCTCCTGCTCGTGGGGGGCATTCAGGCTCTCGGGGCCGAGGTCGGGGAGGCCTGCCTCGACCAAAGTGTTCCTTCTGCGGTAAGGACATCCACCTTGAAGAGACTTGCTATCGCAAGCATGGGCTTCCTCCTCGTCCACAGGCCACTGTTACTGCCACCGACTCCTCCGCTCGTACTGACCTTGAAGAGGTCCGCTTTCAGCTCCAACAACTCCTTGGTCTGCTCTGTCGCCCACCTGCCTCCGTTGCCTCTGCTGCCTCCATCTCATATGAAGGTATCGCTTGTCTCTCCACTAGTCCGCGCTAAATAGTAGACTCAGATGCCACTCATCACATCACCTCTCTGCGGCCACATCAATACCTGGATTCTCCTCATCCTAAGTGTATCACAGTGGCCAATGGGGACACTGTTCCAGTCTCCGACTCTGCTGATATCCCTCTCACTTCTTCTCTATCTCTACGCTCGGTTCTTCATGTTCTGGGCTCCCCGTTTAATTTGTTTTCCGTTGATCGTCTTACTACTGATTTAAATTGCTTTGTAACCTTTACATCTTCTTCTTTTCTGATACATGATCGACAGACACGGACTACTTTGGTAAGGGGCGACTGCAGGACGAGCTCTACCTCCTTGATGACTCTCCGACTATCCTCTCTTCCGTCTCCTCCGTCGATTGGCATCGGCGTCTTGGATATGCCCCATTACCAGTCCTCCAGAAGGCTCTACCAGATGTATCTCTACCTCCATTTCAGTGTTAATCCTGTATTTTCGGCATGCAACCTCGTTCATCTTTTCCGTCTCATTGTACTCGGAGCACTGCTCTTTTTATTTTAGTACACTCTGATATTTGGGGACCATACAAAGACACTAGCATTTCTGGTTATCGTTGTTTTCTAACTTTTATTGATGATTATTCTCGAATGACGTGACTATACTTCGTGATCGCTCCGAGCTTCCCCGTGTCTTTCGGGCTTTCCTCCTTGAGACCCGCACGCAATTCTCCACGAATATCAACACTATTCGCACTGATAATGCTCGCGAATAAACTACCCACTAATTTGTGACCCTTTGCCCAGAATTTGGGGTCATTCACCAAACTTCATGTGTCTATACCCCCCAACAAAACAGAGTCGTTGAACGTAAGAATCGACATCTTCTCGATATGGCTCGCTCCATCATGCTTCAAATGCAGGTTCCCAAATCTTATTGGAACTTTGCCCTTTCGACGACTTGCTATCTGATTAACCGTCTTCTTTCCCCCATACTCCATAATGCCACTCCGTTCAGCCTTATGTTTCCTTCCACTCCGGCATTCTCTCTCATACCCCGCATCTTTGGGTGCACTTGCTACGTTCACATTCTTGGTCCATCCATGGACAAGTTGGATCCCCGGGCGGCCAAACACATCTTTGTTGGCTATTTCCGAACTCAGAAAGGCCACGTATGCTACTCTCCGGCTACCCGCATGGTGACTGTCTCTGCTAATGTTATCTTTCGGGAGGATCTTCCTTTCTTCTCTGCTCCAGATCCTACACCTCTACCACCAACCGTCCTACGTCCTGTCATTCTTGTTACCACTCCACCACCAAGAATTCCTGACCAGGCTCCCCCTATTTCCAAGTCACCTCTTCTACGTGTTTACGCTCGTCGTCATCCTGCTTCTGTTGCCCTACTGCAGTCGGCTTCGACTTTTGACGCTCCGCGTCCTACTGATCCGGCACCAGAATCTACCGCTCATCCCATGGCGAATTATGTGTCCTTACATTGCCTATCTCCACAACTTCAAACTTTTGCCACTTCATTATCCTCGATTTCTGTACCTAACTCTGTGCATGAGGCTCTCCAACATCTTGGCTGACGGGCGGCCATGGAAGAAGAAATGACAGCTCTCTGGGCTAACCAGACCTGGAACCTCGTACCTCTACCTACCTGTCAGACACCTATTGGGTGTAAATGGGTCTTTGTAATCAAACATGCTCCTGATGAGACGATTGACCGTCTGAAGGCCCGCCTGGTGGCTCGTGGCTTCACCCAACAACAAGATTTTGATTATGAGGAAACATTCTCTACAGTGGCCAAGCTTAACACCGTTCGTGTACTCCTCTCCGTGGCGGCGCATCGCCAATGGATCTTACACCAACTGAACATCAAAAATGCGTTTCTGAACGGCGACCTCCGGGAAACAGTTTACATGCAGCAACCTCCCGGATTTGAGACCACGGGAAAGACCCGAGTTTATCATCTTAAGAAGTCCATCTATGATATTTCTCTACAGAACATGGTATTTCTCTACAGCATGGTTATCTCCTTTCCACTCATAAGAATGATATCTCAACGGAGGAGCTTTGGACTCAGAGGATTTAACGAATTTTATTTTGTTCTTAATAAGCATTTTCATTGATTTTACCCATAGTAGATAATTCCTTCCATTTAGTTTGAAATTTGTGACTCCTATAGTAATCACTTAATAAAATACTCGAGGTTGGAACAACGAGTAGAAAATGTGAATCACTGCTATAGAGGGACTACAAACAAAGAAATATTCAACGCTAAAAGGTGGGTTTGTTGAGAGTCAAACAAGGAAAAGTAGAGGTGGAGAAAAGGTGTTGTTGAGTGTTGAAGGGTGTTGAGATGGGCTTTCTTGAGGAAATGGCTGTTGTGTTGAAGAAACAACAAATATCTGTGTTGAAGAAGAGGTTCTTGGCATTGATGAACAAGCTTTAAGTTGTACCCATTGGGGCAAGATGATTACAGACTAAGTAGTGAATGCAAGGGTACCATGACTTGCTCCAATACTATGCTAAAATAACGGAGAAATTTTCTCAGAGTGAGAAAAATGCTACTAGGCACGCGTTGTGTGGTAGGAGCGAGACTGACGTCATTAATAGCAGTTGTCACTCAAATCTCTTGAGAACCTTATTTTACCTTTGCATATATAGTCTTGATCTTTCACATTAGGTCCCATGAGTTAATATCCCTTGTGGGCAGGTTGGTTACCTGGCCCCATGGTCTCTTGATTTTTTGAATCTGCCACAAATTAGCTTGAGTGACTTGGTTTTTAACATGTTAAGTGAAAATAGTTGTTGAATCCTTAATTGCTCGCCGGCTATGGTGTATTACTATGAAGCAAATTTTCAAAATAGAAGCCCCTAATTTTGTTTTCCTGTTTTACTTTGCAGCTGTTTGTACTAATTTCATCCGCTCACAATATTTATTGATCTTTTCGTACCTTCCACAGGGACGAATGAGACAATTTGTAAAGTGATGGATCGATGTGGCAAGAAGTTAGAAGACAGCACAAAGAAGGCAGGGGATCTTGTCAGCAATGTTTGGCATCACCGTATGTATTGCTCCCATCTTATGAACACACATGTTTATCATTTCAAGCGACAGTTTGCCTTCCAATATAGAAACATTTTTCATTTACTGTATATAATTTAAAAGATGTAATTAAAGACGGTGATATGCTAGGCTCAGCTTCCGATAGCGTCGTCCTGACCGCCTACGTCCACGTCTCGATTAGGTTCTCTACTTGCCTGTGTTAGCCTCGCTCAAGTGGTGGTCGACGCCGATGCCCGTCTTCCAGAACGTACGCCACAAAATAATTATTGCATTGCATTCCAATCAAGAGCGTAAGATTAGTAGATGCTGAATTCACTTAAATCAGGAAAAAAAGAGATAAATCTTAATAAGAAACAAGACATGTGATGCAGAGCAGAGACGGGGACTTGCAGTGGAGGACAATTTTTGGGCCCATTCAGGGCTGATTTGGCAACTTACCATATATGGTGTGCCCGAATCGATGATCCGACTTCGTGGATGCGTCCGGATTCACATTGCGAATCAATTTCATATATAGCTCTGTATTTTTCGGGTTTTATTTCATGTAGTTTTGTCCTCGAGACCAACGACCAATCGTAGTCATTGATTCCGGGTGCTCTAATTTTAGATTATTATATATACGTTATTAGGGCAGCCGTCATCTTGATTGCTGAATGTTTGGAGAAGAAATACATTCATTCTAGTGATCTTCTCCGCGGTGCCGACTTCGTGGAATCTCTTGGTAACGACTCCTTAGGTAAGGTCTTTGTATCTTGTATTTTTCCTTCTCCCCACCCTCCACCTCTCCTATTTTTCCTGTCCAGCCTGTGCAAACAGCAACCACCATCTATTTTCCCCTTTTTCCAGCCTCCCCCACATCAGGCCGCCACCCCCTTTGTTACCCAAACCTTGCCGGCAGTCCATTTCCCGTCCCATCCAGTCCACAGCCGGCCTCCCACCTCCTCCCAGTTCCATTTTGCCTCCTCTCCTCCTTCTTTCTATCTTTCCAAAACAGGCAACCCCCTAGTGAACCCCCAGACAGCAGCAGTCACCTCCAGATCCCCTCCCATCGATCACCTCCCAGCCACCCCACCGTCAGGCCGCCGCCCCCTAGCCACTCCACAGCCAGCCGCCGCCTTTATCCCCTCCCATAGGAACTTCCAGCCACCTCTAAACAGTCACCAAGCCATTTTCCCCCAAAAATCAGTCAAGATCTGGACTTTTCGGCCAGATCCAGCCACTTCCCTCCGCGATCTAGCCCTCCTAATCACCATCCAGCCTTCCCCTTATCCGTTCCAGCCCACCCACCACCGAAATCCCCCTTTTAACCCTCCAACGTTCAGATCTACTATTATTGCATGTTTTTGTATTGATATTCAGTTGTAAAACATTTCATGGTTTGGATTATTACATGTTTACCTGAGTGTTCAATTCATTATAGTTATTTGTGATTGGATTAATCTCTAACTGCAGGAAGGACTGATTCGCCGCACGCTCTTGCTTTGACACTCCATACGGAGAAAAGCCTAAGCTTGCTTTGCCCTAATAAATTATTCTGTCTTGTTTTGAATTATTTGCGTGGGATGTTAATGCTTATTATCTAATTTGTGATTAATCCGTTGAGCTTTCTATAGCATGTAGGGTTAGGGCACCGATTATCCGCCGCCTATAGATTCGTCCTGCGTCAATATGTCTCAATAGTGATCAATCAGATAGAAGAATCTATAAATAGTTCTTGATACAAAATCTTTAAATTCTTGGCTATGATATTGAAGCTCTTGAATTAGAAATAAATTGGTATCACAAAATCATTAAAGGGAAACCTTCCGCTACAACAACAACACTCAAGCCTTTATCCCACTACATGGAAACCTTTAGTTAGTATAAAAAAAATCCAAATTTTAGTCAAAGTTGTGGTCGGTCCCTTTACAAAAATCAGAGAAAGAAGTAAATCGTGGGAGAAAATTCAATTTGGAATCACAATAAAAAGTCAAATGAGAAATCCATAAATGCTTGAGGATAGAGATAATACACTTGAATCTTCTAGCTCCAAGGTGGAAATCTCCAGGCAATCACTGTAGAATTTTCCTCCAGCAATTCTCCATGCTCCCTTACTTCAGCCTGTTAGGGCAAAACTACGGAGAGAGCAACTAAGAGAGGGAGATCTAGAGAACACTATGAGAAATTAGGGTTAGAGAGGGAGAAAGAGGCTACCTGATAATACTCTTCATGACCCCCAAAAGGGGGCTGCCCGAATATATATATATATATATATATATATATATATATATATATATATATATATATATATATATATATCCGGGCATGGAGGGGCCGGCCGGCCCCTCCCAAGGGGGCTAAACCCGCCTGGTTCAGCCCCTGGCCGGCCGGTTCACTGAGTGGGGGTTGAACCAGAAGGTTCAGCCCCGTTGTTTAGCGCGCCCTTGGTTCTCCGAACATAATGACGCCCCGTAAATCATAGCGGGGGCGTAACATTCCCCTCCCCATCAAGAGCCAACTTGTCCCCAAGGTGGTAGTCCGGGTAGAGCTCCTTGAAATCGAAGAAGTCCACCCAAGAGTTGTGTGCTGGCGACAGGTTCTTCCATTTGACCAAGAGCTTGGGCCGGTATTCCGTGCCCCGGCTCTTCCACCTGTGCCCCAAAATATCCTCTGGCAGCGGCCGCAGCTCCCCCATAAAAGTAACCTCAGGCAATTCAGTACTTGGCTGGACATGCGGACCCAACTTCCGCTTGAGCAAGGAGACGTGGAACGTAGGATGAATGCGGGAACCCTCCGGCAAAGCCAAAGTATAGGCTACCGGCCCCACCCTGCTGATGATCTGAAAGGGGTCGTAGTAGCGCGGGGACAACTTCTGGTTGCCACGACGAGCCACGGACAACTGCCGGTACGGCTGGAGCTTTAGAAAGACTTCGTCACCGACGGCGAACTCCCGCTCCGTGCGGTGCTTGTCCGCCTGGGACTTCATGCGTTCCTGTGCCAGGCGGAGATTCTCCCGAAGAGTGACCAACATGCGATCCTGATCCAGAAGAGCGCGATCCACTGCCGGAAGAGCTGTGCTACCCGGCTCATAGCTAGCTAAGGACGGCGGCGGCCGCCCGTACACCACCTCAAACGGCGTCATCCTGCTGGCGGAGTGATATGCGTGTTGTAACAGTACTCGACCCAGTGTAACCAATCCGGCCAACTCCGAGGCTCATCCATCACAAAGCAACGAAGGTACGTCTCGACACCCCGATTGAGCACCTCCGTCTGGCCATCCGACTGCGGGTGATGTGTCGTGCTGAAGTGTAAGCGAGTACCCTGCAATCGGAAGAGCTCCCTCCAGAACCCACTGACGAAGGTGGGGTCTCTATTAGAAATAATGGCACGAGGAAGGCCATGCAGTCGAACGATTTCCCGAGCAAAGAGTGCGGCCACAGATTCCCCGGTATACGGATGGCTGAGGGCCAGAAAATGGCCATACTTGGAGAGCTTATCCACCACGACCAGAATAACTGACTTGCCTTTAGACTTAGGCAGCCCATCAATAAAGTCCATGGACACCGTGTCCCAAACAAGCTGCGAAATGTCCAATGGCACGAGCAGCCCTGCAGGAGAAGAAGTCTCATACTTCTGCCGCTGGCAGATGTCACAGTGGCGAACAAACTGCTGAATGTCCCGTCGCATGCCTGCCTAAAAAGCGTTCGCTCTCGCCCTCTGGAGGGTCCGGAGCACCCCCGCATGCCCTCCTGTGGGCGACGAGTGGAACTCATGCATCAATACCGTCTTCCAAGCTGAATCGGCGGGCACGACCACCCGGCCCCGATAGTAAAGCCGGCCATTACACAGATGATAGCCGGCCGCCACTGTCTTGCCCCGCTGTAAAGCCTCCACCAACGGCCGGAGCGTGCCGGATCGCAGCACCTCCTCCTGAATATCCTCCATGGAATCGACCAACGGCCCCGAAAGATGAGAGAGAGCAGCCTCTGGAAGACAAGAGAGGGCATCGGCGACCACATTCTCTTTGACCCGGCGATAAACAATCTCATAGTCGTAGCCCGGAAGCTTGGTAACCCATTTCTGCTGTAGAGGCGAAGAGACCCGCTGGTCCAGGAAATGCTTCAAGCTCTGGTGGTCCGTCCGGATCTTGAAGTGCCGGCCCAGCAAATATGGCCGCCACACGGCCATCGCGTGAATGGTCGCCAACATCTCCTTCTCGTAGGCCGAGAGACCCAAGGTACGAGGGGCCAAGGCTTTGCTGTAAAAGGCGATTGGCCGCCCCGCCTGCATCAACACCGCCCCGATGCCGACCCCCGACGCATCCGTCTCCAGAACGAACTCCTTCGTGAAATCTGGTAATGCAAGTACTGGTGTGGTGGTCATGGCTCGTTTGAGAGCCTGAAATGCCTCCTCCGTCTCCTCACTCCAAGAAAAAGAATCCTTCTGCAGCAGCTGGGTCAATGGCCTAGCTATCTTCCCATAGTCCTGCACGAAGCGCCGGTAGTACCCTGTGAGCCCCAAAAAACCCCGCAAGGCACGAACTGTAACCGGTCGCGGCCAGGACTGCATACTCTGAATCTTCCGTGGGTCAGCCCGAACACCCTGACCAGAGACCAAATGGCCCAAATACTCCACCTCCTCCTGCCCGAAGGAGCACTTGGAACGGTTGGCTTAAAGATGGTGTTGACGCAGTCGGCCAAGGACCTGTTCCATGTGGCGCACGTGGTCCTCCCAATTCGCGCTGTAGATGAGGATATCATCAAAGAAGATCAGGACAAAGACCCGCAGGAAATCTCTGAATATCTCGTTCATGTTAGCCTGGAATGTAGCGGGCCCCCCAGTCAGCCCGTTGGCCATAACCAAAAATTCATAATGGCCGTCATGAGTCCGGAAAGCCGTCTTATGGATGTCCTCCTGTGCCATCAAAATCTGATAATATCCGGAACGCAGATCCAACTTGGTGAACCGCTGTGCCCCATGCAACTCATCCAGTAATTCTTCTATTTGAGGAATCGGGAAATTATCTTTGACAGTAGCGCCGTTCAAGGCACGGTAGTCCACACAAAATCTCCAGGACCCGTCCTTTTTCTTGACCAAAATAATGGGGGTCGAGAAGGAACTCGTACTTGGCCGAATGATGCTGGCCTCAGCATCTCGCGGACACTGCGTTCAATCTCCGCCTTCTGAACGTGTGGGTAGCGGTACGGACGGACATTCGTAGGCTCAGCACCCGCCTTGAGCGGAATACGGTGATCGCGAAACCTTGGCGGTGGCAAAGTGCGTGGCTCCTGAAAAACATCAGCATACTCTGTCAGAAGTGACTGTAACTGAACCGATACCTCAGAAGGTGTGGAATCGCCGATCTGGACCTCCCGAAGGACGGCCATCATCTGCCCATCCCCGCTCAACTGCTGCATGCTGCGAAGAGAAACCTCCTTAACAGGAGATAACATGATACCCTTCAGGCAAAACTGTTTCTCCCCGTGTACAAACTCCATAGTCATGTGTTCCCAATCAAAAGTCACACGCTGTAGCGGCGCAACCACTGAACTCCCAGCACCATGTCGGAGCCCCGAATAGGCAGCAGATAGACGTCCGTCCGTCCCACATAACTGTGTATCCGCATCTCCACTCCTTTCAGCACCCCCTCACACTGCAGCTTGCTGCCATCCGCCACCATCACGTGAAAAGCCGCCCCCCTGTCAACCAGGTGCCCAACTCGCCGTGCCACGTCGGGATGTATGAAGTTGTGGGTGCTCCCACTGTCCACCAGAATAGTAACCTTCTCTTGGGCCATCCGGCCCGCCAGCCGCATAGTAAGCGGGGGAGCACAACCCTCGAGAGCATGTAAAGAAACCCCGAACTCCGTCTCTTCCAAGTCCACGTCCACCTCCAACTCCTCAACCGGTGCCGGCTCGTCCGGATCCTGCTGCAGCATGAAAACCTGTATCTTCTGGCATTTATGACCTAACACAAACTTCTCGCCGCAATTAAAGCACATGCCCTTCTCCTTCCGAGCGGCCAACTCGCTCCAAGACAATCGAGTCACCGTCGGTTTGTTACCCGTGGGCTGCTCCCATCGTGCTGCTGTAGCAGGAGCCGAAGGCGGCCTACTCGTGATACGGGCCCGCTGCCTGTTGAACCTCTCCTCCTGGATCCGCGCCAAGGTAATGGCGTGGTTCAAGGAACGGGGCATGAGTGCCTGCACCTCGTCACGAATGTGCTCCTTGAGACCAGATATGAAACAGCTGTAGAGTGTCCTCTCCGGCCACTGAACCCGATTCGCCAACTTCTCGAACTCCGTGCGATACTCCATCACCGACCCTTTCTGACGAAGCTTCTGAAGGAGAGCCTCAAAGTTCTCGTACTCCAGTGGATCAAATCTGGCCGTAAAGCCATCCACGAACTCCCCCCAAGGCACGTACTCCCGTCCTCGCAGGAACCACTGTGTCCACTGGAAAGCGTCGTCCTTCAAGTGGAAGGATGCTAACTGCACCCACTAGCCTTCAGGCACCTCCTAGTACTGGAAAAAGAGTTCAGCCTTTTGAATCCATTCCAAGGCGTCACCGCCCTCGAACTCCGAAAAGTACATACGAGTTAATCCGGGAGTCAAGCGTTGTGCCCCTTGCCCTCCTTCCCGTCTTGCGGGCTCCCCTTGCTCGAAACCACCGTAGCCTTGATGCTGACCCGCTCCCCAAGGAGGGAGTTGCGGCTGGCCGCCCCATCCTTGGCCAAAACCTGCCATTCCCGGCGCCCAAAACCCACGAGGAGGGAGGAGCCCTCCCCTTGGCTGTCCCGTGGTATCGGGTGGCCGTCGGACCCCACCCGGGTCTTCCCAGCCCCGACTCCCTTGTCCGCGGCCCGATCCAGGCTCGCCGAACCCGCCTGCCGCAAATCCCGGCGGAATCGGCCCCGACAAGCCCCCATACGCTGCCGCCGAACCCCCTGCCGCACCGTACGCCGCCGATCCGGGACCTCCCGACCCCCCTGCGGCCGATCCTGGCGGAATCAATCCCGCCGGCCCGCCAAACGCTGCCGCCGAGCCCGCGCCAGGCTGGATCCCGCCGACGCCCAGTTCCGCGCCCGATCCCGCCGAATCCTCACTAGCCGGCGCCTTACCTTTCAACAAGGCCTTCAATTCCTCCATCCGGGGCTCCATCCGTCCTTCCATGACCGTCATCGAGTCGGTTAGGCCAATAACGTTCTCCTCTAGGGTTTCAATTCGGGAGGACTCCTCTTGAGTGCGAGTGGTCACCATATCCAGAGAAAGACCGCCCTGATACCAAATGTTAGGGCAAAACTACGGAGAGAGCAACTAAGAGAGGGAGATCTAGAGAACACTAGGAAAAATTAGGGTTAGAGAGGGAGAAAGAGGCTACCTGATAATACTCTTCATGACCCCCAAAAGGGGGCTGCCCGGATATATATATATCCGGGCATGGAGGGGCCGGCCGGCCCCTCCCAAGGGGGCTGAACCCGCCTGGTTCAGCCCCTGGCCGGCCGGTTCACTGAGTGGGGGCTGAACCAGAAGATTCAGCCCTGTTGTTTAGCGCGCCCTTGGTTCTCCGAACATAATGACGCCACGTAAATCGTAGCGGGGGCGTAACACAGCCTCACAGAGCAAGAGAAAGTAAAATGGGTGGAGAAGCAAATGATGAGAGGAAATGGATTATAATCTCAAAACAAGAAGCAAAACATATCAACCATTGGTTTATCACCTAAAATGATCATCTGGACGATCAAGAAGGTGTACGGACGATTACATCATGCACAATTTTGATTGTCTTAGGATCCATTTGGGGGGACTTATTTTCACCGGTCAGGCGGTGGCAGGCGGTTACCACCACATGAACCGGATCTTAATTAAGGTCCGGTTCATGCGGTCGTAACCGCCTGACCGGTGAAAATAAGTCCCCCCAAACAGATCCTTAATGATCAGATGAGAAAACATAATTTCAGATTCAGTTAATTTAGGGGGGGGGGGGGGGATTTGATACCATCCACAATCTTATATGAATTTTAGAATGATACACCTTAGTTTCCTGTAATCATCAACAAGGGCGCTATCATCGAATATGCTCAATTTCACATCAGATCAGTATCCCTTTCTACATCCAAACTCTTTTCTCGCGGCCAACTTTTTCAAAAAATTTACCCATCTAATTTCCATCTTAGATTGCTGGAAATGCATTTGAGTTGATAAGAAACAGTTTTCTCTCTTTTCGGACAGGAAAAGCTTTTCAAAGACAGTTTCTTGTCTATATTATGTATTTATTTCTGCTTGAAATTTGCATTTTTAAGAGAATCCCTTTGATGTACCTACAACAAGATCCACCCCTTCCCAAATAAGCATAGCCCTTTTCCATGAAATTTAAAATGAAACTTGAACAATGAGATACCAAAACATACACATTCAAAGTACGTTAAGATCGCGGTTTTGGGTAGTTTAATATGGCAACCTAAAGTTCATTATTAAAATTCCTTCATTATTTTGAAAAATAGAGTTTGAATCCAGTTGCATTTCTCGAGTTTTCAAGATAGATTGGGTGAATATGATAAATTTTTTGTATGGGCAACTTGTATACCATGAAGTAAGAGTTTTTACTCATTTGCAGTTTTATTTTCATGTAGTCAAAACAGGCCCTAGTATCACAGATGCAGCAATGGCTAGACTTGCTCAAGGAACAAAGGTCTTTGCAGAAGGGGGTAACGAGAGAGTTTTTCAGCAGAATTTTGGTATTTATACTGGGGAAAAACTTCGAAAAACCTTCGCTTGTTATCTTTCAACATCTACTGGCCCTGTAATAGGGACACTATACCTCTCTTCATTAAGGCTGGCATTCTATAGCGACAAAGTTCTTTGCCACTACACACCCTCTGGTCAACAGGAGTTGTTACATTACAAGGTACAGCTTCTGAATTCTTTTTCCAATGCACTACATATATGTTTACAAAGGTTAGTGCCTGGATTTTCATAGCCGAAAATAAGAAATTTTAACATTAAACAAAGTTTGTGAACTATTTTAAATTAAGTGACACAAATTAGACTTCCACGGTTAACACCATTCGGTAATCGGCCTAGGGTCGTAAACATGTAAGCTGCAAGCACGAACCGCCACTATTAATAAAAGAGCCCTTCGTATTCTCCACCGCCGTCCGATATTTATTCACCTGCCAACTGTTCCTTTTTAATTAAGCACTGTTAGACTCAATATAAAAAGGGTTGTACTGTTTCATTTCACTGTGCAATGTAAGAACCAAAAGATTAAAATATTGATGAAGTAAAATCTATTTCTCCCCTGTTCATCTTCCCTGCTTCCCTTTTCGTTTTGCCTCTTGAATCCTATCAGTGGTATCAGAGCACAGGGGAGGCAAATCAGTGCAGATTCATTTCACCCATGTCTTCATCATCTACCAACGTATCATCCACCACCTCCCTCTCTTCCATCCCGTTATTCTCCGGCGAATTATATGAGTTCTGGAGTGATAAAATGGAAACGTTGTTCCTGTCCCACGATCTTTGGGACGTTGTCCATAATGGCATTACTCCCACGGGGACGTCCGCTGATGGCAAGGCTCCCGCAATCTCCAAGACAGATCGCATACAAGATTCTAAAGCCCTTCACCTCATCCAACAGGCCGTCACCAACAACATCTACCCACGTATCATGGGATCGAAATCTGCAAAGGAAGCCTGGGATAGGCTCGAAAGCGAGTACAAAGGATCAAAAAAGGTAATTAAAATGAAACTCCACAATCTTCATCGATCTATGGACTCTCTCCTAATGAAAGAAGGTGAGAGCATCCAAGATTTCTTCGCTAAAATCACAAGTCTGGTGAACCAAATACGTAATCTGGGTGGAGTTATGGAAGATCAACAAGTTGTAGAAAAAATCTTACGCTCCCTACCCAAGTCTTTCAATCATATAGTTCATGCAATCTTGGAAGCTCGGGATCTTGAAGCCTTGCAAATTGCTGAACTCATGGGGTCCCTTCAATCTCATGAAGCACTTCTAGTCCGTGATCAACCTCCTCTTGATCAAGCATTTCATACTAAAATGCGACTACATAAAAATAAGTCTGATGCTAGTAGGAGAACAGACAAGTCTAAAAATGTCTTCCCAGGACAACATAAAAACTTTAGAGATAAAGGAAAGCATATAGAGAAAGGAGGAGAAAATTCCAATATGCCTTACTGCACCATATGCAAAAAGCAGAACCATGTTACGAAAGACTGTTTTTTCCGATGTAAACGATGCAAACTGCAGAACCACTCAGAGCAAAAGTGTTGGTTCAGACCCAAAGAAGAGGCCAAAGTAACAGAAACAGATGGTGATAACTACCTCTTCACGTGCAACACTGGGACAACCCAGGATAACAGCTCAATATGGTTCATCGACTCCGGATGCTCTCGACACATGGTCAACAACCAAAAGTTCTTCATCTCTCTAGATGAAAGTTTTAAATCTGGCGTAATCCTGGGAGACGGAAAAGTAGAAAAAATAGAAGGACAGGGAACCATATCTGTTCTTACTGAAGATGGCGACCTGAAACTCATAACCGATGTGCAGTACGTGCCGACATTATCCCAGAACCTGCTAAGTGTTGGACAAATGCTTGCAAAGGGGTACAAGGTAACATTCGATCATGATCTCTGCCATATTATAGATAAACATTCTAGTTTATGTGTTGCTGTAGCTAAAAAGAATGAAAACAACATATTTACCCTTGTGTTAAAACCATCCAAGCCTAGTGCCCACTATTGCCAAGAGAAAACCTCTTCTGAGTTAAATCTCTGGCATCATAGATTGGGTCACTTGAATCTATTAAGCATCAAAACTCTGCTAGATCATGACTTAGTGGATGGCTTGCCAAAACTGGAACTAATTCGCCAACACTGCGACTCATGTGCTCGAGGGAAATCGCATCGTCTCCCATTCCCTCCGGTTGCCAAAAGGAGATCCACGGTGCCTCTTCAATTACTTCATCTTGATCTCTGGGGACCGGCACCTACACCATCATTGGGAGGAAGGCGATACTTCTTACTCATCGTTGACGATTTCAGCCGCTTTATGTGGCTCTATCATCTGGAACAAAAATCAGATGCATTTGCAATGTTTAAAGAATTCAAGGCTCAGGTCGAACATAAGCTGGAGGTAAAAATTAAAGCATTCAGGACGGATAGAGGAGGCGAGTTCCTATCCGCTGAGTTCCAAAAATTCTGTAAGTTAGAAGGCATACATCATGAATTAACTGCACCTGCGTCGCCGCAGCAAAATGGTGTTGTGGAGCGGCGAAATCGCACGATTGTTGAAATGGCAAGAACGATGATGCTACACAAGGCCTGTCCAAAGTTTCTCTGGGCAGAAGCTGTCTCTACAGCAGTTTTTATACTCAATCGAGTAACTACCAAGGGCCTCCAAACATCAACACCATATTTTGAGCTATATCACCAAAAACCAACAATTGCAAACTTAAAGGTTTTTGAATCAATTGCTTATGCCCACAAGACCAGAGAAAAGAAAGACAAACTAGATGCAACTAGCCAAAAGTGCATTTTTTTGGGATATTGTGAATCCAGCAAAGCTTATCGACTCCTCGACCCCATTTCAATGAAGCTAATTGTCTCACGAGATGTAACATTTGATGAAAATGGGGCCTGGGATTGGGGCTCAGAATCTTCCGATGCCGTCATTCATTCGGAGCTGCCGGTTGTGATTGAATCATCTCCTCTCACCATCCATGACAGCCCCTTGTCCACTGATCCTGTGAACTCTGATTCAGATTCATCATCGCCCCGGAAATACAGATCTATCTCCGACATCTACAGCCAAGACGAATTTGCCATGCTTGCAGTAAATTCAATCAGTTTCGATGAAGCCATAAAACATAAGCATTGGCAGAAAGCTATGGAGGAAGAAATGAAGGCTATCAAAGAAAATAAAACCTGGTCACTTGTTCCCAAGCCAGCTGATAAAGAAGTTATAGAACTAAAATGGATATTCAAAGAAAAACAGAATGAAGAAGGAGAGGTTATAAAGCATAAAGCTCGGATTGTGGCCAGAGGATTTACCCAGAGGCCAGGGGAAGACTATACTGAAACTTTCGCACCGGTTGCTAGAATGACCACAATCCGACTCATTCTAGCCATTGCAGCCCAGCATAGCTATCCCATTTTTCAGTTAGACGTAAAATCAGCGTTTCTCAATGGCAAAATAAAAGAGGAAGTTTATGTCACACAGCCACCTGGCTTCATACAGAGGGGAGAAGAGAAGAAGGTCTGCCGACTTCACAAGGCCTTATACGGCCTCAAGCAAGCGCCACGGGCATGGCACAATAATATTGATCAATTCTTCACCCAAGAAGGCTTCATTCCCAGCAAAAGTGAGCCCTCACTTTACCTCAAAAAGGAGAACAACACTACCACACTCATATGCCTATATGTTGACGATTTAATCATCACCGGGCCAGATCTGTCAACAATCAACATGTTAAAAATAAAAATGATGCAGACATATGCAATGACAGACCTTGGACACCTCAGATTCTTTTTGGGAATTCAGATAAAGCAAGTTCCAAGCGGCATCTTTATATCTCAAGAACAATACACAAGCAATCTTCTCTCCAGGTATGAACTCTCTCAATGCAATCCAACCTTTTCCCCCATGTCAAATTCCGACAGGTTAACAGCAAAAACTGAAGAAGAAGAAGGAGTAGATAAGGAAGTGTATCGCAGCTTAGTCGGCTCTCTCATTTATCTGACGAATACTCGTCCGGATATTGAGAATGCCGTGAATATCATCGCTCGTTATGTTGGGAACCCTAGCAAAGCCCATTTCGCTGCTGGAAAGAAGATTCTACGATACTTGTGTGGGACAAAGGATCATGGCTTGCTATACCAGAAGGAAGACTGCAACAACCTGATTGGGTTTACCGACTCCGATTGGGCCGGCAACGTCGAAGATAGAAAGAGTACCGGGGGTTTCCTATTTCTCCTGGGAAGCAAGCCCATCTCTTGGTCTTCCAGAAAACAACAAACAATCGCTCTATCATCTACAGAGGCCGAATATATGGCACTATGTTCTGCCTCCTGTGAAGCCATATGGCTTCATCGGCTCTTGACGGAGATTAACCTACCTGAGATCGCAGAGCGGGAAGAAGGGGGAACTAAAATCTTCTGCGACAACACCGGAGCAATAGAACTATCAAAAAATCCGGTTCATCACAAAAGAAGCAAGCACATCGACATCAAGTTCCATTTCATCCGGGAACTTCTGGAGAACAAAAAGATCGAGCTCAACTTCATCCCCACAAAGCTTCAGCTCGCTGACATTATGACTAAACCCCTTCCTCGTGATCGTTTCCAGGAACTGAAAATGAAGATTGGAGTAAAAGCGGCTTCGACTTGAGAAGGGGTGTAAGCTGCAAGCACGAACCGCCACTATTAATAAAAGAGCCCTTCGTATTCTCCACCGCCGTCCGATATTTATTCACCTGCCAACTGTTCCTTTTTAATTAAGCACTGTTAGACTCAATATAAAAAGGGTTGTACTGTTTCATTTCACTGTGCAATGTAAGAACCAAAAGATTAAAATATTGATGAAGTAAAATCTATTTCTCCCCTGTTCATCTTCCCTGCTTCCCTTTTCGTTTTGCCTCTTGAATCCTATCAAAACACACATAAATAGTTAATGTTCAAACGATGATTAATACGTTAATATTCCATGGACATAATATGGTAAACAAATGAAGAACACGAGGTTTTGAAAATTAACGACAAACAGGTTCTTTGGTAATTTAGGCAAATATGCTCTGAAAGTTGTATAAAACGATAATAGCAGTAAATGAGCAAGAGAATGAGCGGAGAGGTGTACCATATGCTCATAAATGCAGTGACTGGTCCATAATAGATGATGCTGGAATTAATGTGAGTCGCTATTTGAAGGGCAGGGTATGCTCAAACAAGTTGGCTGGTTTGAGTATATGGACTGGAAGGGGAAATCAGGTCGGGTAGGTTAACAGAGGCTCTACTGGCTACTAGCGGAGAGAACAGGACCTCGAAGTATGGGGATACTCAGTTTGAGATTCTTTGAGTGGCATGGATGGGATGAGATGAAGTAAAAGACAACTTAGGCAATTGTATGGTTGTTGGAGAGGAGGAAACAGACAGTTGAAGGTGCTGGGCGCCAAATCTGAGCAGGATCAGCCTGGGAGGAGCAGCGGCGAAATTTTTGGAACCGGGCTCCGCTTCCAAATTTAGGTCCGGGTGAAATCAGAGCGCGACACGTGTCAAAATCTCTTCTTATTTTTCATCTCCCACGAGATCAAAAAATTCTCAAAATTTTTTGCATCAAAAATTTTTGGATCAAAAATAATCTCCCGGCTTGATCATGATCTCCCGGGAGATCAAAAAGTTCTAGCGCGCGCTTAAGAGAAGAAAATCCAAAATTATCGGTTTTATGAGATTTTGACATGTGCCGCACTCTGATTTTACCCGGACCTAGATTTGAAAACGGTGCCTGGTTTCAAAAATTTCTCCTGGAAGCGGGGATTACTATCAAACATGTGAAGGATATTTTATTATTTTGGGTTTGCTGGGTCTGGTTTGTACTCATTCATAAGGGAATGTGGGGAAACTGTAGGGAAACACAATTTGGTATATTTCCAAAAGAATAATGGTAAAGAAAGCCACGAAAGAGTCAAGGAAAAATTCTTGCTTGCTACATGCCATAGGGATAAGCGACACTAATTCTCTTTGAATGGAATAAAATATTTGACTCGCGAACTGTGAAGGTAATAATCTTTCTACACATCTTGCATAAATGTTGGTTTTCTTGTAGAGAAGATATTCATCAGTCCACATTTGTAGGCTTGTGCATTGCACACGATTTTATCATCAGTAGTAGCTTTGAAGATTATAATTTTATGATTATGTTACTAGTGGATGGTTAGGACAAGAGGGGTACACTGGGTCTTATTCCCCTCCAATTTCATTAACTCCGAGAGAATACAAGCATAAGTCCAAAGAAATGACACCTCCCCATATATATAGGAGGGTCCAAAACATAGGGAGAAAACAGCCCCTCCACAAGGAAAAATGCATCAAACGAAATAACAGAAAAAAAGTCATTAGGGTTCCCTCTGTTGGATCCCTAGTTGGATTTGGGCTAGGTTCACTAAGTTAGGATATGACCCAACATGTATAGTCATGGTTGTGTCCTAGAGTCTAGGTCAGGTCCTTAGAGTCAACAACACAAAGGACCAGCCTCCAACACTGCCAGAGACTCAAGACTTAGAGAAAATTCAAGACTTAGAAAAAGAGTTCTACGTTCGTCGATCTCAGGTCGACGAAAGTCGTACTCAGCTCAACGAACTCAGAGACAATTCTCTGAGCTGAGCTCGACGAACTTGGCTCTCAGCTCGACGAACTCTGGACAAAGTCACTCAACGTCCTAAGTCAAATTCCGGTTGACGAACTCAGAACATCAGCTCGACGAACTCTGTCTCTGTTCTCAGTTCAACGAACTCAGGATAATGTCTCGACACTCAACGCCAGGATAATGTCTCGACACTCAACGCCAAATAAAGTCTCGACACTCAACACCAGATGTTGTCTTGACTCAACGCCAGGATAATGTCTCGACACTTAACGCCAGATAATGTCTCGACACTCAACACCAGAAGACATCTTAAATATTCTAAGTCCATAATGCAAACTCAGCTTGACGATCTTGGACTCCAGCTGGACGAACTCAGTTCTCAGGACTCAAATCGACGATCTTGGATCTCAGCTCGACGAACTTGGTGCACAGAATAAGAAAGTCATCAAGCAGCAGCCAGTCATTCAGAGGTCGACGATCTTGGAACTCAGCTCGACGAATAGCAATTCTCAGCTCGACGAACTACGGACTCAGGTCGACGAATCCAGACTTGGCTGTTTCCCTCTTCTGTTCTTATCTTATTGCAATGATTTCTGAGTAATTAATGTTGTAATATTCTCTGAATATTACCGTTAGACAAGAACATTAATTATGTTCTTCATCAGGATTATTGTCTGCCGTTTTTCTAAGGAACAGTTGGGAAAACAAATCAATGCCAAATAATTTCAAGGCCGTCAGCATTAATCGCAGGAAGAATTTCAAAATTGAAATGGACTTTCACATGAAAAATATAAAGATATAGATTTCCTTTCTTCCCACAACATACACACACACAAGACAGAAGGACAAGAAAAAGTACAGAATACTCGAGACACAAAAATCAATCAGTCAAGAAATCAACTACTGCTAGACCAGAAGAAAAACAAATTTCTGGAGAAGAAGAACAATCATCGAAATCAAGAGTCTTCTTCTGTCATTCTCTCAGGAATCTTCAATAGGACAACTTCTACTGCATCTGTCAAGAAGTTCCTGAAGTTCTTCTGGTTGAACTTGAAAGCCTGAAGGCCTATCGCCCTGAAGCAAAACTCCTTTTAATCCTAAACAAACTCAGTAACTCAGGGGGAGCTTTTGTCACCATCAAATCCAAGTCTTCTCAGTTGTTTGAGAAAGAGAAGACACCATCACTCTCTCACCCCCTCTGTAAAAATGATTCTCTACCCCTTCAAAAGTGATTCCTGGTTGCAAGTCTCCTAACCAAAAGACTTGAGGTTTGGTTTTTGAGCACCTTACCAAAAGCTCATTGGTGACAGTCACCTGAACAAAAACCTGAGTGGATTCCTACCAGGATGGTAGAAGAGTGGATGTACCCAGGTTGGGAAACCACTATAAAGTTTTTGTGTTGTCTGATTGCCTTTTTCTTTTGTTCTTGCTGTGTCTGTGATAGTTAGGATTCTCTGATTTTCATTAGTCTAATCTGTTGTGTTGTGACATAGCATCTGAGTTTAGAAATAAGTTATACTATTCAGCAAAAGATTTTAATTACTCACAAATACTCTATTCACCCCCCTCTAGAGTATATTAGATCTAACCCTCACTTTCAATTGGTATCAGAGCCAAGTTCTTTTGGTTGTACAAGCTAACCCTTGAACCAAAGATCCTAAGTTAGATCTTTCCTTTTTTGTGTTAGATTCACATAAACAGCATGACCCAGAACAAGGATTATGCAAGTACCAGACCTTCAGTGTGCAATCTGAACAAGTTTGCCACCTGAAAGGCAAGAATAAAGCTTTATATGAATTTTATTGATGAAGATATCTATAATTCTATTTTGACAGGTCCCCCTCAAGCTTCAAGCTCAACAGCATCGACCAGCAACAATGCTGTTCCACCACCTGAGTGGACTGAAGCTCAAAAGAAGGTCAAGATTGCTGATGCCAAGGCAATGAATATATTGGCCCAAATAATGTCAGATGACATTTTACAGAAGGTGGCTGAGTGCACATCAGCCAAGACCATTTGGGATTCCCTGAATCAAATGGTGGCTGGATCTGCTGATGAAAGAAAAGACAGAAGATCAAATCTCATCTCCCAATATGAGAACTTCAAGAAGGAGGAAGCAGAATTAGTGGCTGATATGTACAACAGGTTAAGCTCAATCATCAATGAGCTCAAAACCTTGGACAAGGACATCACCCTCACTGAGGTGAATGACAAGATTCTTATGTGCTTCCCAAGCTCATGGGATTCAAGGATCTGGCCCATCAAGGAGGCCAGAAGCCTAAATGAAATTTCCACTGAATCTCTTTTAGGAAAGTTAAAGTCCTATGAACAGCTGATCAAGAGCAGGGAAGCAGCTGAGCAAAGAACACCTCCACCAGCAAGGAAGGAACACAGCCTTGCATTCAAGGCTGCTGAGGAGACTGAGGCTCCATCTATAAATGAAGATCTGATGAGCCTGTTAGCCAAAAGATTCTACAAGATGGCTAGGAAGGACTTCAGGAGGAAGTCATCCAGAAAGGATGATAAGCCCTGGTATGATAAGACACCTACTAAAGAGGTAGTATGTTTTGGCTGCAGGAAACCTGGACATTTTCTCTCAGAATGTCCAGAGAACCAGAAGAAGGGGAAGAGAAGAGAGAAGGACTCTAAGAGTAAGCATTACAGCAAGCCCTCCTCCAGCAAGCATAAAAAGAAGGACAGAGGGTTTGTGACTGAAAGCTGGAGTGAAGCTGAAGATGAATCTTCATCTTCAAGTTCCAGTGAAGAAGAAGAGGAGGCAAAGACAAATGAAGTTTGCCTTATGACAATTGATGCCAGTAGTAGCAGATCAGATACAAATGAATCTGATAATGAAGAAAGCCTATCAGCTGAAGATCGGGTATTAGCCTCTTATGACTTTGAATCTGATGAATTCAAATTTGAATTTAAAAATTTATGCTTAGATTTGATAAGCTCTGAGAAGGAAATCAAACTTCTCAGAGAAAAATTAAATGCTCTAGATAAACTCACTTCAGAAAATGAAAATCTAACTATTGAATTAAAATTTGTAAATGAGCAAATTGCTTTTCTAAAATCTGAACTGAGCAAAGCCAAAATACTAGAAGAATCATTAAATAACAGGAGCTTAAAATTGCTAGATATAACTAGCACACTTAATGCAAGAACCAATTACTGCAGACTAGGATTAAGAGCTTCTTCCAGTGAACCAACCCTAATCCAGAAGAATCATCTTTCAAAACCTGTAAACTTTGTGTCTGACAAAGGAAAAAAAAATACTGAACAAGTTAATAAGGTCAATCAATTTCTAGAACAAATTGAAACTCAGAACAAACATAAATACCAGAAGAATAATACAAGTAACAATGTTCAGCAGTTATCGTCGAATTCAGATCGACGATATATGAACAGATCGTCGAACTCAGAACGACGATCTCTGAACGCAAATTCTAGTAATAATCATTCTTCGATCTACGATCGACAATATCAGTATGGTTCGTCGACCAGAGATTGACGATTTTGGTGCCCCAAGAATGAGTACTTTCCTTCTTCGGGCAGAGATCGACGATCTCATCCAACATCGTCAAGCTCAAGTCGACGATCCAACCAAAAATCGTCGATCCCATATCTTAACAACAGAAACATAAAATCTAATAATAATTTTAATCATTTTAGTCAATGGATAATACCACCAAGAAGATATCATCCTAAATGCTACAAAGATCAACCTGAATATTCTTACATTTCCAGTTACAGTTATATAAATCAACAAAGACCCAAGGTTACCTGGGTCAAGAACAACTAACTGTTTTATTTGCAGATGAAGAGCTGTCCAGGTGAGAGTCAAGTATGGTATCTGGACAGTGGTTTCTCCAAGCATATGACTGGGAACAAGGAAAACCTACTCAACTACAAGTCCAAGCTAGGACCAAAGGTAATCTTTGGAGACTCAAAGTGTGGACAGTCTGAAGGCTATGGACAAATAAGGATTGAAACAGTCACATTCAACAAAGTAATCTATGTAAGAGGACTTAAACATAACCTCATCTCCATAAGTCAATTATGTGATGAAGGTTATTAGGTACACTTCAACTCAACTGCCTGTACTATTTCTAATAAAAAAACAAACTATTTTAATTGGGAATAGACAAGAAAACATATATATAGTTGATTTCCTATCTGCCAATTTTGATATCTGTTTACTTAATATTATAAGTAATCAGAATGATTTATGACATAAAAGACTAGGGTATGTTAATATGAAAAATATTGCTAGGCTATTTAAAGATAACTTTGTGAGAGGTTTATCTTCTGGCCCCTACAGGAAGGAAGGCCTCTGTAGGACTTGTCAACTAGGCAAGCAAACTAAATCTAATTTTAAATTAGTAAATAAAAGTGATTCACCTAGGATCTTGTACTTGCTGCACATGGATCTTTTTGGACCCATAGCTGTACAAAGCCTGGGAGGGAAATCCTACACCTTAGTCATTGTGGTGACTTCTCAAGGTTCACTTGAGTGTTCTTTCTGAGATCTAAGTCAGATACCTTTAAGGTTCTTACAGATTTTCTCAGGACCATACAGATTGAGTACTCTACTCATGTTGCATTGATCAGAAGTGATCATGGTACAGAGTTTGAGTCTCTTCTTATGCATGAGTTCTGTAAGAAGGAAGGTATCAGATATTGTTTCTCAGCTCCTAGAACTCCCCAACAAAATGGGGTAGCTGAAAGGAAAAATAAGACACTGATTGAAGCTGCAGGAACATTGCTTGCAGATGCTTACATGCCCCTATCCTTTTGGGCAGAGGCTGTAAGCACAGCAAACTATGTACTGAACAGAAGTCTGATACATAAGCTAAAGAATAAGACTTCCTATGAATTACTTAAAGGGAAGAAACCTAAAATCACATATTTTAAAGTATTTGGCTGTATTTGTTATATACATAATAATGACAAGAGATATATTAGAAAGTTTGAAGCTAAGGCTGAAAAAGGAATTTTTCTTAGGATATTCCCAAGTAAGTAAAACTTATATGGTATTTAATAAATCATCCCTGAAAATTGGAGAGTCTATTCATGTGACATTTGATGAAACTAACATGTCTTGCAAGGAAAAAGAAATTTCTACCAATAACCCTCTGCAGGTACCTCACTTGTGTGAGAATTTGGATGGTCTAAGCCTCTCCAAAGAGGATCCAACACATCCCTCTCCACAAGATGAAGAACAAAGTAAAGAAGAAAGGATAGCAGTAACTGGACTTCAACCAACAGCAAACATAATTTCACAGGAGGAATTAAATCCAACTGCTGTTACTGAACCAACTCCACCTACTAACCTTGTCATACTAAGGGATCACCCCAGATCCCAAGTGATTGAAGACATAACAGCAGGTGTACAGACAAGACATCAACTCAATCAAGACTTGATGCATGTCTGTTTCCTCTCTCAAGTTGAACCTCAAACCATAAAAGATGCTGAGCAAGATTCTCACTGGATCATGGCTATGCAAGAGGAGCTCAACTAGTTTGAGAGATGCAGAGTTTGAGATTTGGTTCCAAGACCCCGAGACTACCCAGTCATTGGAACCAAATGGGTATACAGAAACAAGCTGGATGCCCAAGATGTGATTGTGAGGAACAAGGCTAGGCTTGTTGCTCAAGGTTATAGACAAGAAGAGGGAATAGACTATGATCAAACATTTGCACCAGTTGCAAGATTAGAGGCAATAAGAATATTTCCTGCCTATGCTGCCTACAGGAAGTTTAAAGTCTATCAGATGGATGTGAAGAGTGCCTTTCTTAATGGAGTGTTAAAGGAAGAAGTCTATGTTGAACAACCTACAGGTTTCATCTCTCCAACCTATCCTTATCATGTTTTTAAGTTGCATAAAGCCCTCTATGGTGTAAAGCAATCTCCAAGAGCTTGGTATGAGACTTTAACTGGCTTTTTGATAGAGCATAAGTTCATTAGTGGCATTGTAGATAAAACATTGTTCACTAGACACCATAAGGATCAAACCTTGTTAGTACAAATATATGTGGATGACATTATATTTGGGTCTACTGATCCCAAATTATGCAAGAGGTTTTCTGACCTCATGCATTCAAAATTTGAGATGAGTAGCATGTGTGAGCTCTCCTACTTCCTTGGTCTCCAAGTGAAGCAGCTACCTGATGGCATCTTCATTTCCCAGGCTAAATATGCTAAAGAGCTGATTAAAAAGTTTGGGATGGCTGATGCCTCAGCAAAGAAAACACTTATGGCTACAACTGCTGTAATTGAATCTGATGCACATGGGAAAGCTGTGGATCAGAAATTATATAGGGGCATTGTTGGGTCCCTACTATACCTTACAGCTAGCAGACCTGATATTATGTTTGTCACATGCATTTGTGCTAGGTTCTAGGTGAACCATAAAGAATCTCATCTTATTTTTCTAAAAAGGATTTTAAGATATATAAAGAGTTGTCCTAGTGTAGGTCTCTGGTATCCTACTGAGTCAGAGTTTGAGTTAACTGGATACTCAGATGCCGACTTTACTGGATGCAGAGTAGACAGAAAGAGCACCTCATGAACTTGCCAGTTCCTTTGTATGAGATTAGTGTCCTGGTTTTGCAAGAAGCAATCATCTGTGTCCACATCAACTGCTGAAGCAGAATATATTGCAGCTGGCAGTTATTGTTCCCAGATACTGTGGATTCAAAACCAACTCCTGGACTATGGGTTCAACTTAAATAATTCAACTCTCCTATGTGATAACACTAGTGCTATTGCTATAGCACAAAATCCAGTCCATCACAGTAGTACTAAGCATATAGACATTAGACATCATTTCATTAGAGAGTGTGTAGACAAAAACAAAATTAAACTTGTCTATATTTACATTGATTTACAAAGAGCTGACATGTTCACCAAATCCTTGGATGAACGAAATCACATGTTCTTTGTAAATCAGCTTGGCATGATCAATGGAGAAGAATTAGTTTAGTTTCTGTCTGCACTCGACGAATTCTTCAAAGTTCGTCGAACGGAGGTCGACGAACTAGGAAAAGTTCTTGAGATTTTCGTCGACCAGAGATCAACGAACTCTCTGTGAGTGAAGTTAGTTTCGTCGAACTAAGATCAACGAACTTACTTCAGAAGACTTTCGTCGACCAGAGATCGACGAAACGTCTTCGAACCTTCAGACTGAGATCGACGAATTGTTTAACTCCAAATTATTTCGTCGACCTCAGATCGAAGATCTATTTCATTTTCGTGGAATGAAGTCTGTCGATTCATATTCCGGAAAACTTTATATCTAGATTTTCTTCGACCTCCGTCCCGCGCTTTCAGTTCCCTTTACACTTGATCTTCGTTTCCTCTCTTGCAGGTGCACTCATGACGACTCCAACAGGAACACTTGCCGCAATGAAATTTGACACAGGATTCGACGTGGATTTCGATTCCTTCGAGCACTCAGATCCAATCTTCCTACATATTCTGAAACTGCTGGAAGACCAGCAATTGAAGAATCTGCTGAGCACCAGAATCAAATTACCTAGCACAGAAATCAGAGAATGGGTATATACTGCGTCTGCAGCCGAGGACAACACCATGATCGGATCAATAGCGGGTACTGCCGTCTCTCTCTCCCGCCGTCTTAACTGAAATTTTTGGATTACATAATGGAGAAGAAGGATTAGAAATTAATAATGAAGAATATGATATGATGCTGAGTTTGATGGGTTATTTTGGAGAAAATCCAAATAAATTGCTGAAGAAACACCTGTCTGCGGAGTTCAAGTTTCCCGCAGATATTGCTGGGAAAGTCTTGTTGGGCAAGCACACTGCGCACGACTATATAACCAGACATCAATTTCTGGTTATGTGTGCAGTGGTGAATAAGAAATAGGTGAACTGGGCACAGATCATTTTTGATCTTATCAGGAAAAAGAATAATAAGTAGGAAGTTAACTTTGGAAGGATCCTGAGGATCTTCTTGAAAGAAAAAGCTGCTGAATCACTGGTCTCCCAGACCACATTCATCAATGCCAGCAAAAGGCTCACCTGTGCCTTGTTTGGCAAGTGGGAGAGGACAATCACAAAGCCCTCTAAGGCTTCATCCTCTGCCACCCAAACTTCTGAGAGTATAAGGGTTGCTCCAGCCACTTCTCACCTTACTGAAGAGGTTCCATCCACCACTACACAACTTCCAGCTCTCCAAACTCCAACTCAGCCAGCAACTCAACAAACCTCAGCTTCCACTCATGTTCCAGTCTCTACTCTCACACCTCCATCATCCCCAGTTCCTCAATCTCCAACCCATATTCCCTCCTCTACACCTTCCCCCCAACTTGATACATCACTGCTAACACCACCCCAATCTCCTCTTCCATCATACCTGGATATAGGCATGTACAAAAAGACCGGTCCCAACGGGACCGGTTGGGACCGGCCCGGTAAGGACTGGCTCGGGACCGGTCCCGGTTAGGACCGGTCCGGTCCCGGACCGGTCCCAGGGGGCCTAACAAGGCCCCCTTTTTTTCCCTGGAACCGGTCCAAGACCGGTCCCAGGAAAAGACCGGTCCTAGGCAAAGACCGGTCCAAGACCGGTTTAAGACCGGTCTTGGACCGGTCCAGCCCAAGACCGGCCGGACCAGGCTCCATTAGTAAAGTCAGGCTTATTACCTGGCAGCTTTGCTGCCAGGTAATAATTGCCTAGGCAGCTATGCTGCCTAGGCAATTATTACCTGGCAGCAAAGCTGCCAGGTAATAATGCCTGGCAGCAGGGGAGGCTCCCAGCCTCCCCAACGGCTCTAATTAGAGCCGTTGTTAAACGGCTCTAATTAGAGCCGTTTTTTACTTTTTTAGTTTTTTTTTAATAATTTTTTATTAATAAATAAAAAAAAACTATAAAATCCCCGGGACCGGACCGGTCCAGGACCGGTTTGGGACCGGTATTCCGGTCCCGACAGTCCCCCTTTTTAGGGGGAAGACCGGTCCCGGACCGGGACCGGTTTTGCCAGGGACCGGTCCGGGACCGGACCGGAAAAAACCGGTCCTTCCAGGGACCGGTTTTTATCTGGCCCGGGGGTCTTTTTGTGCACGCCTGGCTGGATAACATTCCCCTATCCAACCTGTCATCCCTCCCCACATTCAATTTACTATCTTCCCTCTTCACTACTCCTTCTTCTCCAAATGAACCTTCACAAGACATTCATATGCCAGATGCTCCACCTCTCACTCCACCAGCTACTACTATCACCACCTCTATCCCCATTCAACCACCTCCTGCCACAACCTCTGCCTCTACAATCTTAGATCCCTCCATCATGCAACCACTCCTTGAACTCCTCAAACCACTCCTCCAGACCATCATAGCAGAGGCAATTTCCCCTCTTGCTGCATCCATTTCCATCCTTTCTGCCCAAGTTTCTGCTCTCACTACTGCTCCCTCTTCAGAAAGGGGCCTGGCTTCAGTTACTACTGAACCCAGGCAGGGGGAGATACTCAATGAAGAAGCAGCAGCAGTTGCACCAGCAGAACCAACAGCAGTACCAGCAGCAGGAACAGGTGCTGATCTGGAAACAGATTTCATGACTTTTCTTGAATCTGATATGGAAACAGATGATGCAGGAACCACGGCCTCAGTAGCAGATGCAAATAACATTTACTATTGTACAGATACTATACTGTCAAATACTCAAGAGATCACTTTGCCAGAGATTCTGCCTGGAAGGGTTTATTTCATTAATCTCAAAGTGAATCTAGCAGCTTTGCTAAAAGTATTTGAGTCATATATTTATTTCTGTCTTTCCTTCCCCATTCTATCATCTAAAGTCATAGTGTGTTATACCTCTCCTGCCATCCCAGAGATGTTAGACACTATAAAGACAAGTTTGACAGCTCCTCCAGCAAATAAGTCTGATGATCAGACATCTAACTCTCCTGCCATCCTATGTTATGGATGATAGCCCTTTCCCCAATCTTGATGATATTATAGCTCAAGACATTGCTATGGAAACTGAAGCAGTCTATGCTGAAGTTGTCCCTACTCCAGGTAGTAAAGAAATTCCCAAAGATACAATAAGACAAATTGATGAAATGTATGCCAATCCACAAGAATCAGATGATGATGATTCTGATGAGGACCTAAAGAGGAAGAAAATTTCAAGGAAAAGGAAAGCTCCTCCACCATCTGCCCCAAAACCCAATCCAGCAAATGACACTCCCTATTATATTCTGCAAAACATAACTCCATACACAGGGATGCCAGCTTGGATGTGGCTATCTAAAAATGAGCAAAAGGCAAGGAAGAAGAGCAGAAGATATTCTCCTCCCTCACAGAAATTCAAGAGAGGTCCTCCTCCTCCTCCTCCTCCTGTCTCTGGTGCTTCAGGGACTTCTTCTCAAAGGTCAGATGCACCCTCCAGGCCTACATCCTTCGCCAGAACTTATCAAAGGCAGGAAAAGCCATCTAGACATCAATCTCAAGAAAGCAGCCAGCAAAGGAATATAGGCTCTACAGAACAAATAAAGGAGGTAGTCTATCAGAAACCAGAGTTCTCTCCTCCCCAACAGCAAGCTCAACAAAGAAGGCATACAAAATCTTATAAGTCTAAAGGAAAATATAGTGAGACTGCACCTCCAAAGTCTCTATATACACAGAGTGATGAAAGTCAAACAACAACAAATTTCCAAGCACTGTCCACTCAATTCAGGCCTGTTACCCTGCTACCCCCTCAAGATGATCAATCATCTGTCAGTCAGGATGATGATCCCAACTTCAGGATGGCTAGGCTTCAAGAGTTGATTGGTCTGTCACAAATAAAGAAGGCCAGAGAAGAAGGAGAAGTTCCAACAAAGTTTACTACTATGTCATCATACAGAGAAAAGGAGTTGGATAAACTTCAGGTGAGCAAGAAAGTTTTCAATCCTGCAGAGTACATGATGACAATACATCCAGAGGCTATTATACCCAGAACTTCTACCCTGACTGTGATTGGAGCATCAGATCTATACATATCAAAGAAAGAAGCTGCCAATCCCAACAGGGAAATTATATTCACTCAGGCTGGGGACAAGAGCACAGAGGAGAAGCACCAGAAGAAGCAAAAGAAATAAAACTTTGAACTATTTTGTTTATGGTACTGTTTTCTCTTTCATAATACAAAGCTTACTGTGTACAAATATATCTGCTGCATGCATTATTTTTCCTGTCAGATATATGCATTCTTGCTTTGTTCTTTTAATTTTGATTGAGTCTGTAATCAGTGACCTCACTCAAATAGGGGGAGATTGTTGGATCCCTAGTTGGATTTGGGCTAGATTCACTAAGTTAGGATATGACCCAACATGTATAGACCAGGGTCATGGTTGTGTCCTAGAGTCTAGGTCAGGTCCTTAGAGTCAACAACACAAAGGACCAGCCTCCAACACTGCCAGAGACTCAAGACTTAGAGAAAATTCAAGACTTAGAAAAAGAGTTCTACGTTCGTCGATCTCAGGTCGACGAAAGTCGTACTTAGCTCAACGAACTCAGAGACAATTCTCTGAGCTGAGCTCGACGAACTTGGCTCTCAGCTCGACGAACTCTGGACAAAGTCACTCAACGTCCTAAGTCAAATTCCGGTCGACGAACTCAGAACATCAGCTCGACGAACTCTGTTCTCTGTTCCCTGTTCTCAGTTCAACGAACTCAGGATAATGTCTCGACACTCAACGCCAGGATAATGTCTCGACACTCAACGCCAGATAATGTCTCGACACTCAACGCCAAATAAAGTCTCGACACTCAACACCAGATGTTGTCTTGACTCAACGCCAGGATAATGTCTCGACACTCAACGCCAGATAATGTCTCGGCACTCAACACCAGAAGACATCTTAAATATTCTAAGTCCAGAATGCAAACTCAGCTTGACGATCTTGGACTCCAGCTGGACGAACTCAGTTATCAGGACTCAGCTCGACGATCTTTTGGGTCTCAGCTCGACGAACTTGGTGCACAGAATAAGAAAGTCATCAAGCAGCAGTCAGTCATTCAGAGGTCGACGATCTTGAAACTCAGCTCGACGAACAGCAATTCTCAGCTCGACGAACTTTGGACTCAGGTCGACGAATCCAGACTTGGCTGTTTCTCTCTTCTGTTCTTATCTTATTGCAATGATTTTTGAGTAATTAATGCTGTAATATTCTCTGAATATTACCGTTAGACAAGAGCATTAATTATGATCTTCATCAGGATTATTGTCTGCCGTTTTTCTAAGGGACAGTTGGGGAAACAAATCAATGCCAAATAATTCTAAGGCCGTCAGCATTAATTGCAGGAAGAATTTCAAAATTGAAATGAACTTTCACATGGAAAATATAAAGATATAGATTTCCTTTCTTCCCACAACATACACAACACACAAGACAGAAGGACAAAAAAAAATACAGAATACTCGAGACACAAAAATCAATCAGTCAAAAAATCAACTGCTACTAGACCAGAAGAAAAACAAATTTCTGGAGAAGAAGAACAATCATCGAAATCAAGAGTCTTCTTCTGTCATTCTCTCAGGAATCTTTAATAGGACAACTACTACTGCATCTGTCAAGAAGTTTCTGAAGTTCTTCTGGTTGAACTTGAAAGCCTGAAAGCCTATCACCCTGAAGCAAATCTCCTTTTAATCCTGAACAAACTCAGTATCTCAGGGGGAGCTTTTGTCACCATCAAATCCAAGTCTTCTCAGTTGTTTGAGAAAGAGAAGACACCATCACTTTCTCACCCCCTCTGTAAAAAAGGTTCTCTACTCCCTTCAAAAGTGATTCCTGGTTGCAAGTCTCCTAACCAAAAGACTTGAGGTTTGGTTTTTGAGCACCTTACCAAAAGCTCATTGGTGGCAGTCACCTAAACAAAAACCTGAGTGGATTCCTACCAGGATGGTAGAAGAGTGGATGTACCCAGATTGGGGAACCACTATAAAGTTCTTGTGTTGTCTGGTTGTCTTTTTCTTTTGTTCTTGTTGTGCCTGTGATAGTTATGATTCTCTTATTTTCATTAGTCTAATCTGCTGTGCTGTGACATAGCATCTGAGTTTAGAAATAAGTTATACTATTCAGCAAAAGATTTTAATTACTCACAAATACTCTATTCACCCCCCTTTAGAGTATATTAGATTCAACCCTCACTTTCACCCTCATCCCATCCTCAAGCCGCGCCCAGATCCCGTGCGCGCCTCGTGTACACCCGTGCATAGGAGTTGCCAATGATGGGGTCTTTCGCACTCGTATCAACATCCCTGAGTTCCACAACAACCTTGTCCTTAAAGTCGAAATTCGGAAACTAGTTCTTGATCTCCTCCACCAGGTTTTGTGGCATCCTCATCTAGTTGATCCTTCCATTGGATGAGAACTTGTCGCACTGGATGCCCTTGAATGTCTTTTGGTCATGATCTTTAAACTGCAGTTGGCTCGTACCGAGGAATCAAATCAACCGATATTTCATCCGGTAATGTAGCCCAGAGGGGATGCTCCCACAATGCCTTATTTAGCTTGGAGACGTGGAAAACGGGGTGAACACGAATGTCAGAGGATAGCTGCAGGCGGTTGGTCACGTCCCCAATTTTTTTCTAAGATCAGGAATGGATTAAAATATCAGACCGAGAGTTTGGGATGTAGACGCACGGTCAAGGTGCTCTGCATGTGTGGTCACAGTTTGACGCACACCTTCTTGCCCGACGAGAGTATCAGTTCGCGAAGGTGATGATTGGCCTACTGGGTCATTCGTTGTTGGGCACGTGCAAGATGGTGCTTCAGTTGGTGGAAGCCCTCATTCCGGCCCTGAAGGTCGGTATCCATGGCTTGTACTTGACATTCTCCAGATAGGTCGCACGGTATTGGTGGTGGTGGCCGCCCGTAGACTACTTGGAAGGGGGTGGCGCCCGTGGCAGATTGATAGGACATGTTGTACTATAGTTCGGCCCATGCGATGCACTGAGTCCACTGTCAGGGCTGCTCAGTTGCAAAACAACGCAAATACGTTCCCACGTAACGGTTGAGTACGTCTGTCTGCCCGTCTATTTGCGGGTGGTACGCGTTGCTGAACCGCAACTTGGTGCCCTGTAGACGGAACAACTCTTGCCAGAAGGAGCTCATGAATAATGAATCGCGGCCGCTAACGATGCAGCAAGGAAAATCGTGGAGACGGACTGCCTCCCCAATGAAAATCCTTGCAACTGAATTTTCGATGTTAGGGTGCCAAATAGGTATGAAATGTCCGTACTTAGACAGGCAGTCCAACACGACGAGAAGGCAATCCTAACCCTTAGAACTGGGTAGGCGGGTGATGAAGTTCATGCTTATAACTTTCAAGACAAGATCGGGCACGGGTAGTGAATGGAGCAGACCAGTCGGTGTGAGAGTTTGTTGCTTGGCCTTCTGGCATGTCAGGCAGTTCGCCACAAACTTCTGCACGATCTACATCATGCCCCTCCAGTACAAGATGGCATTAAGTCGTTGGTACATAGGATAGGCACCAGAATGGCCCGTCGTCGATGTAGCATAAAACTCGTGGAGCAGGCTGGGGATCCGAGATGATGACTCCGCGACTACAAGACGATCACGGTAGTAAAGCTGATCTCTCCCCACAAATCTCGTATCCTAGATGAGAGTGGGGGTCTCCCCGTACATTTACCTGGAGGAACCCCGCATCCCTCCACCATGCACGTGAGACTGCCACCAAGGTTTCGACGTGCTCCTTGTGTGACGAGACATCTGCTGCGGTGTTGGTGCTCCACATCGTGTACTCGATGGAGAATTGGTTTCCGAGGAGTTTGGTAATATAGAGATGTTGCGTGGGGTTCGTGATCTTCCGACTCCACAAATGGTGCAAGCTGCGGTTCTGTGTGTACCGCGAAAGGCCGACTAAGAACATAAGATCGATGGTGTTGAATGGAGAAAACAAGTGCCCGGAGCTCGCTGTCATATACGGATGTCGTCTCTCTCAGGTCGGTGAAAACCTTACTGAAATAGGAGATGGGCGTCCCCCTGCATGAGGACCGCGTCGACCGCTTCCCAGAGGCATCACACTCAACGACGAATGGCTCGAAAAAATCCAGCATTTCGAGGACCAGGGCAGAGACGAGAGTGCGTTGTAAACCGTGGATGGCCTCCTGTGCTGCCGGGCAAACGGTACCCCCGTTCTTGAGGAGGTTGGTTAGAGGGTGTGCCAACACCCTATAGTTGCGTATGAAATGGTGGTAGTATCTTGTGAGACCCATGAATTCGTGCATTGCTTTGATGCTTGTCGAAGCCGCATACTGTAGGACAATGTCAACCTTGGTGGGGTCCATGGCCAGCCCCTCAATAGAGATAATGTGTCCCAAATATTCGATCTGTGTCTGACCGAATTGACACTTCTTGTGGTGGGCCACTAACTGGTGATATGCGAGCAGTTGAAGCATTGTGGCTCCAACAATCCACGAGCAGTTGAAGCACTGGTGGGCCGCGAATTGGTGATGAGGAGTGGAGAAAGTCCATTGTTAGGCGTGCTCGGGATATAGTAGTACTGGGATGGGTGACCTCCTGGGAAGTCCCCGTGTTGTCCACTTAACTATCGAGTTCCCCTCATCAAAATGGGGATCTGACCGCCTGTGGATGGAAAGGGTTTGGGTGCTTGGGCTGCAGTCCTGACGATGCCAGGTGAGGCCACAGTGATCCAATGTGATCCAGAGTGTGTCGGCCCTGGGTCGTCATATCCAATCTCCTCCACGACTTCTCCCTCACTTGACCGGACACGCGATCTCTTTCGGGGTCCTTATCATCTTTATTTGAGTTATGAGGACAATCCTCTGACGAATGGCCAGAAGGGGGTCCTCAACCGCAGCCTCGAGATATACTTGCGTTATTTTGCATCTGATCGACCATATAACATTGCTCAACCTTGCTTCCTTGGGGAAAATTTTCTTAGAAAACTTCTTACAAATCGGCCATCACGAGCAGCTTCTTTTAGATCTCCTACGGTTGTCCGCCAACAAAGATTGCTCATTACATTCCCGGGTAGTTGGAAATTTGTATTTTTAGCCTCCAGTTTGTCCGACAGAGACGAATCTATGTATTGCCTCATGTTCAACTTATTGCGCCCAAGATCATTATGAGTTGTCATGCGAATAAGCATCAGCTGGAACATGAATTCTGCAGCTGGAGATAAAGTAGTCTTGTCAAGCTTCATCGTCACCCCCAATCCTCGGTGCCCACGGGGCTATGCGCAACGCAGAGGAACTCGCAACTGGCACAAGTTGCGCCCACGAAACCAAGTCCGTCCTGGATCTTCATCTTCTTAACCTGGACATTCCATGGTTTCGCCGGTTTTGGTCCACCCACATAGCATAAACACTGATGAGCTGCATGTTCAATTTCACCTACTTGATCTCGGGGACAAAGTTATATTTCGTCAGCAATATTTCTACGGGCGCGGCCCCACATCATTCCCTAGTTGCGGCATGCCATTGAGCATGGGGAGAGGCCGCGAAATCACAAACAAAGCTTGTGAGGACAATTCAAGCGTTTTGGGTTTGCAGGGTCTAGCTTGTATCCCATATACAGGGTGGAGGAGATATTGTTATTTTTAAGGCTCAAGGCGCCTTGCTCCAGCTGTAGAATATAAGGACATTTTGAAAATAGCTATAGGAAAAGCCGCACCCAAAGTTCTCATTAAAAGGCAACCTTGTTATTATTTTTTTATTTTTAAATTTGTTTTTTCTATCTATATATTTATACATATATACAAAGAAGTATCGTTGGCCGTTGCGATCGCACGGTGTAATATTGGAGACCCTTCAAATCAATCCCGACCGTCCGTGTTTTACATATATATATATATATTTATTTATTTAAATTTTTTGTTTTTATTTTAAATTTTTTAAATATAAAAAAGTAGTAATTTTAAAATACAAATAATATGTAATGATAAAAAAAATTACATGATAAAACAAATATTAAGAACCGTCGGGGACGGCTCGCCTGCCGCAGACTTGGTACTGTCACACGGAGCACGGGGGGCGTCCCGTGCACTATCACTCGCATATATATGTATATACTTTTGCTTTTGTGTTACTTGACTTCGGTTGATTGTGTATGTGGCCCACAGGGGGTATTTTTGACAGTGCTAAATAATATCTCGCTGTCTTTGTTTCGAACAATTGTAGCCACCAATGGATAAGAAGCTTCCCAAAAATATTTAAGGATGATTTGAGAACTTTCATTTTTGTTTGGGAGACGCAATGATCGGCAAACCATCATCGCTTGCAGAATCAAAACGACGAGAAAATATTTCTCCGAGAATAATATGTGGAGAAGCTTTCTCTTGTCGTTTCGAGCCGCAAATTGTGGCGTTATCGTCTGTCCGACGGTGGTATTCCAACGTCCACAGCCTCCCATCATTTTTGGCGATGATTGTGGACGATCCAACAACTTCCATTTCTCCGGCAAGACTATAATATAATGCGTGTGTTAAATCAAACCACAACAAGCAAATATAACATTCTTCGAAGCTAAACTAGTGTCGAAATTTAGCCGTTGAGGTTTGTTCCTTGAGAGTTGAAAATCTTCCCCTGACCTACAGGTGGTGGTGCCGTTAAACCATCTCAAGGCGGTCAATCCCTACTACAACTCCTCGGCGAAATACATTCAGACCGTCACTTCCGACAACCACGAGTTTTGGTTCATGGGTTTTGTATCTTATGATAACGCCCTCAAGAATCTCAAGCATTCTGCACAGCCCTCACATCACATATGAAGCAGAATCATTAAATATAGCAGCTTTATGCACCCCTAAACTCTTACACTGTTGTAATAATTTTATAAACTCATACACAATCATGCTCATCTATTTCTTCCGGTGTCGTCGGTGTCATCTATATCTCGCTGTTCTGATCGGAGGGGAATCTCGTGCTCATAACCTGTAGACGTCGGGCCGCAGCACGACATGCTGCAAAAATCATGGACAGCGAAATTATGTCAAGAGAAGAAGAATGTTTGTATGAGCACAATGTTTTATAGATGGCTGGCCTGATTATGTTACTACCTTGATCTGCGTTCTGTTGTAGGTGTAGGTGATGTGGACGAGGTCGTCGGCGGTCTGGATTACGGCGGGGTACGAGAATTCCATCCCGTCGGTTTCCTCGAGGGTGACCGCGTCTTTCCACGTGTCGCCGTCGTCCTCAGAGAATGCTACTTTTAGCACCGATCTGGACACGGTATTGTATGCCAGCAGCAAGCGCCCGTCTCTCAGTTTTGCCCCATCTATGCCTGAGAATTGAGATTGTTTAACACAGTTGTAGCATTTGAGTGGCGGCTTTGTGAATTGTGGCGGTAAGCGAGCCGATGATGTTTTGGTTGCGTTTGCTGAACTTTTTAGGGGAGGGACGTCGAAAGCCTCTTGTCGTCCGATCACTTCTGATTGACTGCGGTGGCTTTTAGGGAAATGATATTCACGACCGTTTACCCTCATCATCGCTGCTGCTCTCCCAAACAGAACCTTATTAGCCCCTACTTAGGGAGAGTCGCGGCGGATGTCAACTATGTTGTACAAACACATGTAACATTAGGGTAAATGTGACAAATATTGTTTCCTCAAAAAGACTGAGGCAAAACATCACCACAACCATTCAGGAGTGGTCAAGCTTTAACGATCGTGAATGCCTGACCCGAGAAAGCGAAATTTTGGCCAAAAAAAACTGCCATGAAATTTCCAAACACAAATAAGCCTCCTGCGGCTTGTTTACAATATAGTTCCGCACCACCTTAAATGTGTGTGTTATCCAGATGGTGTTACTCGTGCGAATGGATTGGTGTGGCCACGAACCTGAATTAGGGTTGGGAAGTTGGGTGGGCTTTGGCAAGCTCCAGTTAAGGCCGCCGTCGGCCGATTCTGACATATAAACTCGGTTAATGCCATCAAAGGATCTCATAAGTGCCCTTAAAGTGCCTCTTGTAGTCTTGTACGGAACCGGCTGAATCAAGCTCAAACTCTCATTATGAATATATATAGGGCCATACTTCTTCCAGGAATGACCGCCATCATCTGTAATCTTCGTTAGAGAAAAAAAAGACTTCCAAGAAATTATTTTTTATTTTTATTATTTAAATAATATAATCACATTATATATATATATATATATATATATATATATATATATATATATATATATATATATATATATATAATTAATGTATGTTTCTTATAGATGTTTTCAAGTGATCACACCTCCATCCAGGCTCCCCAAGAGTTCCAGGTTTCCACAGAGGATCCGCAGAGAAGGCGGCCATCGTCCAGCAAGAGAGGCTGTCAAATGAGGGTGAAAAGACCTGCATTAGTCTGAGTTTTTTCCCCTACAAAATGATTTGTATACAGCGAAAAAATACTCTTAAGAAATTTACTTACTTGAAGTTAATAATTTGATGATTAATTTTAAGAGAAAAGTATAAAATTAATTAAAGAAAACATCATGGGGTTAGTTACCAAATTTTATGATTATGGGTCCGTTTGGTGCGGAGGTGACGATCGTGGCGCGGTGGTTATGAACCGTCGTTTGTGAATGCCCGGCCTCATTTAAGTAACCTCATCCACTTTGGTCATGACATTATGGGTGTTCATGAACCGAATCGAATAGTTCTTCAATCGAACCCAATTTTGTCATAAAATGTAGAGATTTAGATTCGGATTCATTTGAATATTTTAATTCTGTATTCAATTTTGAATTTGGGTTTGGATTCGAATTTGAGTCCACTTCAAATGATGGACTAAAAGACGTTGATCGATTGGACACGACCATCTTTGTATTTAATATAGATATTTGTCCTGTTTGTGAATTTTGACAATAGAGATAATATTAAGGACCCTAATATTATTACTAATATAGATATTTGTACTGTTCGTGAATTTTGACAATAGAGATAATATTAAGGACCCTAATATTATTAGGATTTAAATAATACTTGAATTTGAATTGAGAAATAAGAATCTTAATCAAATCGATTCCCAAATTATTTGATTCCGTCATGACATTACTTAGCATGGTTTTTGATCGAGTGACAATTTTTAATATTTTATAGCTCTTTGAAGATGTGTTAGCGATGTTTTATTAAAATATAGCTGTAATTGTAAGTAATTTGTCTATCAAAGTTATTGAAGTCTTAAACAAAAATGATAAAATAAAGGGTAGACAGGATCTAAGAGATGAATTAGGTTTCATTTGGTTTAACGTTTTTGAGCGATGTTTGGAGCAAACATCATCGGACGGAGGGCAATCAAATGAAACTCGGTCTCTGTTTGCTCCGTTTACACCCGCCTCTGTTTGCTCCGTTTACACCCGCAGCAAGGAGGAAATGCCCCACCCCCCGGTTCGAAAGCTCCCTTTAGGACGGACCAAGGATAATTAATTGAAAAATATGGAAGCCTTAATTTGAAATAAAAAATATGGAAAAATTTAGCGGATAATTAATTGAAAAATATTAGAAGAGAGTTGAGTTATGCGACCTTGTTTTTGGATGGACCAAGGATTCCGGGAGGAAGCTGTTCTCTTTCCGACCAACTCATCCCGCCGTCGACCGACCGCTTCATTCCTCCGCTCCATCTGCGCAGCACCCCAGGCGGTGAGAAATTACAGAAACCCTAAAACCTAGAAATAGACAACTGGAGGAGAATTAATGGAGAATCTGATCCCAACTTCTGCACTTCCTGGCCGATCTTGTAGAACAGCAAGACTTCGAGCGAGGGCAGCTGGAACAGCACCGGATTCCACAGCGGAATCCCCGTCTGTTCGTCTGCGATCGTCGGAGAGCTCCACCGCCCGTTCTGCAGAACTCGCGGAATCCAATTTGGGGATTAATCGAGAAAGAGAAGACCAGTTATAATGCTTTGATGATGAAGAGGAGGAGGAAGAAGAAATCACGCACGGTGAAATTCTGTAGCCAGATTTTAACGTCGGGAGCGCCTTCGTCGCTTCCACCAAAGTAAGCCACCAGCAGATTCCCCTTTCCGATCTAAACATTCATGGCCGATTTTCTTCAGATCGGTATGTATACAGATGATTCAGGGGTTTAGAAATCAGGACTCACCTCGACGATTGTGGAAGCATGGCAGCTGTTGAAAGGGGCTGTTAACGCCTGAAATGTAAATTCCTCTTTCACCGCCTGCCATGCCCCACCGGCGGCGGCGACAGTTGCCGTATCGTTCTGACGGCGGCCTGTCATGTTCCTGCGGCGTTCTCTCCGTTGAGATCGGGTAAATATTCAAAAACCTAGATCGGTAGATGCGATGAGTTACCTGTGGCCGCGATGGAGCCGGAGATTGCCGGAGAGGAAGAGGGCGGGGTGGACGGCGGCGGCCTTAGGTTTTGACCAGGACGGAAAGTTCCAGAGGAAGAGCGAAATAACTCCCAGGCCGAGGGACAAAATCAATGCCTTCTCCAGCACTTTGGCCGCGCCGCCGGCGCTCATCATCTTCTTCCTTCCCGGACGATCGGTTCGGAGTCGCCGGAGAGTGGAGGGCTTACTCGAGTTTATAATTACTGATTATTTTAACAGTAAATTATTTTATATTACTAAGCGTGGGTTTAAATATATTGTTTTGTTTTCAACTTGTCAAATGGCATAATTAAGGCCATAAGTTCTTAATTATATTTTTTAAAAATAATCTTCTTTCTCATTTTATTTATATTTTAAAATAATATTTTTTTTTTTGAAAAATTGCACTACATTATATGATTATAATAACAATATTATAATTTGAAAAATAAGATTTTAAAATTTTTGTAAAACAGATGAATGAGAATTTAAGAAAATGAGATAGTATATAGTTTAGAACTGAGCATGTATAGGGCATGTGATCACTGTCCAAAAGTAGTATCATCCTCCGACAGGTCTTTCAATTGATACAATACCTAACTAAATCTCAAAAACTCCGATATGCACAAACATCGAAGAACCACAAAATATCAGAACTTTCATTTGATGAAGCAAACAAAGGAAAAAGATCGCAAGAAAAATTAAAGAAGCGAGCAAGAACAAAAGAGGCAAATGTTGAAGCTAGGAAAATTCCTTCTATAAATATTTGGATCTAAGTACAGCTCGAGATTACTGAATCCACGATCTGGCCGACCGACTCTGAAGGCTAGAACGAAGAAGAGAGAAACGAACTATCATTCTTAGTTAGGACAAATCTTGAGGGGACATGGAGTTGGCAAGTATCACACTTGCGGGGATCTCAACCACTTCCAAAAGTATCATTCCCGGTACCGCTAAGGGTCTACTTAGGACAAATCTTGAGGGGAGGGGGTATGTATGTGAGAATACTTCTGGGGACTTTGGATAGTACTCCTCCATACTAGCCAGTTACTTACGAGAGCTACTCGCTCTTGCTCGCCCACGCTTGTTCATGCTCTCTCACGCTCGCCCATGCTCGCAAGTTAGAAGGGGTACTCGCCCATACTCGCGGAATGGTATGCGAATAGACGTCTCCTTAGACAATTTTGATCTCAACGAATTACGTGTTATACATCAGGGAAAAAACATGTTGATCTGCTCTAATAGAACTCTTATATAAGTGTCTCGTGAAACCGCGAGAAGTTATCACATATTCAATGTACATCAATTATACTAAGTAAAAATATATTTTGTTATATTTCAAATACAAAGTAATTAAGGCAGAAGCGAGAAAATTGCGTAGAGAAAATGCATGCAAAAATTTACATAGTGGTCTGAGAATAACAAAAAAATCAACGCGGAGAACTCAAAGCAGTGTCGAAGAAATCGATGCGTCGTCAATAGAAATCGACGCAATTATGCTACAAACGGAAATCGACGCAACGTCGAATAGAAATCGATACAAGTAGCGCAAAATAGAAATTCGATGTCACGGAAAGAGAAATCGATGCAACGTCAAAATATCTTTCAAAAGTCAGAAACTATGTTGTATAAAAAATATAATTCAATTTCTCCAAATCCAAAGCGCACACATACATGATTCATAATTTCTTCTTATGCTTTTTTTCTAATAATAAGAGTTTTTATTTATTAATAGGCAAGGTGGAACTAAAAACATCTATCTTGTTGAAAGATTTCCCTTCAAATATTTGGAGTTCCCTCCATTTTAATGGATCTCGACATCAAACTAGAGTCCATTTAAACGTTATTAATTAAAAGTTTTAAATATGCCTGTTTTACGACAGTATTTTGGCCGCATCAATGCTACACAGCTCGCACATGCACGATGATACTGTCATGATCGGGGTTCTTGATACCGAACACCGGTGCATCGAGCCGAAGTTCTCCCTCATGCAGACATGCACTAGTGAGAACTTAAATAATTAAGCTTATATTTTTATACAAATTATTATTATGTTATATAGTAAGGTTACTCACCATACAAAAATAAAGTGTTTTTATCAGGGTTGAAAGTGGTAGGGCTAATATTAAAGCAAGATAAACATTGGGCACATTAATCATTTTGAAATAGGATCATGTCATTTGGAGTACAATGGATCTATCAATTAGACGGTTCAGATTAATTTGGGTTCATTAATACTATCAATTTATTTATTTTAATGAAAAATTACACATCAATAGAACGAGTGAAAATACATCTATACCATAAATTTGAGGAATATAACTCCAATGCCCCCCCCCCCCCCATTGAGAGTAGACTCATCTTCAATAGTTCGGTCAATACCAGTGACATCTACAGTAGAATCATCTTCAATACCTGATGCTACTTATTGGTTGTTGCTAGTGCTGTAGATTTCGGCGAATGGGAGGAAAAATTCACGCTTGGGCTAGAAAGAATGGGGTACAAATACAACTTGTTAAGGTTAAAAAAGAGAAGTTTTTTTTAATAATGGTGTAAGAATAGCCATTTTAGGCGTACAAATATCAGCACCCATATATTGGCATCCCAAGCCGGGAGCGACGGGAAGTGGGAATGTGCTCTTTACGGACAGCTTCTCGCTGGTCTTCGGAAGTGGATCACGTTCGTGAAAGGCAACATTAGCTCAGCGAAAGGAGCTTCGCTGTCACCCCCACCTCCGTCCGCGACATCGACCTAGCCATTCCAAAAGCTCATTTCCTTGAGTCGTTGGGTGTCTTCTAGCTTATTGGCCACCGCATTCGCGACATCGACTTGCACTGCCGACCCCAGCTCCTAATCCTCGTCCCTGGCCATCACTTTCTCCTTCTCTAAACTCACGTCGTCTGAAGGATTGATGGTGGTTCGTCTCCCCCAAGCTCGTCGGCCATCAAGAACAGCGAGAGCCGAAACGAAAAACCCACATTACTGTTCACAGAAGAACTCCTTTATATGTAAGTATGCATAATAATGCATATATGCTACATAAATTTCGAGTTGTTGGGCTACTATATGCTACAATAATAGTCGCGGTTGACTATCCGCGACTATCAAGCTCTAAGTTCCCTCACATTGCTACTCTTGATCAGCTCATCCATGGCGGAATCAAAAAATATATTTATATTGATGGAGTTGTACGCCGCAACAACCAACAACGGCGACTCGTCACATCTCCCCATACTCGTCGAGATCAAAACATCTTGTATCGTACCAAGAATCCGACTTCGTTTCCTTGCGAAATTTTTTCCACCCGGCGAGCGGACTCCGGGATGACTTTCAAATTTGATCTCTCAGGAGATTGCATTATATTTGAACGTGTTCACCACTCCTTTGATTTTTTTTAGTTTTGATCACCACTATCTATTATTTCACACGGCAACACAGCAGCAATCCCGAACCTAAATTTAGGAAAAAAGCCCGGACGGAAAAATGCTGCGGGAGCTATTGGCAGATCGTAGTGGCCCCAGTGGTATCATCCACGCAATTAATGATTTTGTTTGTCATTTTGATTTTAAAAAGTCATTAATTAATAACTAACTACAATTATATACGTAATTAATGATGAAGATGATGTTCGTGTCTATCTTTAAGATTAATTCATGATTTCTCAAATCCGTTTTGAGTTATTATGGTAACTAACGGCCTCTTAATTTGAAAAATGTACACAAAATAATATTGCATGGTTTTATTTTGGAAATATTTGCTGCCCAATTAATTTTCCTTTTTGGAAGACTATGCTAGCAATTGTAGTCTTAACTTATTAATAATTAATCGATTTAGCTAAAAATGGATTTTAATCCCTAACTTTTGGGAGTCTTTATGAATTTAGTTACAAATTATTTTGGGGGGCTTCTTTGCATAGGTGAAGTTGGACAATAACACCGCTATTATAGAATGTATGTTTTGGATGACAATGGTTATGACCATCATCAAGATAATACAGTTAATAATATTGTGGAGTTGTGGGTCACCCGATTTTTTTCTGGCCCGAAGAATTGGATTGTGTTAGTTTGGAATTGGACTGTGAGCGCAAACAGTCAAAGAAACAACAACAAATAACAAAAGACTTTTTTTGACGTGGAAACCCGAAAAGGGCGAAAAACCATGTGGTTGGATCCGTGTCGAGCCAAAATCCACTATTTTGTTGGAATTTACAAAGGTCTGAGATGATTTCTCGGAGGGTGACATGTCACCTCTCTGTTACAAGTGCAAAGCACAAAATTGATGAAAAAAAAAGACTAAGTCCTCAGAGTTTCGATGAAAGCGCTCTGTCCTTGGAAAATTGCTAAGTTAACGGAACCTTGATGGAAAAGTTCCGGCTGGAAAAATTTTCAAGTCCACGGAGCCTCGATGGAAGCATCCATGTTGAAGCAAAGCCTTGATGAGAGAACTCTCGCAGAGAAGAACGACATATACTATGAAGCTTGCTGGAGCCTTTGCGCTAAAAAAGAAGCGGAGCGAATTCCTGAGTGGAGGATTGGCCTAAGTTTACAATCTCGCCGGAAAGCCTCAGAGCTCTCTCTAACCTCTGAAGTTGCTTGTCTTCAAATGAAGGTCTAAGGGGTCTATTTATAGTTTTCTAGAAGGATGCATCGGTAATTGCGCTGAAGCGGAATTTATGCTGGCGAATGAAGTCACTCTGTTTCGATCACATGTAACACCAAATTTAGTGAAATGACGAAGTGCCCCCGGGCAATCTGAGCGGCCCGAGAAAGATGCCAAATGGCGGCAGTGCCCGGTGACGGTGCCGGTCGGTGGCAGCGCCGGCGCGCACAGTGCCAAACAGAGTCTTAGGCCATGTTTGGCGCGAGATTTTTGGAACCGGAGACTGTTTTCAAATTTTTCGTCGAGGCCAATGAGGAGAGGACGCCTGCCATCCACTTTTTGCGCATGGGTCTGAGATAGGGAGAGAAATTCATTCTATGAGATCACCCGATGAAAAAAAAAAATCCGTCCGGATTCCGGTCCCAAAAACTTTCGCTGCTTGGAGGGGCGGACCTGCAGAGATCGTGTAGACGGCAGTGCCTACACGCCGTTTGGCGGGGCCGTGGGGATCCGCTCCGCCAAGGAAATATGCCAATTAATTTCTCACGGATTTTTTTCGCGGGAAACCCGCCTGCCAAACAAGGTCTTAGCTTTTCTCAAGAGAATTATAAAAGGGCGGTGACCTAGTGGTTTTCGTTAGAACTTGGTACTAGTGATTTTCGTTAGAACTTGGTCTGACACCATGGTTTTTTTTTTCATTTTCTGTATTTCAATGTGTAAAAGTATTGTTGTCTCGTGTTTGTTGTTGGTTCATCATTTTGACCGCCTGCACGTTAATTTGATTCACACTCGAGTTAAGACGATCAATGAAAACGCCAAGCGACCCGCACCAAAGAAAAGCTTTTAAAACTTAAATTTTAAGGCAATAGGTTTTGGATTTTATGAATATGTCAAAAGTTAGAATCGCAAGTATTTAGAATAGTCTTATTTTGAAGCGGGCTTCTTCTATGGTTGTGTTCTAGCCAAACCAACTGATGTATTTTGGAAATAATAATAATAATTTTTTAAATAAAAGTTTTGATATTTTAATTTATTTACGACGCTATTACGTGCACACCACTTCTGATTATGTGCACATCAAATTCTTAACGATGATGAACATAGGGTTATGAACTTTCGTTCTTGAATGCTTTAGCTCATCTGAAGAATTTCATTCATTTTTATGTTCAAATCTATTTTTCTTTTTTGATAATGGTCATAGTAATTATTATCATATCAAACATACATTTTAGGATAGTGACGTTTTTTGTCCAAATTCTGGGGCCGTGCCAAGAAAAAATAATTTTATTGCGTATTATAATTATAATTATAAAAGAATCATTTATATGTTATCATAAATTATAATACAATTTGATTAAATATTATAATTGATAGGAATCTGTGACCCGGTCTGCGGATAGTCAAAACACCCACCTTCTTTGGCAAGATTGTGTACTTGTGTGGTTGGCCAAAGTCAACCCCAATGGTGTCGAACCGCCGCTGCAATTGTCGCGGCCAGACTCCCACAAGCGACCGCCAGCGACCGCGTAGCCCCGGCACGCGGTCGGCCTCCCGCAGCTGGCCACCTACAACCATGCGGACCCGACATGCACCACAGCTGGCCTACCGCAACTGACCGCCGGTTGTCGCACGGCCCCCGACGCAAGACCGCTATCCTCTCATGAACGGCCTCACGACCCCCCCCCCCCCCCCCTCCCCCGCAGTCGCGAGGCCCTGCTTGGGGCGACCTCCCGACGTGCATCCCTGCGCCCCCATGCTGCCAGCCTTCTACGGTTGTCCGTGTGGCCGGCCCCTTTACGACCTTTTCATCTTTCGAAGACACGCTTGAAGATCTTCAAACGCCTCGAAAGATCTTCGAAGATTTTCGCCCTCATGCGTGCGCGACATTCAACACTCTAGCACATAAGCTAGCGCTCCTCAACGAGCAGGCAAATAACACTCATCAGCAATCCTCTTCGGCAATAAGTGTTCCTTCGCGCACTCCAGCCCACGACAAGCCTAGTGCTCCAGGCTTTCCTGCACGTACACATAGACAATCTGTAGAGATCGCAGCACGCAGAGCTCGTCGTTCAAGCCGTCCAGCAACAGTCAAAGCTTCCAGAGTTCTCAGAGCACAACACTATCTACCGAAGCAAGAAAATAATTTAGCTCTGTGACCACTGACCTGTCATTCTCCGAGCGCTCATTTCTCTCTCTTCCTCCTCAGTGTAACAAGCAACGGCATGTCGCCCTCGATTCTCCCTCAAAGCTTTGTACTCCCCCCAGCAAATATTGAAGTTTGGTCGGCACAACTCCAACCACATGGTTTTTCACCACTTTTTGAGATTTTTCACGTAAAAAAACTCTCTCGCCAGTTGTCTCGCCGGTTTGCATGCTCGACCAATTTTGACCGATATATCTAGAGTCTCAAGTGGCCCACAATAATAATAATAATAATTTTAATATTAAACATATACGCAAATAATAATAATACTGAATACTGTTAAGATAGTATATATATATTAATAAATAGATGTCAATATAAATACATTAATAATATAATTATAAATATATAATATATTAATAATTATAAAAACAGTCAAAACATATCTCATCTTTATTTTTCTAATTAATTATATAATTTATTTATATTCCAAAAAATTAAATCGCGTAGAACCCATTAATTGAAAGCTTGCAACAGATTAATTGAAAGCTAATACAAACAGTGAAGTGTTCACGACTCCCCTCCAGCAGCGTCATTAAAAAAAAGACATCTATATAAAAGTACTTAAAACTAATTAATTGCATATCATTTCCATAATTACACAGTTATTCATAAACCCTGTTTATTAATCCATCAAGAAGTAGCTCTCCAACTCCTCCCAGGTTGGCAGAGAGTTCTCCGACGCAGTGCCCTGCTTCTGCTCGAAGGAAACCCCAAGTCCGCCGATCTCCGGCAGACTGCATTCCGGCGCCGCTGCCGCCCCGCCATAACCCGCCGGCAAATCTGTCGTTTCCATGACACCCACTTCCTCCGGTGACAGAGTCAGGGACGGAGGAAAGAGGAGAGGCGTTGACGGCTGAAAAGCCCCGCCGCCGGAATATTCTTTTGAGAGATGATGAAGCTGGGCTTCTGCGGCCTCAGACCGGGCAGCAATCGCACGGCCAACCTCCGCGAGTTTGCCGGATTGCCGTTCTGACTGGATGAAAATCCCCTGCTTTAACTCAATTTCCGGCAAACGGCACGCCGGCGGCGCTGGTGCCATCAAAAAAATCTGATTTTGAATATTCTGGACTGCAATTAGCGAGCCGTCCATTCGGAAACCCTCTTCAACCTCCGGCGATAACAGAGGAGGAGGATGGAGGAGAGGCAGAGGTGGATACAGGGGATTATCATTAACAGCACGCGAAATCTGCAGAATCCTGGCCTTCACGGCCTCAGCCCGGCAATAAATCGCTCGGTCAACCAGCACGAGCTCGTCCCAGCCGAGCCATGAAAAAGGGCGGCCGGCGAGGCACCGCCGGAGGAGCAATTCGCCGTTAAGGTCGGCATTCTCTGCAATGACTCTGCCAAGCTGAGTCCGCACCTTCACCAGTCGCTTCCCAAGAAATTTCTCCTGGTTCATCATATTGTCAGCCTTGGCGGCACCGTCGGCGGCGTCGAACTGGCGGAGAAGACCCCTTGCGGCCTCCGCCGACGGCCAGACCTCCGGCTGCGTCTCATTGGGAGCGTAGATGACGGCGCACGCCGGCACGTCGCAGAGGATGGAGAGCTCGCTCACTTTCTTCAGAAGGCCGAGGCGGCGCTTTCTCAGGGTTGCATTCCGGGCGGCCGTGCCGGCGATGTAGGCCAGTCTGGTCCTCTTCCTCGCCATTGAAAGAAGAGAGAAGCCGGCGGAGCAGATCAAAGTGAGCCTTTGAGAACTGGCTTATGTTATACTTATACAAAATTAAAGGCGGGATCTTTAATTTTGGAAATAATATTGCATCATTTATTAGGAGATTATTTGATTCCGTGATAATCCTGCCTAATTACTAAATATATTTTTGAAATATAAAATATTCTCTAAAATAATATTTAAAATTTAACGTTCACTGCTTAGTTCCCGCCACTCCCAAGTTGGGTTTCACTTGGACGTTAAACCTGGTTTAGGGTCGTGTTAGCACGATTTCGCTCCATTTTGAATTTGATTTGGAATGGATTTAGGCTCATGGGCGGACCTACATAGGATCGAGTGTGGGCGGCCGGCCGCACTGGATTTAAAAAAACTCTTTTTTCAATAATAAAAAATCGGTAGTTGTCATGATAAATAAGTAATTAGTGAATATATAATATTAAATATATTACAAATAAATGCAATGTTGCTTTTATAGCTTAGTTGGTGGAGTGCTTGATTTTTATCTACATGATCATAGATTCAAATCCTAACCATGTCTTATTTAAAGTTTATTTTTTATGAATAAATTTGTTGCTCGGTTTAAAGTTTTATTTTTATATAAATAAAATCATTATTACGTCATTGTTCAAAATATTAATTTTATAAACAAATTCATTATTATTTTCTTGTTTAAAATTTATTTTTATAAACAAATTAATTAGTATGCGGTTTTTTTTTTTTAATAAACAAGTACATTTTTATGTTGTATATAATTTTATTTATCATAAGAAATTATTAAGTAGTGTAGACTTTGAACAGTTTTTTTTGAATGAATTATACTTTGCCCACACTGAATAAAACTCTTACGTCCGTCACTGCTTAGGCTCCGATTGGTAGGGCGGTGGCGGTCGTGAACATGTGGGTTAAAGTGTGATTCGCTAACACCCTAACGAATGACGGTTTAACTCATTCATTTACAACCAACACTGCTGTGCCAAACGAAGCCTTAGAGTTGATCGAGTCAGCCCGACTCAAAATGACTCGATTTTGAGCCGACTCAAAATATAATTGAGTTGGCTCGAAATTTAGCAAATAAAGACTTTTAAAATTTTAATCATTTTGCTTAAGCTTAGAGGTTAATGTTTCAGTATTATAATAATAATATGTTAATAGGAAAAGAATATTTTAATCAGTTCAAGGTGATTCGAATCATATTTCGAACGGTTTGAGGTAGACTCGAAATCGACTCAAAAATTGATTCAAGTCAAATTAAATCGAATCAAATGGAGGTAAATAAGTTGTAATTGATTTAGATTCAACTCAATATCCGAGCAATTTTCAAATGACTTTCAAATTTTGAATAAAATGCTCAGCTCTAACTTCACTCACTCAAGTTTCAACTTTGGACTGCATAATACTTGCTTGTTTGAAAAATATTTATTTAAAAAATTATAATGTAAAACTGAATCGCATGGCTCCACAAATATATCATGGTGAAGATACTCTTCTTCGGGCTGATGCACCATATCCGTTAATATTCATTTATTATCTCTAAACTGTGTATATATATTTATTTTAGCTAATATCAATTATCATTGTTGCTGGTTGCTCAGTTTCCCTCCGGAGCAGAGAATCGGACCGCGTCTTAGCTTTGAGTCAGATCGGGCTCGCAAACAGTCAAATGAAAACTAAACAAAAATGCCAAGACTTTTTTTAACGTGGAAAACCTGGAAAGAGTGAAAAACCACGCGGTCGGATCTGTGCGGGGTCAAATGCACTATTCTCCTTTTGTTTACACGTATTTGCATTTCTCAGTGGGCAAAAGGTTACCTCTCTGTTACAAGCTTTTAGTACCAAGAAAGTGGTAAAGAAGCTAATCACACGTGGCCTGCAGAAGTGTTGAGGTATATTTATATACGTGTGTATGAGCTCCTTAACGGGTCAGTTAGGATCCGACAGGAATCCAAACCCGAGTCGGGGATTTAGGGTTTCACCTATAAATACCCTAGCTAGGGGCAACGAGTAGACAGTTCCAAACTTGACGGTCACGCGGATGCTTCGAGCACTCTAACATTCTCGAAGATTTTCCTCTTGCCCTAGCCCTGCTCCCGGGACCTAACGCCCGTTCGCGTTTTTCCTTCATCCTCGTCTCTCCCGATCGCGAAGGTAGAGATCCCGCCGTTTTCGTTCTTACGATCCAGCCGCCGCTCCCGTTTCGGTCTAGCGCCGCACTCGATCGCGAAGGAAAAGGTTCCGCCGCCTGTCGAGCCTGTTGAAATTTGTGAAGTGAAAGTGGGTGGTAGGCAGTCCGGGCGGCCTGGGGCGACCTGAGCGGTCTGACCGCGCGGACTGGCGATTAGTCCGGCGGGCTGGCAGTTGGCGGCCTACGTTGCTGTTGCTTTTGGCTTCTGCTGTCTGTTGGTTTGTCCGGCCGTGGCTGTCTGAGCTAAGAATGGTATTCGCGAATTTGGGCGGACTGCGACTTGGAGTCCGCACTATCCGCAGTTGGTCTGGAGATGCGGTTTGCCACATCAGGTTGGCGACCTGGTGTTAGAGCTAGCGGACTGTTTTGATGTTCGCCGAGCTCGAGCGAGATTGTGTCTGGACTTGTTCTTCCGAGAAGTCCAGGGTGTCCGCTTGACCGGGCGGTGTTCGGCCTGTAGTCGTGGACTTGTGCGTGCGGACTGGCCTTGTGTACAGCTCGTCGCTCTCGCGGGTTGGCTGGTCCGGCGTTGCTGGGCGGACTGCCTTGTGCAGTAATGTCGCCTGTTTCCTGGCGGATATGAGTGGCGTTCAGTTCGCGAGTCCGGCTTGTCTGTGCGGACACGGCGGTCTGTGTTTTGTTAGCCGCGGTCAAGGGGCGGTTTGCCTATCTCTTAGGGCGGTGATCACACTCCTCACCCGGCCTATAAATAGGACCCCCCGACTTGTCATTTGATAAGAGAGTGAACAGTAAGTGGACTTGGGCTAGAGGCTGCGGACTCAATTTGTCTATCCGCGCGGGTTGTTTGCTTAATCGGTTGTTGTGTGCAGGTGGCGCGGCTAACCCTATGAAACAAGGAGTTTGGTTTTGACCTCGGTCAGGCTCAGTGGAGTTAGCGGTCTGCGTTCAGCGGTTACCAGTTTCAGCATCAACTTTCCCAGTTCAATAACCTGTCCGCGCGACCTCGCGGTCTCGACGAGTAGGCGGTCTGTTCTTCTCTTCAGCAGCAGTTCGACGAATAACGGTGTGTCCGCGCGACCTCGCGGTCTTGGCGGACTCCGTGTTCAGTTCGGTTTCAGTTCAGTTCGGGCGGCTTTGCGGGCAGGCGGCCTCGGCGGTCTCAGTGGTTCTGTCCGCCCGAATTGTTGTATTTTCTGGTTTTTCATGTACTGGCGAAATCATGTCTCTCCACATATACCTTGCCTTGTAAAGAAGATTGATAAGATTTTGATCTACTTGTTTTTGTTATTGCACTTGGTTGCCTGAGTATTCTTCATGTTTTCCGCGTGTACAAGTTGTGATCTGGGTAGTTCCGAAGATATTGATTTGGCATTTGGGCTATCTTGTTGAGCATCTTGTGAAAACTCAACATGATATCAGAGGAAAATTCAGTTGCTTGAGCGGTGATCAACAAGTTCTGTTGTTGCTCTGTGCTTCTGATAGGTTAACTAGGATAGTGCAATGGACGGAGGTTTTGCAAGAGGTCTTGGAATTGAGCTTTTAATGCCGATTAACTTTAAGAAGTGGAAGTCGTGCATGAAGCGCTATCTTCTGGGCGAGGAGTTGTGGGAGGTCGTCGGTGGTGATGACCAGGTGGAGATTACTACTGCTTTTGGAACTGCCGAGCAGGTGAGAGTGTGGAGGAAGACAAATGCCAAGGCTAAGTTTGCTCTCAAGCGGGCGGTGTCACCTGAGCTCTTTGATCGCATCTTAGGATGTGAATCTGCTGCTGAGATTTGGACTTCTCTCGATGGGTTGTTCAACAGAAAGAACATAGCTAGGCTATAGTTCTTGGAGAATGAGTTGGCTAAGGCAACTCAAGGAGATCTTTCTGTCTCTAGATACTTCTTGAAGATGAAGAGTCTGTGTGTTGAGCTTTCAGCACTTGATCCTGATGAGCCGATCTCCGAGGCCAAGCTGAAGAGGCACATAATCCGCGGTCTGCGGAAGGAGTATGTGGCCTTCGTCACTTCTATTCAAGGCCGGGCGACTCAGCCTTCTCTTCTGGAGCTGGAAAACCTGCTTGCTTCGCAGGAAAGCTTGGCTAGGCAAATGGCCGGAGTGACTGTCTCTGAAGGAGCTAGTGAAGCTCTGTTCACTGAGAAGAAGAAGAAGAAGAGATGAGAAGGGAAGAAGAAGAAGGCTGCGGCTGGAGATGAACCTTCAATTTCTAACCAGCAAGAGGGGAGCTCTGCTCCAAAGAAGGATTGGAAGAAGAACTTGAAGTGTTACAGGTGTCATCAGTCGGGTCACTTCAAGCGTGATTGCAAGTTCAAGCTGCAACCTGGGCATGCTGTAGGCAAGGAGGAAGCTTTCTCTAGCCATGAGGAAGCTGGTTGGGGTGGAGCCTTCATGACGGGCACTTGTGTCTGTGCTCTGTCCACCGTTGACTTCGAGGACGACTGGATCGTGCACTCCGGGTGTGGTCATCATCTCACCGGAGATAAGTCAAAGTTTTCCTCGTTGTAGTCTTACTCAGGTAACGAAGTCATCATCACTGCTGATAATACTGTTCATACTGAAGAGAATGAAGGTGTAGTGTCCGTAGGTAGTGATCAGGGTCCACTCACATTAAGGAGTGTCTATCACGTACTGGGTATGAAGAAAAATCTCTTCTCGATTACCAACGCAGTAGATGCAGGTTACCAGGTTTTGTTTGATAGAACTGAGGTGAAGTTCCTTCGCAACGTATCAGCGGTTAAGGCTGATGTTGCCCACGTTGGAAGGAGAGTGAAGGACTTGTTCGTATTATCAACAAGCTCCTATGTTGAACGGATGAGAGCCAACGATAGCGCTGCTATGTGACATGAGAGGCTGGGGCACATAGGGATGGATAAGCTGAAAGCTACGGCAAATAGGAGCCTGGTGAGAGGCTTGCCTAAGCTATCATCCTTCGGTGATGGTCACGTTTGTGCTGGATGTCAGTATGGCAAGTCTCACCGTCTTCTATTTGACAAGTCACAAACGAGAAACAAAGCACCATTGGAGGTTATCCATGGTGATCTGATGGGACCAACCGCTACTGCAAGCCTTGGAGCGAGCAGGTACATGCTTGTCTTGATTGATGACTACTCAAGATACACTTGGGTGTATTTCTTGAAGGAGAAGTCTGAAGCCTTTCGTTTGTTTGTGGAGTTCAAGGAGCTGGTGGAGGGCCGGCTTAACCCGTGGATAAAAAAAATTAGAACTGATAACGGCGAAGAGTTTGTCTCCTCCGAGTTTTCTATTTTTTGTAGGAAGCATGCGATCCAGAGAGCTTACTTGTGCTCATACTCCACAACAAAATGGAGTTGCAGAATGGAAGATTTGTCATCTGACGGAGACCTGCAAATGTTGGCTTCATGCCAAGAGTATCCCAAGGTCCTTCTGGGCGGAGGGAATGTCTTGTGCAGCTTACGTCATCAATCGTATGCCCCTCAGTCCGATCAACATAAAGTCTCCCTTCGAGATGTTGTTGAAGGAGAAACCAAGTGTTGAACACATTTGGGTGTTTGGTTCAACTTGTTACGTGCATGTCCCGGATGCTCTGAGGACCAAGCTCGATGCAAAGGCAAGGAAGCTTGTCTTTGTTGGCTATGATGAGCAGAAGAAGGGACGGAGATGCATGGATCCTGTGACGAAGAAGTTCGTGGTGTCAAGAGATGTTGTTTTTGACGAACTGACGTCATATGGTGGAAGCTCGGTTGAGCTACCGGAGAGCAAGGTTGATGAAGGTCAGGAGGTGGATACAGATGTTCATGAAGAGGAGCTGGCTGTTACTCCAGCAGCTCCTGTTGCTTCAAATTCTGGAGGAGAAGCTTCTGGGTCAAGAAGCAGGGGGAGCATTGCTCTAAGCTTGCCTGAGAGCAGAATTGAGCCAGAAGAAGCAGCGGAAGTAGTAAGCAAGGAGCAGCCTCTTCGGAGATCCAAGAGGACCGTCAAGCCTCCGGCTCGATATTGTGATGGGAATACAGTGAGCTTTACCTCCTGTTTCTTTGCAGGCCCTCTGGATGAGCGAGAGCCTTCTAAGTTTGAAGAGGCCACTAGAGTGAAGGAGTGGGACAATGCCATAGATGAGGAGATGGCTGCCCTCAGGAAGAATGAGACTTTGGACTTGGTGCCCAAGGTGGACGGCGTTACTCTTGTTACTTGCAAGTGGGACTATAAGCTGAAGAAGAAGACGGATGGAAGCATCGAGCGGTACAAGGCTCGCCTCGTTGCTCGAGGATTCTCTCAACAGTATGGAGAGGATTATGAAGAGACGTTTAGTCCGGTGGCAAAGATGACTTCAGTACGAGTGGTGATAGCTTTGACGGCCTGCCAGGGCTGGAAGATGTGGCAGTTGGAATACAAAGAACGCTTTTCTTTACGGGGAGATAGATAAAGACATCTTCATGGATCAGCCACTTGGTTATGTTTCTGAAGAACATCCAGACTATGTCTGTAAGCTCAGGAAGGCCCTTTATGGGTTGAAGTAGGCTCCGAGGGCATGGTATGGGAAGATTACAGAATATCTTCAATTTTGTGGTTATCTTGCCTCCAACTCAGACTCGAGCTTGTTCATCAAGAAGAATGGAGAGCTTCAGGTCCTGGTCCTATTGTACGTTGATGACATGATCATCACAGGGAATTCGGAAAAGGAGGTTGCTAGACTCAAGTCTGAGCTTGCTATTCGCTTCGAGATTAAAGACTTGGGGGAACTTCATCACTTTCTCGGTCTCGAAGTAGAGAGGAAGGAGAGCGGAATTCTTGTTTCCCAGAAAGGTTATGTGGATCGGATTGTGAGACGATTCGGCATGGAAAAGGGAAAGAGTTGCTCTACTCCATTGGATTCTGGCTTGAAGCTTCGGCGAGATGAGGGAAGAATTCTTCTTGATCCTTTGGTGTTCCGAGCTCTGGTTGGGAGCTTGATCTACCTGACGATTACAAGGCCAGACATTGCTTATGTTGTTGGCCGAGTATGGCAGAGCCAAGGAAGTCTCATCTGATGGCGGCGAAGAGTATTTTGAAGTATGTGATGACGACTTCTGATATGGGACTCCTTTATAGGAGGGACTCGAGGTTCTCTTTGTTGGGTTACACGGATGCTGATTATGGTGGATTCGGATGACCGAAGGTCAACTTCAGGTTATGTGTTCACTTACGGATCAGCAGGCATCTCGTGGTGTAGCAAGAAGCAGGATTCGGTGTCCGTCTCTACTACGGAAGCAGAGTATAAGGCTTCGGCCTTGGCAGCTCGGGAAGTCATTTGGCTAAGAAGGCTAGTAGAGGACATCCATAAGGAAATGCAAGGTCCCACTCTGCTCCGAGGTGACAATGAGAGTGCCCTCAAGCTGGTGAACAATCCTGTTTGTCATGCAAGGACCAAGCACATTGAGATCGAGCACCATTTCATTCGGGAGAAGGTGTTGGAGGGATCTCTAGTGGTCGGGCATGTTCGGAGTGAGGACAACCTCGCAGACATCTTTACCAAGCCGCTGTCGAAGGGGCCTTTCCAGCGACTTTGGGCTCTTCTGGGCTTGATCACCACTTCTCACTTCAAGGGAGAGTATTGAAATTTGTGAAGTGAAAGTGGGTGGTAGGCAGTCCGGGCGGCCTGTGGCGACCTGAGCGGTCTGACCGCGCGGACTAGCGATTAGTCCGGCGGGCTGGCAGTTGGCGGCCTGCGTTACGGTTGCTTTTGGCTTCTGCGGTTTGTTGGTTTGTCCGGCCGTGGCTGTCTGAGATAAGAATGGTGTTCGCGAATTTGGGCGGACTGCGACTTGGAGTCCGCACTATCCGCGGTTGGTCTGGAGTTGCGGTTTGCCACATCAGGTTGGCGACCTGGTGTTGGAGTTGGCGGACTGTTTTGATGTTCGCCGAGCTCGAGCGAGATTATGTCTGGACTTGTTCTTCTGAGAAGTCCAGGGTGTCCGCTTGACCGGGCGGTGTTCGGCCTGTGGTTGTGGACTTGTGCGTGCAACCTGGCCTTGTGTACAGCTCGTCGCTCTCGCGGGTTGGTTGGTCCAGCGTTGATGGGCGGACTGCCTTGTGCAGTAATGTCGCCTGTTTCCTGGCGGATATGATTAGCGTTCAGTTCGCGAGTCCGGCTTGTCCGTGCGGACACGGCGGTCTGTGTTTTGTTAGCTGCGGTCAAGGGACGGTTTGCCTATCTCTTAGGGCGGTGATCACACTCCTCACCCGACCTATAAATAGGACCCCCCCGGCTTGTCATTTGATAAGAGAGTGAACAGTAAGTGGACTTGGGCTAGAGGCTGCGGACTCAATTTGTCTATCCACCCGGGTTGTTTGCTTAACCGGTTGTTATGTGCAGGTGGCGCGGCTAACCCTGTGAAACTAGGAGTTTGGTTTTGACCTCGGTCAGGCTCAGTGGAGTTAGCGGTCTGCGTTCAACGATTACCAGTTTCGGCATCAACTTTCCCAATTCAATAACCTGTTCGCGCGACCTCGCGGTCTCGACGGGTAGGCGGTCTGTTCTTCTCTTCAGCAGTAGTTCGGCGAATAACGGTGTGTCCGCGCGACCTCGCGATCTCGGCGGACTCTGTGTTCAGTTCGGTTTCAGTTCAGTTCGGGCGGCTTTGCGGGCAGGCGGCCTCGGCGGTCTCAGTGGTTCTGTCCGCCCGAATTGTTGTATTTTTTGGTTTTTCATGTACTGGCGAAATCATGTCTCGCCACGTATACCTCGCCTTGTAAAGAAGATTGATAAGATTTTGATCTACTTGTTTTTGTCAATGCACTTGGTTGCCTGAGTATTCTTCCTGTTTTCCGCGTGTACAAGTTGTGATCTGGGTAGTTCCGAAGATATTGATTTGACATTTAGACTATCTTGTTGAGCATTTTGTGAAAACTCAACAGAGCCTTCTCCGTCGTTCCCGATCAGCAAGGAAGAAGGATCTTGTGGCTATCGCGTGAATCCCATCTAGGCTTCGCACTTGCCGCAGACAATTTTTTTTAAAAAAAATTGGGCGCCGCTGTTCTGCATTTTTTTTCTCTGCGTCGCCACCTCATCTCTTCACGTTCCTTCCGTCGGCTAGATCTGTCCCTGCTACCGTCAATTGCAAGGAAGAAGACAAGGAAAAGGCTGTTTCAAGGAGAGATTATCACCTCTCTGTTTCTGGAGAGTCGCTGACCAAGAAGACCTCGAAGGGAGAAGTTATTTTTTAGGTTTCTGACATTTCTGCAAGCAGAAGCCCACCGGTTTTTTTGGTTTCCTGCTCTGTGTCGAGCTTCCAGACCAAGAGATAAAGTATATATATATATATATATATATGTAGAAAGCTAAGATCGTCACAAGCTTTGGGGGATTCATCTCCCAACTTCAAATTCAGTCATCACTGGAAAAAAAAACCAGATTACCCTGATTTTAATTGTCACTCAGATCTTCCTTTTTAGCAACTGTGCTCACCCGGAAAGGAGCAAAATTTTCTCTGGATTGGATCCGAAGACTCTATCGCTACATGTGCTTAGGTGATTTCTTTCTAGTTTTTTCCTGCTCGCAATTTTGTCTGCAAGTAGAATTACACGTAGTGGAAAGGAATACAAAAATGTCAAAGGCGATCAATCACTCCTCTCCCGTGCCGATGATCAAGCTAGAGAAATTCTCCAACGCCGAGTTCAGTGCCTGGAAGCGCAACACACAGTTCGACATGAAGTACCTGAACATCTTCTACACAGTGCAGACTGTTTTTGAAGACTTCAAAGGAAGCAAAGATGAAGATCAATGGGTCAACGACGAGGACCTCTGCAGAGACTACATCCTAAATTGCCTCTCCAACAGGCTTGCAGAGACGTACGACAAGATGCAAAGGGCCAAGGAGATCTGAGAGGCCTTAGAGGAGCAATTCAAGGAGGAGGAGAACATGTCCAAGACGTACCTGATGGATAAGTTTATTGTACAACCCATATTCGACGAGGGTGGGCCCTACCACCGCCAGGTCATCAAAAGTCAAAGTCAACAAGGCAAGACCTGGGTCCAGATCAGCACCCCAGGTCGCGGAAGGTTCGGGCGAGTATGGCGAGCTCCCCAGGCCAACTCGCCAGGTGGCGACTATGACCAGATACTCGCCTCTTCCAGGCGAGCTCCCCAGGGAAGTCGCCAACTCGCCAGGGTGGGGGTATAAGTAAGACCCCCCCCCCCCCCTCTCTCTTTGGTTTTCCCTATAAATAGGACCCCAGGGGTACGAAAGAGAGGACAAGAAAATCTCGGCCTGAGCCCTCGTGAGTTCCAACAACTGCCCTTGACTCGTTATTGCTCAAGCTCGCCTCCTTCGTACCTAGCTCTGCCAATCTGGTTGAGAAGGGGTTGCTTCTCCTAAGCAACTGGGTACGTGGTGGGACCTTCCTGCCGCAGCAACCTGGGGTCTTGTTTGCACAATTTGCTTCTGTTTCCCGACCAGAGATCATCTTCTCGACCGGCCGACCAGTAACTTCAGGTTGCCTAGCCCGATTTCTGAGGTTGAGAAATTTCTCGGCTTCAACACTTGGTGCGGTGAGCGTGGATTGCGACCGAAGAAGAAAGTCGTGGTTAGAAGATGGCTGATGGCGGAGACCGTGGCGAGTTGGGAGATAACTCGGCGGGAACTGGAGTCTAGGAGCGAGGTAGCGAGTATGTGACAGTGGCGGCTTTCGAAGAGTTCGCGAGGAGGATGGAGAAGGCAATACTCGTCGGGTTTTCTAATCCGCCGGAGGTGACGGCGACTTCTCCCCATCGCCGGACTCCCCCGGGCGAGGATCTACCAACTCAGCGAGCAGGGAAGGAGCCCGCTTGGGCGAGTGGAGAGCAGGTGTGCCCGCCGCGACATCACCCGGCGAGTGGTCAGGGAATCCGGTTTCGAGATTCGGAACTCTCGGCGAGGTATGGAGATACTCGCCGATGGAGCGAGTATGACTGCTCGAGCGGGGAGGATACTCGCCGCCGCCAGGAAGGGAGGAGCCCCTTTTGCGACGAGATCCTCGCGGCCCTCGTCCCCGACAACTTCAGAGAGCCGGTCCTCTCGTACTACTCCGGCAAGGACGACCCGGTGGGACATCTTCAGTGGTTTGAGGATGTGGTCTCCATTCGCAACATGTCTGATGCTCTCAAGTGCCGGCTCTTCTCCATTACCTTCAAGGGTAGCGCGAGAGATTGGTTCCACCAGCTGCCAGCAGGGTCAGTCTACTGCTTCTCAGATCTTCGACGGGGTTTGTTGGCAAGGTTTGCGACATCCAAGCGGAGGAAGAAGGAGGCAACCGCCCTCTTCAAGATCGTGCAGGGGCAGCACGAGAGTTTGGGCCGATACATCGATCGGTTCCAGGAGGAGGTGCTGGAGGTAGAGGAGGTCGACGGGTTCACCTTGATGGTGACCCTCAAGTTCGGGTTGAAGCAGGGCCTGTTCAACATGGAGTTGGGGCACAGGCCGCCCAAATCGTTCGAGGAGATGGTGGAGAGAGCCAATGTGTTCATCCAGGGAGAGGAGAGGAACAAGGAGTTCCTGGCACGGCTCGATGGAGACCGACCGCTTGGGCAAGACAAAGGGAGGCTGCTAGAGAAGGAGAGAGCGCCGGAGGGGCGCAGTGACAGGAAGCAGGAAAGACCGCAGAGGAGAGAGGAAGAGAAGAGAGAAAGGGGAAGGGAGCTCAGAAAGGCGGAAAGGCAGGAGAGGCCTCGGAGACAGGAGGATAGGAGGCCCGTCGGGGGACGGGAGGCAAGGAGCGAGGAGAGGAGATTCCAGTACCCGAGGAATCGCCCTCAGTGGAGGCGACCGGCCCAGCAAGAGGAGAGGAGGAATTACAACCCTCGGGAGCAGGGAGGAGGAAGAAGGGAGACCATGACCATCACCCAGCGAGCCGCCAAGCGCCGGCGAAAGGAGAGGCAGCAGGAGAGGAGACAAGAGAGGCAGCAGGAAGCAGCAATTCCCCTCTACTGCGATATCCATCGAGTAGAGGGGCACGGGACCTTAGCTTGCCCCGAGTTCTGGGAAGCGAGGAGGAGGATGGAAGCGACGACGGCGGAGAGGGAGCATCCGCAACAGGAGGCCCAGGTTGGGCAGGTGGCTTACCAAGAGCCGAAGAGGAGAAGAAACGAGGACAGGGTCGACCAAGGAGGAAGGGGGAACGTCATCCCCGGTCCGGGAGGCGGACACGTTGGCGTAATCAACGGAGGGGCTGGGTTAGGAGCATCTCGCAAGGGAAGCCTCCACCAGATCTACAAGAAGAGCGTCGCCTCGACGTCTCAAACCCCCCCTCCCTTGAACGAGATTACCTTCTCGGAGGAGGACATGCTCTGGAACGAGAACCCTTTCCACGACGCCCTGGTGATTCAAGCAGCAATCGAAGACTTCACCGTCGACCGAATCCTCGCGGATAACGGGAGCTCGGTGAATGTCATCTTCAAGAGAACCTTCGTCGGCCTTCAGGTGGAAGCGTCCCGGGTTCAGGCAGCAGATGGGCCTCTCTTCGGCTTCTCCGGGGAGAAGAAAGAGGTGGAAGGAGGAGTTGAGTTGCCGGTCACCCTCGGGGGAACTTCGATCCGATGTCGCTTCGTCATCGTCGACGCACCCAGTGGTTACAACGCCATCTTCGGACGACCCCTCATCAACTACTTCAAGGCCGTCCCATCGTCATATCATCAATGCCTGAAGTACTGCAGGGACGACGTCCAAGTCAGGATCAGGGGAGATCCCAAGGCCTCCAGGGAATGCTACCTGAATGCGGTCAGCACCATCAGCTGGATGGGTGACGCAGAAAGGTTGGAAAGGATGATGGAGCAGGAGGAGGGCCTGCAAGCTGCCGAGGAGCTGGAGGAAGTAGAGGTGATCTCCCTGAGAGGAGATCCGGAGCTGCTGAAGATCGGAGGAGCCTTGCCCCCGGAAGGGAAGGTAGAGATAGCTGCCTGCCTGCAGGAAAATGCGGACGTCTTCGCATGGAGCGCCGCCGAGATGCCAGGGATTGATGTTGATGTTGCCTGTCATCGCCTCAACCTGGATCCAGCGACGGCCCCAGTCCGTCAGAAGCAGAGGAAGAGCTCCACTGCTCTGGCGGGACCAATCCGGGAGGAAGTAGGGAAGCTGCTAGAAGCAGGTTTTGTTTCGGAGATCCAGTATCCAGGCTGGGTCTCCAATGTTGTAATGGTGAAGAAATCGGGAGGGGGCTGGAGGCTATGTATTGATTTTCTATGCTCAATAAAGCTTGCCCCAAGGATTGCTACCCCTTGCCTCAAATCGACGCGCTGGTTGATTCCGCCGTCGGGTTTCCCGTAATGAGCTTCCTTGATGCCTTTTCAGGGTATCACCAGATCCGGATGCATTCCCCCGATTGCCGCGACGTTTCCTTCATCACTAGCGACGGATGCTACAGCTACAAGATGATGCCCTTCGGGCTCAAGAACGCCGGCGCGACGTATCAAAGAATGATGGATCAAGTCTTCAAAGAGCAAAAGGGGCGGAACCTGGAGGTCTACGTGGACGATTTGCTCGTAAAAAGCAAGAGCGCCGCAGAACACGTAGCGGATCTGGCAGAAACTTTCGCCACCCTGAGGAAGTACAAGATACGGCTCAATCCGGCCAAGTGTGTCTTCGGCGCGGGAAGGGGGAAGTTCCTAGGGCACCTCCTTACTCCCCAGGGGGTGGAGCCTAACCCCGACAAGGTGAAAGCCATCCTAGAGATGGCCTCCCCGAGAGACTCGAAGGAAGTACAGAGGTTGACCGGAAGGCTGGCGGGTCTGAGGCGGTTTCTCTCCAAAGCCGGAGAGAAGTGCTCGCCGTTCTTCAAGGCCCTTTGGGGGAATCAGAAGTTCGAGTGGACTCCGGAGTGCGAGGAGGCTTTCATAAAGCTTAAGCAGCAGCTGACTCGAGCTCCTCTCCTTCAGGGTCCGCAGGGCGGTGAGGACCTCTTGCTCTACCTAGGGGTAGGGGCTGAAGCAGTCAGCTCGGTGTTGATCCGAGAGGAGGGAAAGAAGCAGTTTCCAATCTACTACGTAAGCCGGGTGCTAAGGCAAGCCGAAACGCGGTACCCCATCCTGGAGAAGTTAGTCTTTGCCCTGGTAGTTTCGGCCAGGCGACTCCGTCCATATTTCCAAGCCCACTCTATCAAGGTAGTCTCCGACCACCCCTTGAGGAGTATCTTGGACGGAGTGGAGCACTCCGGCAGGCTCGCCAAGTGGGCTGTGGAGCTGAGCGAGTTCGACATCTCCTACCCCCCAAGGGTCGCGATCAAAGCACAAGCCGTGGCAGATTTCCTGGCCGACTTCTCGGCCGAGGTCGAGGCAGACACGGACGTCTCTCGGCCGGTCCCCTGGAAGATGTTTGTAGATGGCGCGTCAGGGAGACACTCCATGGGAGCCGGGGTGGTGCTGGTTAGTCCTCAGGGGACCAGGATTGAGCAAGCCGTCAAGATCCTTTTTTCGGTCACTAACAATCAGGCGGAGTACGAAGCCATGGTGCCTAGCTTGCGACTCGCCAAGGAGCTGGCAATCAGAGATATCAGGGCTTTTACCGATTCCATGGTGGCAGCATCTCAGATTCGGGGAGAGTTCGAAGTCCGAGATCCCATCTTGCAGCAATATCTGGTTAAGGTCAAAGGCCTGATCGGGGGGTTCCGATCCTTTCACGTTGAGCACGTGCCCCGAGAATGCAACTCCGAGGCAGACAATCTTGCGAAATACGGCCCTCGGGCTGGGGGAACCGCCATCGAGTTGTTTCGACCATCCATCGAAGAAGGCGAGTTGATGGAGATCGATCAGCGGGCCTCGTGGAGAGATCCGTTCATCGCGTTCCTGGCGACAGGCCGACTACCATCTGACGGGCAAGATCAAAGAAAGTTTCGGTATAAGGCCGCGTACTACTTGCTACAGGATGGCGAACTCTATCGCAAGACCATTTCAGGCCCTCTGGCCCGATGCTTGTCAGAGCTCGAGATTCCCCGGGTCCTCGAGGAGATTCACTCGGGAGAGTGCGGCAGTCACTCCGGGACCCGCACCCTGGAGCAAAGGATTCTGAGGCACGGTTACTTCTGGCCGACCATCTGAAAGGACGCAGAGGCCTATTCCAGAAAGTGCTCCCAATGTCAACTCTTCGCGCCCCTCGCGCTCCAGCCGGCTCAGCAGCTTCGCTCGATTACCGCTCTGTGGCCCTTCGCAATTTGGGGAATGGATTTGATCGGCCCATTCCCTCAAGCTAGCGGGCAAAGGAAGTTTGTTCTGGTAATGGTCGACTACTTCACGAAGTGGATCGAGGCTAAGACTCTGGCCAGGACCACGTCTCAAATCGTCAAGAACTTCATCTGGGGGGAAATCGCATGCAGGTTCGGGATCCCTCTGGCCATCATCACCGACAATGGGCCGCAGTTCGCCAGCCTGGAACTGGGGGACTTTTGTAAACAGTTGGGAACCGACCTTCGGTTCACCTCGGTACATCACCCTCGGAGCAATGGGCAAGTAGAAGCCGCGAACAAGCTCATCATCAACTTGCTGAAGAAGAAGATCACCAACCTCAAGGGGAATTGGGCCGAACAGCTCCCTTCCGTCCTCTGGGCCCTCAGGACCACCCCGAACTCAGCCACAGGGGAAACACCCTTCAAGCTATCACACGGGTCCGAGGCGCTCATCCCGGTCGAATTTGAGGTGCATAGCCCAAGGGTCATCGCAGCCGAAGACGGAAGCGAGGAATGGCGGCTAGAGAATGAAGAGGCTCAGAGGCTCTCCCTAGATTATGTGGAAGAGCTTCGGGACTTGGCCTCCATGCGCCAGGAAGAAACCAAGAGGCGCATGACGAGACACTTCGACAAAAACGTCTGCTTGAAGAACTTCCTCGCAGGGGACTTGGTCATGAAGAAGGTGGACGCCGCTGGGCGGGGAGCCGCTGTAGGCAAGCTCCATCCCAACTGGGAAGGACCTTTCATCGTCCAAGAAGCCTTGGCCACAGGAGGCTATTACCTACAAGACCAAGCGGGAGAGCAGCTACCTGGGACCTGGAGCGGGGATGATTTGAAAAGATTTCACCCGTAGCGGTAACTCATGTATCTATTTCTGTAAACATACTTAATATACAAAGGATGCGGGATTTCATCTCTTTTGTGTTAAATGTGCCTCGAGGCTTCTGAGTGTTTCCATGGTCCGCCTCGTAGTCGACCTCGGGAGGCAGCGGTCGGTTTGTTCCTCATACATAGCCCAGTACGGATGATGGGACGATGCTTCGGGATTTTAAGCGCTCTTGTAAGACCGAGCCTCTGCATTGTCGGCCGAGATCAGCTCCCCCCTTGCATGTCAGCCTATGTCTCCCCGAGTGCATCTCTCTTCCGTCTGGAGGACCTGCGAGGAACAGATCTGCACCCTGATCTCCCGGACTTGAGGAGAGGCCGGCCTCGTAAAACACCCAGAAGGAGAAGATCTCAAGCGAGCAACAAGACAGGATAACCTGCCGAAGAAAGGGTATGGACGAGCCCGGAGGGAGGTGTGTGGATTCCGAGTGCGTTCGAAAAGGACCCTCAATGAACACCACCCCCACCCTAATCGTACCTGGAAGCGACCTTCACTGTCAAATCGGGATACGGGACTCCAACCCGTTCTCACTAAATAGCCTAGTTCGGACGATGGGACGAGGCTTCGGGACTTTAAGCGCTCTTGTAGGACCGAGCCTCTGCATTGTCGGCCGAGATCAGCTCCTCCCTTGCATGTCGGCCTAGGTCTCCCCGAATGCATCTCTTTTCCAACTAGAGGAATTCTTAGGGACGGGTCTGGACGCCAATCCCCCGATTCGGCAGGATCAAGAGCGTCCCTCCGGGGGAAGTTTCTTTCTTGCCAAGATGTCTCTGGGATTAATCTCCAAAATGTGTAAGGACGCAGGGTTTTATTCAAGACCTCGAGTTGAGCAGCGTCGTAAGCCCGGTATCCCCACGAGCTCCTCTCCTCGGGAATCGGCCGATCTCCTCGATTGTAATCCAAGACCTCGAGTTGAGCAGCGTCGTAAGCCCGGTATCCCCACGAGCTCCTCTCCTCGGGAATCGGCCGATCTCCTCGATTGTAATCCAAGACCTCGAGTTGAGCGGCGTCGTAAGCCCGGTATCCCCACGAGCTCCTCTCCTCGGGAATCGGCCGATCTCCTCGATTGTAATCCAAGACCTCGAGTTGAGCAGCGTCGTAAGCCCGGTATCCCCACGAGCTCCTCTCCTCGGGAATCGGCCGATCTCCTCGATTGTAATCCAAGACCTCGAGTTGAGCAGCGTCGTAAGCCCGGTATTCCCACGAGCTCCTCTCCTCGGGAATCGGCCGATCTCCTCGATTGTAATCCAAGACCTCGAGTTGAGCAGCGTCGTAAGCCCGGTATCCCCACGAGCTCCCCCCCTCGGGAATCGGTCGATCTCCTCGATTGTAATCCAAGACCTCGAGTTGAGCAGCGTCGTAAGCCCGGTATTCCCACGAGCTCCTCTCCTCGGGAATCGGCCGATCTCCTCGATTGTAATCCAAGACCTCGAGTTGAGCAGCGTCGTAAGCTCGGTATCCCCACGAGCTCCTCTCCTCGGGAATCGGCCGATCTCCTCGATTGTAATCCAAGACCTCGAGTTGAGCGGCGTCGTAAGCCCGGTATCCCCACAAGCTCCTCTCCTCGGGAATCGGCCGATCTCCTCGATTGTAATCCAAGACCTCGAGTTGAGCAGCGTCGTAAGCCCGGTATTCCCACGAGCTCCTCTCCTCGGGAATCGGCCGATCTCCTCGATTATAATCCAAGACCTCGAGTTGAGCAGCGTCGTAAGCCCGGTATCCCCACGAGCTCCCCCTCTCGGGAATCGGCCGATCTCCTCGATTGTAATCCAAGACCTCGAGTTGAGCAGCGTCGTAAGCCCGGTATTCCCACGAGCTCCTCTCCTCGGGAATCGACCGATCTCCTTGATTGTAATCCAAGACCTCGAGTTGAGCAGCGTCGTAAGCCCGGTATCCCCACGAGCTCCTCTCCTCGGGAATCGGCCGATCTCCTCGATTGTAATCCAAGACCTCGAGTTGAGCAGCGTCGTAAGCCCGGTATCCCCACGAGCTCCTCTCCTCGGGAATCGGCCGATCTCCTCGATGACGAGAATGAGGGGCCCGCAGGCTATGTTCGACGACTAAGCCCGGTTCAATTTTCGTCACGCGCGAGCAGGCAAGCTGATCTCGTGCGAGTAGGCGAGCTGATCCCATGCGGGGAAGCGAGCTGGAACCGCGCGAGTAAGCGAGCCCCGGGGGGGCATGCGAGTATGTCCCACACGCCACCCGCGCGGTTATCTCAGCAGGTTCACGAGTATCCGGGTGCAGGGGGGAGTAGGTCCCGGCGAGCGGATGGTCGATGTCGGGACCATCCCCCTGCGACCTAGCGAGCGTTCCTCTCCGAGCCTATGAGCCTAGCGAGTAACATCCAGTCAGAAAGGCAAAAACCGAAACTTTGTATAAATCATTAAGTCAAAAATTTGATTTACAAAAAGAATATCGGCGAGCAACTAGGACTCGTCGTCGCCAGTATCGGGCCGATATTAATCGTCCCCGATATCGCCGATATCTGCAAAGTCGTCGCTCTCTGCGCTCTCGCCGCTGCTGCTTCCGCTGCCGCTGTTGCTTCCGCTGCCGCTGCTGCTTCCGCTGCCGCTGCTGCTTCCGCTACCGCTGCTGCTTCCGCTGCCGCTGCTGTCAGAATCACCGGAGCTGGTCGGCGACGACGCGCTATACGGCGGAACAGTCCCCTCGGCGAGCAGCTCGGGAATGAGCTCGTCGACAGTGAGCGGCTTCTCCCCCTCGACGAGCTGGCCCCCGAGCCTGAGGCGCGCGAGTATGATGTTCCCCGCCGCCCGCGCGATCTCGCGGCGAACAGACAACCCTTCCTCCCAGAGCAAGAGGGATCGCTTAACCGCCCACGCCGGGTCTTCAGGTGGAGCGGCAGAGGAGCTCGGCCGGCCTTCAGCAGCAACCAGCCTTGTCTCCATCTCCGCTGCGCGAACTTGGGCCGCCTCCAGCTCGGCCTGAGAGGCGGCGAGCTTCTCCTCGCATTCGGAGAACTTCTTCGCTGCTTCAATCTCGGCAACCTGCGAGTACGATTGACGTCAGGGCCTATCGATGAAAGAAATTAAGCGAACCAACCCAAGGACAGCTCACCTCGAAGTCCTTCCAGCGGACCGACTGCATGCCGAGGTCGATGGCCTTCTTGGAGACGACCTTGAGGGCATCGGTCGTCTCCAACAGCTTCCTCGCCGAGTAGTGACCCAGCTCGGCAGACCGAGCGAGCGCACAGGCCGACTGGTGGGCGAGCTCCGACGGGGTCAGCTCCAGGACGGACTCCGCGTCGACCCGACCATAGATGGCGTGGAGGACGGCGAACGCCTCCCCCTTGTCCTCCCAGTCAGTCGACCAGGACGGGAGGTTGGTGCTCAGCGACACCGAGTTGTCCTCCGCCGACCAGGTCACGAGCGGGAGACCGTAGGAATCCACCACCCCCTGCCCAAGGCCGTAGTTGGGGTGGAAGTGGGGCAACTGGGCATCCGTCGGCGACCTGCGATCGACGGAATGGGGCGACAATGCCTTCGCCTTCTTCCTCGCAGGGCCTGGCGAGCTGACCCGGGACTTTCCTTTGGACGGCCTCTTCTTCTCCCCGACGTCGGCAGGGGGGCGAGCATCCGACTGCGTGGCGGCGACTTCCTTCGCCAAAGGAAGCGGCTTCTCCGGAAGCTCGTTGGAAACTGCAAAGTGCGCGACAGATTAGTTTCCGCGGAAAAGGGTAACGAGCGAGTAACCAGTACGAAGGCTAAAAGCCCGGCTTACTCTCGTGAGGATGGACTGGTTCGAGCACGTGGACGTTTAGACGCTAGAAGACCACGTCGAATCGCCGTCCCCGAAAGTATTCGAAGAGCTGCTCGCGAGCTCCTTCGAGGATGGGAGGGAGAAACGCGACGTCGGCCGGTTGGTGCGGCCTGCAGAGAGTCCCGCCGAAGTTGCCGTGGACAACCACCAGCTGCTTGCTCCACCGGTGGACCTTATTCGCGGTCCCGACTAGAGTGCAGACATGGCTGCTGAAGAAGACGACGCCCTCCGAGGTCGCCGCAAAGGCGAAAATGCGGCGGAAGACGGAGAGGTCGAAGGCGATCCTCTCCTCCCGGAGGAAGCATAAGAACCCCATGATGATCGCCATCCCATTGGGGTTGATCTGCGCGGGGACGATCCCAAAGTAGCGCAGGATCTCGCAGAATTCGGGCCAGAAAGGAAGCCGCAGGCCAACGTCGAAGTGACGCAGCGACATTACAAGCGAGCCCTCAATATGGGTATTGAGGCGCTCGCTGCGAGTGGGGAGTCTCGCCGAGTACTCGTCAGGCAGGAAGCGTTCCTTGAAGGCCGCCAGTTCCTTCTCGGTGGTTATGGACTTCTTGAAAGCCGCGTCTGCGAAGTTAATTGCGTGGGCCTGTCGGCGAGCGCTGGCCTCGTCGCCGACCATGTTTGCGAGATCCGTAAGCAACAAGAGCGACGAGTTGGTTGTTCAGATACTCGCCAGGAGGAAAGAAGGTCGCTACAACATACGTTTTATGACCCACCTACCCCTCCTATTTATAGATATGACAAGCCCAGGGGGGGTCGGCCGTCCCGGCGAGTATCTAACGAGCTCGCACGATGAAGATAAACCTGCGCCATTATCAGGTGAACTAAAGCTTGGCACATCAAGAAATAAAGCGCGCACACAGAAGCAAAAGGCGAGAATATTCGCACTCAAATGAATTAATCAAATTAAAAATGGATGTCCGGAAGTACAAGTCGCGCGAGGCGAGTTACATTCAAAAAGCAAAGAAAAAACTATGGCGCCCTCGGCCGCTCAGGAGGGTGCGGATGTCGCCCAGCCCAGCCAATCTCTCGCGCACGCCGGTAGTGCTCCGTCGCCAGAGTCGTCGCGTCATCGCCGAGCCTCAGCTGCTCCTCCATCCTCCCCAGGCGTCCAGCAGACCCCATGCTCGCCCGGATGCCGGCCAGCTCGTCAAGCACCAGCTGCAGGCAGTGGTTATTCAACTGCAGCTGGCGATCGTTCTCCTTGACCATGTGGAAGCGAGCTTCGTAGTTCTCCAAGGTCGCATGGAGCCCTTCGACCTTGGCCATCCTCGCCTCCAGGGCCGAGATGCGTCGATGGGGCTCGCAGATTGAGAGCCGGTCGAACTTGCTCTCCAGCTCCATGTAAGCGCGAGCAGCAGCCTGGCGATACTCGCTCACGGACAGCCCGATGGCGTCGATAAAAGCCGCCCCAGGGGTCGCCGGGCGATCTGACGAAGCAGGAAGATAAATCGTTAGGTCAGAAAAAGCCGAGCGATAATCGAAGTAACTGAAGGCTCACCGCGGCGAGGAGATCTGGATCGGCGTGGCGAGGGAAGTCGCCCGGAGGTATCTCGCCTCCCCGAGGAGGTGCCCGGAATTTCGGCAGGCCTGCCCTGCCCCCGCTCTCCCGACCCTCGGCCGACGTAGTCGGGATCTCCAACTCGCGGGGGGAAGTAGGCCGGCCGCTGCCTCTCCGGCTTTTTCGACGGCGGCGGGGCTTGGGACGGGCTCACAGAGTGGTGCGGAGCCCTCGGCGCAGGAGGTGGAGGAGGTCGCGGATGGTCCGACTTCGGCAGAGCAGACAGAGGCGCCGGAGGGGGCAAGCCGGTGCTCGGCGTCTGGCCAGGAGTGGCGACCACGGGCGGCGGCGGCGGCAATGGAGCGCTCACCGGGGGTATCTTCCCGCCGCTCGCAACGACAGAGGCCGTCGTACTCGCCGGAGGAACCTCGCGCGCCGGCCCAGATGACCCGGCAGGAGTGGCTTTCGCCGGCAGCTCCTTACTCGCAGGCGGGGGGCCCTTCACCAATGTCGCCCCAGACGCCTTCCCCGAGCTGAGGCCTATCCTGACCGTGTAGGCGGTCTTGGACGGCCTGTCGGCCGCCAGGGCGAGTAAGGGCGCCGAGCTGAGGGGGACGACATCAAGTGCCGCGTCCGCGGCAATCGGAGAATCTGCATAAGAAAAGAAGTCAGTAAAGGAGCAGCGACAACCCAGCAGGGAAGAGTTCGAGGTAGCGACCTGTCACGGTGACGACCTCGGCCTGAGACGCCGCGGACTCCTTCGCAGCCGCGAGCTCCTCGGTCACTCCCGGGTTCTCCAGCGGGCTGCCCCGGGTCGACCCAGGGAGGTCGTCGAGCCCTAGGTCGCTCAACATCCTCTGGGTGCTGGACGACACTACGGGATTTTCAGTCGCCGCGGCGACCTGGTTCGGCAGTGGAGGCGAGCTGACCACCATAGTGGCGGGCTGCTTGACCTTCTTCGCCTTCTTCTTCTTCGGCGGGGTCAAGGCAGTAGGATCATCCTCGCGCGGTCTTTTCGACCTGGCTATGCCGAGGAGGCCAGACAGGGCGGCGAGATTGTCCCTCAACAACTGCTCAGCGTCCGACATCTTCGGCGAGCTCTAGGGACCGTCTCAAAAATGAAGCCCCCCTATTTATAGACTACTCTACCAGCAGACGACGATGCGAGCTGACCATATACCCGGCAGGGATGCTCGCCGAATAGGTGTTGGATGATTTTTTCCGGGCTCCTACGTCGCCCAAAAAGAGCGGGGATTGTGTACAACCCATATTCGAAGAGGGTGGGCCTTACCACCGCCAGGTCATCAAAAGTCAAAGTCAACAAGGCAAGACCTGGGTCCAGATCAGCACCCCAGGTCGCGGAAGGTTCGGGCGAGTATGGCGAGCTCCCCAGGCCAACTCGCCAGGTGGCGACTATGACCAGATACTCGCCTCTTCCAGGCGAGCTCCCCAGGGAAGTCGCCAACTCGCCAGGGTGGGGGTATAAGTAAGACCCCCCCCCCCCCTCTCTTTGGTTTTCCCTATAAATAGGACCCCAGAGGTACGAAAGAGAGGACAAGAAAATCTCGGCCTGAGCCCTCGCGAGTTCCAACAACTGCCCTTGACTCGTTATTGCTCAAGCTCGCCTCCTTCGTACCTAGCTCGGCCAATCTGGTTGAGAAGGGGTTGCTTCTCCTAAGCAACTGGGTACGTGGTGGGACCTTCCTGCCGCAGCAACCTGGGGTCTTGTTTGCGCAATTTGCTTCTGTTTCCCGACCAGAGATCATCTTCTCGACCGGCCGACCAGTAACTTCAGGTTGCCTAGCCCGATTTCTGAGGTTGAGAAATTTCTCGGCTTCAACATTTATGGCATTCACCTTCACTGAGGAAAGGGAAATCCTGCCACAGGTTACTGAGTTCGAAAATCTGGTGGACAAGCTCAATAGTGAGAACATCCCTCTGCCAGATGGATTTGTTGCAGGGGCGATTATTTTCAAATTGCCCACGGCCTGGTATTCCTTCAAGACTGAGATGTACCGAAAGAAGACGCAGGTGAGTCTTAAAGACCTCAAGCGCTTCATCTGCATTGAGGATGAGAACCGGACTAGGCACGCTATAGAGACGATCAGCAAGCAGTCCTCTACTGCTAACATGATCACACATCCTAAGCGAAAGCCTAATCCTGGGAAGACTCGCCCACCGACCAGTGCACTCGCAGTTGCTGCCACAAGCAAACAGATAAAGAAGAAATTCAAAGACAAGTACTACAACTGTAATAAGTGGGGTCACTGCGCTTCCGAGTGCCGACAGCCCAAACGGGGCGACACCAGCACACCAAGGACTGAAAATCAAGCCAACATGGTTTTTCAGACTGCGCCTACCGACTTTGTTGCCATGGTCGGTAACGGGACGGCCAGTTCAGAGTGGTGGCTCGACTCAGGTGCTACCTGCCACGTCTGCAACAATCCAAAGCTTCTGGAGGATGCAAAAAAGGTGGAAGAGACTGTCACTGTTGCGAATGGAGCTATAACTGACGTGCTGAAGATCGGTAACGTCACCCTGTCTCTCTCCTCAGGTAAGACTGTAACTTTAAAAAATGTTAAATTTATACCGATATTAGCTGCTAATTTAGTTTCGATTAGTCTGTTGTGTGATGCGGGTATGTCTTTTAACATTAGTGGTGGTCGGGTAACCCTAATGGTTCACTCACATTATTTTGGTTGCGCATATGTCGTTAATGGGATGTATAGGCTAAGTCTAGCACATGAAGTAGTAAATCAGGTTAGCTCAAATCTGATAGATCCTAAGACTCTACATGCAAGACTAGGATACGTCAATTATAGAAAACTATTCCTGCTAGCTAAAACTCACAACATACCCCTCGACACAAAAACCAAATTTGAAAAATGTGAAATTTATGCGCAAACTAAGATAACTAGAACACCTTTTAGTCAGGTTTCTAGGAGCACAAAATTACTAGAGTTGATACACTCCGACATTTGTAACTACAAAAGTTTTGTCACACGCGGAGGTCGGAAGTATCTGATAACTTTTATCGACGACAACTCTAGATTCAGTCACATTTATCTTCTTAAAACCAAAGATGAAGCTTTTGAAAAATTTTGTATATTCAAAAATAAGGTTGAAAATCAACTTGACATGAAAATAAAAAGGCTAAGAAGTGATAGAGGCGGAGAATACGTCTCAGGGGAATTTAGAGATTTCCTTGCCAGAAATGGCATAATTTCTGAAACGACTGCCCCGTATTCATCACAATCCAACGGTATCGCTGAACGAAAAAATAGGACTTTAACAGAGATGTTGAATTCCATGTTATTGACTGCCGGCATGCCTGCGGCCTATTGGGGTGAAGCCGTTCTCACGTCAAATCACATTCTTAATAAAGTTCCTTATGCAAAGTTGACTAAGACACCATATGAGCTTTGGTTTAAGAGGCCTCCTAGATTTGACAATCTTAAGACCTGGGGCTGTATCACCTATGTTAGGATACTAGACTTTAGAAGAGCTAAGATTGGACCCAGGACAAATACCTGCGTCTACATAGGATGTGCAGATGATAGTGCTGCAGACAGGTTTCTGGATCTCTCCACAAATACTATAATAGAATCAAGAGACGTTGTCTTCTTTGAGGATAAGTTCCTTAAGGACAAGAACCTGATACTGTCAAGTCTGCCAGCCACTAGTACTGAGCCTTTAGCTGGGCCAGGACAACGTAACTCTGACATTGAGCCTGTAGACACGAGTGGTTTAGATACCAGAAGGCTATCTAATAGAGAGAAAATGCCTAAAAGCTTCGGTACAGATTTTGTGACTTACCAAGTTGAAGCTGATCCATCCACTTATAAGGAAGCGATGCGATCTAGAGACTCTCTATTATGGAAAGAAGCCATAGATGAAGAGATGAACTCTCTCATGCAGAACAACACATGAACTTTGGTCGATTTGCCCAAAGGGGCTAAAACCATTGGCAATAAGTGGGTTCTGAGGAAGAAGCTAAATCCCGATGGGAGTATCGCTAAATACAAAGCACGTCTAGTTGCCAAAGGCTTCACTCAAGTGAGTGGTGTAGACTACTTTGATATATACTCATCTGTATGTCACTATGCAACAATTAAGATTCTTCTCGCACTCGCATCTATTGAACACTACACTGTTCATCAGATGAATGTCAAAACTGCATTTCTTAATGGAGATCTGACTGAAGAGATCTACATACACCAGCCTGAAGGGTTCGTCATAGAAGGTCTAGAAACTAAGGTCTGTAAGTTAATTAAGTCACTATACGGATTGAAACAAGCGCCTAAAATGTGGCATGAGAAATTTGACACCTGTGTAAAAGGCTTGGGTTTCAAATCCAGTCTATCAGATAAATGTCTGTATGTAAGAACAAGTGCAAATAAAGTAGTCATCATATGCTTGTACGTTGATGACATGCTAATTCTGGGCACTGATCAGTCTGAAGTGAAAGACGTGAAAGTTGTCTTGACGGTACAATTTAGCATGAAAGACCTAGGTGAGGTGAAAACCATCCTAGGAATGGAAGTGAACTTCACAAAAAAGGGTATTATCCTGAGTCAGAGTCACTACATTAGGAATCTACTGGAAAAGTGGGGTTACGATAAGAGCAAAAAAGGTTGAGACTCCATACGATTATAACAGTAGACTGAAACCGAATGAAGGTTCAGCTATTAGACAATTGGATTATTCCAAACTAATAGGAAGTCTCATGTACGCTACTACCTGCACTAGACCTGACATAGCCTTTACGGTCGGCATGTTGAGTAGATTCACCAGTAACCCTGGGAAGGACCACTGGGACGCCTTAGACAGGCTAATGAGATACTTAAAGTATACTGAGAAGTATTCTTTATATTACAGTGGGCATCCTCTAGTGCTTGAAGGGTATTCCGACGCATCTTGGTGCTCAGAAATAGCTGATTATCGATCCACTAGTGGCTTTGTGTTTACACTAGGAGGAGCTGCAGTAGCTTGGAAGTCTAAGAGGCAACGTGCATTGCACTATCCTCTATGGAATCAGAACTCTATGCTCTCGCTTCAGCTGGAGAAGAAGCAGAGTGGATAAGAGATCTGATATTGGACATTCCAATGACGAGTCTAAAAATGAACTCTATTTCGACTTATTGCGACAATCAAGCCACAAAGACTATTGTTACAAATACGTTGTTCAATGGAAAGCGAAGGCAACTAAGGATGAAACAGGCCTGGTTGACCTATCTCACCAGTCAGGGGATAATCTCCCTATTGGACGTGAGATCAAAGGATAATGTAGCAGATGTCCTTACTAAGGGCTTATGTAAGGTTCTCACATCTAAAACATCGGGGGAGATGTGATTAACGTCTATTTTGGAGGACGTAATACCTAGCTTATGTTTTAAATCTAAGAACCATTGTCTGCTTACATTCAAGCATCTACGTTGAGCACACTAAAGTGTTTCAGATGTTATCTGATGAAAGCTAGAGGTGAGATAGTTACCAGTCATTCCAAACTTGATGACTTACGTAATTATTATTTGCCAAAGGCTGAATTGGGTATCATTCCAAAAAGAAATACTGAAGTTGTTGATATGTGCTATAATATTATGATTATTAGTTATATCATTCCAAATTTGATGATATAATAGTCACAATTTGTTGTATCATTCCAAACTTGATGATATAGCACAATTGTGAAACGTTAATAATAATCTTAATAATCGAAGGAACATGCTTGATTCTATGAAATCAATTAATCTAATTTTGTGTAAATTAGATAGAAATGCTGTTTTGAGATTCTTTCCTCCCAGTCAGAGTATTAAGTTCACCCGCTGTTAGAACTAATCACTTTATTTCTGCAAATGTTTGAATTCATAGAGATTTGTCTCATGACATTCTTGTTGTAATTGTTTGCAGGCGATATGGAGATTGGAGGAGAGAGAGTTGATTTTGACCCAGATGATGATGATCTGCTGTTCGCCTAGATCAATTATCAGTTTGAGCTTTCCAGTTTTCTTGCTTTATTTTATGTTTGGAACATTTGGTTTGAGTTTAATATTCTGTTATCTAAAACTCATATTTATAATTCTGGAAAACTCTTTTGTTTTGGTCATTATTAACTATTGGATAAGTAACTCATTTTCTTTGCTAACACTTATATACAATATATGAGGAGATTGTTGAGGTATATTTATATACGTGTGTATGAGCTCCTTAACAGGTCAGTTAGGATCCGATAGGAATCCAAATCCGAGTCGGGGATTTAGGGTTTCACCTATAAATACCCTAGCTAGGGCAACAAGGAGACCGTTCCAAACTTGACGGTTACGCGGATGCTTCGAGTACTCTAACAAGAAGAGCATCAGCGAGTGTGTTCCCCAATGCCTTCTCCTAGGCTACTGAAGCGTCTGAGTAAGCGTTGAGCTGACTAGATAGAGCGGAGAGAATTTCAAGTGAAGAAACGATCTAAGTCTCACGTTCTAGTTGAAAAACCTCAAATCTCTCTCTAGTCTCTATAATTGCTTGTCCTCAAATGAAGGCATGGCCTTTATAGCTTTATGAATGGACGCGTTGGTAATTGCGCCCAACTGAATCCTGTGTTGACGAATAATGACGTATGTTGTTCCAGTCACCTGGATTCACCACTTTTCCTGAAATAACAAACATGCCACTAGACGGTTTGGGCGGCCCGGTGACAGCAGCAGCCAAAGGCGGTCGGCGATGGCGCCGGCGCCATGCACGAGCAAGGGTCACGTGCAAGAGCTACACCTGGCGCGCGCACAAGTGGATGTGCAGGCGCGCGCGAGCCAGGGCACTAAGCGCGCTAGCGGTCGCGCGGTGCTCGCGTGGGAGCGCGGCGCGAGCGCGCTCGGGTGTTGGCGTGCGCGCTCCCGGACGCGGCACGCACTTGTGCGCTGTGTGCGCCTAGACGATGTGTGCTCATGCATTGGCCGTGCACGAGGCGCGTTCCCGCATGATGTGCGCACATGCGAGGGGTGCGTGTTCCGCGCGTGCATGTTCCTTGAGGGTGATTTTGGGTTCCTTCAAGCGAGCGCCGTCTGTGCGCGCGACCACCTCGATCGAGTTGATTTTCTTGTGTGTTTTGATTTAAATTCTTCTGATTTGACTCGGAAATTTCTTTGGGGGAACCTCATCAATCATAATTTTTAAAATATTATTATCATGATTGGGCTGGGATATGTAGCACCCGGACCATGAACTCCTGCTATAGGAGTTCAATGATACCCTAATCCACCTGAGGGATTGTCGGCCTCCACCTCGTCGTTAGGATCGCCACATCTACCCCTTATGAGATATTGTTTTACTAGACTATTATTCATTCAAAGTGCACATCTTTTGGTGTGATCGGGCCAACCCAGAAAGAAACTGGTATCAAAGAGGAAGATGGTTTCACATTAGTCTACCTACACCAAGGTCTAAAACTTTTTGAAAGCGATCCCTTAATTTTTAGGGTCATAAGTAAAACAAGTATTCTATTAAATAGATAATGACGAATCAAATTGGTATGTCTTGCTGAAAGCGCTGTCGAGGGGTATTTATGACATGGATTTGTTTGATGAGGGTGCTCATACGCCATCCGTACTTCTTGACGTTCCCGGACTTGAGATTAATATTACTGACAAAGAACCATATGCAAGGAATGAGTGTGAGGGTATTGATGTGCATGATTCGTGAGATGCACTTACTTCACAATTGTTTTTGATGGGGGCCAAACCCATTTATAGCAAAACTTGGGTGCAGATAGCTCACTCCTCCATGATCTCAACTGTTGCGCAATTGGCACCGACCCGCGAGTACGGAACTCGTCGCGGACAATAGCAACGGAAGCGAAAATTGAGCAAATAATGGCGCGCACCAATCAATCCTCGGAAGGATACTAGTACGAGATTCCAAAACACAGACAAAACACACAGACGACAAGAGATATACGTGGTTCAGAGTTAAGCTCCTACGTCCACGGGGAGAGCGCGCTGGATCCACTAAACAAAATAGAGGTTCGATTACAACCACAAAGGCACTCAACGATCCTTTAGGATCGACACTAACCTAGAATAGGAAAACAAGAACAAGAGAACAAATAGAGGGAAGAAAACTCCCCTAGCACGTCGCCGCCCTCCGGCCAAGAAAGCTGCTGCCCTCTTCAAGAGGAAGGAACCGTAGCCTTATGCCCTCTTTCACCGCCGGAGTTGCCGCTGCAGCCACTGGATCGCCGGAGCCGCCAAAGAGAAGAAAACTACACCCGCCGCTGCCGTGGATCTCCCCTCTCCTACACCGGAGATGGAGCCGATGTCGCTGCCGTGCACTAGATCGGAACTCCAATCAATCTTCCGCCGCCTCGGATCGCTGTTGTCGCCAGAGAAGGAGCACCGAGAAGAAGAACGCCTCTGGACGTCCTTGACGCCGCCGGATCTCCAAGATCGCCGGAAAAGATATCCCTATACCGGGCTTGCCTTACGCCACCACAGAAGGAGGCCGCTCCCGATCTTGCCGCCGCCGGAGAAGAAGAACCAAGGTCGCCTACCGCCGGATCTCCGACCGTCGCCGGAGAAGAAGCACCGAGAGGAACCCTAGATCGGGTCTTTCCCGATCTTGCCGCTGCTCCGTCGATGCCGCCGCTCCCGATCTTGATGCCCGCCGCTTGGTCGATGTCGCCGCTCGTCTTCTACCTTGATGTCGTCGGAGAAGAAACCGCTGCTCGCCCTCAGTTTCTTGCCGCCGCCCGCTGGACCCTTTCTCCCGATCTCTTGCCGCCCCTTTCTCTCTCGGTTAGGTTAGGGAAGAAAAAAGAATTGGGCTCTGTTTATCCTTTCTGTGCAAGTTTATGTATATAAACCAAAAAGCAGAACCGGACCGGTCCAGCTGGACCGGTCCAGTGGAGCATCAAAATAACAATCTCCACCTTGATGCTCAACGAACGCTAATACCGCCTATAACGCACAAACTCCCACTGGCGACTACAAGCCCCCTCTCCCTGGGGCCAGCACGATCAACGTGCATCAGTCTGAGTCAAGTCAAACTTGACTCGCCTCACTGATTTCTCATGCATGCTCACAACGCATTCCTCCATAGAAATCTCCCGCAACATAACGCCTCCACCTCGAGCGAACTCCCTTAACTCCCGGTGACGCACGTCGATGTGCTTCGTCCTTGCACGATAGACCGGGTCTACTACAAGACGAATCGTACTCGAACTCTCACTGTGCAACTCCACCTTCTCCTGAGTGATCCTAAGTTCCTCGGTGAAACCTCTGAGCCTAATGGCTCCTCTCACGGTGTCTGGGTACTTCTGAGATGACTCTCTACCCGTCTCCTCTACGGCTACGAAAATTCTACCTCCGCCAAGGTCCTCTCTCTGCGCACATGCCCTTGCCACGAATCCTGCGTTGCTCCTCCGCTGGTCTTTCCTAGCTTTTCGTTGAGAACGGTCTCCGCTCTCTAAAGCTCTATCGAACAAACCGTGATCTGAGGAGATCGCCTGAAATGCATACACTATCGTATCCTGTAGCTCGAGAGACGGTCCGACCTCTCTCCTCACATTTCCCTTGGCAATCATGGTGCCAATAAGTTTATAGAGCGATCCAAAATGCTTTCCTCTCAAGACTGTCTGCGTGCCTCTCCTGACCTCCAAATACCCGCTGCTACTAGTATAAGAATACCCGACAACCTTCAGAGTGCCTAGAGAAAGCAAGCTCTTCCTCAACTCAGGCACATACCGAACGTCGGTGAGGGTCCTAACCACTCCATCGAACATCCTAATCCTGATGCTCCCGACTCCCGATATCTCGCACTCTGATTGGTTCCCCATCCGAACACGACCACCTACACAGTGCCTAATACTGGAGAACCATTCAATGTTCGGGCACATATGGAACGAACATCTTGTATCCATGATCTAGGAATCTGAGGTCCCGACTACCACGTCGCGACTCTGTGAAATGTGTAGAACGTCATCATCGCTCACGCACTCTGATGCAACTGCAGCCTGTTGAGGCACAGGCCCTTTTCCCTTGAGTTTCCTCACTGGGCAGTTGGCCTTCCAATGCCCCTCCTCCTTGCAGTAATGACACCTACCCCTGGACCTAGGTCGATCATCATCCTTGCCTCCCCCTCTAGATCTACCTCGGGATGGGTCTCTACTCTTCACGAGCAGACCCTCGCTCGCACTCGATCCGGAACTGCTTCTTTTCTCATTAGAAAGAAGCATCGTCACCACTTCCTCCATCTTAAGGGTATCCTTCCCATACAATATGTTGGTGACTAAATGATCGAACGACCTTGAGAGTGAGGACAAGAGGAGAAGAGCCTGGTCTTCCTCCTCGACCTTCACATCCATGCCGCGTAACTGGGATACCAACTTGTTGAACACATTTAAATGATCTAACAGTTGCGCGCCATCGGACATCCTCAAGCTGTACAACTGCTTCTTCACGTACAGCTTGTTCGTGAGCGACCTGGACATGTAGAGCTCCTCAAGCTTCCTCCACAAATCCATCGTAGTTTCCGCCTCGATTACGTTGTACATGACCTCGTCTGCCAAACACAGCTATATGGTGCTGACGGCCTTGAGGTTCAGCTCATCCCACTCTTCGTCGTCTTTCACCTTAGCCTTCTCCTTTCTAAGGAGTGCCTTGGGAAGACCCCGCTGAACGAGTACGGCCTTTATGCGCTTTTGCCAAAGACCGAATCGATCCACCCATCGTATTTTGGAACCTCAAATTTGGCCGCCATTGAATTTGCTCACTGGTCCGAAAGGTTGGAACCTCGCTCTGATACCAATTGTTTTGCAATTGGCACCGGCCCGCGAGTACGGAACTCGTCGCGGATAATAGCAACGGAAGCGAAAATTGAGCAAATAATGGCGCACACCAATCAATCCTTGGAAGGATACTAGTACGAGATTCTAAAACACAGATAAAACACACAGATGACAAGAGATATACGTGGTTCGGAGTTAAGCTCCTACGTCCACGGGGAGAGCGCGCCGGATCCACTAAACAAAATAGAGGTTCGATTACAACCACAAAGGCACTCAACGATCCTTTCGGATCGACACTAACCTAGAATAGGAAAACAAGAACAAGAGAACAAATAGAGGGAAGAAAACTCCCCTAGCACGCCGCCGCCCTCCGGCCAAGAAAGTCGTTGCCCTCTTCAAGATGAAGGAACCGCAGCCTTATGCCCTCTTTCACCTCCGGAGTTGCCGCCGCCGCCGCTGGATCGCCGGAGCCGCCAAAGAGAAGAAAACAGCACCTGCCGCTGCCGTGGATCTCCCCTCTCCTACACCGGAGATGGAGCCGATGTCGCTGCCGTGCACTAGATCGGAACTCCGATCAATCTTTCGCCGCCTCGGATCGCTGCTGTCGCCGGAGAAGGAGCACCGAGAAGAAGAACGCCTCTGGACGTCCTTGCCGCCGCCAGATCTCCAAGATCCCCGGAGAAGATAGCCCTATACCGGGCTTGCCTTACGCCACCGCAGAAGGAGGCCGCTCCCGATCTTGCCGCCGCCGGAGAAGAAGAACCAAGGTCGCCTACCGACGGATCTCCGACCGTCGCCGGAGAAGAAGCACCGAGAGGAACCCTAGATCGGGTCTTTCCCGATCTTGCCGCTGATCCGTCGATGTCGCCGCTCCCGATCTTGATGCCCGCCGCTAGGTCGATGCCGCCGCTCATCTTCTACCTTGATGTCGCCAAAGAAGAAACCACTGCTCGCCCTCAATTTCTTGCCGCCGCCCGCTGGACCCTTTCTCCCGATCTCTTACCTCCCCTTTCTCTCTCGGTTAGGTTAGGGAAGAAAAAAGAATCGGGCTCTGTTTATCCTTCCTGTGCAAGTTTATGTATATAAACCAAAAAGCAGAACCGGACCGGTTCAGCTGGATCGGTCCAGTGGAGCATCAAAATAACACTCAACATCATAAATGGAGATCACGGGGGAGCCGTTGCAGCGAGATCGGTAGGAGCAATCGCGAGTGATCCGCGTTTGGGGTACCTTTCTCCTAACCGCCAGGGGACGACTCCTCGCTCTCGGCGGACCGGCCAACAAGGTCGCGCCTCGCGGCGCGGCATTCCCGCTGGCCACCTCGGCCGACGGGAGCCATCCCTCCTACGTCCTCTGCGGGAGGTCTCGGGCGTGGCTGGCCGCGCCCCGCCCTCCCGCCCTCCTCCGGGTGCGGTTGGTCGGCCGCCCCTCGCACGGCCCGGCTCCGACAGGCCATGTCGTGCAGCAGGCCGATGTCGCACTTTACAGCAGACGCCTGGAGCTGGCGCCGCGCTCGGCAGCCAGCATCGAGGTCACGCCCGTTAGCCAGTGTCGGGATCAACCTCGGCGACCGGTTTAACGACCCGGCCCGTAGCTCAGGGACTGTCACACCCTATCATGGGCCGCACAGTATGGCATGGAATCCGGCGCCGTTAACAAGGCCTGCAGGCCGTACACCCCAACACAAATCTCCGCGGTTGTTTCTCACCGCGGCAGGTTGTTGCCAGGGTTCGAACCCGTGACCTTGACCATATAACTCTCTTCCAACAGAGCTGATCACCAACTGAGTTGCAGCTCAGTTGGTGATATCTGCTGTTGAAGGTTAGATATGAAGGGTAGCGGGTTCGAAACCCCTACCAACAACCTACTATACTGAGAAACAGGCCGGTGATTTGGTTGGGGTGTATGGGCTACAGCCCTGTATCGGCGCCGGATTCCAGGCCATACTGTGCGGCCCATGATAGGGTGCGGCAGTCCCTGAGCTGCGGGTCGGGCCGTTATATAAAAAGTGCACTTTTTTGTAACGACCCGGCCCGAACAACTCAGGGACTGCCGCACCCTATCATGGGCCGCATAATATGGCCTGGAATCCGGCACCGATACAGGGCTGCAGCCCGTACACCCCAACCAAATCACCGGCATGTTTCTCTGCAGCTCAGTTGGTGATATCTGCTGTTGAGGGTTAGATATGAAGGGTTGCGGGTTCGAAACCCCTGCCAACAACCTACTGTGCTGAGAAACAGGCCGGTGATTTGGTTGGGGTGTACGGGCTGCAGCCCTGTATCGGCGCCGGATTCCAGGCCATACTGTGCGGCCCATGATAGGGTGCGGTAGTCCCTGAGCTGTTCGGGCCGGGTCGTTACAGCCGGTGTCGGGCCCGTGTACGACAGTGGTCGGCGGAGTCGCCCCCGGCGCGCTGCCCGAGTGCGGCCAGCCGGCCCTCTCCGGCCGGTCGGCGGCCCGCCGTCCTCGCCGGGGCCGACCGCCTCTCTTGCCCTCCTTGGGCGCCTTCCCACCATCTGATCATTCTACCACGATAGCGACCGTCCGATGCGTAGGTAACCGCCCGCGTAACCACCTTCAATAGTGGGAGGAGGCATGATTTTAGTGGGGGCCGCATGTATTTAGTAAAATTAAATATACGATTAATATTTCCACAAAATTATACTCATAATTATGATATTGGTGATTACGATGTGTGGATAGCCGCATAACTACCGTAACCACTTCCTGAAGGCTATAAAAAGAGTAAAGAACGCATGCTCTAACAAGTCTCCTTTCCTTTGACAGAGTTCCGCCGGAGCAATCTAGGGCAGAAATCCTGTAGAGTGAAGGAGAAGAGGGAGAGACTAGAGAGAGAAAGAGAACGTGGTTCAATAATTTCCCCAACTGGAAGAAGGATCCAAATCAAGTAAAAACAGGTCTATTTATAGAATTCTCTGGGGGCGGTCCGGTAATTATAACATCTTGATTGCTGTTTTTTCTTACTGTGTTCAAATTTCGGGACGAAATTTATTGTAAGGAAGAGAGAGTTGTAACACCCCAAATCCCAAAGTTGAGTTCAGGCTGGGCAACACGGCCTGGGACACGAGCGTGTCCCAAGGCGTGTCCTGCTCTGTTTACTCGAGTGTGATTTTGGTCTCGAGTGTGTCTAGAATGAGGCACACGGCCTGGGACGCAGGCGTGTCCCAAGCCGTGTCCTTCTCTGTGTCGTCTCGAGTACTCGATATTTGTCGCGAGGGTACACGACCTGAGACACGAGGGTGTCAGAGGCTGTGTCCTCCTCGGGTTTTGGCCAGGTTTGTGCGGCATATTGAACACGGGCTGGACACAGGCGTGTCTGCAGCCATGTCTAGTCACACGGCCTGTGACACGGGCGTGTCATAGGGCCATGTCCTTCTCTAGAATTTTTCAGGGCATTGAGGCCTGGTGAACACGGCCTAAACACGGGCGTGTATGAAGCCGTGTCAGTGCACACGGCCTGTGACACGGGCGTGTCACATGGCCGTGTCTTATTCTGGATGAGTCGGTTCGTGTGCCGCTTAAGGTACACGGCCTGTGACACGGGCGTGTCATAGGCTGTGTCAGCCCAAAAATAGATATTTGAGGGCGATTTGTGGCCGTTCGTTTCTTTCCTCTGGGATCCAATGGCCCAAGCTTCTCCCTGCTGAGATAAGTCTAGGAATTGAGAGAGAGATCTCATTTAAACTTGTCCATCCTCTTTTTAAAAGAACTAGAGAGAATGGAGAGCAAGGTGGAAGAGGAGAAAAAAGATCCGGCCGCCGGTGGAGCTTCAGCATTCGGAATTGCGAGCCGAGTCCAGCTTTGTGAAGGCGAGAGCGTTGCAGTGCTTGCTATCTGGCTAGAATTCCATGGCTCCCAAGAGATCATCAAGGGTAACGATCTTCCTTCTTGGACATGTGAAGTCCTCGTTTTGGCATGTTTATGGATTTCCCCCACCAAAAGGTGGCTGTTGAGGGATTTACTTGAGTTGATTCTTGAAATCCCCAGTCTTGCATATAGATCCGGAAGTGTGTAGTACGGAATAGACATGCTGTGTGAAGCTCATCTGGATAGGTTGGTCTGGATTGATGATGTTGCATCTTGTGCACCGGAGAAGACTCCACGTATAAACGTGTAGTTTGTGGAGTCAATGAGTTGTACCTGTGAAGGATAGTAATAGGAAGTACTGGAGCGGAAGTCTAGGAAAATACTCTCATGATTCTTGTGTTGTATGTCATGTTTAGGTTGAGTTTGGGTGCAGAAAGTGAGTTCTGCTGAACCCGCTAAGCGACCGCGAGGGACGCTGACACTAACTCCCTTTTTGTTGAAGCCAGTCCTTGGTGGACAGTGCGGCTATTGTGAGCTGCGAGCTCTTGAAGACTTTATGCCGAACGGATAAGGGGAAAGCTAACCCGCGTCATGTTGGATGATTTGAGCAACGGGATCGGCTGAACAGGACCGCGTTATGTCTGACCGATTGGTAGAACTTGTTATTGGTCTCGTTGGAGCGCATAATGAGAGTCTTAGGCCTGCGCGCCATTAAGACGGAATGCTCAATACCGTTGGTTTTCGGACCTTGAACGGTGGTGGGACCCTGGTTCGCCGGTACACCAAGAATGTGCCCTGAGTGCACGGATCGTCGGGCCGCGTGGCTGACGGTTGTGATATGTTGATTGTGCATGAGTGCACATTGTATGATATATCTGCTTGTGAAAGCTATGCTTGCAGGGAAGGAATACCACTGCCCCGGGAAAGGGATAGGATCGTTATAAATTGGTCAGCTGAATGCTGACCGTTGCTTTGTTTGCCACCACAATGGTGGGTTGTCCCTATGCAGGTGCTGGAGAGCCGAACGGGAAATAGAGTGTTGAAGCCCCTACTGCAGCTGCCGCTGCTGTTGACCCTCGAAGGCTAAGCAAAGGCTTTTGCTATGTTCATGTGTAGGCGGCCTGCACGCCGATATTTGTAATCCATACTTGTCAAGCGTAACTGTAAGGCCTTAAGGCCAAACTCTTGAGTATTTGTTGTGCATTCCTTCGTGTGTATATATATAGTGGACATTCATGTGTTGAGTTCAGTTTTTACATTAAAAGCTTCCGCTAGTATGCTCTGAGTTAGGATGCATACCTGTTTTGGTATTAACATGTGACCTCGCCACCTGTTTGTGACATATAGTGTGAGGCCCCGGCCGGACCTTCTATTATATGTTATGTAACGGATGAAGTCGTTATATTTTGGTATCAAAGGGAGGTTTCGATCCTCCGACCTGTGGGTTATGGGACCTTCTATTATATGTTATGTAACGCACGTGTTAGTGCGACCCGCTTTAACATTAATGAACTCTGGAATGTCCACTAAGGAATGTAAATACTCATGTTTGAGGAACCTACGCGTTCCTATTTTGTTATGATTGCTTGTGCAAGGTCGCTATCGTGTGTCTTGTTCACCTATAGGTGACTCGTAGTGGTGATGGGCAGTCTGAGCCCTAGCATTCTGATGAAAGTGCGGCACTAGCTGAGGTGTCCACACCTCCTCCTTTTGCGGAAACAGTCCGCTTAGTTTTTGAGGCGCTATTTGCCATGATTCATGCACAACCTATTGGGCAAGCGCAGCCAGCCGTGGTGCCAGAACGGGTTGGTGTAAGACGAGAACCTGTTGAGGCTGTTGATCCTTGAGCAAATGAGCGATAGTTGAATCATTTTATGAGCTTCAATCCTCCGACGTTTACGGGTATGGGAACCCCAGTACAAGCGGAAGATTGGTTGTCGCGCGTCAAGCGTATATTAACGGCGATAAGGGCGGAGGAAGATCAGGTCACATTGGCCACCTTCTTGTTGGAAGGAGAGGCTCGGCTGTGGTGAGACGAGATAGAGTTGCATCACCTAGCGGGCAGGCAATTAACATAAGTCTCGATTGAGGAGTTTTCGCGACTATTTTTGGCAAAGCACCTGCCATCGGCAAAACGCATCGCCATGGAAAATGAGTTCCAATGTCTAACGCAAGGTGAAAGTAGTGTTGATACTTACTTGCACGAGTTTACAAGTTTGGGCCGTTATGCGGGGTCTATCTTCACTGATGAACAACGGAAAACCAATAGGTTCTACGAAGGGTTGCGAGATGAGTTGAGATTCCTGCTCTCGAGTTTGGTGAACTAAGGATTTCAGGCGTTGGTTGATACTGCCCGTGTGCTGGAGAAGGATATGAAATGGGTGCAAGGAAAGAGGGACTTGGCTATGACGAAGTCTGAGTTCAAAGTGCCCCATCCTGGAAAATCAAACTACCAAAAGAAGTGGAGCAAGAGAGCCAAATCTTCTGGACAGGCCCTGTCTTCAGTTGCGTCGGGAGCAACGACAAGGCAAGAGTCTCGTACCTGCTTTACATGTGGCAAAGTGGGACATATAGCCCGTGACTGTCGGGTTGGTCCGCCAAAGGGGGAAAAGAAGATGGGAGCGTCTTATGTTGAGAAGGGAAAAGCAGTGATGGAGTCCTCTGCATCCTAGGCGTAGTCCCGAGTATATAATCTTGGCCAGTAGGAGGCCATAAAGCAAAGTGATGTCGTCACAGGTACGAGTTAAGATATTGATTGCTTTTTATATTTCATACCTTGTGTGTAACTTGTGTATGATGTGTTTGTCTTAGTCTTTGTCCTGATTCGGAACAACCCAGCGAGAGTACTATTCGACACGGATGCGTCGCATTCATTTCTATCTAAGGACTTCGTAGCTCGAATTGGAGTACCTAGTCATATGACGACAGATAGCGTAAAGGTGTTATTACCAAATGGATGTGTAATGCTTGCGGATATGACTTGCGATGTGGAAGTTCAAATAGGAAGTCGGGATTTCTGCTTGAGCGCATCTGTGCTACCGATATCGAAATTTGATGTAATCTTTGGTATGGACTGGCTCTCAAAGCAGCGTGCCTTTATTGATTGCAATTCAAAGGAGATCACACTGGGCCAGAATACCGAGCTTGAGACTAAGTTTGCTGGTATGCGAGGAGTAGGCGGGACCTTGATGTCTGCTCTCCAAGTCATCAGTGTTGTTCGGAAGGGCGCGGAGTTATTCTTCACGCTTATTCAAGCTGTTGAGCCAAAGGCCAGTGTGAATGATGTTCTGATTGTGTCGGAGTTTGCTGATGTGTTTCCTAAATAGCTTCCTGGGTTACCACCCCAGATGGAGATCGACTTCTCTATTGAGTTGGTGCCAGGTGCGAAACCTGTGGTCCGCTTGCCATATCGCGTAGCGTCAAAGGAAATGGCAGAACTGAAAGTTCAGTTGCAAGAGTTGCTGGAACAGGGTTATATACGCCCAAGTATGTCACCTTGGAGCGCACTTGTTCTGTTTGTGAAAAAGAAGGACGGTAGTTTACGATTGTGTATTGATTATCGTGAATTGAATAAGCTGACAGAGAAAAACAAGTATCCGATTCCACGGATAGATGACTTGTTCGATCAGCTTGCGGGATCAACCGTCTATTCTAAATTGGATTTGAATCTGGATATTACCAATTAAGGATTCTGGAAGGTGTCATTCTCAAGACAGCGTTTGGAACACGCTACAGTCATTATGAGTTCACTGTAATGTCATTTGGGCTATGTAATGCGCCATCGGTATTCATGGATCTAATGAACCAAACGTTCCGAGAGTACTTGGATCTGTTTGTGATCGTACTCATTGATGATATTTTGGTATACTCACATTTTGAAGCTGATCATGCGAACCATTTACGGTTGGTATTGCATATCTTGCAGAGAAATAAGCTCTTTGCAAAGTTCTCAAAGTGTAAGTTTTGGCTATCGTCGGTGGTTTTTCTTGGCCACGTGGTAAGTGGAGAGGGCATTGCGGTGGATCCGATAAAGATAAGTGTCATACGAGAATGGCCAGTGTTGTCTTCGGTGGTCGAAGTCAGGAGTTTCCTTGGACTGGCAGGCTACTACAGAAGTTTTGTGGAAAACTTCTCACAGATCGTCTTGCCTCTTACCACATTAACGAGGAAGGATCAGAAGTTTGTCTGGACGATAGAGTGCGCACAAGCTTTTGAAGAGCTAAAGAGTCGTTTGACCACGACGTCTGTGTTGACATCGCCATATGGTACAGACGGCTATGAGATTTATAGTGATGCTTTAGGGAGCGTCTTAGGCTGCATTCTTCTACAGTTTGGCAAGGTGATTGCTTATGGCTCACGCTAGTTGAAAGTGCATGAGCGGAATTATCTCGTCCACGACTTGGAGTTGGCGGCGGTGATCTTTGCACTAAAATTGTGGCGGCACTATCTATATGGTGTAAACGTAGATATCTTTACGGATCATAAGAGTCTGAAATACATATTGGATCAGAAGGATCTCAATATGCGACAATGGATTGGATGGAGTTCCTCGGGAACTACACCTTTGATATTCATTATACTCCCGGGAAGGGAAACGTGGTCGCAGATGCCTTAAGTCGTAGGACTTCGGTAAGGGCAAATTAGTTGCGGATGCATGATGAACGTCTGATCCAAGAGTTGGAAGCGTTAGAGATTTCTTGTGTTGACAAGAATGCCACAGATGATGCCTGCATGAACTGGACGGAGGTACAGTATGACCTTGCGGACAGGGTTCGACGAGCAACGGAGCTTGATGAAAGTTTCCAACATCATGCAAAAGGATGGTTCAAACGACCAATTCTCCTGGGATGACGGCCTTTTGCGAAAAGAGGGTCGTTTGTGCGTCCCAAGTATGGGTAAGTTGAGAGAAGAGTTGATGTATGAGGCTCACTTTACAAAGTACTCAATTCACCCAGGGAGCATAAAGATGTACAAGGACACGAAAAAGTTGTTCTTGTGGCCAGGGTTAAAGAAAGACATAGCACATTATGTGGCTAAATATCAAACATGTGCCTTGGTTAAGGCGGAATGCCAGAAGCCCGGAGGTTTCCTGAAGTCGTTACCTATTCCGAAGTGGAAGTTTGATGATATTTCGATGGATTTCGTGCACGGGTTGCCGAGATCTCAACGCGGGAACGATTCGGTTTGGGTGATCGTAGACCGGTTGACTAAAGTGGCTCACTTCCTACCGAACAAGAGGGACGATTCAGTGGAAGTCTTGACAAAGCTTTATGTTGAGCAGATTGTACGATTGCACGGTGTTCCCCGTAGCATCGTAAGTGACCGTGACGGGCGATTCACTTCGAATGATTGGAGGTTGATCCATCAATTATTGGCCATAAAGTTATCATATAGTACGGCCTTTCATCCCCAAACGGATGGCCAGATTGAGAGAACCAACAGGACGATGGAGGACATGCTCCGAATGTGCGCCTTGGATTTTGGTAAGAGGTGGAAAGATCACCTCTATATGATAGAGTTTGCCTACAATAATAGCTACTAAGCGAGCATAAGTATGGCGCTGTATGAAGCTTCATACGGTCGGAAATGTTGTACACCGCTAGCTTGGGCGAAAGCAGACGAATCGAAAGTACATCCACATAAGGAAGTCGAAGAAGCTACTTCGACGATACGCTTTATCTAGGAGAGGCTACTGATAGCCCAAGATAGACAAGCCAAATATTATAACGCAAAGCACCGAAACGTTGAGTTTGCGGTGGGCGACTGAGTCTATTTGAAGATCAAACCCTTCAAAGGTGTGTCTAGGATTCGGCGTCTGAAAAAGTTAAGTCCGAGATATCTTGGCCCATTTGAAGTGGTGGAGCGAGTTGGGGAAGCTGCATATCGGCTAGCTCTTTCGGCAGAATTGAGTGGATTGTATGATGTGTTCCACATATCAGTGCTTCGAAAAGCCGTGAAAGATCCAACTCAAGTGGTTGCAAACGATCATGTACCGGTCGAATTTGGGCTAACGACGAAGGTGAGGCCAGTTCAGATCGAGGATAGAGTCGATAAACAGTTGCAGAACAAGATAATCGGGATAGTCATGGTCTGATGGGACAACTGTGGTCATGAGGAGCTAACATGGGAGCGAGAGCAGACCATGCGGGCTGAGTTTCCCGAGTTGTTTGTGTAAACTGTTGTACAGTGCGTGTCAAGTTGTATCAAACTTTTGTGAAGTTATAACATCTTGATTGATGTTTTTCCTTACTGTGTGCAAATTTCGGGATGAAATTTATTGTAAGGAGGAGTGGGTTGTAACACCCCAAATCCCAAAGTTGAGTTCAGGCTGGGCAACATGGCCTGGGACACGGGCGTGTCCCAAGGCTTGTCCCGCTCTGTTTACTCGAGTGTGATTTTGGTCTCGAGTGTGTCTAGAGTGAGGCACACGGCCTTGGACACGGGCGTGTCCCACGCCGTGTCCTTCTCTGTGTCGTCTCGAGTACTCGACGAAATGAACTCGACGTTTGTCGCGAGGGTACACGGCCTGAGATACGGGCGTGTCAGAGGCCGTGTCCTCCTCGTGTTTTGGCCAGGTTTGTGCGACCTATTAAACACAGGCTGGACACGGGCGTGTCTGCAACCGTGTCTAGGCACACGACCTATGACACGGGCGTGTCACAGGGCTGTGTCCTTCTCTGGAATTGTTCAGGGCATTGATGCCTTGTGAACACGGCCTAGACACAGGCGTGTCCGAAGCCGTGTCAGTGTACACGGCCTGTGACACGGGCGTGTCACATGGCCGTGTCCTATTCTGGCTGAGTCGGTTCATGTGCCGCTTAAGGTACACGGCCTGTGACACGGACGTGTCACAGGGCGTATCAACCCAAAATAGATATTTGAGGGGGATTTGTGGCCATTCGTTTCTTTCCTGTGGGATCCAATGGCCCAAGCTTCTCCCTGCTGAGATAAGTCTAGGAATTGAGAGAGAGATCTCATTCAAACTTGGTCATCCTCTTTCTAAAAGAACTAGAGAGAAGGGAGAGCAAGGTGGAGGAGGAGAAAAGAGATCCGGCCGCCGGTGGAGCTTCAGCGTTCGGAATTGCGAGCCGAGTCCAGCTTTGTGAAGGCGAGAGCGTTGCGGTGCTTACTGTCTGGCTAGAATTCCATGGCTCTGAAGAGATCATCTTGGGTAACGATCTTCCTTCTTTGATATGTGAAGTCCTCGCTTTAGCATGTTTATGGATTTCCCCCACCAAAAGGTGGCTATTGAGGGATTTCCTTGGGTTGATTCTTGAAATCCCCAGTCTTGCATATAGATCCGGAAGTGTGTAGTACAAAATATGCATGTTGTGTGAAGCCCATCTGGATAGGTTGGTCTGAAATGGTGATGTTGCATCTTGCGCACCGGAAAAGACTCCGCGTATAAACGTGTAGTTTGTGGAGTCGATGGGTTGTACCTGTGAAGGTTAGTAATAGGAAGTACTGGAGCGGAAGTCCAGGAAAATACCCTCATGATTCTTGTGCTGTATGCCATGTTTGGGTTGAGTTTGGGTGCAGAAAGTGAGTTCTGCTGAACCCGTTAAGCGACCGCGAGGGACGCTGTCACTAACTCCCCTTTTGTTGAAGCCAATCATTGGTGGACAGTGTGGCTATTGTGAGCTGCGAGCTCTTGAAGGCTTCGTGCTGAACGGATAGGGGGAAAGCTGACCTGCGTCATGTTGGATGATTTGAGCAACGGGATCGGCTGAACCGGACCGCGTTATGTCTGACCAACTAGTAGACCTGGTTATTGGTCTTGTTGGAGCGCATAATGAGAGTCTTAGGCCTGCGCGTCATTAAGACTGAATGCTTAATACCGTTGGTTTTCGGACCTTGAACGGTGGTGGGACCCTGGTTCGTCGGTACACCAAGAATATGCTCTGAGTGCACGGATCGTCGGGCCGCGTGGCTGACGGTTGTGATATGTTGATTGTACGTGAGTACACATTGTATGATATATCTGCTTGTGAAAGCTATGCCTGCAGGGAAGGAATACCACGGCCCCGAGAAAGGGATAGAGTCGTTATAAATTGGTCAGCTGAATACTGACCATTGCTTTGTTTGCCACCACAATGGTGGGCTGTTCCTGTGCAGGTGCTGCAGAGCCGAGCAGGAAATAGAGGGCTGAAGCCCCTACTACTCTTGCTGTTGCTGGCCCTCAAAGGCTGAGCAAAGGCTTTTGTTATGTTCATGTGTGTCAGGTCTGCGCGCCGATGTTTGTAATCCACACTTGTCAAGCATAACTGTAAGGCCTTAAAGCCAAACTCTTGAGTATTTGTTGTACATTCCTTCGTGTGTATATATATAGTGGACATTCATGGGTTGAGTTCAGTTTTTACATTAAAGCTTCCGCTAGTATGCTCTGAATTAGGATGCGTACCTGTTTTGGTATTAACCTGCGGCCTCGCCGCCTGTTTGTGACATATAGTGTGGGGCCCCGACCGGACCTTCTATTATATATTATGTAACAGATGAAGTCGTTACAGACTTGATGGTTAGTTTTTTTTCTCAAGACAACTCTTCAACCGTAGTTTTGATGATAAATATTACGAAATAAATTATTTGACTTGATTTTAATTCAAATGCATTAAGAACCTAATTCCTAGGAACATCAAAAATAATGTTAATTAATTTTAATGGAGTATAGTTAAAAATTTAAGTTTTAATTATCCCTAATTATTAAATTAAGAATAATACAGAGACAATTTATAATATACAATGTACGTATGTAAGTTGTAACTGAAGTGCAGGTAAATTATTTCATATCCTTTTTTTATGGCGTTTATATTGGCAGATCCTATATGCCTATTGGCAGCCCATTAGTTTTAAAGAAATTGCAGAAATAAGGCTTCATAATAGCAGGATTAGCAACCCTCTTTAAAACCCAATCTTCCTCATTTATTCCTCCCGATCCAGTTATTCGCTCCCGACTCCAGCGACGCCCTCCCGTAACTGAAAATGAGTATAACATGCGGTTTTATCAAATGCTTACTAATTATATTGTGAAATTCTCAGCAGTAATTGCATATGTTAAATCCACATGATTTAATCCATATAAAGAGTATTTTGTGTCATGTTGGATTAATATCTACTTGCATTTGGGGAACACGAGCACAAATCGTGCTGAAGGGGGTCATAATATTCTAAAGAAATTTCTTGAAGTTTCTATTGGTAGTATTTTTATCGTATGAAAAATATTTAACCAGATGATTGTGATACAACATACAAAAATTTTAAAAAATATTTGGTCAGAGTCAGATTCAAGTTAGCACATGTTATAATATTTTGTTATACTCTGAAATAGTTGATAATGTCTCCATAGCAATTTTGGATATAATTAAGAAGGATGAGTTCTCACTAAAAGATCTGTGTATTGAACAACATTTGGGAAGGTATACGACACAGTTTATACTTCGACTATCATGTTTACATGAACTTGTTTCATACTTGAATCAATGTACAAATTTTCCATTAGAATTGATTCATAAACATTAGAGAGTTTTAAGTTTGAATGAGACTAAAAAGGAGAATGCTTCTACGACGGACACAAATGATCTAGAAAGTGAGCTTGATGGGTTATTAGGAAGGTATAAAAACATTACTAATTTACAGCGGATGGAAATAACAAACAAAATTTGTGAGATTGTTTACCCTCCAATTAATCAAACTTTGGATCCCAAAATACCTGCAAAAGCAAAAGGTTGTTCAAAAGGTAGTTGGAAATTTTTTTGAAAGATTACAAATTCATAAAGAGGGATCATTCGCACTTTGAGCATGTCTTGATGCTTGACCAAAAACCACCAAAAAACAATATTAAAATGGCGCCAGGGGAGATATGGAAAACTAAAGAGGGGCAACTTTGTAGAAAAATCAAATGTTGTCTTACATCTCTTCGCATATCATAGATGTTTTTGATGTGTTGAGCGATGATCATTGTGGAAATAAAATCATTAATAGTGTTGCAGTTTTCATAAACGATAACTGGAATCAAGTCCGATATGATCTTAGCCAAGACATAAATCAACATGAGGTATTCTATACTAACATCTTTGGAATTGTTAGAAGCGTTGAATTGTTGAACTCCTTAGATTGCCAAATGGTCTCGGTGCTAATAGATAAGTGGACGACGATGCTGGACATGAGTTTGGTAATTACATCTTGCTACAATGTCCAATTTGTGCTTTTATCACTTGAGCAGTCGTTCACTTTCCTTTCACTACATTCGACTGCTCACGAGACTCGAAAGTTTATTTGTCTTGATTTTATAAATGAAAACCATTATATACATTTGTGATTGAGTGAAGAATGTCCATTACCGCGAGTATTCCCTGGTTGGATAAGATATCATACAGATGTTGCATAACAGTGAGACATGTTAATGTATATTTGGACAAGTATCGGGTTCGGATGCTTAATGGGTCAGTTTGAGTACACAGATATCCGATACTCGTAGTAACTCCTAGGGATTGCCTATTTATACCCACTTAGGAGCAACGGGTAGATGATTCCTCTTAAATCACCATCCGGATGCTTCGAGCAAAACCTAACAGGACATATCGTTCATCACGCGACTGTAAGATCATCACGGTATACATATTTTTTATAATATTTTTCGACTACAAATATTGCTTTGACATAATATTAAATATGCTACATATACATATTTCAAGGTATCGTGCGACTTTTGAAACAGTATATAGAGTTTTGATAGTAAGCAAAAAAATGCTATGCTCTCTAACAATATTTGTATACTAATCGTTCATAACTTTTTATGAGAATCTTATATACAATATTTGGTTAAATCTGATTTTGCGCGAAAACTTCATTTTGTGGAAATCAAAGAATATGAACAGCCTTTTAGGTGGGATTTAATTGAATTTTGTATGAAAATATTGTCTGCATGAATTTCTGGATTGCGTTAATTTGTAGAATTATAGACTGTTATGTTTACATTTTGAGTTAATTTAGTGATTAACAATGATTTGTTAATTTACAAAAAAATTAATTTTGGGACTTCCAATATCCATTGGGCTGCCAATATCTCTTTGTTGGTCTGTCGTTATCTTTGGGCTGTCAATAGCCATATAAGAGCTGCCAATATAAACGCTTTTTTTATTCATTTTTGTGTCATGTGATGTGGATAGTCCTAAGGGTGAACAAGTATTTTTTCTGAATAAAGTTAATGATTGTTGTGGGTGGCTTAGCGTTTCTTTGGTCCAGAAAATCGAATCGTCATAACTCAAAAGTGAGTCAAGCTTGTAAACAGTCAAAAGAGACCAAGGTCGATGTATTGTCGCGAAAACATTATATATTTAATTTAAAACTATTTAATGACCTTACTTTATATATATATTATTTATTTATTTATTTATGTGTGTATATATCTATATCTATATTATATTAAAAAAAGGATAAAACACCCTTTGATTAAATAATCACTATTCAATTTTACCTCCTCTTATTATAAAAATTCTAATTTCATTAATTTATGTATTTTTTAATTTTAAAATATGGGTTCTCATATATCAGCAAAAACTTTTACCTAAAATAAAAAATGTGCACTCGCTGCACGCAAACCCCCATGCACAAGGAAAAAACGAGCAATGGGCAGAGTATAACATTTAGAGATTTGCGAGCGGCAGGAGCACTGTCACGTCGAGGCAATGTCGGGGCCGAAGTACTATCGCACGGGGCATTGGAAGCCCGCCCCCGTGCACTGTCGCGATTAGGTTTCTGTCGCGGTTTGTCGTAGGGGCGGAGCCCCGTGCCTGTCACTCGTTATGTTAAAAGAAAAAAAATATATTATTTGGTAAAATATTCAACTTTTTTATTTTATTCATCTTTGTTACAAAAAAAACAATTTTTTTAATTTATAAGTTTTTGTTTTTAAAATGTGCTCCTATATAGGCAAAACCTCTCACCTATAATAAAAAATGTGTTCTCCCCACCACTCTCAAACCCCCCATTCAAAAAAAAATTAGTGATGGGCGGAGTATAGCGCCTGCGGCTTTGCGAGCGGCGTGAGCACTGTCGCACCAAGGCAAGTCATGGTCGGAGTACTGTCACGCGGGGCACATCCGTGCACTGTTACGTGTGGCGCCAATTGTCATTTTTACTTGTTATAATGAGAATTCGGGTTCAATTCTCTGTGTTGACTATTTTTGCGAGATTAAGAATGAGGCACGGTTCAGATGACTTTGATGATGCATACGACTAAACAATTACAAACTCAAAAGTGATGGGCACGGGGCTCCGCCCCTACGGCCAATCGCGACAGAACTTTAATTGTGATAGTGCATGGGGGGCCTCCGTGTCCAACGCGACATTATTCCGACCACGATATTTTCCGGACGCGACGTTGCTCTCGCTGCTCGCAAGCTCTTGAGTGTTATACACCGCTCGCCGCTTATTTTTGTGGCGTGTACTGTGGTTTGCAAGTGACGAGAGAACACATTTTTTATTGTAGGTATAAGATTTTATTTATATGATAGCATATTTTGTGAAATAAAAGAAATAATATATAAATTTTACAAAGTGAAATTTTCTTTATTAAAACGTGTAAAATCGAAATGTGAATGTTTACAACTTGTTTGGCGCAGCGTTTGGAGCTCTCCGTTTGGGGCAAACGTCGCCGCACGGCGGGTAACCAAATGACCAGCGGCGGCGTTTGCTCCGTTTGCATCCGCAGCGTTATGAGAAATGGAGGAAAACAGAGGGATTCCAACCGCGGCCTCCCCCCTCCGGTTTCAAAAGCCCTAATTCTCCTCCCGCCGGCGGAGCAAAACGCCAAGCCAAACGAAGTCTAAAAGGTGCTTTCCCTTTTAATATATTACGAGTGAAAGACACAAGACTTTGCTCCTACGGCCAACTGCGATAGTATTTCTATTGCAATAGTGCTCGGGGGGTCTTCAGTGCCCTGCACGATATTATTCTGGTCATGGCATTATCCGGCGCGATGACGCTATTGTCGCTCACAAATCCTCGAGCGTTATATTTTTCTTGTTTTTCATTTTTATCGTGTGCACGGGAATTTGTGTTGGGGTTGTGGAACACTTCCGGTCCTCTTGTTTCTCACACTGGGTTAGCCCACCTGAGTTTAGAGGAATCGAAGTGTGATCCCCTCCGACATATCTGGCGCCGACGACAGCGGGGGTCCGGACCCAGATCGACGTTCGATGCGTCGAACCCAGATCGACGTTCGACGTTCGGGCCGAGTTCGACGATCGTCGAACGCCGATCGGGCCGAGTTCGACGATCGTCGAGCGCCGTTCGGCGTTCGACGATCCTGTCATGCTGAAGCCTATTTAAGGCGTATCCCTGATCTTTTTTAGGTATACGGACGAAACGACGGCTTGCGGCGGATTACCCTTTTGGAGGCGCATACGAGGTTTCTGGTTGGCGGCGATCCAGAAGGGGTTCTTCCTTTTGTTTCTTGTCCAGAAGAAGGAGTTAAGGTAGGATCGGTTTAGATCCTTGTAATCTTTTGTAATCTGTACTTTCTTTTAGTGATTACAAGAACTGAGAAAGGAAGGGGAGAGAGGACGTAGCCCGGATTGGGTGAACCTCTGTATATCACTGTGTTTGTGATTGCTCTGTTTTGTGCTTTGTGTTTGTTATTCGTATTCGGATTTCTACTTCTCGGCGCTCCGGATTTCCTACATTTGGTATCAAAGCCAGGTTCTTGGATTCTTGGCTATGGGTTCAGGAGGAGTGCGGATCGAGATAGAGAAGTTTGATGGAAGTCGTTTTGATCTGTGGAAGATGAAGATGGAAGACCTACTGGTTGATCGTGATTTGTGGGGTGCAATAGTGGATACTCCTCCAACAGAGAAGTCTACTAAGGAGGCTGTTGCGGCCTGGACAAAGGCCGATCGGAAAGCCAAAGGTCTGATCCGGCTTTTTCTCGCTGATTCGATTTTAACAAATGTCATGGAGGAAACTTCCGGCCAAGGCCTATGGCGGAAGTTGGAATCTCTCTACCAGAGCAAGTCTCTGGTTAATAAATTGTTGCTGAGGAAGAAATGGTACAATCTGAAGATGCAGGAAGACGGTTCTTTCTCAGAGCACCTGACCAATTTCAACACTGTTGTGGGTCAGTTGATCTCTATTGGTGAGAAAATCTCAGATGAAGATAGGGCTATTACACTACTGTGCTCGTTGCCAGATTCATGGGACAATGTGATCGTTGCCATAGGGGGTAATGGAGATAAGGCTCTCTCTAGTGAGTCAGTATGTGCTACTCTGTTATCTGAGGAGACCAGAAGAGGAAGTTCAGAGAAGACCAACAAAGGTGCATTGAGTGTATCCAGATCTCGCCCTCAATGGAGGGATAATAAGCAAGGAGGATCTCGAGATAAATCTCGGGGTAGATCCAAGAGCAGAGAAAGAGAGAAAGAGAAGAAGCTCATCAAGTGCTGGAAGTGTAATGAGGTTGGGCATGTGAAATCCCAATGTCCCAACAAGCCTGTTCAGAAGAAAGATGCTGGGTCAACTTCTGGTACTAAGAAGGAGACTGAAGGGGGTGACATGTATATTGTTGCTGCATGTGTTGCCCAGAAAGATGCTGATGTGTGGTATGTCGACACAGGAGCATCATATCACATGACCCCTCATAGAGACTGGTTTTGTGAGTATGAGAGGTTTGATGGTGGTGACGTCATGCTTGGCGATGATACTGCTGTGCAGATTGTTGGGCGTGGCAAGGTGATGCTGAAGATGGCCGACGGGACCATGAAGACCCTTCCAGGGGTGATGCATATTCCTGGGATGAGCAGGAATCTTCTTTCTGTGGGATGTATGGCTGATGCAGGGGTGTCTTTCAGTTGTGACATGCACTCGTGCAGGATGACCCGGGGGGCGATGGTGATCGCCAAAGGCGTGAGGCATGGGACACTGTACAAGTTACTTGCTGATATAGTGGTGCCTAGCGGAGCCTTCATCTCTGAAGGCCAAGAAGAGGACCAGGAGGAGCAGTCCAGGCTGTGGCACCAGCGGCTTGGACACATCAGTGAGAAGGGGATGTCGGCTATGACATCTGGCCAGATGGTGGTGGGTGTGCCCGTGTGCACCTCGAGCTTTGGGTTCTGTGAGCATTGCCTACTTGGCAAGCAGAACCGGGTTAGCTTTCAGGGAGCAGGGAAGAGGGCCACCGGCTTACTGGATTTGATTCACAGCGATGTATTTGGGCCAACTCCAGTCTCATCCCTTGGTGGGGCTAGGTATTATGTATCTTTCATTGATGATTACTCTCGGTATTCTTGGCTTTATTTTCTCAGGTCCAAGGCGGAGGTTCTCGATAGGTTCAAGGATTTTAAGAACCTGGTGGAGAACCAGTTGGAGAGGAAGGTGAAGGTTCTCCGTTCTGATAACGGAGGGGAGTATTGCTCGGACGCCTTCGAGTGGTACTGTACTGAGCAGGGGATTGCACGGCAGAAGACCACGCCGTATACTCCAGAGCAGAATGGAGTGTCGGAAAGGCTCAATCGGACATTGATGGAGAAAGCCAGGTGCATGCTCAGTTGGGCTGGTTTGGGGGCGGAGTTCTGGGCTGAAGCGGCGGCTACAGCTAACCATTTGAAGAACAGGACCCCTACATCTGCAGTGAAGGGGTGTACCCCCTTTGAGGCCGTTTTCCAGGAAAAGCCAATTTTGGCTTATGCTCGTGTTTTTGGATGTGATGCATACGTTCACATTCCAAAGGAGAAGAGGGGGAAGCTGGATATGAAGTCCGACCGGTGCATCTTTGTGGGCTACAAAGATGGCATCAAGGGATATAAGTTTTGGAACCCGGTGACGAGGACGGTGACGTATAACAAGGATGTGGTCTTTCATGAAGTCCGTCCTCAAGTCACTACACAAGCGGAGGAAGGAAAGGCTGCAGGAAAGGTGGTAGTAGAAAGGGGCATGGAGGAAGTTACTCTGGAGGATGTTCAGATTACAACTATGGCTGTTTCGGATTCAGATTCAGAATCTGATGGTTTGGAGGAGGTGAGCTTTGATGATGAATCAGAAGAGGAAGTTGTTGATGCTCCACTTCTGAGGCGCTCAACGAGGGAAAGGAGGGCACCAATCCGGTACTCCCTTGGTGCGGTTGGAGCACAATATTGCTTGAACATGCTTGGAGAAGATCCCATTTTAGCTAGGGATGCGAGGTCGAGGGCTGATGCGAATCAGTGGGAGCTTGCTATAGTTGATGAGACGGAGTCTCTGCGAAAGAATCAGACTTGGGGTCTGTGCAAGCTTCCAAAAGGGAGGAAGGTCATTGGGAGTAAATAGGTCTTCAAGCAGAAGGTTAAGGCGGATGGCACCATAGAGAAGTACAAGGCGAGGTTGGTTGTCAAGGGCTTCTCACAGGTGGAAGGTGTGGATTACGACGAGATTTTCTCGCCGGTGGCCAAGCTCACTTCTATTAGAATGGTTCTCTCCATTGCGGCTGTGCATGATCTGGAGATTGAACAAATGGACGTGAAGACGACGTTTCTTCACGGGGATCTAGAGGAGAAGATTTACATGCGGCAACCTGAAGGATTCGAGGCCAATGGCAAGGAGGATCTGGTGTGCAGGTTGAAGAAGTCCCTTTATGGACTTAAGCAATCTCCGAGGATGTGGTACCAGAAATTCGACACCTACATGCTGGAGTTGGGTTTTGAAAGGTCGAATTCAGACCACTGTATCTATATCCAAAGAAAGGGAGAACACTTCACTTTCTTGACACTCTACGTAGATGACATGCTGCTCGTAGGGAATAGTGTCAAAATGATCCAACAGGTGAAGAAGTTGCTCTCGGCCAAGTTCGAAATGAAGGATTTGGGTCCGGCAAGTGTGATCTTGGGGATGCAGATTACCAGGGATCGGAGCAAGAAGAAGCTTTGGCTGGGGCAGCAAAGGTACGTCGAAGAGGTGTTGAAGAAGTTCAACATGGCTGACTGCAAGCCTGTTGGTGCCCCTAAGCCCGTGGGGAATAAGCTATCTGCGGAGATGTGTCCCAAGACACATGAGGAGATGGAGGACATGGTGAAGGTTCCATATGCTAGTGCAGTGGGGAGCCTCATGTACGCCATGGTTTGTACTCGGCCTGACATAGCACAAGCAGTGGGAGTGCTGAGCCGGTACATGGCCAAACTAGGGAAGGAGCACTGGAATGCTGTGAAGCGGGTGTTCAGGTATCTTCGTGGCACTTTAAATTATTCTATATGTTATGAAGGTGCTGAAACTGGAAGAGTCCTGGACGTGGTCGGACACGTGGACTCTGACTGGGGAGGTGACCTGGATAGCAGGAGGTCCACCAGTGGGTATGTTTTTACATTATTTGGTGGTGCTGTTAGTTGGATGAGTCGGCGGCAAGGAGTAGTGGCACTCTCGTCGACGGAGGCTGAGTATATGGCTCTTACACATGCCAGTAAGGAAGCCATATGGCTGAGGAGGTTGTGCTGGGAGCTCGGTTTTGAGCAAGGTCCTGTGAAGATATGGTGTGACAGTCAAGGGGCTATTCAGTTAGCCAAGAATTCGGCTTTCCATGCTAGGACAAAGCACATAGACATCCAATTTCACTTCATCAGGGAAAAGATAGAGAAGCAGGTGGTTCAACTGGAGAAGGTTGATAGCAAGGAGAACAGTTCTGATTTTCTTACCAAGGCTGTGCCTGTTGCTAAGTTTGAATGGTGTGCAACAACAGTGGGGTTGAAGAGGAAAACTGGAGGAGCTGCTCTCATCTGCGGAAGTTTTCCATCAAGTGGGAGAATGTTGGGATTGTGGAACACTTCCGGTCCTCTTGTTTCTCACACCGGGTTAGCCCACGTGAGCTTAGAGGAATCGAAGTGTGATCCCCCTCCGACATATCTGGCGCCGACGACAGCGGGGGTCCGGACCCAGATCGACGTTCGATGCGTCGAACCCAGATCGACGTTCGACGTTCGGGCCGAGTTCGACGATCGTCGAACGCCGATCGGGCCGAGTTCGACGATCGTCGAGCGCCGTTCGGCGTTCGACGATCCTGTCATGCTGAAGCCTATTTAAGGCGTATCCCTGTTCTTTTTTAGGTATACGGACGAAACGACGGCTTGCGGCGGATTACCCTTTTGGAGGCGCATACGAGGTTTCTGGTTGGCGGCGATCCAGAAGGGGTTCTTCCTTTTGTTTCTTGTCCAGAAGAATGAGTTAATGTAGGATCGGTTTAGATCCTTGTAATTAACCTTTTGTAATATGTACCTTCTTTTGGTGATTACAAGAACTGAGAAAGGAAGGGGAGAGAGGACGTAGCCCGGATTGGGTGAACTTCTGTATATCGCTGTGTTTGTGATTGCTCTGTTTTGTGCTTTGTGTTTGTTATTCGTATTCGGATTTCTACTTCTCGGCGCTCTGAATTTCCTACAATTTGCAATCTGCGGAAGTGCATATTTTATATTGTAGATATTGAACTTTGTCTATGAGATCACATTTTTTTTAAATAAAACGGAAAGCATATAAAATTTTAAAAGTGGATATTTTTTACTTGTAAACTGAATGTTTAATCAAACAATGTTTTTCATAAATAAATAAATAATAAAAGAAATATCACATAAATAAGTAAATAATAAAGAGGAATAAAATTGAACAGTCAATGTTTAATATGTTTATTTCTATAGCATACAAAAAAACAATAAGATATCGAAAAATCAAATTGTTGTTTAAAAACCGACCACTCAAACCAAATCGATCAATTCCGTTTTGATTTGTATTTTGGGCGCGTAAAAATCTGGAATATTTTGGTTTCAGTTTAGGGTTTCGATCCACGATAGGGTTCGCAAACCGTCCTGCAGATCGACGATAGGGTTTCGCCGTCCTCCGGAGGATCACGTGCTCCGTCTCCCGCAGATCGACGTCGTTCTCGCCGAAAGCTCGCTGCCCCCTCTTCTCAGGTACACCCCTAGCTAATCTCCTATTTCTCATCGTTTCTCCGATGCGTATACTTCCGCTGCGCCGCCGCTGATCACCGGGTCCGCCTCTTCTGCACAGCGCTGCTTCACCTGCAGAGCCTTCTACCACAGCACAAAACAACACCAGGAAGCAATCACAGCAATATATAGATAATTAACCCAATCCTAAGGGTATGAATCTCTCCCGTTGCTGCCGCCTTCTACACAGCTAAAACAAAATCAGTTTTTCCACACACTTTCACAAGCACACAGGAGATACATATACTCTCCCAACCCTAAGAGGCCAAAAGACAAACATGCTCCCAACAACACTTAAAATAACCACAATAGACAAACAGATATAAAAATAACATAACAATGCTCCCTCCATCAGAAGTTCCTTGTCCTCAAGGAACAAGGTGCGGCCAACGCCTCCGAAGCGACCAAAGATCCTCCCACGTTGCCTCCTCCGGTGTACTGTCAACCCACTGAATGAGCAGTTGTGTTGCCGGCCGACCCTCCTTGTTGATAAGACGACGACCCGATATCTTGAGGGGCTCCACAAGCACATTTCCCTCCGCGTTAACTGCCGCCGATAGGGGTAGCTCAACCCCTTCGTGCGGGCCTTTATACTTCTTCAATTGTGAGATATGAAACGTATGATGTATCTTCGTTTCCTCCGGCAAATCCAACCGGTATGCCACTGCCCCCACCCGCTCCACCACTGGGAAGGGACCAAAAAACTTCGGTGCGAGCTTGTGCGCTCGATGCCCCTTGAGACTCACTTGACGGTACGGTTGTAGGCGCACCCACACACGCTCCCCCATCTCAAAAGCGTGCTCCCTCCGTTTCGTATCCGCTAACACCTTCATGCGATTCTGTGCCTTAGCAAGGTTGCTTTTAAGTAGTTGCATTACCCTATCGCGGGCTGCCAAGGAACGGTCTACCGCCTCCACTGTTGTTGTCCCCTCCTCGTATGCCGACAACGTCAACGGCTCCTGCCCGTACACAACTTCATATGGTGTCATCTGGATGGCACTATGAAAGTTGGTGTTATACCACCACTCCGCTAGCGGCAGCCACGTCACCCAACTGCGTGGTTTATCAAAACACATGCAGCGAAGGTAGCCTTCCAAACAGCGGTTCACCACCTCCGTTTGCCCATCGGATTGAGGGTGGTAGGCCGTGGACATGTGTAGTTGTACTTGGAGCACCCGAAATAACTCCTGCCAAAAGTTGCTAATGAAAATCGTGTCCCAGTCACTCACGATAGAGGTCGGCAACCCGTGTAGCCGCACCACCGAGTCGAAGAAAACTTGCGCGACCCTTTCCACCGTGTAAGGATGATGTAATGCCATAAAGTGCGTTTGTTTGCTCAACCAATCCACCACTACCAAAATTGTGGATTTACCACTGCTCTTCGGGAGGCCCTCAATGAAATCCAAAGAAATTTCCTGCCACACCCATTCCGGAATGGGCAAGGGCTGCAGCAGCCCCATCGGACGCTGATTGTCCGGCTTGCATTGTTGACAGACGGTGCAACTCTGAATGTAGTCATACACATCCGACTTCATATTCTTCTAATACACTCGTCTCTTCATCCGCTTGTACGTGGCAGTGATCCCCGAATGTCCACCCATGGCGCTATCATGATATAGTTGCAAAAGGGTCTTACGGACCCCCACGTCCCTTCCCACCACTAGTTTCCCCTTACGTTGGAGCAAGCCTTGCTGCCAACTGAATTTTGGATGAGCCGCACCATCCTTCTCCTTATCGCCGATCACGGCCTTCAACCTAGCATCACTCTCCCATGTTCTCTTGATCAAGTGCAGCATGTCCGGCTGTAGGAAACTCACCACATACAAGGTAGCTTCCGGTTTTTCATGTACCCGCGAGAGTGCGTCGGCACACACATTTTCCTTGCCGCATTTATATTGCACCTTAAAATCATAGCCCATCAACTTCGAGAGATAGCGTTGCTGCGCCGGCGTCGCCAATTTTTGCTCCAGCATGAATTTCAGGCTTTGGTGATCGGTGCGTATCACGAAGGGGCTGCCCACCAAGTAATGTCTCCACTTTTGCACTGCCAAGACTATAGCCAATAACTCCTTCTCGTAAGTAGATAAGCCGGCATTCTTGACTCCCAAGGCCTTGCTAAAGAACGCCACTGGCCGTTCTTTTTGTAACAACACCGCCCCTACGCCCGCATCCGACGCATCCGTCTCGACTACAAAGGGCTGCTGAAAATCCGGTAATTGCAAAACCGGTGGACTAGAAACCGCCTTCTTCAAGGCTTGAAAACCGGCCTCCGCCTCCTCTGACCAAGCAAATGTGCGCAACTTCAATAACTCCGTCAACGGCCGCGCCAAGGATCCGCACCCCTGGATAAACCTCCGATAGTAACCCGTCAACCCCAAGAATCCGCAAACCTTCTTCAACGTTGTGGGTGTCGGCCAGTCTACCATAGCTTGAATCTTCATGGGGTCGGTTGCTACGCCGCACCTGGAAATTACATGCCCCAAATAATGCACTTGCGGCCGGCCAAACTCGCACTTGCTCCTCTTGAGCACCAAGTGGTTGGAGCGTAATACTCGCATGGTAAAATCGAGGTGCTCCGAGTGTTCTTCCCATGACGAGCTGAAAGCCAATATATCATCAAAAAATATTAAGATAAATTTGCGTAATTGACCTTGGAAGAGCCGATTCATGAGACTTTGGAATGTTGAAGGCGCATTCGTAAGGCCAAACGACATCACCAAGAATTCATAATGCCCCTGATGAGTGCGGAACGCCGTCTTGTGTACGTCTTCTTCCACCATCCTCACTTGGTGGTAACCAGCCCGCAAATCAAGCTTGGAAAAGTACATTGCCCCATGCAACTCGTCGATCAATTCTTCAATAAGTGGGATAGGAAATTTGTCTTTCACGGTGTTCTGATTTAAGTCCCGGTAATCAACGCATAACCGCCACGATCCGTCTTGTTTTTTCACTAAGACGACGGGAGACGCAAACTGACTATTGCTGTATCGGATTACTCCGGTGCCCAATAGCTCGCCTATGAGTCTTTCGATTTCAGATTTTTGTAGCGGCGGATACCAGTAGGGCCTCAAGTTGACGGTCTTCCCCTCCTCTTTGAGCTAATTTTGTGCTCTTGTCCCCGCTTGGGCGGTAATCCCCTCGGTTCCTCGAACAGTTCAGCAAACCACTCCAATAGGTCCTTTAATTGCTGCAGTTCAGTTGCGGACAACTTTTCTCCTTCCAGCTTCCAAGCTTCCAGCTCACCTTCCTTCTCCACCGATTTCATAGCCGGTCGGTCTTGCACCCGACACATGGCTAGCATATTGAGTTGCCCTCCCTTATCAATCAACTTTTGGACTCGAGTACCCTTGCTCCACACCCCCGGTCCGGTTGTCGCCCCGCGTAGAGCCACTTTTTTCCCTTGGCTCCAAAACTCCATTCTCAAATTACCGAAATCCCAATTCACTGGGCCTAGAGTGATCAACCATTGGACTCCCAACACCACGTCACATCCACCCAACGGAAGAATGAACATGTCCGACGAGAACTCCGCACCTTGCATCCACCATGTGAAGCTCTCAACCCGATGCGAGCTAGTTATAGTTTTCCCATTGGCCACTGCTACAGAGAAGGGCTCTATTGGATCTAGATGGCATTGCATCCGGTTTGCTGGCCCTTCATCCAGAAAGTTATGGGTGCTTCCCGAGTCAATCAACACGCTGATGGGCTGTCCTTGATGGGAGGCCGTCACCCGCATGGTTTGGTTGTGGGTTACCCCCGTCAAGGCGTTCATGGATACTTGCGGTCCTTGCGTTTCCTCCCCCTCAGCCCCAAACTCCAGCTGTTCCTCCTCCCCGTCCTCTTCCATTTCTCCGACCGCTTCCACTACGACCTCCATCGAGTATGCTTGTCGCCGGTTGGGGCATTTATGGCCGGGCGTGTACTGTTGATCGCACCAAAAACATAACCCCTTCCGCCGTTTCTCATCCAATTTCGACGAGGACGATTTGCGTCCTTCTCCCCATTCCGTATGGCTTGGCCTAGCATACGCACTCCCCGTCGGCTTCCCCGAAGTTTTTGGATTATGCCCCTTGTATTCCTCATACGACGAGTGCTCCTCCCGATACGATGTGGACTTCCGATTGCGGTATGATAGTTGTTGTTCTTGCAACCGGGCCAGCGAGAACGTCTCCTGCAATGACTTTGGACGGAACATCCGCACCCCGTACTGTATGTCTTCCCGGAGTCCCCCAAGACATAAACTGATAGCGTTATCCTCCGAAACGGAAACCCGGTGCAACAGTAATTCAAACTCATCCAAATAGTTTTGAACGGTTGTGCGTTGCCTCAAGTTCTTTAACTCACTCATTGGGTCCCCGAATAGCGCGGATCCAAACCGCCCATGCAATGCTTGGCTATATTCCTCCCAATTTGGCCACTGTCGAGTCAATCGCGCCTTCATATACGCTTGGTGCCAGTACAGGGCCTTCCCTTCCAGATGCACAGATGCCATCCGAACCTTTGCGTCTTCAGGTGTTCCATCGATCTCAAAGAATTGATCACACTTGTATATCCACGGCATAAGGTCCTCCCCAGAGAAGCGAGGAAAGTCCAATCGAGGAAATCTTGTCGCAAAGTGTGACGTTGCGGATGCCGACCCCGTACTCCGACTCTCCGGCGATCTACCTCCCCTTCCTTCCGGCAGTCTGTCGACTCGCAATCCCGCAAACAGCGTGCGCATTTCTTCCCCCATGGCGTGCACCGCCCGTGCCAACTCCGCGCAGCTTTGCTTCCAGCCCTCCGCCTCCGACTGCACCTCCTTCGATCTGGTGGTGTCCGACACCGGCATGATTGCCCGGCCGCCAAATCTGGCTCTGATACCCTGATGCGTATACTTTCGCTGCGCCGCCGCTGATCACCGGGTCCGCCTCTTCTGCACAGCGCTGCTTCACCTGCAGAGCCTTCTACCACAACACAAAACAAAACCAGGAAGCAATCACAGCAATATATAGATAATTAACCCAATCCTAAGGGTATGAATACCCTGAACGGATGGCAAGATGGAGCAGGGGAATCTCTCCCGTTGCTGCCGCCTTCTACACAGCTAAAACAAAACCAGTTTTTCCACACCCTTTCACAAGCACACAGGAGATACATATACTCTCCCAACCCTAAGAGGCCAAAAGACAAACATGCCCCCAACAACACTTAAAATAACCACAATAGACAAACAGACATAAAAATAACATAACATTCTCTGCTTGGTTTTAGGTTTCTTAATGCACACATTTCTTCTCCTACAAACCTCATCGTTTAGCTGTTCTCTCTTCTCAGGCACCAGGGTTCTGTCAAACCAGAGAGTATGATTTTCTGCCTCTGTTAGTTCACATTTTTTCTTTGCAAGAATATTATAGTGTTCATTCATGATTGCTCTCAAAAAAGTTTTCAGGGGAAGAGAGAACTATAGTACTTTCAATTTGATTTTGCTAGCATACCTTATAACTGATATTGGAATGTATGGATGCCACTCTCATTGTCGTTTGTAGGTAGTTTTATAGGGATCATTTGCCAATATTGTTTTTTTGGATGAGTTTGCTTTATGTGACTTTGGTAATATTTGAATATTGTAATACTGTTTAGAGTTAATATCATTTAGAATTAAATATCAAATCTTTGATGTTAATTTACATCCTCCAAAATTGAAGATTGCATGTTTTTTCCATTACCGTGCGCACTATTTTATAAAGAAATGATGTCATGCAAAAAAAATCAAACCAGATAACCGGCCCACCGCCCATTTTGATAAGGAAAGTTGGAGGAATCTGATAACGAAATTTAAAGAGGGTTTTGGAAAAATTTATGATCGTGCACAACTTAAAAATAAGTGGGACCAAGCGAAGAAAGACTGGAAGCTTTGGAGAGAGTTTAAGCGGGATGAGATTGGATTGGGTTGGAACTCCCTCAAGCAAACGATTGATGCATCCAACGAGTAACGGGCTTAAAAACTCCAGGTAATTATAAACCCAAATCTAGTTTGCTTAAGACACTGTGAATTGTTGTTTTAACTTTGACATATTTGTCCTTAGGTCATACTAAATTCGAGGATGTTTCATTTAGAAAATACAATTCCTCCAAACAGTGGAACTGTGTTCCTGACCGCAGTTTCAAACCATTGCATTCATGACCGCAGTTTCCAACAGCTGCTTTCACGTCCGCCACCGTCATGCCAAATAGAGCGCTAATGGCTAACCCTATAGGCGTGTGCAATGCGCTAGCATTCATGAGTTAAAGGCCAATCCATGAGCTCTATTTTCAATTGAAAGATATCATAATGACACTATTGACGGCTCCCTCTGCAACGACAGTATTGGAGCATCACTTGAGCGACCGTTGGACATTATTGCCATTGTACAATGCCCACAGAAGGACTCAGTGCACAACCACTACTTTTATATTTTGATTTTTATGTTAGCCCACCCATTTCGTTCGATCAAAGAGATTAAATCAAATAATTGAGATTATTTTGATGGTTCTAATTGAGGAGCACAACCAATGAGTGAATTGTTTCAATGCTATTAATGTCTTATGTTTTTAATTTTTTATTCATAATATATTTTAGATTAACACAAATTTTCACATAAACAACTCACAACACAACCTTTGGCATAAATTCGATCAACATGACTATAAACAACAACAACAACACTCAAGCCTTTATCCCACTATAGTGGGGTCAGCTATATGGATTGGATCCTTTGTCGCTAGTGTGCCCTATCTTTAGTCCAAATCTTTCTAATTCAATCAACATGACTATAAATAATAAAAAAGTCTAAGCAGTGTCTTCGGGGAATTTGGAAATCATATCAAGCCAACTTATCAAATTGGTTTCTCTCGCAACAATGCGTCTATACTCCTGATTGTTGATTTAGGCACTTGATTTCTATAAACATTTTAAAAGAATTTACCTGTAGTGTTACTGGGGTATCTTTCATAAGGATCCTGTTTGCATATGATTTTGTTTTGTCCACCCATTTAACAAGAAAATTGAGAAAACTTCCAGCTTGTGTAGATACAATCTCTTTGTTAATAATATCTTCTATGTCTTTGTCAATAATATCGCCAATGTGTTTGTCAATGATTTCTTCAATCTCGTCAATAGTATCGTGAATATCTTCATCAATGATATCTTCAATCTCATCTTATGTTAATGCAAAGGATAATGGGGTATATGAATTGTAGACGGGGATCAATAGGGATAAGGAATGCAAGCTTTTGGACTGAGTAATGGTTTTCGTTGCCTTCAAAGGGCACCACCATCCTCCACACACAAAAATCATTTTGCACTTCTAGAAGGTAAATTATGTATGCTTTCCTAGGACACCTTTATGATCTAGTTTGACCATCACCATGTCAACTTCCTACAACTGCAGCATACAATAAACAACAAAGTCTTTCAATGATGTGGTTGGAAGGTATAATATGCTTTTCAAAAATAACCTATCACGTATGATGAAATATGTTCTAAATCTTTGGTTCAATTCTAATATCAGTTCAAATTAAAAAAAAAACAAAATCCCATTGTCTCAAGGTCTCGACATTATACACAGCAAAATGTGGGTCAATTTTTATCATGATTTTGTATTTTCACCCTAAAATAGTACAAGTTAGTAACTTGCTATCAATATGTGCGTCGACATCCTAATCCACCAGACCGGACTTTTGAGAATATGAGTCATTAGTCAGATCTAATTTTTATGTCAAAACAACACATATCTTTTGTATTCAGAGTCGCGGTCCTTCTCGAACTCAATTTCCTCAACAAACATGCATGCACCACAAATTTCATCATTACAACGTCTGATGAGATCTAGAAATTAAATTTATTCTTCTAACATATACATATATTACAACAACAACAACACTCAAGCCTTTATCCCACTATAGTGGGGTCGGCTATATGGCTCCTTTGTCACAATTGTGCCCTATCTTTAGTCATAATCTCACTAATGCCTAAGTATATCACGTCTTTCCTTATAGTTTCATTCCAAGTCTTTATTGATCTACCTCTTCCTCGTTTAACATGCCTAGTGACTAGACTCTCACAATGCCTAACAAGTGTCTCTAATGATCTCCTTTGTACGTGTACAAACCATCTTAGTCGAGCTTCTCAGATCTTCTCTGCAATTTGTGATACTCCTGTCTTATCCCTGATACATTCATTCCGAATTTATCCAGTCTCATGTGTTCACACATCCACCTAGGCATTCTCATCTCCGCAACTCCCATTTTTTGCTCATGTACACAATTCACTGCCCAACACTCGGAACCATAAAGCATCGTTGGTCTAATTACAGTATGATAAAACCTGCCCTTAAGTTTTAGTGGTACTTTACGATCACATAAGATCCTTGGCGCGCCTTTCCACTTCAACCAACCCGCTTGGAGTCTATATGTCACATCTTTATCAATATCTCCGTCTTTTTGAATCATCAATCCAAGATATTTAAAACACTCACTATGGGAAATATCTTGATCACCCAACTTAATAACGAATTCATCCGTCCATCCTACACTGCTAAATTTAAACTCCATATATTTCGTTTTTTTCCCCCTGCTCAACCTAAAACCCTTCTTTTTAAGAGTGTCTCGCCAATATTCAAGTTTTATATTTACACCCTCGCGTGTCTCATCGACCAAAATGATATCATCCGCAAACAATAAACACTGAGATATTGCTTGTTGGATATGTCTGGTGAGCTCTTCTAAGATAAGGGTAAAGAGATAAGAGCTTAAAGTTGAAACTTGATGTCAGCCAACAGTGATAGGAACTTTATGTATTAATCCTCCAGATGTCCTCACCCTTGTCACTGAATTTGTCTACATATCTTTGATTATATCAATGTATGATACATTTACACCTTTCTTTTCTAAGACTCTCCATAAGATCTCTCTTGGAACTCTATCATAAGCCTTCTTAAGATCGATAAATAGTATATGCAAATCTTGTTTTCTTTCTCTGTAGTTGTCAATGAGTCTCCTCAATAGATGTATAACTTCCATAGTCGACCGCCCTGGCTTGAATCCTAAATTGATTTTCTGAGATGTTTGTCTTCCGTCTTACTCTTCTTTCTATTACTCGTTCTCATAGTTTCATCATTCATGATATGACTTATCAATTTAATTCCTCTATAATTAATATAATTTTGTATATCTCTTTTGTTCTTATACAAATGTACCAAGATACTTTTTGTTCATTGGTCTGACATCCTCTTTAGTTTCAATATCTTATTGAAAAAACAAGTAAGTCACAAAATTCCTTCATTCTCTAGATATTTGCATACTTCGATGAGTATATCGTCTGACCCAATCACCTTTTCATTTTTCATCTTTTTTAGAGAATCATTTATCTCTGATACTTGAATTTTACGATAAAACGTTATGTTCCTATATTTCTTTGATTTTCTTAACTTTTCTAAGTTCAATTCATTGTCTTTTGTTTCATTATATTCATTGCTTAACTCTTAGCAAGACAGTAAAGACCAGTAATCCCGCATCTGAGATTATGCCATTTCACGTTGCAAACAATTTGCTTTCTTCTTTAGAGAATCTTTCTTTTTTCAAGAGAATAGAATGAGTGTTCAAAAGAACCTCTGCCCGGTTCTTCCATTCTCACTTTCCTATGAACCATGTTCCGCAACTCGCTCCTTTCCGGTTGTCATTGACCTGGGGAGTAGGGGGCATTGGAATGGTTTAACCAGGCATCTTGCTTTCAGCTGTGCATCCGGATTAGACTCTAAGGGGTAGCAGCGTACGAGAAAGGGATGGGATGCCCACTCATCTGCAGTTGATAATAGGTACGGACTAGGTTCTGTGTAGTGACATGAGACCCTAAGTTGGTTGTTGGGCTATCGTCTTCTTGCGTGGACCCCTTGAAGGCTTGAAAGCAGGAAGTTTCTCCCCATTCCACCCACAAGATAGAGAATGAATTAGAGGAAGCAGTGAACATGATCAATTCAATCGGAAAGCCAATTTCTTCAAGAACAGATCTGAGAAAGCTCCATTTGATTCCCTTCTCCAAGTCAATTTTTCTCAGAGCCACCTTTTCTCTTCATAGTTCTCATGGTATGAATAGCTTCCTGAACCACAATGATCTTATCCGTGGTATTGCGCCCAGGAAGAAAGCTTGATTGAGAAGTATCCACCAATTTGGATAGGAAACCACAAGGACCTTGGTGATGAGTTTCATAGGAACTGTACATAAGCTAATCGGTCGAAATTGGCTGATTCGCTCAGGTCCCTCAACTTTAGGAATGAGAACAATGACCGTTTTGTTGAAACACATTTTGAAGCGAGTCTTTCAATGCTCCATCAGGCAGTCCATCCCTCTGGGGGTAGGAAAAGAATAATCCATCCGCACGAGCAACCTTAACAGACCGACAATCCCAAGCAGCAACAATCTCAGTGCAAAGTTGACTCGCATAGTTGGCCACTTGCTCATGAGAACTGAGAGACGACCCCTCGAACACAAACTTGCACCGCGCCTTCCATAGACCCCAAAGAGTAGTCACAAAGAGAGTACCCCAGTGTTTCAGAGTATCTTTTTCATTGCTTTTTAATATCTCTTCATCCGTCAAAACTGTATTTGTTTCATCCTTTATGCATTTTACTTGGCTTAAATCTCGTGTCTTCATTTCTCTAGTTTGAGCAATTTTATATATGTCACGCTTTTCATCTTTGGTATTCAATTGCTTATAAAATTTTTCATAAGCTTGATTTCTTGCTTTACTTCATGTTTAGCTTCTTTTTTGGCGACTTTATTCCTGACTAAGTTTTTATCATTCCTAAAAGCGTAAAGTGATTTATAACTGACCCTCTTTGCCCTCACTTTTTATCTTGTACTTCCTCTTTCCACCACCAAGATTCTTTATTTGGGGGCGCACAACCTTTTGATACTCCATGTACGTTCTTTTCACTTATCCTTAAGTGTGAAGACATAACTTCTCATGAGACATTATAATCAATATAGGGGTCATTAACTAGTTGTTTCTTAACTGTTGTCTTAGTTATTAAAGGCGCAAGACGCACCAAAACACAAATGGGTCTTGGAGCCTAGGCGCATAGCTTAAGGCGCTAGCGCGCGCCTGAAGAAAGCAAGGCGTAACCACATTCATTTTGAATAATCACCTTCAAACATGAATTCATCTTCTTGAACATAATCTTCATATATTCTACTTATTAATCATTCATTACTATCATTTATATCTCTTAAAAGGTAAAATCAATATGGTCGCTTGCATCATATCTAAGTCTCAACGATCGATTATATTTCAAAACACTAAATCATATAAAAATTATTGAGTTTTTGGATTAGTTTTTCATTATCTTGAAGAAAAAAGGTTTGCAACAAAAATCACACCTAGACGAGCCATTAATGTCCAAAGGCGCAAAAAAGGCGTACGAAGGCACAAACCTCTGAGTCTGGTGAGCCTGGAGCGAAAAAAGCGCCTTTAACAGCATAGACTGCTGTCTTAAAAGTGTTAGCATAGTTTACTTTATTTTTTGGTGTGCAAATAGCACGTTTGTATCCTTGTATCTTTTTGTCTCTCCTCTATATATAAAGGGGGACTCTTAATGCAATATGATTATTATTCCCCTATCTAACATGGTATCAGAGGGAATGACCTAATTCCGCGTTCCGCTCGACCGCCCGCCCGTTCGTTCCGCCCGACTGCGCAGGCCGCGCTCGTCCGGCGATCTTCCACACGCGTGCTCGTCGATCTCCGTGTGTTCCCCCCCCCCCCCCCCCCCCCCCGCGCTCGTCGACTGCGCAGGTCGTGCTCGCCGATCTCCGCTTCGCTTGGCAGCGCTCCCGCACGCCGCGGCTCCGCCTCCGCCTCCGCTCGCCTCCTCTTCTCCACTTCCGCCCTCTTCTCATGGCGCCGGAACAGTGCTCTTGATTTCTCCGGCGCCACCTGCTCTTGTGATGCTTGAATGGATGGATCTACCTACTTCTTGATGCCCTAAGTTCTTTTTTTTCTTCTTCCCTACCGGATTTCTATTCCGGTTTGCTCCTTCCCTTAGGATTTCTATTCCTGTGCCATGGGATCTAGTGGAGCGGATTCTCCTTCCCTCTCTACCGGTGTTCCTCCGGCTCTTTCTGGTGGTCCTTCGCCGGCCTTCTACCGTGGAACCACTGATCATAATACTTCTCAGATTACTACCATTCGGCTAGATGAATCCAATTATCTCTCGTGGTCTCGTTCTATCACCTTGGCGCTCAAAAGTCGGCGTCTCTTCGGCTATGTCTCCGGCCACATGATGGAACCCGATAGGACTTCTCCAGAATGGCTGGAGTGGGAGTCCGAGAATTCCTTGGTCATGTCTTGGCTGACCAACTCGATGCAAGAGTCCATTGCCCGCAATTATCTCTTTCTTGATAGTGCTGCTGATATTTGGCGTCGTGTTGAGTCTACCTACTCTCACCGCGGCAATGCTGCTCAGATATTTCAGCTACACCGCCGAATTAGCTTACTCCGGCAGGGTGACCGTCCTCCTTCAGCATATTACTTGGAGTTCACAGAGCTTTATCAAGAGTATGATCACTTTGATCCTCTTGTCTTTGTTAGCCCCATTGACGAGGCGATGGTACAGGCTAGAGATGACCGCAATCGCATCTTCGAGTTTCTTCATGGATTGCATCGCGACTTCGATCAGATCAGTGTTCAGATTCTCGGACGCCCGCAGTTCCCTTCCCTTTCTGAGGTCTACAACATCGTGCAGCAGGAGTTTGATCGTCGCCAGACCCTCCTTCCAGACCCTGTGCCAGAGAGCTCTGCTCTGGCTGCTTCCATCCCCTCCCTTCTTGGCACTCGTCCTTCTCGAGATACCAAGCACAGGAGCTCCGATAAAGATCATCTCGTATGTGATTATTGTGGCAAGAATCGCCATACTCGGGATACATGCTTCAAGCTCCATGGGTTTTCTACCCCAAGAGGGGGTGCTTCGCCTCGTGGTGGTCGTGGTTCTGGACGCTCCTCGGGTCGTTCTGTTGCTCCCCGTGCGGCCCATCTGACTGATGCTACTATGGATATGTCTCATGGATACTCTGGTACTGATGCCTCTGCCATCCTTGGTGGTTCTGCCATCCCTGGTGGTTTTACTGCGGACGAGATGCTTGCCCTTCGACGCATGATGCAGGGTCTTTCTACAGAGCCTTCTGCCTCTTCCTCCTACGCTCATACGGGACTGCCAGGTGTTCATTCTGCCGTCTCTTCCCCCTCCACTCATTGGGTCATTGACTCCGGGGCCACGGATCATATGACCGGGTCCTCTACAGGTTTTGTTTCCTATACTCCTCTCTCTGGGCGTGATAAGGTGAGCATTGCCGATGGTTCCCTTTCCCCTATTACTGGGAAGGGAACCATCCCCTGCTCCTCTCTCACCTTGTCCTCTGTCCTTCACGTCCCGTCCTTTACTCGTAATTTACTTTCAATTAGTCATTTAACCAACTCCATGCACTGCTCTGTGACCTTTCTTCCGTCTTCTTGTGTGTTTCAGGACCTGACGACGGGGAAGGTGATTGGCTCTGGTAGCATGGTGAATGGCCTCTACGTGCTTGACTCTGGCGCTGATACGTCTGCTCTTGCTCTTCATTCCAGCACTGTTCATCCTCTGTGCTCCGGGCACTGTCGCCTGGGACATCCCTCTCTTTCTGTTATGAAGTTATTATTTCCTGCAATGTCTGCTTATGTTTTTGAGTCTTTTGTTTGTGATGTCTGTAGTGTCAACAAACATCATCGTACTTCTTTTAAGCATGTTTCTTTGCCCAGTTCTATTCCTTTTGCTGTGATTCATACTGATATCTGGGGGACATGCTCTCCCCCGTCTATTTCCGGTTGTACATGGGTTGTTACATTTATTGACTGCTTCTCACGCACTACATGGTTATATTTGATGCATCGAAAAAGTGATGTGTTCTCTGTTTTCCGACAATTTCACACCATGATCTCTACCCAATTTCAGTCGAAAATTCAAATTTTTTGTAGCGACGATGGTCGTGAATACATGGATTCACAATTTGAGCGATACCTGGCTGATCACGACATCATACACCAGACTACCTGTGCGTATTCCCCAGCACAAAATGGCGTTGCTGAGCGGAAAAATCGCCATCTGCTGGAGGTTGCTCTGTGTCTATTGTCCACGATGCATCTTCCGAAATTCTATTGGGGAGATGCTGTCCTTACTGTTGCATACCTCATCAATCGTATGCCCACTCGTGTTCTCGGGAACTCTACTCCCCTGGACACGCTTGGTGTTCCTCCTACTCGCCTTCCTCCTAAGGTGTTTGGCTGTGTGTGCTTCGTTCACATCCATCACCCTCGTCCCTCCAAACTTGATCCACGGGCTCTTAAGTGTGTTTTTATCAGTTACTCTCCTACGCAAAAAGGGTACAAGTGTTTTCACCCCCCTACAAGAAAGGTGTTTGTTAGCATGGATGTTACCTTCCGTGAATCTGAATCTTACTACTCTTTGTCTGCTTCCTCCACAATGGGTATGCCTTCTGTTCCTTTGCCCATACCTCCTCCATATCCCTCATTTCAGGGGGATATTCTACCAGGGGAAGTGAGTCCTGTTATTCCAGTGGAGGTGACCTCTATTCCTATGTCTCCTCCCGTCTCCATGGATCCTCCCTTCTCTATGCCTTCACCCCGACCTTGCAGGTATATACTCGGCGTACAAAGGGGACAAGCACACTGGAGCCTGCTATGATACCAGAACAGTCAGTGGATCTTGACTCAGGGCCCTCAGAGTTACCGATTGCCCTTCGAAAAGGTATCCGGTCTTGTACTCGCCATCCGCTTTCTAATTATGTTTCTTATGACTCTATGTCTACCTCCTATAAGGCCTTTGTCTCCTCTCTTGCTACTTCTTTTATACCTGCATCCTGGCAACAGGCTCTTGAGGTCCCTATATGGCGTGATGCGATGGTTGAGGAAATGAAGGCTTTGGAGAAGAACCATACATGGGATCTTGTCTCTCTTTCTCATGGGAAAAAACCTGTTGGGTGCAAGTGGGTGTTCTCTGTGAAACAGAATCCACAAGGGATTGTTGAAAGGTACAAGACACGGTTGGTTGCAAGGGGTTATGTTATACCCAAACCCATGGCATTGATTTTCAGGAGACGTTTGCTCCGGTTGCTAAAATGAATACTATCGGGATATTGGTGTCCATTGCTGTTTGCAAATATTGGGACCTTCTGCAGCTTGATGTGAAGAATGTCTTTCTCCATGGTGACTTGGAAGAGGAGGTCTATATGTCTATTCCTCCGGGTCTCACTCTAGCTGGTGCCTCAGGAAAAGTTTGTAGATTGCTGAAGGCTTTATACGGACTGAAGCAGTCTCCAAGAGCATGGTTTGGCCGATTTCACAAGGCAATGGTGTCGTTTGGATACTCTCAGAGTAATGCTGACCATACGTTGTTCATCAAACGTAGGCTTGGGAAAATTACAGTCCTCATTGTGTATGTTGACGACATTGTTATAATTGGTGATGATCTTGAAGAAATTCATAATCTGAAACAGAAGCTTGCTAGAGAATTTGAGGTCAAGGACCTTGGAAAACTAAAGTATTTTTTGGGAATTGAAGTTGCAAGATCAAAACGGAGAATCTTTCTCTCACAGCAGAAATACACGTTAGATCTCCTTGAGAAGATGGGAATGAGCGGATGCAGACCGGCTGATACTCCAATCGAGGCCAATCATCGATTGGGGTGTGATGATGGAGCGGAGATCGAAGATATTTCAGGGTTCCAAAGGTTAGTAGGGAGGCTGATATATCTGTCGCATACTCGCCTAGATATTTCCTATGCTGTAAGTGTTGTGAGTCAGTACATGCATACTCCAAAGACACGGCACGTGGATGCGGCACACAGAATCCTTCGGTACCTCAAGTCCTCACCAGGAAGGGGAATCCTGTTTTCCCCAAGCACTGACCTAAAGATTGAAGTTTATACTGATGCTGATTGGGCCGGGTCAGTGGACGATAGGCGATCCACCTCTGGATATTGCTCTCTTGTTGGAGGAAACCTTGTTACTTGGAGGAGCAAGAAGCAATAGGTTGTGGCACGATCTAGTGCTGAGGCTGAGTTTAGAGCTATGGCTCATGGGGTCTGTGAAGGCTTGTGGCTTCGGGCCTTATTGAGCGACCTTGGTCTTGTGGAAGAAGGACCCATTCGTCTGTATTGTGACAATAAGTCAGCTATTAGCATCGCGCACAATCCAGTTCAGCATGACCGGACAAAACACATCGAGGTGGATCGACACTTTATCAAGGAGAATATTAAAAGAGGAATCATATGTACACCCTTTGTGCCCTCTAACGGGCAACTTGCCGATATTCTCACCAAAGGATTGAGTGGGAATTCTTTCGACCAGATTGTGAACAAGTTGGGCATGTTTAATGTCACTCGCCCAACTTGAGGGGGAGTGTTAGCATAGTTTACTTTATTTTTTGGTGTGCAAATAGCACGTTTGTATCCTTGTATCTTTTTGTCTCTTCTCTATATATAAAGGGGGACTCTTAATGTAATATGATTATTATTCCCCTATCTAACAAAAAGCTACATGTTTTTCCATCTTCAAGTTTCACCACCGAATTTTTGGCAATATTTTTGTTCTTATCTTAAATTAATTATATTTAATTTGTACGTTTAACACCACTAACCTATGTTGTGTTGTCAATCTTTCTCCTAGTATGACTTAATCCTTACATATCATTTATCCATTTTGCAAGTCATAAAATAGTCAATTTGTGACTTATTTGGTCCGCTTTTAAACGTAACTAAATGTTATTCCTTCTTTATAAAAATTGTATTTGTCACAATTAGTTAATGTGCTATGATAAAGTCTAAAATGGTTCGTCCTTCTTCATTTCTTTCTCCATTCAAATCCTCTATGAACGGCTGTATAATCTACATTTTTCTTCCCTATATGTCCATTTAAGTCACATCTTATGAAAATCTTCTCTTTTTATGAGATTTCTCTAACTAAATCATCTAAGTCTTTCCAAAATTGCTCTTTAATAGATTCACTTAATTTTACTTGTGGCACGTAAGCACTGATCACATTAATAGTTTCTTTTCCTATGACCAATTTAAGAGTTGAGATTCTATCATCTTTTCTACTTACCCCAACAGCTTCATTCCTTTAAGTAGTATCCACAATAATACTTACTTCACAACTTGTTTTATTTTTTTCTGTGTATCATAATTTAAAACCTGAATTATCTAAAAATTTAGCTTTTTCACCCACCTATCTAGTTTCTTGTAGACATAAAATATTTATCCTTCTCCTAATCATCGTATCCACTACTTCCATTATTTTCCGTTTAGCGTACCTATATTCCAACTCCAAACCTAAATCGGTCACAATTCATACAACATATTTTCCTATGACGTCTAATATGTAAGGACTTTTGCCTATTTAACACTATACACACGCCCTCTTAGAGGTGCAGCGGTACTTGCCAAGACGTCGCATTCGAACCATACGACGACGACTCTTGCATGTTTAACACTACACCCAAGTTCTGGAGATGCAGCGGTCCTTGCCAAGACGCCACATTCGGACCACGCGACGCGTTTCTTTGGGGAATAACCTAGCTTTTGCACAATTTTATGCTGGTCATCTACCTAACACAACCCTCATCATTTTTCATTCGGACTTGATGATTGGTTTAACATGTAAAGATATTAATTACAAATTTTATACAAAGATATCTTTTAACTTTGTAGTTGACATGTAAAGTTTCTTGCCTTCTTTAAATACCTGATTGATAGTTTTTCATGCAAAATGAAAATTTCCTACAAATATATCCTTTAGCCCTTGTTCGTTTGGGAAGAATTGAGGAAAAAATTGGAATTGGAATTGCCAATTCCAATTCTGCTGTTTGGCGACTCAAAAACTCCTTAGGAATTAGAATAGTTGAATTCCTATTCCTATAGGAATTCGCTATAGAGAAATTCGGCCCCTTCTTCGCCCTCGCGATCGAAGGCGCCTCCCGTCGTGTGGTTCTCCTCCGGCTAACTGTCTCTCACCTTCTTTGGCGACAGGATCCCCTCTCCTCTTCTTCGACCGGCAACTGGACGCAACTCTTCAAATCCTTCCTCGCCGCAGCTCTAGGTCCTTCCTCGTCGGCTCCCTTCATCAACATTTCCGGCAATGACAAAGGTCTCTCCCCAACATCGATCCAACAGTTTCTTTTTGGCATCAAGGCGAATAATGAAAGCTGGGAGATCAACTTCGGCGGCATCCTGATAGTGCGGCGCTGTATTGTTCCCCACTGCTCAAGTGGCGCCATCTCTGTAAGTCCATCCTTTCTGTGAGTAGTTGCTTATTTTCTGGTAGATTAGTAGTATTTTGATGCAATCATTGTGTATCTGGCATATTGCATATGTATGATGATCTAGTTGTAAGTTGTGTAGTGTGCTGTTTTTCTGAGGGTAGAGGCTCTAGATTTAGAGCTGGGAGAGTAGGATTAGTACTTCTTGTTGAATTTTTGGTGGTAAATGCTATCCACACTGAAGTCTAGTTTCATGAATGGAATACAGGAAGGGATCCAAAAAACTAGGGATCCATAGTTTTCATCAGTTCCTAGCAGCTATTCTCAGGTACTTAATGTCCTTAAAATTGAACCAATGCCTATTTTTGTGGAGTATTTTTAACCCAGGCCACCACTTGTCCAAAATTGATAGAAGTTCATGCACTGTCTTGTTATTATTAATAGAATTCCATCCTTTGTGTGTATATTCTTGTATGTGCTTGCATGCTTGTATGTGTCTGTATTTCAATTCCATCCATTAAATTCTGACATACAACCGAACAACAGAATTACTAATTCCAATTCCTGTGATAAAATTCCTGCATTTAGCCGAACATCAGAATTGGAATTGACTTCAATTCCAATTTCTGCGGAAATTGGAATGGGCCAATTCTAATTCATGCATCCCAATTCCTGCCAAATGAACGGAGCCTTATTGAATTCTCTGAACTCCTAATTCCTAGTTGTCTTCATGCTTACCATTCCGTCAAGTTCGATACAATGGGTTTTTAAATGCATCATAATGGTCGTGAGTACGTTGACTCTCAGTTTGAGTGTTATCTCAGTGACCTGGGCATTATCCACCAAAACTTTTCTTGTCTACACCCCTGCCCAGAATGGGATAGCTGAACACAAGAATTGAGTTTAATTTTTCCTAATTGAATTTAATTTGTAAATTTTGTATTTACTTTACAAAAGTATGTTCTTCTTTGGAAATTGAGTTTTTATTAAGCGTGACAAAATTTATAGGGACAATAAACGGAGGATTTACTATCGCGCCGCTCGGTACAGGGAAACACCATGCACTAACTTCTTTTATACTAAGAAGTTTTTCAGACTTCTTTATTTTATTGCTTGTGATTCTCCCTTCCACGATCTCGTCTAGGTTTCGTCAAAATGAAATACCCGAGAACCGGTCCTCTAGTATCACCCGTTTTCATTTTTATCTTCTTCAACTCCATGTGTCGTTCAATCTCCTTTCTATGAGTACTTAATACGCATTATATGCTATTAATTATTTAATCAGTGTGGTGCGGTTTACATGGTTTTGAAAAACATAAAATCACACCCCACCACAAAGTTATGGGTTTTCGTATTCTTAGAACCTCACCTGAACCTATCGGTGTGGTTCAAAATGTGGTGTGGATTATCGATTTATTGTGACTTTCGGTTTTTATTTTCACACCTACTTATGGATGCGAGCTAAAATTTTTATTTATATAGGATAATTCACCTTTGGAATGACAAATCAATAATTAGCTTTGTGGCAGAAATTACTGAAATTATGAACCCTATGTTCATTTACTATAATGTTAGAATTTATGGTTGTGTTTAGAATTATGTTTTCAAGACAAATGGACGAATGAATAAATGTACGATTGAATGGAAAAAGTTTTTGGAGGAACCAATTGAATATTGTATTTTCTTTCTAACAAAATAATATGAGTTATGATACAACCCGGATATGAGGGAACCGTTGATACCTCCTTATATAACTCCAAAGAAGCAGAGAAACAGGAGATATATTAATCAAGCAACGAAATGAAAATCATACATACATCCAACACACCAGCCCTAAGGAGATGCTCCTGAACAGGCGGATGAAAAGCAGCAGCAGGAACTCTTCCTGTCGGCTGATAACAAAAGAACAATTCACAAACATAACATAACCTAACAAAAGAACAATTCACAAACATAACATAACCTAAAACACCTCCCACCATGCCTTATATATCTGGCATACATATGACCAAAATAACCCCCCAAAACATAATATTACCGCTCCCAAAAGGGCCCACAAAAAGAACGCATCAACCACCCTCTCCTCCACCACATCCTTGTCCTCAAGGATGAAAATCCGGGAACCTCTTCCGCAGCTGCCAGAGGTCCTCCCAAGTCGCCTCCTCCACTGTCCCTTGAGCCCACTGAATCAACCACTGAGTCACTGCTCTGTCATCGCGAGGAACAATGCGACGATTCAGCACCACTACCGGTTCCACCATGGCCTGGCCTTCACTATTAACTGTCGATGGTAGGGAAAGTACCTGTGATGGAGGATCCCCGTGATGCTCCCGTAGCTGTGAGATATGAAAGGTATGATGTATCTTTGATTCCTCCGGATTGTTCAACCTGTAGGCCACCTCTCCAATCCGCTCTACCACCTGAAATGTTCCAAAGAACTTAGGGGATAACTTGTGGCAGCCCCTCGGTCGAACGGATGTCTGTCGGTAGGGTTGTAAGCGCACATACACCCACGAGCCCACCTCTATCACCCTTTCCCGTCGCTTCTTATCCGCCAACATTTTCATGCGATTCTGCGCGGTCGCCAAATTCACCTTTAAAATCTGTATGACTTGCTCACCTGCGGCTAACGAACGGTCCACCGTCTCCACCCCCGTCAGTCCCGGGTCATACACCACATGTAGGGGCGGTGCTTGCCCATAGACCACCTCATAGGGTGTCATCTTGATGGCGCTTTGGTATGTAGTGTTATACCACCAGTCCGCGAGCGGTAACCAATGGACCCACTTCTTCGGCCTCTCCCAACACATACATCGTAAATAGTACTCCAAGCATCGGCTCACCACTTCTGTTTGGCCGTCGGATTGGGGATGTGCGTATGGACAACCAGAGCTTGACCTGTACACCCGAAAGAGCTCACGCCAAAACTGGCTTACAAATGTGGGGTCCCGATCACTCACGATCGACTCGGGTAACCCATGCAGTCGGACAATAGAATCCAAAAAAGCTGAGCCACACCTTCAACGGTATACGGATGGGCCAACGCAATAAAGTGTGCCTGCTTGCTAAGACGGTCAACCACCACCAAGACCGTTGTCTTCCCGTGACTCTTGGGCAACCCCTCTACAAAATCTAGCGAAATCTCTTGCCAAATTCGCTCTGGTATTGGCAGGGGCAGAAGTAACCCCATGGCCTTCTGGTTATCCGGTTTACACTGTTGACACACAGTGCAGCGCTGCACATAGTCATAGACCTCCACCTTCATTTTCTTCCAAAAGTATGTCTGCTTCAAGCGTTGGTACGTGGCCATGATGCCCGAATGACCCCCCCCCCCCCCCCAAGTGCTTTCATGGTACATTTTCAATAACTGTAGCTTAATGGCAGCATCTTTGCCAACAACTAACCGGCCCCTCCGCTTCAACAACCCTCTCTCCCACTGATACTTGGGGTGACTAGTGCTGTCCACCTTTTTTTGTGTGATAATATGTTGTCGTTTGGGGTCACGTTGCCACGACACCTTGAGTTCCTTCATGAAGTTTGAGGTGATCGTGACGAGGGCGCATAATTCCACTTCCTCCGCTCCCTCCCTTCGTGATAAGGCATCCACACATAAGTTTTCTTTCCCTTGTTTGTACTGGATAGAGTAATCATAGCCCAATAATTTTGAGAAATACTTTTGTTGCGCCGGAGTGGCCAACTTTTGGTTGGACAGAAACTTCAAGCTCTGCCGGTCCGTGCGAATGGTGAAGGACCCGGTAATCAAGTAATGCCGCCAATGTTGCACCGCTAGGACCACTGCCAAAAGTTCCTTTTTCATAGACGGACAACATCACATTTTTCTTGCCTAACGCCTTGCTGAAATAGGCTATGAGTCGGCCTTGTTGTAGGAGAACCGCTCCAATACCCTTATCAGACGCATCAGATTCCACCACAAATGCCTTGGTGAAGTCCGGCAAGCATAGCACCGGCGGTTGGGAGACGGCCGTCTTGAGTTGGATGAACGCTTGTTCTGCCTCCGGTGTCCATTGTAGGCGGGCTGATTTCAGTAGGTCCGTTAACGGCCTCGCAAGGCTGCCGTCCCTTGAATGAACCGGCGATAGTACCCGGTGAGGCCCAAAAAACCCCGCACTTGCTTGATCGTCTTGGGAACCGGCCATTCCAACATAGCTCGCACCTTCTCCGGATCAGTGGCCACTCTGCCGTGGGATAAGATGTGGCCGAGGTAATGAATCCGCCGCTGACCAAAGCTACATTTACTTCTCTTTAGAAACAAGCTATGACGGCGGATTGACGCCAGAGTGAAAGTGATATGCTCCAAATGTTCTTGCCAGGAGGGACTAAAAATCAATATGTCATCGAAAAAAACTAAAATGAACTTCCTGAGTTGGTCCTGGAAAATCTTGTTCATCAAATTTTGAAATGTCGACGGGGCGTTGGTCAACCCGAACGGCATGACCAAAAACTCGTAGTGACCTTGATGTGTCCGAAATGCCGTCTTGTACACATCTTCCTCCGCCATTCGGACTTGATGATAGCCGGCACGCATGTCCAGCTTTGAGAAAAAAACAGCCCCGTGTAATTCGTCGATGAGTTCCTCAATGAGAGGAATGGGGAACTTGTCCTTTACCGTTTGCAGATTGAGTTGGCGATAGTCGATGCAGAGCCTCCACGACCCATCCCCTTTCGGCACCAACACCACCGGTGAAGCATAAGGGATGTTACTTGGTCGGATGATTCCCGCTTGCAACATTTCATTTACCAATTTTTCTATCTCGTCCTTTTGAAGCGGCGGATAGCGGTAGGGCCGCGGATTAATGTCGCTGTGTCCCCCAGATAAGGGAATCTTATGTGTGTGGTTCCGGTGCGGAGGCAGCCCTATCGGCTCGCAAAATATATCCCCGAATTGCGCCAACACCTCCTCCAAACCGCAGGTGTCTTCAGGTGGCTGCACGCTCCCAGCTGGTTCTCCTTCTTCGGTAGTGAGGAAAAGCTGCGCCCCCCATTGCATCGGTGGTCGGTCGGCCTCCCCGTACTCAACTGAGTGCACAGGTGCTGCAGCCTCCCTTGCAAGTGGTGATGGAACCTGGTATAGAGTGCAGAATGACAGCATGTTCAAGTTACCCTCCTTGGCGATCAACTTCTCCAAGTCACGTTGTGTCATCCAAGTGCCAGTTGTCGTCTTAGTGCCCCGCAAGGAGACTTTTCGTCCTTGGCTCGTGAAATCCATACGGAGATTGCCGAAGTCCCAATTAATGACTCCCAATGTGCTTAACCACTGCACACCCAACACAACGTCACATCCCCCAGAGGTAACACCAACATGTCAGTGGTAAAAAATACCCCTTGCATCCTTCACGAAAAATCGGTCACTTTATGGGAGCTCGAAACCCGCCGTCCATCCGCAATGGCGACATTGAATGTAGGAATCGGTGTCAAAGCGCAGTGTAGTTGCCGAGCCGCTCCCTCGTCCACAAAATTGTGAGTACTCCCTTGTTGAAACTCTGTTCGGGCGGTTAGCCGAACAAGCCGCCGCGGCCTGTCTAGCCAGTTCGCCGCGGTCTGACCAGCCAGTGTTCGAGCGGAGTAGCTGTGTCGAGCTGATGATTCAGAGTGCCAGAAGTCTGTTCGGGCGGTTAGCCGAACAAGCAGCAGCGGGTTGTTCTGCCGGTCTTCAAGAGTGCGCCTTCGCGGTTAGGAGACAAGCCGCTGCTACTTATGTGAAGTCGTGAAGCTCGGGTTCAAGGTTTATTCTCAGCGGCTTGTGGCAAACCGCGGTATGCGGTCTAGTGTCTGGTCACAGCTTCAACGAATTGGTGAGCAGCGTTGCGGGTTGCTGGTTATCTGCAGGAGCGGCTTAGCGACTTATCTGGCGGCCTTGTTCTTGTGTCCGGAGGTTTTTATGCTATGGCTTGTATAGTGAGCGGTTTGGGTATGTCAAACCGCTCAAGCCGCCCGGCTTGTATTTAGTCCCACATCGTGGGTTGTATTCTCTCACCTTCCCCGTTTTCTATAAATAAGGGGGCATAACTATGTATTACTTATCTTTTTGGAGCAATAAAATTTGCGGTTATTTAGCTCTTGTTCGCCATTTTTGACCTGGTATCAGAGCCTAACCGATCCTGTTGCTCCAGAATTGTGTTTCTTGTCTTGCGGTTTGTTTTTTGAAACCGCGCGGTTTGTTTCTTTTCCCTCCCTGCTTCCGGTCTTCTCCGGCTTCTTCCCTCCCGTTTTTCTTTCTTGTCGCGCGGCCTTTCCCCTTTCTCGCGCGGTTTCTTCTCTGCCCTTAGGTCGCAGTTTCTCCCTGCTGCTGGTGTGTACTCACCGAGACCGGGCGGTTTCTGTTTCTGTTCCCGCGGTTTCTTTCCTGATTGCTTGTTGCGGTTTCCGCTTTGTCCGCGCGGCTTGCTTGTCTTCATGGATACTCCGTCGTCTTCTGCTGCGTCTCTTGCCACTTCGGGTACTGCTCAGTTGGCTACCACGGGTAGGTGGCTTATTGACTCTGGTGCTACTACTCATATGACTGGGAATTCTCAGTTTTTCTCTTCTCTTACTACAAGTACCCACTTACCGCCTGTTCTTATTGCTGATGGTTCCCCTTCTCCGGTTCATGGGTCTGGAACTGTGCATGTTATTTCTTCTCTTCAGCTTCGGGACACTCTTTATGTTCCGAATTTTCCTTGCAATCTTCTGTCTGTTACTGCTCTTTGTAAGCAGTTTAATTGTGAAGCGATTTTTACTGTTTCTACTTGCCTCTTTCAGGTTCCCCAGTCCAAGGAGATGATAGCTACTGGGACTGAGAGTGGCGGCTTATTTTATCTTGATACTTCTTCTGCTTTTTTTGTCTCCTCCTCTCTACTTCAGTGGCATCTTCGTCTTGGTCATCCTCCTCCTCGGATTCTCTATCAGCTTCTGTCTGATTTACCTCGGGGCGAGTCCACTCTTCACTGTGATGCTTGTCAGTTTGGGAAACATCATCGTTCTACTTTTCCTGCCAGCACAGGGTGTAGTTCTTCTCACCCTTTTGGCATTGTACATTCTGACATATGGGGTCCTGCTCCTACTCCTACTGTTGGTAGGGGTAGTTTATATTTTGTGATATTTATTGATGATTTTTCCCGCTGTACTTGGCTGTATTTGTTGCGTGATCGCTCTGAACTTTTTTCTATTTTCACTGCTTTTTATAACGAAATTTATACTCAGTTTGATACTTCTATTAAAATTCTTCGGTCTGATAATACTAAGGAGTATCTTAGTCATCAGTTTCAATCATTTTGTGTTGATCGTGGCATTGTTCATCAAACCACTTGTCTCAGTTCCACATGCATGTTCCTAAGACTTACTGGGGGCATGCAGTCCTTCTCTCTTGCTTTCTTATTAATCGTATTCCCTCTTCTGTTGTTGGCGGGAAGACTCCCTTTTCTATTCTACATCCTGCTGCGCAACCTTTCCCTTTGCCTCTTCGTGTCTTTGGCTGCACTGCCTTTGTTCATTCTCCTTCTTCTACTCGTGATAAGTTGTCCCCTCGCTCAGTTAAATGTGTCTTTCTGGGCTATTGTCCAACTCAGAAAGGGTATCGCTGTTATGATCCTACTCTCCGCCGGCAGTATGTCTCTGCTGACGTTACTTTCTTTGAGAATGTTTCATACTTTTCTCCGTTTTCCTCTCCTCTTCTTTCTTCGGATGGTTCTGTTACTGTACCTATGGTTTCTGCACCTACTCCTGAACCTACGACTCTTCCCTCTTAACCTTCTGATTCTCCTGCTCTTCCTGTTTCCGCTGATGAGCCGCTGCTCATGGTTCCTAGTGTGCCTACCTCTCCGGTTGGGGAATCTACACAAGTAGACAGGGCTGACCTTGATCTTCCTATTGCTCTTCGGAAGGGTGTGCGCTCATGCACTCAGCATCCTCTTGCTGGTGTGGTGTCTTACACCAGCTTGTCTCCTCGGGCGCAGAGTTTTGCTTTGTCTCTCTCGGCTGGTGTTCTTCCAGCTTCCTATCGTGATGCTTTACTTATTCCTCATTGGAAAGCTGCTATGGATGAGGAGATGAAGACTCTGACTGAACGGGATACCTGGTCTCTTGTGCCTACTCCTCCTGGTGCTGATGTGGTTGGTTGTCGTTGGGTTTTTGTTATCAAGTATCTTCCTGATGACACTGTTGATCGCTACAAAGCTCGTCTGGTAGCCAAAGGGTTTACGCAGACTTATGGTGTGGATTTCTTTGATACGTTTTCTCCAGTTGCCCGGATTGCTACGATTCGTGTTCTTTTTTCAGTGGCTGTGAACAGAGATTGGGTCATCTCTCAGTTGGATGTCAAGAATGCTTTTCTTTATGGGGATTTGAATGAGACGGTTTAGATGGAGCAACCTCCTGGGCGTGTTGCTCAGGGGGAGTATCAAGTATGTAAGTTGCAGAAAGCCATCTACGATCTTAAATAGAGTCCACGAGCCTGGTTTGAGAAGTTTAATGAGGTTATTTCTGTTGTTGGATTTGTTCGGAGCGCTGTGGATCACTCTCTGTTTATTCGAAAGACCTCGTCTGGGATGGTTATTCTTGTAGTATATGTGGATGATATTCTTCTTATTGGGGATGACAAGAAAGGTATTGATATGACGAAACAACATCTTCTTCAGAACTTTGTTACGAAGGATATGGGATCTCCTAAGTATTTTCTAGGGATTGAGATATCTCGAAAACCTGGATCCGTAGTCCTTTCACAAAGGAAATATGCTTTGGATCTTTTACAAGAGACAGGTCTTCTTGGAACTAAGCCTGCCCGGTCCCCTATGGCTGTTGGAGATGGCAAATGCTGGAGTGATTCTTCCCCTCTTCTAGAAGATGTCACGAGATACAGACGTCTGGTTGGTAAACTCATCTATCTGACAGTTACTAGACCAGACATTTGTTATGCAGTGGGAAAAGTAAGTCAGTTTATGCAAGCTCCTAGGGAGTGTCATATGCAGTCTGCTCTGAAGATTCTTGAATACATAAAAGGTGCACCAGGTAAATGGCTCTTATTCCTAAAAAGGGGACATTTGAAGGTAGAGGCTTATTCTGATGCGAGCTATGCAGATGATAAAGGCGACAGGAAGTCAACATCAGGTTTTTGTACCTTTGTTGGAGGAAATCTAGTTAGTTGGAAAAGTAAAAAGCATGCAGTGGTTGCCAGATCGAGTGCAGAAGCCGAATATAGAAGCATGGCTTTGACAGCTTGTGAGCTGAAATGGCTTCGAACTCTCTTACTGGATCTGGGAGAGTTTTATGATCATCCCTTACCAATGTTTTGTGACAATAAAGCAGCTATATACATTTCGAAGAATCCAGTCTTTCATGAAAGGACGAAGCATATCGAGGTTGACTGTCACTTTATTAGAGAAGAGATTCTGAAGAATCAGATATGTACTCCTTTTGTTACTTCTGACAGAGAGCTGGCAGATTACTTCACGAAACCGGTTACTTCATTTACAGAGGTTTGCAGCAAGCTGGGCATGGTTGATATATATGCTCCAGCTTGAGGGGGAGTGTTGAAACTCTGTTCGGGCGGTTAGCCGAACAAGCCGTCGCGGCCTGTCTAGCCAGTTCGCCGCGGTCTGACCAGCCAGTGTTCGAGCGGGTAGTTGTGTCGAGCTGATGATTCAGAGTGCCAGAAGTCTGTTCGGGCGGTTAGCCGAACAAGCAGCAGCGGGTTGTTCTGCCGGTCTTCAAGAGTGCGCCTTCGCGGTTAGGAGACAAGCCGCTGCTACTTATGTGAAGTCGTGAAGCTCGGGTTCAAGGTTTATTCTCAGCGGCTTGTGGCAAACCGCGGTATGCGGTCTAGTGTCTGGTCGCAGCTTCAACGAATTGGTGAGCAGCGTTGCGGGTTGCTGGTTATCTGTAGGAGCGGCTTAGCGACTTATCTGGCGGCCTTGTTCTTGTGTCCGGAGGTTTTATGCTATGGCTTGTATAGTGAGCGGTTTGGGTATGTCAAACCGCTCAAGCCGCCCGGCTTGTATTTAGTCCCACATCGTGGGTTGTATTCTCTCACCTTCCCCGTTTTCTATAAATAAGGGGGCATAACTATGTATTACTTATCTTTTTGGAGCAATTAAGTTTGCGGTTATTTAGCTCTTGTTCGCCATTTTTGACTTGGTATCAGAGCCTAACCGATCCTGTTGCTCCAGAATTGTGTTTCTTGTCTTGCGGTTTGTTTTTTGAAACCGCGCGGTTTGTTTCTTTTCCCTCCCTGATTCCGGTCTTCTCCGGCTTCTTCCCTCCCGTTTTTCTTTCTTGTCGCGCGGCCTTTCCCCTTTCTCGCGCGGTTTCTTCTCTGCCCTTAGGTCGCAGTTTCTCCCTGCTGCTGGTGTGTACTCACCGAGACCGGGCGGTTTCTGTTTCTGTTCCCGCGGTTTCTTTCCTGATTGCTTGTTGCGGTTTCCGCTTTGTCCGCGCGGCTTGCTTGTCTTCATGGATACTCCGTCGTCTTCTGCTGCGTCTCTTGCCACTTCGGGTACTGCTCAGTTGGCTACCACGGGTAGGTGGCTTATTGACTCTGGTGCTACTACTCATATGACTGGGAATTCTCAACTTTTCTCTTCTCTTACTACAAGTACCCACTTACCGCCTGTTCTTATTGCTGATGGTTCCCCTTCTCCGGTTCATGGGTCTGGAACTGTGCATGTTATTTCTTCTTTTCAGCTTCGGGACACTCTTTATGTTCCGAATTTTCCTTGCAGTCTTCTGTCTGTTACTGCTCTTTGTAAGCAGTTTAATTGTGAAGCGATTTTTACTGTTTCTACTTGCCTCTTTCAGGTTCCCCAGTCCAAGGAGATGATAGCTACTGGGACTGAGAGTGGCGGCTTGTTTTATCTTGATACTTCTTCTGCTTTTTCTGCCTCCTCCTCTCTACTTCAGTGGCATCTTCGTCTTGGTCATCCTCCTCCTCGGATTCTCTATCAGCTTCTGCCTGATTTACCTCGGGGCGAGTCCATTCTTCACTGTGATGCTTGTCAGTTTGGGAAACATCATCGTTCTACTTTTCCTGCCAGCACAGGGTGCAGTTCTTCTCACCCTTTTGACATTGTACATTCTGACATATGGGGTCCTGCTCCTACTCCTACTGTTGGTAGGGGTAGTTTATATTTTGTGACATTTATTGATGATTTTTCCCGCTATACTTGGCTGTATTTGTTGCGTGATCGCTCTGAACTTTTTTCTATTTTCACTGCTTTTTATAACGAAATTTATACTCAATTTGATACTTCTATTAAAATTCTTCGGTCTGATAATGCTAAGGAATATCTTAGTCATCAGTTTCAATCATTTTGTGTTGATCGTGGCATTGTTCATCAAACCACTTGTCTCAGTTCCACATGCATGTTCCTAAGACTTACTGGGGGCATGCAGTCCTTCTCTCTTGCTTTCTTATTAATCGTATTCCCTCTTCTGTTATTGGCGGGAAGACTCCCTTTTCTATTCTACATCCTGCTGCGCAACCTTTCCCTTTGCCTCTTCGTGTCTTTGGCTGCACTGCCTTTGTTCATTCTCCTTCTTCTACTCGTGATAAGTTGTCCCCTCGCTCAGTTAAATGTGTCTTTCTGGGCTATTGTCCAACTCAGAAAGGGTATCGCTGTTATGATCCTACTTTCCGCCGGCAGTATGTCTCTGCTGACGTTACTTTCTTTGAGACTGTTTCATACTTTTCTCCGTTTTCCTCTCCTCTTCTTTCTTCGGATGGTTCTGTTACTGTACCTATGGTTTCTGCACCTACTCCTAAACCTACGACTCTTCCCTCTTTACCTTCTGATTCTCCTGCTCTTCCTGTTTCCGCTGATGAGCCGCTGCTCATGGTTCCTAGTGTGCCTACCTCTCCGGTTGGGGAATCTACACAAGTAGACAGGGCTGACCTTGATCTTCCTATTGCTCTTCGGAAGGGTGTGCGCTCATGCACTCAGCATCCTCTTGCTGGTGTGGTGTCTTACACCAGCTTGTCTCCTCGGGCGCAGAGTTTTGCTTTGGCTCTCTCGGCTGGTGTTCTTCCAGCTTCCTATCGTGATGCTTTACTTATTCCTCATTGGAAAGCTGCTATGGATGAGGAGATGAAGACTCTGACTGAACGGGATACCTGGTCTCTTGTGCCTACTCCTCCTGGTGCTGATGTGGTTGGTTGTCGTTGGGTTTTTGTTATCAAGTATCTTCCTGATGACACTGTTGATCGCTACAAAGCTCGTCTGGTAGCCAAAGGGTTTACGCAGACTTATGGTGTGGATTTCTTTGATACGTTTTCTCCAGTTGCCCGGATTGCTACGATTCGTGTTCTTTTTTCAGTGGCTGTGAACAGAGATTGGGTCATCTCTCAGTTGGATGTCAAGAATGCTTTTCTTTATGGGGATTTGAATGAGACGGTTTAGATGGAGCAACCTCCTGGGTATGTTGCTCAAGGGGAGTATCAAGTATGTAAGTTGCAGAAAGCCATCTACGGTCTTAAACAGAGTCCACGAGCCTGGTTTGAGAAGTTTAATGAGGTTATTTCTGTTGTTGGATTTGTTCGGAGCGCTGCAGATCACTCTCTGTTTATTCGAAAGACCTCGTCTGGGATGGTTATTCTTGCAGTATATGTGGATGATATTCTTCTTATTGGGGATGACAAGAAAGGTATTGATATGACGAAACTACATCTTCTTCAGAACTTTGTTACGAAGGATATGAGATCTCCTAAGTATTTTCTAGGGATTGAGATATCTCGAAAACCTGGATCCGTAGTCCTTTCACAAAGGAAATATGTTTTGGATCTTTTACAAGAGACAAGTCTTCTTGGAACTAAGCCTGCCCGGTCCCCTATGGCTGTTGGAGATGGCAAATGCTGGAGTGATTCTTCCCCTCTTCTAGAAGATGTCACGAGATACAGACGTCTGGTTGGTAAACTCATCTATCTGACAGTTACTAGACCAGACATTTGTTATGCAGTGAGAAAAGTAAGTCAGTTTATGCAAGCTCCTAGGGAGTGTCATATGCAGTCTGCTCTGAAGATTCTTGAATACATAAAAGGTGCACCAGGTAAATGGCTCTTATTCCTAAAAAGGGGACATTTGAAGGTAGAGGCTTATTCTGATGCGAGCTATGCAGATGATAAGGGCGACAGGAAGTCAACATCAGGTTTTTGTACCTTTGTTAGAGGAAATCTAGTTAGTTGGAAAAGTAAGAAGCATGCAGTGGTTGCCAGATCGAGTGCAGAAGCCGAATATAGAAGCATGGCTTTGACAGCTTGTGAGCTGAAATGGCTTCGAACTCTCTTACTGGATCTGGGAGAGTTTTATGATCATCCCTTACCAATGTTTTGTGACAATAAAGCAGCTATATACATTTCGAAGAATCCAGTCTTTCATGAAAGGACGAAGCATATCGAGGTTGACTGTCACTTTATTAGAGAAGAGATTCTGAAAAATCAGATATGTACTCCTTTTGTTACTTCTGACAGAGAGCTGACAGATTACTTCACGAAACCGGTTACTTCATTTACAGAGGTTTGCAGCAAGCTGGGCATGGTTGATATATATGCTCCAGCTTGAGGGGGAGTGTTGAAACTCTGTTCGGGCGGTTAGCCGAACAAGCCGCCGCGGCCTGTCTAGCCAGTTCGCCGCGGTCTGACCAGCCAGTGTTCGAGCGGGTAGCTGTGTCGAGCTGATGATTCAGAGTGCCAGAAGTCTGTTCGAGCGGTTAGCCGAACAAGCAGCAGCGGGTTGTTCTGCCGGTCTTCAAGAGTGCGCCTTCGCGGTTAGGAGACAAGCCGCTGCTACTTATGTGAAGTCGTGAAGCTCGGGTTCAAGGTTTATTCTCAGCGGCCTGTGGCAAACCGCGGTATGCGGTCTAGTGTTTGGTCGCAGCTTCAACGAATTGGTGAGCAGTGTTGCGGGTTGCTGGTTATCTGCAGGAGCGGCTTAGCGACTTATCTGGCGGCCTTGTTCTTGTGTCCGGAGGTTTTTATGTTATGGCTTGTATAGTGAGCGGTTTGGGTATGTCAAACAGCTCAGGCCGCCCGGCTTGTATTTAGTCCCACATCGTGGGTTGTATTCTCTCACCTCCCCCGTTTTCTATAAATAAGGGGGCATACCTATGTATTACTTATCTTTTTGGAGCAATAAAATTTGTGAGTACTCCCTGAGTCGATGAGGACGTGAATGACCTGGCCTTGATGCGACGCCGTAACCTTCATGGTGTGGTATTGGGTGACCCCCATCAAGGCGTGCACAGATAAATGTTGCACCTCCTCCGTCGTGCCCTGCTCATGTGGGTCCTCAGCCGTGTCCTCGGCCCCTTGGTCCGGGTCATCATCGTCCTCCCCCAAAGTGAGTTCCAATGCGTAGGATTTCCCCTTGTTGCACAACGGTGGTCGGCCGTGTACTTGGTATCACACCAAAAGCAAAGGCCTTTGGCCCTCTTGTCCGCCATTTTTGCTGCAGTCAAGCGGCGATGGTTGGTGGAAGTGTTGCCCGGTGGCGACGCTGGAATACGGATCGACAGTGGCTTGGGCAACATCACCCGCCGCTCGGATGTCCAGCTTGTCTCCGTTGATCCGACGACACTTCGTTGTTGCAACGAGGATGTCCGTCGTTCCTCCATGCGTGCGAGAGCAAAGACATCCTGCAAGGTTTTTGGTTGGAACATGCGGATGGCATACCCGATGTCGTCCCGGAGGCCGGCGATGCACAGACTCATCGCAATAGCTTCGGTGATGGTCACCCGGTGAAGCAAGACATCAAATTCATCCAAGAAGGTTTGGACCGTCCCCCTCTGCTTCAAATTTTTGAGTTCTGCCATGGGATCGTCAAAGAAGACCGACCCAAAGCGTTGAGCCAACGCGTGAATATACTCGTCCCATGTCGGCCAATGTCGGGTCAGACGGGACTTCATGAAGGCTTGGTGCCAATATAAAACCTTGCCTTCCACATGCGCAGCAGCGATCTTCACCTTGAAATCATCCGGCGTCTCGTCCAACTCAAAAAACCGCTCTGCCTTGTAAATCCACTCCTGTAAATCTTCACCATAGAAGCGCGGAAACTCAAACCGGTGTAAACGGCTGTTTATGTGGGACTCTTGTGCCGGATGGTAGTACGCCTCGGCGCTGGAGGTGCGGCCGCCGGAGTCACCCGGGTTGCTCGGCTGTGCTGCTAGCAGTTGCGTCAGCATCGTACGGAGCTCATCCATGGTGCGGCCTTGCCTTTCCGATTGGGTGGTGAGATTGTGGACGGAGGTGGCCAACGCCACGTGTTCCTGGCGAAGAAACTCCAGGTCCAGCATTGAGGTGCTAGAACGGGTATTGTCGGAGACCGGCATGGTTGATCCTACCCGCTCTGGCTCTGATACTAGTGATACAACCCGGATATGAGGAACCGTTGAAACCTCCTTATATAACTCCAAAGAAGCAGAGAAACAAGAGATATATTAATCAAGCAACGGAACGAAGATCATACATACATCCAACACACCAGCCCTAAGGAGATGCTCCTGAACAGGCGGATGAAAAGCAGCAGCAGGAAGTCTTCCTGTCGGCTGATAACAAAAGAGCAATTCAGAAACATAACATAACCTAAAACACCTCCCACCATGCCTTATATACCTGGCATACATATGACCAAAATACCCCCCCAAAACATAATATTACCGCTCCCAAAAGGGCCCACAAAAAGAACGCATCAAGTTATCGAATTGTTCCTGTAGATATGTTTTTTGTTCCTGTAGATATGTTTAAACATCTTAAAATTTGTTCAAGTATTTTGTCAAGGGAAGAGGGAAAAATAATACATCTCTTTTGCATAAAACATAGATTTTAATCTGTTTGATACTTTGATATGTTAGCTCATTATTCTCTGTAAAAATTTTCATGTGCATTAATTCGATTTCAGAAAATTTGCAGTCTGTCACAAGACAGTAGGATGGCTACTGCAAATTCAAGTACATACTCAAAGAATGGTAAGTATTAATGTTCTGAGAATTTTATCTAACTTGGATTATAAGATTTCTCTAACCGTAATGTTTTGAAGTAATTGGATTGGGTCTGACCTCTAAAAAGGATGAATCTTTTGGAGAATGGTACTCTGAGGTAAAGCCTGTATACTTTTATTCCTATTATTATGTAGCTTATGGTTTTTGAGACTGTCATTTGTTGGTTCTCAGGTTGTTGTTAAAAGTGAACTAATTGAATGCTATCATATCCCTGGTTATTACATCCTACGATTGTGGGCAATGCCAATTTGGGAAACTTTGCAGGTATGTGTTTGATTTGAATATTTTGCTTCAAGGTTTTGAACATCAGATTTATTTATAATTGCTTGGTGTGGTTTTTTGGAGTTTCAACATTATCACCTGCAGTTTTGATACTCTGTTTAATGGTAGCAGGCTTTGAAGATGCTGAAATGTTTTAAATTTTTTCACTTTCTTAGCTTTCACTATTAATATCTTAGATTTATTTAAAACTTTGCACTTTCTTAGCTCTCTCTAAATATTTATTTCGGACTCTAGCCTGTGGCAAGACTCCATTGTAGTTGTCTTAAGGCTTTGGGTTATTCATTCTTAGTATAATATGAATACGGCTTCCCTAGCCTGCCACTCGCCATCTAGTAGTCTAAGTAGCCTTCATGGCATTGTGTATTTTACTGTATTTTGTCTTATAGAGGGTATTTATCTATATAAGGGGCCCTTAGTATGAGAGGAGAGAATCTTGATTCATCATCTAGATTTAGGATCTCATAGGGGAGTTGACTCTTAGATGTATCATGTCCTCAAGAGTTGGTATCAAGTATGTCTCGATAAGTTGTATTTGTATGTTTAATTCAATTGTGTGTCGACGATAGTCAGATCTATCATCTAGTTCGATCTACCTTCTCACTTAGGGTGGGTTTTTACCATAACTCTATTTGTATCTCATTCCCTATTCTCGAAAGTCACCACTCTCCCGATTCCCTCGTCTTCCAGTCCCCGACACTTTGAACCATCCGACCACCTTGCTTGCACATGCGAGCACACACGTCAACCTCGTTTGCGCATTGTCGTCCTCATCACCGCACACACCGATATTCAACCAATCACTTTTATCACAGTGAATTGCGATCAGCCTACTCCTTCTAGCAGTGCTTGTCTTGCCTCTTCCGGAAGCACGATGCTCTCGACGTGTCAGCCTCGCCTCAATCGCCTCCACTCTTTCAGTCGACCTTAGTCGCTTCCCGAGCCAACCCCCTGACTCCCCGAAAATCCTAATCCCTCTCGTGTCCTTCCAACAGTCGGACCACCGCCCTCCCCCTCCTTCCAGCAACCTCGGGCGGAAACTAGCAATGGGGCCGTGGACAGGAAACAACACTGGCGGCGGTGGCGAGGTCTGGGGAGATGGAGTCGTGCGGCTGGAAGGAGAGGAAGGGCTGTGGTTTCGCCAGAGTCGTTGGAGGGGTTCATAAGACTTGGTCGTCGGAACCCCAGAGATGCTCCAACAACGGCGTCGACGACAGGCGAGGGCTTCACAGGGATTCGTCGAACTGGAGAGGAAGGGCGCGGATGACGTGCTGGGGAATAGAAACAGAGAAGGAGTATTTCTGTTTCGTTAATTCCCAGCCGCCGCTTACAATGGAGCGCGTAATTATTCTGTCCGGGCTCCGGACTCCCGGTGATCTCCTAGGAGATCAAATTTGATCTCTCATAGGAAATGAAAAAAATACCTTTCTTTTGATTTAATCCCCACCTTTCCTTCCTCCACGCGGCAAAGTTATATGCAACCCGGACATAGATTTGGAAACGGGCTCCGGTTCCAAAAATTACGCCAATGGAGGAGGGTCATTTTAATAGCAGAAGCTTTAGGGTTTCAAAAATATTGGAATTAAAGGAGGGCTTTTAATAATAATAAATCACGAGGGAGGGGGACTTTAAGATAAAAATATATTTAATTTTAATATATTTTCATAAGCTTGCTCTAATTATCACTTAGCCTAATTTGATGGACCTTTCATTTAGGGTCTTATTGGTCGGTCACGCCAATAAGCTGAACAAACCTGCGCGAGTAACTTACCCAAAATAAAAGATATAAAAGTCTTTAACGAGCGCAAAAATACAAGAAAAAATAAAGTGTGCGAAAACATGCGCTACCGAATACTTATAATAATGCACAAAAATAAAAATAATGTTGCGACTCAGCTTGTATCAACCACCTACATCATCGAGTAAATCAAGGTCTCCACTCCCACCGGCCTATCTCCAAACCATTATCTGGGGTACTTTCTTAGGGGAGGGTTTGGAATCTTTGGCCACATTGGATCCGCTAACACACAACAATGACCCCTACGAATCTCAACCTTGAGGACATGTTTTTTAAGAGGGGAGTGTTGATAGGAAGACGAATCCTCGAGCCTATCACACATCCTCTAGGAGTCTAAGTGGCATCTTTGTCTTTTAATGTATTTATTCCATGTAATAGGTCTTCTTAGGTGGATGTGTGGACACACGAGACTGGATAAAATTCGGAATGAATGTATAAGGGATAAGACAGGAGTAGCACCAATTGCAGGGAAAATGCGAGAAACTCGACTAAGCTGGTTTGGACACGTACAAATGAGACGATTAGAGACACCTGTTAGGCGTTGTGAGAGTGTTGTTACTAGACATGTTAAACGAGGGAGGGGTAGACTGTTACGAGTGGGCTATCAGCCCTCTATTATCCTGGATTGTCGCCAAGCAAGGGACCCACTCGTATTAACACGGCCGCAACCCGTGCCACCCCAACCTGTGGCCCACCTGTTCTCAGTGAGGGCGGTTGTTGATGCCAGGTCTCGAACCCGGCACCCATGATAAGAAGCGCTTAACGCCCGCCCTCACTGAGAATAGGTGGGGCGACAGGTTGGGGTGGCACGGGTCGCGGCCCTGTTAATACGAGTGGGTCCCTTGCTGGGCGACAATCCAGGATAATAGAGGGCCGATAGCCCACTCGTAACATAGACCAATAAAGACTTGGAATGAGACTATAAGGAAAGATATGATGTACTTAGACATTAGTGAGATTATGACAAAAGATAGGGCACAATGGCGACAAAGGATCCATATAGCTGAACCCATTATAGTGGGATAAAGGCTTGAGTGTTGTTGTTGTAACTGGTCTTCTTCTATATAAGGAACTCTTAGCATGATAAGAGTAGAGCATGTTGATTCATTGTCTAGGTCCTAGGCTCTCATAGGAGAATTTGCTCTTATAAATATCCTACCCTCGAGATTTGATATAGCACATTTTTCGATAAGTTATATCTCGTATTTTTAATTCAATTGTTTGCCAATGATAGCTAGATCATCGCAGTGTTTTGGTAGCACTATCGACTAGGTAGTGTGTTGATGCGCCCTGAGACGCATCCTAGCTTAGTTTATTTTGCATTCACTTATTTTTATTTCATGTATTTCTTTTCGCGCAACCGTTTCTAATTGCGGCTCTTCGGGTTGACCGTTCGATGAGACCTTAAATAAAAAGGTCCAGTAATTTATGTAAGTAGGACGGAAAGGGCAAGTTTAAGTTATTTAAGGAGTCATAAATTTAAATAAAATATTCATATCAATTAGGAGATAATTGAGGAGTTATTATGGAAGGGCACAAATTAAAATCATTTTGTTTTGGAAGAAATTAAAAGAGGAATTAAAATCCGCCAGCTTTTGAAAGGAAATAAAAGATGCAAAAGAAAAAGAAATCTTTTAAAATCCCTCCCTGCTATGGAAGAAGACAGTCGGGTAAACAAGAGAATGATCAAAAAAATCGTTCCCCTATAATATCGGAAGAAGCCTCTGCCATAGTTGTTCCCCCGCTGGAAACCTTAGCCGACTGCTCCAATTTCGCACGACACACCAGGTGCCAGGATAGACGACAGAAGCTTCGTTCCGTCTCCTTCTCTGACCCACAACCAGCCCTGGGATGCCGTCGACTTTGCCTCCCGATTCCGGCGTCCGCCCGTTCCAGTTGCATGAGGTGTGTCGTCGACCTCAACGATTTATTCTGGCACCCTCCTTGTTCGGGCATGCCGTTGTTTGGAGCCTGCCGAGAAGCTCTATTGTTGTTTTCTCCCTGCCCTACTGGATTTGGACTGGAGTGATCCTCCTTTCGGCCATAGCTTCAGGTACTCTTGCTCTAGTTATTTTGTTTATTTTTTATGTGTTCCGTCAAACAATCCTAAGCTTGCCCCGAACGTTCTATTTGCTTATATTATCGTATTTCCATAAATTATAGTGTGTGATTTCTGCTTGTGGCCATAAAAATCTCGTGCAGAATTTGACTCGTAAAGCACGTGAGAGTTCCACTTAAAACAATATTAACGAATTTCTAAACGTTCAAAGTGTCAAGTTTGATTTTCACGCGTAAAATTCAATTTTGACACTCTCGGTCTACATCATGTGTGCTTCATGCAAGCTTTATTTTTTAAAAAAAATTTGACAAGATCGCATGTTTTTAACTTTTTCTTCTTTTTCTTAATGTGCACTTTTAAATGATGTTAGATACTCATAAATTTTCTGCTTACTGGCAGACTTTGTGTATAGAAATTTTATTTGGGAATTGTTATTGGTATCCCATAAATGAATATTTGTAACCCATTAATATTTGTACCCAAAATTAATATTTGTACTCATACAGCAGTTGTGTTCCCCTCTTGATATTAAGAAGGAAAATAAGTGTTTGATGTTTGCATGTTGGTATCCATATGCAAAAAAATGTAAGTTACTACATATTAAACTATTACTATACGTCTATATGTAAAGTTATTAAAATACATCTTAAATAGTGAATCATGAGTGCATTGACAAATACAATTCTTAGTTTAAGAAAATTACTTGGAGCCAGGCTCGAAGAGCACACCCAAGATTAAGAACAGAAGCCACAGCGCCTATGAACTAGTACTGTGTTTAAATCTGAAAAAGCTGTCAAAAAATACCATCGATTTCAACCATCTACTGAGACCTTGAAATCATTCAAACAATGGCGGCTTTGGACTGAGAAAACCTTAAAATCCGATCTTGCCACATAATAGCCAAGGAATTGAGCCTCTCTGCAAAAGGAGTATGGTGCCCAGGGCCCATTCATCTGTGCATTGAGCATCTCTGCAAAGGAGTATGGAACCTTAACCAGAAACTGTGCAGAAAATTGCCTAAATGTTGTGCATTCAAGAGGGGAAATGGCCAGAGGGCTGCGGAGAAATAGAGGGGCGTCGGGCGTCGAGGGAGCGTCCGTCGGCGAGGAAACAGGCGGAAGGCTGTGACCGAGGGAATGGACCTGCAGCGAGGGATCGGCGACAAACACCGAGTGACTGGGACCGACAACGAAGGAGAGGCGGGTTCGCCGCGGTGGTTTTGGGCTTGAGAGAACCAAATGAAAATTTTTGGGTACAAATATCGGATAGGGTTTAAAAAATAAAGCGCTGAAATTTCTAAACTTTTGGATGTGAATCTCCAATTGTGGGGTATGAATAACAATTCTCTTTTATTTTCATGTTGATCTTTACTCTTTTCCCTTTTTTGAACAATATAGCTCTGCTCATAAAAATTTCATATTATTTATCACATTTATTTAACTATTGCATGTACAATGATTTGTGATATTATTTATATTCTTAATTTTATACTTGTTTACAGCATGACTAACAATGTTTGTTGATCAATACTATTTCCATGCAGAAATTTTATAATGCAGAAATAAAGAAGATGAATATCAAAAGTTCAAAATTTCCTATGTTTATAAGTGAGAATGCTCTTCAGAAGGCGAAGGGTCATATTGAGGGTTTTACTCCAGAGGTGTGAATTGACTTATTGTTGTAGCTTGTATTATCTTATTGGATGATATTTTTGTACCTATTCTCTTATTTTACTTGTTTTTGTTCTAAATATTGTAGTTCATCTTGTTGAGTTTTTTTTTAAGATGCGAGTTGGTAGCGTTTTACTTTTAATTATTTTTGATGGATGATGTCTTTTGTTCATATTGTCCATACACTTGCAACTTAAATTTTGTGTTGATAACTAATTGGCAACGCTGCATGGAAATCATGAATTCGTATTGTATCCTGAGCAAACAGTTTGATTTTTACTAATAGCATTAGCGTAGAAGCTGGTGCCACTTAAAAGTCACAGCAGTTATAAATAAAAATTGAATAATAGAGACTTTAGAAGGTAAGGAGGCTAACTATTTTTCTGAATAGTGATAAAAATGTTTAGGTTCAAGATATTTATGTTTTCTAATGATTATGGATCCCAAATTAGTCTCCAAAAAATAGGATGAAAAATGAATAAACTTTAATAAGGGTTGACTTACCACTTTAGTCCAATGTATAAAACTAATATGCTAAATGGGTGATACGTTTGAGAGGGTAATGCATTCACTATTTTTAAACTTGGTGCCTGCAGGATGTGTAATACCTGCTAATGCATGAAGTGTCATCAACAAATTTGTCTTGGGTTTTAATCTGTTATATAGTGATATTTGTTTATACGGTACTCATAAACCATAGTTATGCTTGAATTAAATTAAAATTGGGGTACTTGTTATTTTAAATAGATGGTTGGTAATATATTGTTTATTCCTAATAACTCCAAATTCTATTCTCAATTCAAGTTGATTTCTGATTTATGTAATATGTCCAAAACTGAATGTAAATAAAAACTCCAAATTTATCCTATTTCAATTACCACCCAAGTAACTTTAGCATGTTTTCTTCTTTCAGCGATCAACACACTCTAAACATTTAATTCTCAATTCATATGTTGATGTGGGTTGGGAATTGGGGTGTCGTGGATTTCATAAGATTTGCTAACTTTTGGTTTCTTTAGTTCCATCGGAGTTTATGTTTTGGTTGGGATTGATGTATACACCTTTGTTTCTTTGTAGGTTGCATGGGTTACAAAATCAGGGCGGAATAATCTTGAAGTGCCTATCGCTATTCCTCCCACAAATGAAACAATTATTTATCCATTTTTTTCGAAATATATACGTGGTTATCAAGACTTACCGTTAAAAGAAAAGCAGTCATGTAGTGTCGTCCGTTTGGGATTCAGTAACCCCATTCCTTTTATAAGGTATTTTTTTCGTATTTCTTCTAGAATACCACATGAGGTGTGTGAGGATATCTTATTTTTATTTCTTTTTTCTTAGTTCATTATATTATCATCAATTGTTTGAAGTATAAAATATTTGAATTATACATGAGTTAATTACTAAATTATTATTTTCTTTTATGGTGGAAATTGTCTTTTGTAAAATTCAATGACAAATGATTTGCATGAACTTCATATATCATTTTCAGGAGTCACGAGTCTCTTTGTGAAGAAGGCCATTCATTTTTTGAAACAAAAGAAGAAGCAGATAATGAGGTAGTTAATGGTCTCAACTTTACTGAAAGAAAATTTTTTCCATCTTGGCGGACTTATTGATTTAGAAATATATTGATTTGGCATTCATTTAATATTGTTCCTAGGTTCTCAAGATTTTGGAATTATTTCGGAGAATTTATGAGGAATACCTTGCCATTCCGGTGGTAAAGGGTTGGAAAAGTGAGCTTGAAAAATACTCTGGTTGCCTTTATACCACAAGTGTAGAGGTGCTGAATTGACCTTTATATATATATATATATATATATATATATTGTAGCTCCGTTTTGCTTTGAGGTTTTGATTTTAGAGTCCTTATATTATTCGATATCTTTGATAATGTTTTGCACTGCTTGCTAGGCTTTTATTCCAAATACAGGCCGTGGAATACAAGGTGCCACTTCACGTTGCCTTGGACAAAATTTTGCAAAGTTTGGGTTCAACTTTGAGAAGGAGAATAAGGCGGAGAAGAACGCGGAGAAGAACGCGGAGAAGAACGCGGAGAAGAAGGCGGAGAAGAAGGCGGAGAAGAAGGCGGAGAACCAGGTGGAGAACCAGGCGGAGAAGCAGGCGGAGAAGGCTTTTATTTGGCAGACTTCTTGGGCGTACACTATCCGCACGGTAATTATGTTTGGCAAGACCATTCTTCTATTCTCTTTATATTGCTGCCTCCTTCACGGCTACTTGTCTTGTAAATGGCTTCTTCTCGCTTTCTATATAGTGCATCACTATTTAGCATATTTTTTGTTAGGTTGGTCTTGACATTCTGTAATTCAACTGAAACTGCATGATGTATATCCTTTTAATTATAAAATAAAATTTTATTTTATGGGTTACTTCATAGGTCTTGTTGCTATTATGTTCCATTCTTTTCCCAATCTGCTTTCTTTTGTAGATTGGAGTGATGGTGATGGTTCATGGAGATGACAAGGGCTTGGTTATTCCACCTAAAGTTTCTGCTATCCAAATCATTATAATTCCTGTACCTTACAAAGATGCAGATATGGAAGCTATCTTTGCAGCCTGCTCTTCAGCAGTTCAAACATTGCAAGCTGCAGGATTCAGGGCTGAGCATGATTTTGGCAAAAAAAGTCCTGGTAGGAAGTACAATGATTGGGAGATGAAAGGCGTTCCTCTGATAATTGAAATTGGTCCTGAGGATATAGCCAAGAACCAGGTAACTTACTCTTAGATATTTTCATGGACATCTGTATTTTGAAAAATTTCAATTAATTGGGAGGTTTTAATTCTTCCTTTTTGAATGGTTCCAAGGAAACCTACTAATCCACTTCAAGTCTTCTCATTGTTTCTCATTCATCATCATAAGGCGGCAGCATCATTTGTGATAATCCCTCTTTTGCAAATTCTTCACTTTAAATCCATTTATCATGGTATTTATTTAATTGCACATAACAAGTAAAGGTTACTTTTGCAGGTGCGAGTTATACGCCGTGATAATGGATCTAAAACAGATGTACCCACAGCGGACTTGGTTGAACATGTCCGGGACTCATTATCTAATATCCATGAAAGCTTGTTCAATGCGGCAAAAGTAAAAAGAGATGCTTGTGAAAAGATTATCTATTCGTGGGAGGAATTCATGACTGCACTAAATGAAAAAAAGTTGATATTGGCTCCCTGGTGTGACGAAGAGGTATGCACATATTTCATATTTACGGGGTCTCTTGATAATTGTGATTTTCTACTCCAATCACTCTAAGTGATTCTTTGGTTTGTGTATATTTCTATTGCGCTCATTGAAGGTCAACTCTTCGCACCTGAGCTAGTTGTGCAGGGTTCTTATGCATGTCCTAATTACATGAAAATATATCATATGCATTCAATGATGGGTAGAAAATGTGTCGGTTAGCAGTATAGATATGAGTTTCTCAAAATAATTTGTGAAGAAGTCTTTTTTTCCAATATTTAGAATTATCCACAGATGCTTTGTTCGAAGAAAGTATTTTTGCAATATTATTACTCATTTTTCTCTGTGCAAAATTTTCTTGTAGGAAGTAGAGAAAGATGTGAAGACACGCACGGAAAATGAACTCGGAGCCGCTAAAACATTGTGCTCTCCTTTTGATCAGCCAAGTCTTCCTGAAGGTAAAATTAGAATGCCCCCAAAGAAGGGGATTTTTAGGCAGTTCGACATAATATTCATCATAATACATTGTACTTAAGCTTCTCCCAATTAATTTGGCTCGTTTGAGCGGTTTAGCGTGTGCCACGGAAGCCCGCTTAGTTAGAGCTGAGCGGACAATCAAACAACTTTCTTACAAGTGATATTCCACTCATCACTTTGAGTTGAAAGATCTGTTATAAGGTTTTATATTATTCCATTCATCGCTTTGAGTTGAAAGATCCGTTAGGTGTTGTCAGAGTCTAGTCACTAGGCATGTTAAACGAGGGAGGGGTAGACCAATAAAGACTTGGAATGATTGTAAGGAAAGACATGATGTACTTAGGCATTAGTCAAATTATGACAAAAGATAGGGCACAATGACGACAAAGGATCCATATAGCCGACCCCATTATAGTGGGATAAATGCTTGAATGTTGTTGTATGGTGCTACTTTGATTTTATGGATTGTATGTATGCTGCAGGGACTCTCTGCTTTGCATCAGGAAAGCCAGCCAAGAAGTGGACATACTGGGGCCGTAGCTATGATTAGTTCACTATTGAATTCGCTATGCTGTTTTTCACGTCTATGCTTCCTTCAATCAGACATGGGCTTATTTTCACCGTTCAAACGGTTACAACCGCATGAACCGGACCTTAATTAAAGTCCGGTTCATGCGGTCGTAACCGCTTGACCGGTGAAAATAAGTCCCTCCAAACGGAGCCTTAGCAGAGACTTTTCCAGATTTTTTGGCCTCAACTTGGAGAATCAAGAACAAGCTCCCATCATATATGTTGCTTCCATTGTATGATTGTATCTATGTTTTGTACTTTATAATGCTAGTTTCTCATAATATTGTTTTCAGTATTGCTCGCTAAGCTTCTGCTTGGGTTAAGTCCAAGTTTGCTCGACTCTTTATTACCACGAAAATTTTATGTGGACTTTCTAACCTCCTGTTTCTTTTCAATCTTCCACGAAATCTGACTCAAAATAATCTTCATTTTTTGTACTTTTTAATGCTAGTAAGTAGTAACCAACAATCCAACATGCACGAAGCTCTACAAAAACCATCATTGATTTAGGCAATAACTATATGCATGCTACTTTGATTATGTGTATGCCGCCCAATTTCGTAATGGTTGTGTAGGCTAAGGGCTATCTATACGTGCTCATAATTTCCTATGATTTTTTAGTTTGACATGTATTTATCATTGTGCTGCATATAGTCGAAAATAGTTTGCATATAACATCACTTTATTTAAAACCCATGATTTTATGTACTCTCAAAATTAGTGAAACAAAATCAATAGTTTTCTAACCCTTTTTTCTATCTAAGGCTCTATATGGCGTGGTGCTTTTGCTCCGGTCAGTTTGGACAAGAACAACATCGTAATGAAATGTGTGTTTGGCATGACAGCTGTTATGACAGCCCACCAAGAATAGAAAGCTAGTTTTGAACATGAAAGCTGATGAAGTTCCTAGGTGAGTTCTGGAGTTCACGAGCGATGGTTCATAATCATCACGTTCATGACCACCACCGCCGTGCTAAACGAAGCCTAAAACACACGACATCGTTGTCGTGGCATTGTGAGAAAAGGATTGTCGAGAGATGGAAACGTTTAATTTTTTATGAAATTTTGTGTCAATAGAGAGGATGAAGAGGAAAATGAAAAAGGAGAGACAAAGTTCAAATGAATAATTACGACTAAACCCAACAATATATTGAAACAGACTTGTTGATTAATATAACTTGTTTCAAACTTTTAATATGTATATATGTGAGTGATCATAAAAAATTCTGGCTTTCCCTTTTCAAGTAGAGATGAAGAGAGAAAAAAAAGGGCGAGAGAGAGGGAGATAAGGAGAGGGGGAGAGGGCTGCGGAAGAATGAGAGGTAGGAGTGTGCATAAAAAATCGAAATTGGCTGAACCAATTAGCAGAACCGATTAGTCGAATCGATAGTCGGACCAGACCAATTTGGTTTAAGGGGCTAAAATCGGTATCATTTTGGTTCGGTTCGGTTCGTTGGTTGAATAAGTTGAAAAAATCGAACCGAACCTAAGCGTTAGAGAATAATTATTAACAAAGCTTGTATTAAAATTATGTTTGTATCAAGATAACTTTTTTCGTTCTAGGTGACAACTAACACTAAAAGGGGGAATGAAGTTAATGATGAAATACATATGAATGAAAATTAAATACGATGATTGAACATTAAATATGTTACTTATTTAGAATTAATACTTGAACTTATTATTTTAATTGCAAGGCTTAATATAAATACTATTATATATGTTCTATGAGTATTACAAGATGGACCAAGAATGCTATGTTTTAAGTTTGTTGGAAAATCAAACCGATCAATTTTGATTTGGGGTGTGTAAAAATTGAGATTATTTGATTCGGTTTCAGTTTAGTTAAAATCGGACTGAACGGAACCGCTTGCAGGGCTATGAGAGGAGAGAGTGGAGAGTGAAAATAAAGGAGAGAGGCAAGAGGGGAGTGAGAGTTGGGACCCACTTCAATAAATAAAAATAAAGAAATAAAGAGATAATTTTATATACTTTTATTTTGGTATAAAATTAGTTTGGGAAGTTTCTTAAAATCATCATAATAATGATGATATATATCTCTATAATATATAAAAAAATACTGGGATTTACGAATAACATGAGTTCGAAATTTCAGAAGTCGCCGGATCTGTCTTCATAATTTATCAACTGTTTGATTTTATTAGATCATAATTTCTCAACCGGGGCAAGTCATGGTCGGAGCACTGCCACAAAAATATATATATATATACTATATTAAAAGAAAAAAATATCATTTGATGAAATATTCAACTTTTCTATTTTATTCATTTTTGTTACAAAAAATAATTCAATTTCCTTAATTTATATGTTTTTAATTTTAAAAATGAGCTCTTATATAGGCAAAATCTCTCACCTACAATAAAAATGTGCTCTCCTCATCACTCTCAAACCCTCATTGGAAAGGAAAAAAACGTGCGATGAGCGGAGTATAGCGCTTGTGGCTTTGCGAGCGGCGGGAGCATCGTTGCATCGGGGCAAGTCATGGTCGGAGCACTGTCATGCAAGGCACATCCGTGCATTGCGACGCAGGGAACCGATTGTCATTTTTAGTTGTCATAATGTGAATCTGGGTTCAATTCTTTGTGTTTACTATTTTTGCGAGATTAAAAATGATGTACGGTAAGATCACTTTTGTTGAAACCGAGAAAATTTCTACTCCAAAATTCGGATCAAGGCGGACTAAAGTTACTCGCGACTAAAATGACCTCAGGTGTTGCAGCAGGGATGTTCCGTCACGTACCTGAATGCTTAAAATAAGCTTCTCATCCATAATCAAAGATGGTCGAGCAAGGTACAAGGTAGACGCTACCTGGTGGCTATGTCAAAGCGGCGATCAAGGGGATGGTCGCTAGCTCGTGACTTGTCTCTTTGAAAAAAGATCCAAAGACCCAACTCGACGTCCAGAGAAAGAGGTGGTCGAGATTTTTTGCGAGATTCCGAAGTTCATATCATTGTACCCTTGGGGTACTATTTATGGGAAAACCAAAGAGGGGGGGGGGGGGGGTATTATATATAGCCCTATCCCTCGGCGACTAGGCGACTTCCGAGGGAGCTCCCCCGACTTGGGCGAGTAACTTGTAACACCTCTCTTATAATGACCGTATAATATGGGTGCGGTCGGGGCTCCACAACATACAGACTCCACAGTTTAAGCATTATAAGATGATATAAACTACTCAACTCAAAATTCAGATCAAATACAACGGAAACATACAACAACACTAGAAGTTATCCACCAACATACGAATATCAAAACGACCTTAAGGCCTTACAACAAACACGAGTCCAAAACTGAAACAATGACATCAAACATCAACGTGCATAAGCACTCCTAGGCTACCTCGGCATGCAAGCCGGAAACATAGTTCATGGAACAAAACATTCAACAAGACATAAGCTACTAAACATAGAAATCACTTCATGAGGCTTATGTCTTCTTGGTCGGCGAGCTTGCTCCCTCTTGTACAACCCCGTGTTCATCGAGGTGACTTGGACCAGCAGCCGAGTCAGCCTCGGCCCGTGCCTTCTTAGGCGGGTCAGCCTTGGCACGTGCCTCCTAGGCGGGTCAGCCTTGGCCCGCGTCTTCCCAGGCGGGTCAGCCTTGGCCCGCGCCTCCTAGGCGGGTCAGCCTTGGCCCGCGCCTTCCCAGGCGGGTCAGGCTTGGCCCGCGCCTTCCCAGGCGAGCCGTCTCCAGTCTGCGCCTCCTAGGCGGGTCAGCCTTGTCCCGCGCCTTCCCAAGCGATTTGTCTCCAGTCCGCGCCCCCTAGGCGAGCCAGCTCCGGCCCGCGCTTCCTAGCCATTCGTCGGCCTCGCGACAGACGAGTGGGACGGGTCAAACCTGCGGCCGCCAGGCACCGAGTTGAGGCGGCGGGCGCCAGCTCTATCTGGTACCCGCGCCTCCGGCCGAGCATGAGGTAGTGAAGGGCCACTCGCCCAGTCCACCGTAAGGGCGCTTCTTACCATTTTACTCCTGTAGGCCTGCCCTTAGCCAGTTAGAACAACGGAGTCTCGCTGTTGGCAGGCCCGGGTGGGCTGCACATAGCTGGTCGGAACAACGGAGTTTGGCTGTCGGCAGGCCAGCCCAAGGGGCTTTTAGTAATTTCAGAACAGCTGTAATTGGTTATTGACAGGTCATCCTCAGAAACCTATAAATAGGACCCAAGGGGTACCTCAGAAGGCACGTTCACTGGTCTCTGAGCCTCCCAAGTGCTTCTTGAGGTACCTTAACCCGACATCTGGTTAAGGAGGGGAAGCGCTCAGTGATCTTCCGGGTGTGTGGTGGGTCCTCCTCGCTGAGCCCTTGGGTCCGTTCCCAGTTCTTTCTTCCCAGTCTACCAACTCGCGGGAGAAAAGTAAGTGCGCGATCACCCCTTCCCCAAGGGTCAAACTCCACAGAGACCGATTTTCAGTTTCAACATTTTGGTGTCGTGAGCGTGGACATGGTCAGCACAGAAAACCTTCAGCGGGCTCAATGATTAGAGGAGACGGGCTGGGATCGGACAAGACCGAATCGCCACCCCCTCCCCCTCTCGCCACCCTGGGGATGCTCGAGGAGTTCACGTAGGAGGTGATCGGCATGGTCTGATTTGCACTCGGTGTGCGTGTCGAGAGCTCGACTCCGGCGATTCTGGTTCTCGCGGACCCAGCACTCGACGATGTTGCTCCCGCCAAGCGAGCGGGGAAGGAGGTCGCCGAGGAAGGCAGAGGTGCCGAGCTCCCCGGGCGAGTGCTCTTCCCAGGTTCGGGGAGCGGCGGCAGGTTTGACGAGTTGGGGGCGCGAGACCTCCGGCTCGCCTAGTGGGGGGAGATAGCCCCTTCAGCGAGTTGGTCTCCTCTGCACCAGTTCAGGATGGGTTCAGGGAGCCCGAGATGTCCTACTACATCGGGAAGGGGGATCCAGTCCATCACGTCCAGCGGTTTGAGGACGTGGTCTCGATCCGGCAGATGTCGGATGGCTTCAAGTGCAGGCTCTTTGCCATCACTTTGAAGGAGAAGGCCCGGGAGTGGTTCCACCAGCTGCCGGCCAGTTCCATCTATTGCTCCGAGGACCTTCGACGGGGGTTCATGTTGAGGTTCACCGCCTCCAAGAGAAGGAAGAAGGAGTCAGAGTCCCTGTTCCGCATCAAGCAGGGGGTGAATGAGACCCTGGGAAGCTACGTTGATCGCTTCCAGGAGGAGGTCACCCAGGTTCAGGAGATGTCGGTCCACACTTTGATGATGGCCTTCACCCTGGGGCTGCAGCAGGGTTTCTTTCGAATAGAGTTGAAGAGGATCCCCCCTCTCCTACGAGGAGTTGATGGAAAGAGCGACGAGAGAAGTCGACTGGGAGGCGTCGAACCCGAAATTTGCCCGGAGGTTGGCCAGGTGGGCTACGGAGGAGGAGAGGCCCAGAGGAGGCAGAGGTCAGGAGGGAAGGAGAGTTGAGCCCTGGCAGAGGGAGCAGCCACAACAGCAGCCGCAGCAGCATCCCAGGTGGGGGCGCCAGGAGCCGAATCATCAGCTAGGATGGAGGCCCGAGTGGCAGGAGCAGGGGGCGAAGAGAGGGTTCCACGGAGGGGACTACCGCCAAGGAGGCCATGGCCAGTTCTATCCTTCAGGTGGGAGGCAGGGCCAGAGGCCACCCTCCCCGATCAAGAGGAGGCTATGGCCATAGCCATGGGGGAGAGGAGAATAGCAACGCGGAGGAGAAGAAGGGAAGTTAGGGTGGAGTTACCCTACTGTGACTTCCATCGGGAGGAAGGGCACGCCACGGCCACGTGCCCGGAGTTTCTCGAGATGAGAGGAAATAGGGAGCAGCAGCAGCAGAAAGACCGTTAGGGATTGCGGATTGAGGAAGTCCTGCCTCGGGCAGAGGAGGACAGGTGCGAATACCAGGCAAATGTGGCAACCCGAGGAGGGATCAGAGCAATCCACGGGGGGGGGGGGGGATCGAGGCTTCCCGTAAGGCGAGCCTCCACACCATGTACAGACAGAGCGTTGGCTCCACATCCTAGACCCCGCCCCCGGAAGAAAGAATCACCTTCACGATCAAGGACATGCCGGGTCATGAGGATCCCTTTTGCGATGTGCTGGTCATCCAGACGGCCATCGAAGATTTCACCGTCTCTCGGATCCTCATCGACAACGGGAGCTCAGTCAACGTCATCTTCAAGAAGGCATTTGATGCGATGAATGTGGAGGCCAGAAGGGTGTTGGACTCGGATGGGCCCTTGTTTGGCTTCTCAGGGGAGAGGAAGGAAGTCGAAGGAGGGGGTAGGACTCCATGTCTCTCCGGGGGCAGTCCCGCAATTTCAAGTTTGTTATTGTGGTCGCCCCTAGCAGCTACAACGACATCTTCGGGAGGCCCCTCATCAGCGTCTTCCGTTGCGTCCCCTCGTCCTTCCACCAATGCCTGAAGTTCAATGTCGAGGGGGTCCAGGTCCGGGTCCGCGGGGACCCTAAGATAGCAAGGGAGTGTTATGTCACTGCCGTAAACTCCATCTCATGGCTGGAGGGTGCCGGAGAGATGGGGTGGAGGATGGAGGAGGCAGAGCGGGAGGCTGGCCCAGAGGAGATAGATGTGGAGGAGAGCCGCACCCAGAAGGAGGTGAAGGAAGTTCGGGAGCCAGCCGAGGCAATGGCCGTGGAGGAAGCCAGGGAAGAGGTCCTCGCCCCCGGAGGGGGGATGCTGAGGAATGGGGGGAGTGGTCCCGTCTGGAGGTGGCCGAAGAGGTGGTGTAGATGGAGGTTCTCACCCTCGGAGGCAGGGTGGAGAAGGTTCACGTCAGCGGAGGACTGACCCCGGAGGCCCAAGACAAGATGCTGGAGTGCATCCAGAAGAATATGGATATCTTCGCTTGGAGCATTGCTGAGATGCCCGGGATCAACGTCGACGTGGCCTGCCATCACCTCAACCTGGATCCAGAGGCTCGCCCCATCCAGCAGAAGAAGAGGTCCATAGTGAACAGGTTGGTCGGGCCTATTCGAGAGGAGGTGGCCAAGCTCCTTAAGGCCGGTTTTGTATCAGATATCCAAAACCCTGGCTGGGTCTCCAATGTTGTAATGGTTAAAAAAGGAGACGGCCGGTGGCGTATGTGTGTTGACTTTTCATTACTTAATAAATCATGTCCCAAGGATTGTTATCCCTTGCCTCGAATTGACGCGCTGGTTGACTCAGCCGTCGATTTCCCTGTAATGAGTTTTTAGATGCATTTTCAGGTTACCACCAAATCAGGATGCACCCTCCCGACATCAAAGATGTCTCCTTCATCACTAAGGACCCATTGATCCATGATACAAAGACTTACTACTCTGTTAGACCTACTGGTCTTAACAACCTTATTGGTTGAAATATATCTATATACCATATTGGTCTAAGTTACCTTTGAAATATACAGGACATGAAAAAAAGAATACAAATCACTAACAAGAATTTGACTCAAACAATTATGCCAGACACTTCTGAAAGGGTGCTACTGTTACAAAATGATGCCCTTCGGGCTAGAGAATGCAGGGGCGACCTATCAAAAGATGATGGATAGGGTCTTCCGAGAGAAGAAAGGAAGTAACTTGGAAGTGTATGTTGACGATCTCATGATTAAGAGTTGAGACGGCGACTCGCACCTCCGAGATTTGGAGGAAACTTTTGCCACCCTACGCAAATACAAGATGAGGTTGAACCCCTTGAAGTGCATCTTCGGGGCGAGCAGGGGCAAATTTCTGGGCCATCTTCTCACCCCCGCGGGGGTAGAGCCCAATCCCGATAAGGTCCGTGCGATTATGGAGCTGGGGTCCCCTCGGAATGCCAAGGAGGTGCAACGATTGACAGGGAAGCTAGCAGGGTTGAGCAGGTTCCTCTCCCGAGAAAGGGAGAAGTGTTCTCCCTTCTTCAAAACCTTGAGAGGAGGCCAGAAGTTCGAGTGGACCTCAGAGTGTGAGGAGGCATTCCAGGACTTGAAGAGGCAGCTTCCCCCCTGCTCCAGGGGCCAAAGGAGGGGGAGTACCTATTCTTGTATCTAGGGGTCAGGGCGGAAGCCCTGAGCTCCGTTTTGGTTCGGGAAGAGGGAAAGAAGCAACTCCCAATTTATTATATGAGTAGGGTGTTGAGGAAGGTCGAGCTCCGCTATCCTCTTCTGGAGAAGTTGGCCTTCGCTCTGATCTTCTTGAGGAGGCAATACAGTGACTGCTTTAAACTGAGTGGACTGAGCTTGAAAGCATGTAGAGTTGAGCTGATCATCACTTTGGGAGTAGAGAGATTTTGGAGGGGCAGCCTCATTATATTTTCCTTTAGGTTTGAAGGATACATCAGATTTTCTAACTTGATAAGCAGCTGTCTTCTGAGTTTTTGAGGTAACTTTTTGATGAGGAGGAGGAGAGGGATCCTGAAAAATGACTTCTTTCACTTGTTCTGATGGACTCTGACTTCTGTGTTGCTGACTACTTCCTTGAAACTGAGTCCTAGAGGATCTGTCCTGCCTTTGATATGTTCTTGAGTAGGAGGAAGGCTGGGAAGATGCACTAGAGGCTTGAGAGGTAGCACTTGAAGCACCAGCAGAAGGAGGAGGAGGAGGAGGGGGACCTCTTCTGAACTTCTGAGGAGGTGAAGAATATCTCCCGCTCTTCTTTCTGGCTTTCTGCTCATTTTTGGATAGCCACATCCAAGCTGGCATACCCTTGTATGGAGTTATATTCTGTAGAATGTAGTATGGAGTATCATTGGTGTTACCAGGTTTGGGAGCAGGAGGAGGTGGAGCTTTCCTTTTCTTTGAAACTTTCTTTTTCTTGGATTCCTCATCAGAGTCATCATCATCCTCATCATCATCATTAGACTGTCGTTGAGGATTGTCATACAAATCATCTATTTCTTTTAGGAGCTCAGCAGATTTTCCATGCTGGAAGGGAGCTGGAGGAGGAATATCAATTGATCTTGGAGAGTACTTGTGATAGTGCTTTCAGCAGCTGCCTTATTCTCTTCTTCAATATCAGCCATGATCAAAACATCAAGATCAGGCATTGGGGAATCATCCATGATAAATGTTGGGACAGAAAATGTTTATGGAGGTGAGAAGGCTCTGACTGAATCAGCCTTTATTGTCTCTGCTGGAGTTTCAGGAAGCTTGTCAAAACTATCTTTAAGTTGCTTAGCAACTTCATGACTGATTGGGGAGGAATAAGGTACAATAGCCAGGGATGGCTTAGTAGATTCATCTGGAGGGAAACTTAGATAAGTTGTGTCAAAAGTCTTTAACAAACTTATCAAGTCTACTGTGGGATGAATGACAACATCACCAACAGATTTTATTTCAGCTATCACTGACTTATCAATGTCCATGTCAGTTTCAATAAATTTAACTAAATCAATTAAATCAGAATCTACATTCTTTGCTGCTGCTTCTGCTATATCTGTTGTTGCTTCTGCTGCTGCTTCATCATCAAGTATCTCTCTCTGCCTGGTTTCAGCAGGTGCTGAAGCCAGACCCCCAATTGAAGATGGAGCAGAGGTTAGGGCGGAGATTTGAGCAGCAAGGGATGAGGTGGAGACAACAAGAGGGGAAATAGCCTCTGCTATAAGAGTTTTGAGTAAGGGGTGAGAAGAGAGATGAGGGTTGGGGTAAGAGAGGGGTCCAGGGTTGGGGAGGCAGAAACTGGTGGAGTAGCTGATTGAGTAGATGGTGTTGGAGGATGAATGGGTGGAGGTGGAGGTGGATTTTCTAAGGGAGAGTCATGTTGTGGTGATGGAGAGTTCAGGGGAGAGGAAAGCAAATTAAAGGAGGGAAGGGAGGAGAGGTTAATGTCAGCCAAATGAGATGGTAGGGGGGATAGAGGTGGTGTAGGGATGGAAATGTCATGTTGAGGTGAAGGATGAGGAGAACAGCAAGAAGGAAGTGAACTTTGGACGAATCTTAGGAATCTTCCTGACAGCAAAGGCACACTCGATCCGAGTGGTGACTGACCGCCCCCTCCGCAACATCTTCGAGGGGGTGGAGCATTCGTGCAGATTGTCTAAGTGGTCGGTGGAGTTGAGCGAGTTCGACGTCTCCTTCGTCCCTCGCCTCTCGATCAAGGCCCAAGCTATAACCGACTTTCTAGCTGACTATGTGATCGAGGTGGCGGAGGAGGAACTCACTCGTCCGGTTCCTTAGAAGGTCATGGTGGATGGCGCCTCGGGGAGGCATTCCCTGGGGGTGGGAGTAATTTTGGAGAACCCTCAAGGGACAAGGATTGAGCAAACAGTAGTGGTGCACTTTTCCATTACCAACAATCAGGTCGAGTATGAGGCAGTGATCGCGGGGTTACGCTTGGCTAGGGAGTTAGGGGTGTGTGATGTGGAGGTCCTCACTGATTCCATGGTGGTGGCCTCTCAGATTAACGGGGAATTTGAGGCAAGGGAGCCAACTCTACAGCTATACTTGAAAAAGGTGAAGGGGGTCATCGGCGCGTTCCAGACTTTCTCCATCCGACACGTGCCCAGGGAGGAGAATGAGCATGCAGTTCAACTGGCAAAGCATGGTCCCCGGGTGGGGGTTACCATCACAGATCTGTTCCGCCCTTCCATTGAGGAGGGAGAGCTGATGGAGGTGGAGCAGCACCCCTCGTGGATGGACCCATTCACGACTTTCTTGTCCTCTGGGGAGTATCATGAAGGGATGGACAAGAAGAGGCTCAAGTACAAATAGGCATACTATCTCATGCGCGACGGGCAGCTGTACCGAAAGACTCTCTCAGGGATGTTGGCACATTGCGTGGCCGAGAGGGAGGTCCCAAGGATCTTGGAAGAGGTCCACTCTTGGGAGTGTGGAAGCCACTCTGGGAGTTGGACGCTAGAAGGGAGGATTGTTAGGCAAGGGTACTTTTGTCCGACCCTGGGCCGCGACGTGGCAAAGTTCACAAAGGAGTGTCATAAGTACCAACTATTCGCACCTCTCCAGCTGCAACCGGCCCAGCGCCTCAGGAGTATCACAGCACCCTGGTCATTTGCAATATGGGGAATGGATTTGGTCGGACCCTTTCCCCAAGCCAGCGGCCAGAGAAGGTTCTTGCTAATCATGATCGACTATTTCTCCAAGTGGTTGGAAGTCAAAGCTCTGGCCAAGGTGACTTCCCAAGTTATCAGGAATTTTGTTTGGGGGGGAGATCATCTGCCGACACGTGTTGCCCCAGGCCATCGTCACGGACAATGGGCCTCAGTTTGCTAGCGCCGAATTCATCAGCTTCTGTGAGCAGCTCGGGATCGATCTCAGGTTCACCTCAGTCCATCACCCAAGAAGCAATGGGCGGGTGGAGGCGGCAACAAGATCATTGTCAACCTCCTCAAAAATAAAGTAGAGAACCTGAAAGGTAGTTGGGTGGAGCAGCTCCCCTCGATCCTCTCGGCCCTCAGAACCACACCCAACACGGCCGAGCCGAGAACAAAGAGGAGCTACGACTCTCCCTTGACTCAACCCCAATTGGGAAGGGCCACATATAGTGCAGGAGGTCCTGAAGTCAGGAGGGCATCGCCTTCGGAATGCGGAAGGTGAGACCCTAGGTCTCACCTAGAGTGGTGACGACCTAAAGCGCTTTTTCCCTAGTTCATGTAAGTTTTATTTTGTGGAATAAAATTTCTCAAGATTCTTATGCTCATGACGTGTTTTGTGCAAGTGGAAGAGTGAGTCTACCCCAAACCCCGAGCAGATCCTGCTGTCAGGAGGGAGTCTATCCCAGACCCCGAGTTGATCCCCCTGCCAGGCTCCTGCCAAGCTGGCAGGGCTGGAAGTCACTCGGAGGAGTCTGCCCCAGACCCCGAGCAGATCTCGCTGCCAGGCTCCCATCAAGCTGACAAGGCTGGAAGTCACTCGGAGGATTCTGCCCTAGACCCCAAGCAGATCCCGCTGCCAGGCTCCCATCAAGCTGGCAGGGCTGGAAGTCACTCGGAGGAGTCTGCCCTAGACCCCGAGCAGATCCCGCTGCCAGGCTCCCATCAAGCTGGCAGGGCTGGAAGTCACTCGGAGGAGTCTACCCCAGACCCCGAGCAGATCCCGCTGTCAGGCTCTCACCTAGCTGGCAGGGCTGGAAGTCACTCAGAGGAGTCTGCCCTAGACCCCGAGCAGATCCCGTTGTCAGGCTCTCACCTAGCTGGCAGGGCTAGAAGTCACTCGGAGTAGTCTGCCCCAGACCCCGAGCAGATCCCGCTGCCAGGCTCTCATCAAGTTGGCAGGGTTGGATGTCATTCGAGGGAGTGCATCCTAGAACCCGAGTTGATCCTGCTGCCAGGCTCCCACCAAGCTGGCAGGGTTGGAAGTCACTCGGAGGAGTCTACCCCAGACCCCGAGCAGATCCCGCTGCCAAGCTCCCATCAAGCTAGCAGGGCTGGAAGTCACTCGGACGAGTCTGCCCCAGACCCCGAGCAGGTCCCACTGCCAGGCTCCCACCAAGCTGGCAGGGCTGGATGTCACTCGGAGGAGAGCTTGAACTCCAGGCAGAGCCAGCTGACGAACCCCCGCCGAACAACCAGGGGTGGACGTCGCTTCAGGAGTTCGCCCGCACCCGCTCCCGCTGACCGACAAGGGAGGGGCGCCCCGATGGGCGCAGCGCACGAGGGAAGGAGCTAGTCGCCCGCGCCGCGAATAATCGAATCGACGGGTCGACGAGGGGACCTCAGCGAGCCAGTAAGATGAGAGTGCCGGTCCCGGCCTATAAATCGGCGAGCCCCGGGGAAGAGATGTAGGCGGCGAGAGCTCTTCCGCGCCGAGACCCCAGGAAAGGCCGACCCGCGCGAAGTCTTTACGCACATAAACTGGGCTCTTCTCGCCCGACGACATGGGCAGAGTGGCAAATCCGGGAGGAGGATGCGAGCCGCTCGCTCGCATCACGGCTAGCTAACGTGCCCCTTGCTCCTAAGTCTAAGCCCCGAATCTCGAACGGATAGACGACCTCACTCGCTCGCAGCAGCACAGTCAAAAAATAATAACATTCAAGACAAAGTATAAACGGCGAGTGCAAGAAAGAAAATATTTTCATTGCAGTAAAAAGAAAAGCAGAGTTCTTTAAGTACATTTTGGGCGATCAAAAAGGTTGGTTGTTACAAAATCCGGGCTTTGGCCCACAACACTGTTATGACAAAAGTTAGGCGAGTGCAAGCCCCCGGCGAGGCGAGCCCTGAGCGGCGGACCCCCTATATGTGGTGGTAGGGGCCGCCGCCCGGCTTGGGTACCGGGAGGAATAACTCCAGTACCACCTCGCTCGCCGAAAGCTTGGCACCGGCACTCCTGATGAGGTTGGCCCGCTGAAGCGTCTGGAGGGTATATTTCGCCGCGCTGGCCGCATTCTTCTGCATCATCACCTCGATCTCGTAATCGCTGTAATGTGCGAGCTGGAAATCGCTTGTAGACGGAGGCGGGGCAGCCGCTGCGGCCTCCAACACGTCCACCCGCTCCTGTAGTGCCTTCTTCTCCTATTGAAGGGTGGCGATCTCGGTGCCTAGTCGGGTGGCCGTCGCCGCATCCTTTGCAAAGGAAAATCACTGGGTTAAATTGCATAGAAGTGAGAGAAGTCGGACGCGAGTCAGTTAACTTACCCCCCCCCCCCAGGTACTGCGCCAGGGCAGCATCAGATGCCTCGACTCGCTTCCGCATTTCATCCACCTCCTCCTGAGCGAGCATGCGGGCCACCTCCTTCTCGTCGATTAACTTGTTGAGGGACGAGGTGTTCTTGTCCAGCCGAAGGCATCGTCGGCCGACCATATGGGCCAGCTCAAGGCTGCGAAACTGGGCCCGCGTGCTTTTGTAGATCAAAACTCGTGTCGCCTCCTCGTTGTAAACAATGGCGTCTTCTCACCCATAGACGTCGAAGGAGAGGTTGTAAGCATCCCCGCTGCTGGTTTCTTCCTTCAACCAGCTCGGCAGCAGCGAGGATATGAAGACCCGGTTGGTCTCCTTGTCCCATTGAAGCAGCGGGACTCCAGACTCATCCACGGGCCCTTCGTCATAGCCGAAGTTGCGATGCCCCCGGGGAACTGGCTTCTCGGCAGGCGGCGCCCGCTCTTGCGGCTGCGATGTGCCTGCCTCCCCGCCAACAGACCTAATGGCTGAAGGGGCCACGGGGAGGGAATCGATGGATGGTTGGCACGCGGGGGCCTTGCTTTTGTCGCGAGCTGGGGGAGGCGTGCCACCCGCTTTCTTCGATTTATTGGGCGGTGGCGGATCCTGAGCCCGCTCGCGACTGGATCGCTTCGCGGGAGCAGGGGTCGAGAGCTCGCGATGGGCGGCGGCAGCCGCCTCGGCCCGGGCAAGCTCGCCGGTAGCGAGTCGCGCACTCTCATAAGGTGGATGGAGGGGAATGTCGCGCTCGCTTGCAAAAGCGTGAGACTTAGAAAATATTCGACGAACGAGTTTAAGAGAGCAGGCGGGCGAACCGCTTACCTTCACCAGGCGGGACGGAGGCGAGGTCGTCCAGGTTCCTGCGGAGGTAGGCCACCTCGAAGTTCTTCCCAACGAAGAACCCGAACAGCTTCGCTTCATGGCCCCCCAGGCTCGGGGGGCGGTAGCTCGCCTCGCCAAGTTGGACTGGCGAGAGAGGGACATTGTCAAAGTCCCCTTTAACGAACAAGAACTTCTTGATCCAGTTATGGCTCTTGTTGACCGTCTCCCGCACCTTGGCGTGTGTGCTGGCGAAGCAGGCTGTTCCATCCTTGTTTGCGCAAAAAGAAAATAGCTTGCGGAACACCACAAGATTGAACTCGACCCTCTCCTCTCGCAAGAAGCAGGCGAACCCTACTATTACCGCAACAGAATTTGGGGTCATCTTCCCAAGGATGACTCCATAGTATTTGAAAACTTGGCGGACTTCCGGCCATAGGGGTAGCCGGAGGCCTGCCTCAAAGTGGGCCATCGGGAAGGCAAGCTCATTGGCGTAGAGCTCGTTGATTCGCTCCTCCTTCCCGGGCCGCCTCGCCTCAAAGCCCGGCGGGATATAATTGCCGACGGTATCTTCAAACTCCCTCTCGGTAAGGGCGGCGAGAGGGAAATCGTGCTCGGAGAAAGTCCAAGCACATTTGCTCCTCCCCTCCGCCTCGCCACTACCACCACCCATCTTGCAGAAATCTTGCCGAGCGGGACAGGGGGTTTCTCGCAAGAAAGCCAAGGGAAGGAAGAAGCCTTAAATACGGTAGGTGATGAGTGAGTCGGCAGAGGCCTATTTATAAAATCAGAAAAGGCGGGAAAAGTCCCAAGAGCGGGAAAGGTGCAGATAACAAGTTTGACCCCGACGGTTCGACTTCTGAACCCAACCCGGATTCACGTCAACTCGCTGGTCGGCCGCGAGAAGTTCTCGGCCACGAGCCGCCCGCCCCCGCTCCCACATAAAGGAAGAATAACCGGAGATACAGGCCCCGCCGGGATCGGCGTGCGAGTCCCTCAATACGCGACCCACGGGCAGTCGGCCCGCCCCCGCCTGAGCGAGAACAACTAGGGCTAGGCGAGTCGCCTCTGTGATGCCGAGCCCGCGGGAAAGAAGAACCGATCAAGCCGGTTCGCCTCGGCCACATCCCCCCTGAAAGTCGAGAACAACGCAGTCGACGTAAAAAGTAGTGAGAACCCACCCATAAGTGGGCGGGGGAAGTTCTTAATTATTACAGACAAATAAATTGTTCGTGATAAACGTTTGTGGTTTTGAGATTTCCGATCATTGTGCAAGGGGGCAATCCAGACCCATCGGGCAGCAGCGGACGCAGGCGGGAGAGAGGCCGGCGGCTCAGTACTAAATCCATTTCCACTTGCCCCGCCCCCGCTTGCCGGATCGAGGCGGCACGTGAGAATAATGATACTTGCGGACCGCCGTCAGTTCCTGCCGGGCCAGATCGGCCTGTTCTGAGATGTGTCGGAGCCGCTCCTCAGCCCGCGTAAAATGTGCGCCCGGGGATGTCACTCCGTCCTCGTCAGCTGGGCGCCCCGCCCCTTCCAAAGCTGCAAATCGCCCCTCCGCCTTGGCCTTATCCTCGTCCACTCTGTCGAGGACCTCCAGTAGCAGCATCGTATGTTTCTGAAACAATCGCGTCACTTGCGTCTTCATCTTCTTGGCATCCAGCGGGTCGCCCAGGTAGTCTGAGATTTGGTCCAGCTCAGGGGGAGGCGAGTACCCCTCACTAATGTCGACGTCAGAGGAGACCGCTTTGTAACCTGCGAAGACCAGGTCAGGAGAAGCCGAGAAATGATGAGCGGGCTAAAGCAAAGAAATTACCAGGCGTCGGCACGTCCCCCGCACCACCCGCTGGCCGAGAAGGGCCTGGCCGACCCTGGAAGGTTTCTCCTCCAAGGGAAACGAATGGTTTCCCTAGACCTGGGGGCCTTGGAGATGGAGGCATTGCGGGAGAGATGTGCGTCTGAGACAAGGGGCTGGCGACCCGATCAGTCACCACCAGGATGGAATTCCCGGGATCTATCCTCCCTGCCTCGTCATCGCGGGGTGCCTCCTGTAAAAAGAGATGTCAAAAGGCAAAGCGGCGGGTCAAAGAAAGGGATCGCATACCCCAGGGACAAACTCGACATCGTCGGCCGAGCCGGAGGCAGGGTTATCACCCGTCGGAGACCGCCAGATTATCTTGCCTTTCTTCGGCCTGAATAGGGGACCGGGCTACCTGCACGCCAGCCACGGGGCGGCTTCGAGAACCGCTTCCAGGCCACTCTCCCTCGCAGCCGCCAAACGAGCCTGCACCTCCTCAGACATAGGTATTTTCCGGCTAAGAATTGCAGAAAAGAGCAAAGAAGAGGAATTCCCACCAAAGGTCCGACAGCCTATTTATAGCGTAAAGTGGCCCCCCCCCCAAAAGATTCCCTCCAGCTCAGCAGGGTTTCCGCCGAACACGTGGGGTTGGATGTTTCTTTCCGAGCTTTTGCAAAGCTCAAAAAGAGCGGGGATTATGTACAACCCCGTGTTCGTCGAGGTGACTTGGACCAGCAGGCGAGTCATTGTAAGCGAGATCCTTCTGTACTTGCCGCTTTTGTCGCTGATTCAATTTTTTGATTTCCGCGACTAACTCCCTTTTGTATCTTTTGTAGCTACTCGCACCCTTCCGCGAGAACCTCTTCCTCTGGCAAAGGAGGTCGCACCATCGTGCCAGAGCTTGGTGAACACGCCTGCTGACGTTGAGGAGATACCAGCTCCTGCGGCCAATCCTCCTAAAGGTCGAGCACGAGCCAGCAACAAGGAAGAATCCTTGCAGAGGAAGCCGTACACGGGGAAGGAGAAAGCTAAGTCCCAAGAGCACCTGAGGAAGCGTGCGAAGGTGACTTTGAGAACCAACTTGTCTGCTTGGTCGGAAGGCTGAGAGGACAAGGGGGAAGCTTACGATGTTGCCTTCGTGCTCTATGGGCAAGCTGATGTTGAGTCACTGCCGGATCTCGGCGCAGAGACGCTCGCCCACCAAACTTCTTGTGCGCTCCTGCGAACTACCGAGCTGGGCCATAAAACGGCGAGGAGGCTACTCGAGTCGCCGGAGCACCTAAAGATCATGATGAAGAAGACGATCGACCTGGGGTTCAAGGCCGCACAGTGCAAGGTCTACGAGGTAGCTTCAGCTTCTACATGCGACTTCTCCATAGTCGCCATTTTGTTTTCCTGATGTACTAACAGTTTGTTACTGATACTTACAGGAAGCTAAGATAGAGATGACAAAGAAGATCTTCGAGCTCGAGCAAGAGCTCGCTGACACTAAGACCAAGCTGGAGATCGCCCAGGTCTGGATCGCCAAGATGGAGACTCGCCCATCCGCGGTGGAAGCTTGACGTACTCTGGTGGATACTCGCCCAGTTGAGCTGCAACCGGCGGTGGCGAGTACCTCTGGGATGGGGAAGAAGATCCCTTTCCACGAGGATGAGATGCCCGCGATCCGTTCGTGGCATCGCGCGAGCAACGGGAGATATCGTGCTCGCCATGCTGAGAATGGATGGCTTCCTGGGTGCTGAGACCGCTCACTTGACAGTGATGGAGCTCATCCCCGACATGCTCATCGAGGAGTCCAGCTCGCTGGATCGTGTCATGTCCTATGCTACTGATTCTGACGACGATGAGGACAGCGACAACGAGGAGGGAACTGATGTCGAGGGCGACGAGGAAGATGCTGACGATGACGAAGATGTCGTGATCGAGGATGAGGAAGACTGCAAGCCCGATACCGACGATGATGAGGCTTAGTCGGCTGGCGACCTCCTGTATGCCTTTATGTATATATCATGTAACATAGCTTAGGAAATTTTTGGACGAATTTTTACATAAGGCGTCATTGCTATTTTTTGGAATGTAACGCTCGTTGTATATACTTTAAAGAAGAATTTCTTGTTGGCTTCGTTTCTTATGTGCTCGCTTTCTTGTTCGCATGCACGCCTATCTTCGTTACTCGCTAGGCTCATACGTGCGAGGAGATTGAGTGTTTGTTGTGTGTGTTCCCTGATTGCATGCTCGTTCATGCATACTCGCACGACGTTACTCGCGTGTTGTTACTCGCGTGCCGTTACTCGCACCTCCATGCTCGCACAAGGAACTTTATCATATTTGTTTGTTCTCGCAAGCTTGATGGAATCACCCAAGTAAAGATACTTGCTGAAAAAGTGGAAAATATTTTCTTTACTTGCCGTCCACGATACTTCAGATAAAGGAGTGGCACTCGGGGGGTCTCGCAAGATGCAAAACTCTCGAGGCCTATGCTCCACCTCAACCGACAAAAACTGAAGGGATCCAGAGATAAAGAACGACAGTCGGGGAGGGGGGGGGTCCAACGGGACACACACACTCGAGGCATCCATCCTATTGCGGATTCTCACCTCCTAGAACTTCTTTGCTTAGCCGCTTCCAAAAACATGGTGGGTTATCCCACCTCGGCACTAACAGAGACATGTCCTGCCTAGCAGGACAAAAATCGCTAAGAGTGGTTATTTTAGTTTTCTCAAAGACCGACAACGCCTTTACGCATGGTGTTACCTTATGAGCCGGACCCTTCGTCGAGTTTGGGAGGTTGATATCCATACTTGTTCTTGATAGTTCCTCCAGTCGGATGAGAAGTGTGATCGGGTGGTAGTTAGGCCAACGTACAAGGGGGGAGCTGATCTCGACCGACAATGCAGGGGCTTGGTCTTACAAGATTGACTTAAAATCCAATGCACCATCCCATCATCCGTCCTGGGCTTTTTAGGAGAATCAGGTCGGAGGCGAGTTTCTCAAACCGATCAAGGAGATTGACTTCACTGCTTCTAGCTAACTTGAGACAATTCGAACAAGGAAGGCAACTCGCTCGTCCCGTATTTCAGGGGGCGGGGGATTTTATTAAAAAAGGTAAAAGCTACGTTTACATACAGGTAATCATTACACTTTATCGCTAGGGATATAAGCTTTTCAGGCCATCCTTGCTCCAGGTGCTTCCTAGTAGCTCTCCTTCCTGATTTTGTAAGCGGTAGCCTCCAGTGGCAAGAGCTCCTTAAATGATGAAGGGCCCCTCCCAAATAGGGTTCAGCTTTCCCTCTACAACTTCCCTTTCTGTCGCGTCTAATTTCTTCATGACAAGATATTTTGCAAGTAATTGTTTGATGCGAATGTTCTTGTCGAAGTGTTTCGTCATTCATCTCTTGACCTCCTCTTGGTGGACAGAGGCTAGGTCTCGAAGTTCCTCGATGTAGCCCAAAGAGAGGCTCTGAGTATCTTCGTTTCCCAGGCGCCATTCTTAACTGCCTTCTCCTTCTACAACAACTTTAGGGCTCCATACTTTGAACTCCATTGGGATGAGAATCGCAAACCCGTGAGATAACTTAAAAGGTGTTTGCCCTGTGGCTGAGTTTGGAGTTGTTCTCGGAGCTTATAAGACTGAAGGGAGTAGCTCTGCCAAGTTTCCCTTTAGGTTGGTGAACTTCTTCTTCAGGAGGTTGATGATCAACTTGTTGGCGGACTCCACCTGTCTATTGATCCGAGGATGATGGATAGAGGCAATCAAAGATCCATCCCTAGCTGCTTGTAGAAGTCTTCTAGCTCCAAGATGGCAAATTGTGGGTCGTTGTCGGTGATGATGGTGTGAGGGATCCTGAGCATACAGGAGATCTCTCCCCAAATGATGTTCTTCGCGATCTGGGGCGTGGTCTTGTCAAGAGCTTTCAACTCGATCCACTTAGAGAAGTAGTCGATCATGACAAGAACAAACTTCCTCTGGACACTAGCTCGGAGGAAAGGGCCTATCAAATCCATTCCCCATATGTCGAAAGGCCAAGGGCAGTGATTGAGCGAAGTTGTCGAGCTTGCTGAAACTGGAGGGGTGCGAAGAGTTAACATTCTGGACATTTCTTTGAGAAGGCTTCTTCATTTTTCCGAATGGTCGGCTAGAAGTAGTCGTGCCTCAGAATCCTCTACTCCAGAGTGCGAGTCCCAGAGTGTTTGCCACACTCTCCGGAATGAATCTATCCAAGTAATCAAGGGATCTATGCTTCAAACAAACATCTAGCC